>CM077094.1:48811112-49411112 GCA_039513925.1 Platanthera zijinensis
GTTGTACCTCGACGAGTTCTGACACCATCCCGAGGATCTCCTATGATTTGGTCAACAGGATGATCCTTCAAGTGTCTGAACTCTAAAGTCCTTGCATCTGGGATCTCTTCAGCCACTGGAGTTATATCTTCAGCTGGGATGTCTTCTTCATCTTGATCATCTCCCTCTCCAAAGGTGGTTGTAGAGGGGATCTTGATGAACGTCTCATCTTTATCTTTAATAGGTTCATCCAAGCTGAGTTCTTTCAACTTTGTACCTGCATCTACAATAGGCACACTAGACGAGTTGCTTTGCAACAGACTCGTCTCATCAAATACAAGATGTATCGACTCTTCCACAACCAGAGTTTTTCTATTGAAAACTCTATAGGCCTTACTATGGCTACTATAACCTACGAAAATACCTTCAAAGCTTTTCTCGCTAAACTTTGTAGTGTGATACTTGCCATTGTTAAGTACGAAGCACTTACAACCAAAGATTCTAAAGTATGAAATGGTTGGTTGCCTGCCTTTTAGAAGTTCGTAAGGAGTCTTATCATGGTCTTTGTTGATGAGTGCTCGATTTTGCACGTGACAAGCGGTGTTGACGGCTTCAGCCCAGAAATACTCCGGAAGTGAGGCATCACTCAACATGGTCCGACAAGCCTCTATGAGTGTTCTGTTCCTTCTCTCAGCCACTCCATTTTGCTGTGGTGTGCGGGGAGAGGAAAACTCATGAAAGATACCTTGACTTTCACAAAATTCAGTCATGGCTCCAGACTTGAATTCCGTTCCATTGTCACTTCTGATTTTGACTACGGAACAGTTGTATTCATTCTGGATTTGCCTGACAAAATTAGTGAAAATACCGAAGGTATCTGACTTGTGTTTCAGAAAGAACACCCACGCAAAGCGCGAGTAATCATCCACAATAACCAACGTATATTCCTTACCTCCCAAACTTCTAACCTGCAGTGGACCAAACAAGTCCATATGAAGAAGCTGTAAACTTCTATTGGAATCCTTGCCTATTATGCTTTTAAACGAACTTCTTGTTTTCTTGCCTTTGATGCAAGCGTGACAGGGACTGTCCGTAACGCACTTGACCTTGGGTGCATCACGCACTAAGTTTTGAGAGAATAATTTATTAATAGTTTTGAAATTAATATGTGCTAGTCTCTTGTGCCATTGGTCAGCAAGGGATGCACTACTTTTTGCCAAAAGACACACTGGTGTTGAAGAGTCTATACAAATAAAGTTCAAACAGAAAATATTTCTGCTTCGAGTGCCTGATAAGATAGTTTCCATATTGTTAACCGATTTTATCAAACACTTGTCTGCATGAAATTCAACTACGTATCCTTTGTCGCATAGTTGGCTTATGCTGATGAGATTGTGTTCCAATCCTTCAACATAGGCTACATTCGAGAAGGATACGCTACCGTTAGAAATCATACCATAGCCTTTAGTGATTCCTCGATCTGAACCTCCAAAGATGACCTTTGGTCCGTCGCAGACTGAGGTGTAGTTTAGTAGTAGGCTCCTTGTCCCGGTCATATGCCGAGAACATCCACTGTCCAAGTACCAGATTGGCATTTTGGTGGCCTTTGGACATACCTACAATTACAATCATTTAGCCTTAGGAACCCAAACAAGTTTGGGTCCTTGGTCTCGAGTTAGAATACTCCCCCTACGAGTATTAGCCTTATGAGTGGTCACTCTCACGTTGCTAACCTTAGGGGTTGCAGCATTTTCAGGATTGAACCAACAATCACTGGCAAAATGACCAATTCTGCCACAGCACCAACAGTTGAACCTGTTGTATCTTTGCCTTGTGTAGTCCTGCTTGACTTTTTGGAATGACGGTCTGGCAGGAGCTTTACTCTTAGAGGAGGAGACTTCATGATGATGGCAGTTACATGAGGTCTTCTCCTTCATAGGCTTTTCTACAATGGGTTTTACTTTTGGTGTCTTCTTAAAGTTATGACCATGAGCATAAGGTCCATAGCTTTGAAGCTGAATCTCCTCATAAGGTGCCTTGAAGACACTCTCGCCAAAGTTACGAGGACGAGTCCAACCTTGGTATCTTGACTTAGGCTTCTCAGGGATTGGCCTAGAAAAGTGTCCGTAGGTGGACTCATAATCGAGTTCGTTCGTGGGAAAGATAACTTTCTTGAACACAACAGGTTCCAAGGGGGCTTTCCCTTTTTCTTCAGCTAGAGTCTTTCGGGCAGCCTTATTCTTTCTCCTGGCCTTGTTTCTTCTAGAGGATTTACTAGAAGACCAATGTGGCCTAAGCCAGCACCCTTGGCCTTAGTAGAGAATTCAGCAACGATTGGAAGAACTGTCTTAGGCTTAGAGAAGCTCTCAACAAGCTTCTTTTTAGCCTCGAGTTGTTTTTCCAGTTCTTTGATGATTTCCTCTTTAAGGTCGAGGTGCTTGAGAGCTTTATTGTATTCCTCCATAGCTTCATTTAGGTTCTCTTGAAGAGAGTTAGTCCTATTGACTTCTTCTCTCAAGTTGCTCTCACTAGCCTGTAGAGAATTGATCTCTTTGTCTTGACTTCTCACCATTCTACGACATTTCTCGTAAGCGGTGAGTAATTCCTTATACTGTCCCATGAGTTCAGATTCATCTTCAGAGGAATATCCCTCTTGCTCATTGTCATTTTCAGAATCAGAGAGAGGAGTGTGAGATTTTACCTCCCCAGTAAACTGGGGGACTTGTTCATCATCCGAATGAGCCATGAGCCCAAAGTAAGCTTCCTCTTCTTCACTCGACTCAGATGAGTCAGAGTCGCTGAGAGTTTTGCTCTTCTTGGCTACTAGGCTTCTCTCTGTCCTCTTCTTGGGGTGTGAGGATTTCTTTTCCTCTCTTCTTCCACCCTCTTTCTTTTTGTGAGGGCAGTCAGCGATGACGTGACCTGGCTTGTTGCAACAATAACAAATGATGTCAGTAGAAATCTGTTTGTTCGGTTTAGGATTGTACCTGTCATGGCTACTTGAGCCTTTCTTCCGATGATCACTGTCATGTCGTGATCTTCTATATGAGGCATCCTTGCCTCTCCATTGCTTCTTCTTGTTCAAAAATTTCTTGAACTGCCTTGAGAGTAGGGAGAACTCTCCATCAGATAGTTCTGAGCCAGATGAGCTAGGCTCAGATGATTCTTCTTCATCAGCCTCAGGAACTGGGGCAGGAGAGCTAGCTTTTATCTTCCTTGAGCTATCTGCCTTTAGAGCGACAGATTTCTCCTTGGATGCAGACCTGCTTGTCTCTTCTTCAGCTTTTCTTGAGTTGATTTGCAGCTCGTAAGACATAAGCTTTCCGAACAGATTCTGCGGGTCCGTCTCAGCTAACCTTCCAAACTCCCGAATGGCACATACCTTATTATCCCATTCCTTGGTTAGGGATCTTAAGAATTTGTCATTGAGTTCCCCGTTGGTGAAGACATGGCCATACACTCTTAGGCCATTTACTATCTTGAAGAAGTTCTCAAAGGTGTCAGCTATGGCCTCCTTGTGACCTTGCCGGAAGGCTTCATACTTTTGATTCAGAAGGGATCTCCGATCATCCCTCACTTCTTCAGTGCCTTCCATCAGAGTCACCAGGGATTGCCACATCTCCTTGGCAGACTGGCAATGAATTAGATTCTGCAGCATTGAGTCGTCGACTGCACTTGCTATAATATTTTTAGCCTTCTTGTCCAGAGAGACAAGTGCAATCTCATCCTTGTCTAGATCCATCAACTTCTTGGGAACTTGCTTGGTGGGATCTATGGTGGATGCAGTCATAGGAATGTGGGGACCTTCTTCAACAATCATGAAGATCCGGGGATCTACTGCTTCCATGAAGAACTTTACTCTTTCCTTCCACATAGGAAAGTTGTTCTTGGTGCAGATAGGGAGTTTAGCAAAATCCTTGGTCTTACTCATGCTTGATACTTTTCAGAAAACAACTTAGAAGGATAAGATCAAGGTGTTAACCTTTTAACGATCAACCTCCCTCTGATACCAATTGAGAGGTCTAAGTTGTTAGCCTAAATCACCTAGAGGGGGGTGAATAGGTGAGATGCGTGTCAAATGCGGAATTAAAAACTAACACAGCAAATATCAAGCAATCACAGAAGACAAGAGATTTATAGTGGTTCCCCAATCTTGGGTACGTCCACTTTCCTCACCGATCTAGCAAATTACTAGACTCGGCTACTCCACTATCTCGGATTGAAAACAATCCTACACCTCGGAACCACGTTCCTACAAATCTCGATCCCAAAACGGATCTACAAAAACTCGGAAGACAAAACTTCCTACAAGTCTCGGAGAAGAATCTCCTACAATGAAATTTGGTTTGAAAATAAAAATCAAAACAACAATCTCAGATCTGGATCTTTGACGGTCTTCTTCTTCAGGAACTTCGGCTAGATCAGAAAACGTAGAAGACGACTAGAGAAAGATCCACGAATCTGAGATCTAGAACCACCTCGATCGAGAAAGTAGATCTGGAATCTCCAAGGCTCGGCAAGATCGAGTGATTCTCTTTCTTCTGGATCGCTGGAGAGAAGATCGACGAAAACGAAGGTGGCGATCCAAACTTTTCTTCTTCTTCCGTGAACGGCAATGGCGGCGGCGTGAAAATTAGGGTTCACTGAATTTCTCTTTCTTAAAAAGAATATTTCTGTAATTACGCTTGAAAAGTCATTTCTGAAAAGACCTATTTATAGGTGGGTTCCAACGGTCAAAATATTGATTATTGATGACACGTGGACCAATCAGAATTGACAGATTCAAATTACTTATGATGAAAATGGACTTAGAATAATTCTGGAGAAGTTGACTGCGATACTCGAGTAATGGAGGATATACACGAGTATGGAGAGATGGATTACTCGAGTAGCAAGAAGCAGTATACTCGAGTATAGAAAGAGAGAATTACAGGAGAGAAGAATGAATTACTCGAGTATCAAAATGGTATACTCGAGTATCAGAATTGTATACTCGAGTAATAGAAAGTATACTCGAGTATCAAGACGATATACTCGAGTATCAAAAGGCTAAACTCGAGTATCAGAAAATATACCTGAGAAATGTTAACATACACGAGTATCAGAGGATATACTCGAGTATGGAAGAATTTACTCGAGTATCAAAGATCAATTACTCGAGTATGAACAACTTACTCGAGTATCAGAAGATATACTCGAGTATCAGAAAACACTTACTCGAGTATAAACATACCTACTCGAGTATCAGAATATATACTCGAGTATCAGGAAACACTTACTCGAGTATAAACATACCTACTCGAGTATCAGAATATATACTCGAGTATCAGGAAACACTTACTCGAGTATAAACATACCTACTCGAGTATCAGAATATATACTCGAGTATCAGGAAACACTTACTCGTGTATTACAAGGAAATACTCGAGTATAAAGGACTTAGGAAAATTCTAAGAGGAAATTTGCTCCAATGCTTCTGTCCATCAATCCAAGTGCATTAAGGAAGTGTATCCCAATAGAGAGGCTATACATGGGCCAACACTTTGGATCACACAATGAGGGATTACATTGTATGGTCCTGTGTTTGGTGACCCATTATAGACTGACATTGGTCTACACTTGGCAATTAGAACCTGCATACATACAACTTAAACACAGCATCAAATACACCTTAATTCATCTTAGTTCAAGGTCTGACCTCCTACAAATCTGAGGTATTGTGGAGACAGATCCCAACAGATGCCAAGCCTCACTTGATTCGCTAGGTCTTACTCCCCCAGGAGTTTGACTTAGAGATCCGTGATAAGCGAGGAGCCGAGAACTTGGCCGCCGACAATTTATCCAGATTAGATAACCCCTTTATAGAAAAATTACATGAAAAATCTTTTAATGATTATTTTCCTGATGAGAAGCTTCTTTTAGTTAACATATCTACTTCTCCTTGGTTCGCGCACATCGCCAACTATCTAGTGGCCCGAGTGCTCCCAAAAGAGTTCTCCTCTCAGCAAAAGAAGAAATTCTTTTCTGAGCTGAAGAACTACTTTTGGGAAGACCCGCACCTTTTCAGAATCTGTGCGGATCAAGTGATAAGGAGATGTGTTTCTTATGAGGAAGGAATCGATATTCTTAAACATTTGCATGAAGGTCCGATAGGTGGGCACTATCAAGCTGCTCGCACAGCTGACAAGGTGCTTTGCGCGGGTTTTTACTGGCCTAGCCTGTTTAAATACGCGCAAGCCTTTGTGAGCAGGTGTGATAGTTGCCAACGGTCGGGCAACATTTCTAATAAAAATGAAATGCCGCAAAATTATTTCTTGGAGTGCAAAATTTTCGACCTCTGGGGAATTGATTTTGGTGGCCCCCTTCCTTCTCGCTTCAGAAACAAATTTATTTTAGTTGCTGTTGATTATGTTTCACGATGGGCTGAGGCCCAAGATCTTCCTACGAACCACTCCCGAGTTGTAGTCACGTACCTAAAAAGATTATTTTCTAGATTCGGTACGCCACGCGCGATCGTTATCGATAGGGGTTACCATTTCTATAACGCACAGTTTTCAAAAATCCTTACAAAATACGGCGTTACACATAAGCTTTCCACTGCCTACCACCCCCAAACTAACGGACAAGTCGAAGTAGTTAATAGAGAAATAAAAAGAATATTAGAAAAGACTGTTTCAACTTCTAGGAAAGACTGGTCAGCAAAATTTGACGATGCTCTATAGGCCTATCGAATATCGTACAAAACCGCCCTCGGATGTAAGCCGTATCGGCTGGTCTATGGAAAATCATGCCATCTGCCCGTAGAGTTAGAACACCGCGCCTTTTGGGCCTTAAAATTTTTAAACTTCGATCCCCACTCAGTCGGTGACCTTCGAAAATTTCAACTAAATGAACTCGATGAGTGGCGCTCTTATGCTTATGAAAATAATAAACTTTATAAAGAGCGGACGAAGCGTTTACACGATAAACACTTAAGGCACCCTAAAAACTTTAAGCCGGGCGACCAAGTCCTTTTATATAATTCTCGTTTACGTTTATTTCCGGGCAAATTTAAATCTCGCTGGTCTGGCCCGTTTTCTGTTTTAGAAGTATTTCCTTATGGAACTGTTTTAATTTCTCACCCTGATAAGGGTAATTTCAAAGTGAATGGTCAGCGTCTTAAACTCTACTTTTCTTGTGATGATGATGTCAGTCCAAACATTATTAAGTTTCTGCTTCACGAACTCTAATCTTGAACTTTTAATTTTTGCTAAAAATAATTTTATTTTTGGACAACAATATTTTTGGACAATATTATTTTTTTTGATGCGTCGAGCTCAACGACGCTTTAACCAAAGGGCGCTCTTGGGAGGCAACCCAAGTTATCTTTTTCTGTTTTCTTTATTTTATAATTTTTGCCTCGGACAGCTACAACAAGCTGAAGCTTCTGCGATCGCCTGCTCCAACATTGTCTGAATACATCACGAAGTCCAAAGAAGACATTCGAGGGAGCAGCATCACTCAGCTTTCGCAGCAAATAAATCCGAGGAAGTACCTATCTTTCAATTCTGTCTTTCAATTCTGTACTTTATTTTTCTCTACTTCTCCAATCCCCTTCTTTAGCCATTGAGGACAATGTCTATTTTAAGCTTGGGGGAGGACTTCCTCCTTCATTTTTGCTTAGTGTAAAAATTTTCTTTTTGCATACATTTTAAATATTTCCAAAATAAATAAATAAAAAAAATGAATATCTTAAAATTCCAAAAAAAAAATAAAAAATTCTAAAATCCAAAAAAAGAGAATATTTCACAAAAAAACATATATGTGTTTTTGAATAGTTTAGACATTTTGGTATTTCAATAGTACCCTTAGTTTTTAGTTTTGTTTTACTCAAAATCTCCTATAAACAACTTAGTTAATTATAATATTTCTAATCGTCCTTTTTAATTATGTTTCACAAGTAAAATGTTGGCCATGCTGTGTTTCTAATTCACGGTAGCATGTTAAGGTGAAATATTTTTCTAAAACTAGCATTTCTATTTTGGTTTTTTGTTTTTTATTTCCTTTACTTTCTTAAAAATTCATCATCCACTATTTTCTTTTTCGTTTTTGAATAATTTTTGTAAAGTCAACTTTTGAATAATGTAGTAGATGTGAACGATCCAAGTAACCTATTATTTCTATTTTTAAGTTAATTTCATCAATCTTCTTTTATTATCTAGGACTCGCTTTTTGAAAATTTTCAAACCTTTGTTTTAAATAAATTCAAAAGCGTGAAAATGATTTAGGCCGTTTTTGTTTTCGTTTGAGCTTTCCTGCCAACCTAAAAACTTTTACCACTAGTTAGCCATCTTTGAGCCTTTTTCCGATTACATTTGATAGCTCCTCCCTTCATTTCATTTTCACCAAAGCCAAAATTTCCAACCTATCGAATCACACTAGCCTCTTTTTTGAGTTTCATAAATTATTTTGACGATTTTGATTGGATATTTTGTGATTTTTTGTGGGAGAAAGTTTTTTTTGAAAAAAAGTATGCTCAAAAGTGATGTTTATTTCTGTTTGGCCAATTCAAAAGGAAAATAAAAATATTTATGGCCTTTGTTTTGAAAAAAGAAAAAAAAATGGAAAAAAAGAAGAAAAAGAAAAAAAAAGTGTATATATATTTTTATGAAAGTTTTTGAAACTCTATGCTTTGGTTTAGTGTGATTTTAAACCTTCACGTTTATCTTTGAATTCAACTCATAATCATATTCCTAAACCAAACGTTTCTGTCCTTTTTAAGTCCTTTTGATTCACGCTTTTTGATTTATATTTAACAACTAAGAAAAGAAAAAAAGTAAATCAGTTTTAGTTTCGGATTTAAACCTAGATTTTTGTTAATTAAATTGATATAATTATAATGCGTTGTTTGGATCTAGTAACAACTCAATGCGTGTTTTTCATTTTCATTGCTTTGCTTAAGTCTATTAAAAAAAAATCTCGTTAAAATTTTGGATGATTTGTTTTTATTGAATAAAGTTTATAATAGTTTTACCATACCTAAATAATTGTTTTAGACTTACATTTCACCTTTTTCCCTACTTAGAATTTCGCATAGTACTTGTGTAGGCATAATTAGAACTTTTTGATTAGTCATTTTTATAAATATCTAGTTTTTATATTTTTGTTTGGGTACAAGCAAAGCTTAAGCTTGGGGGAATTTGATAATACGTTTTGTAGCCTAAACTATTATCGTATTTTCTATTTTATATTGTACAAATTATGTCTATTATTAGTTTATTTTTTATCATTTTTATGTAAATATTATTACCACTGACTTTTTCTTGTCTTTTTGCAGGTTTCTAGAAAATTGGCCAAAATGACCTGGCACGCCCCCCTGTCACGCCCTCCCTAGGCGTGACCTAGTGCGTGTCACCCGATCCCGAGGACTCCTGCTGGAAGTGACAGAAAAACGAACAAAACCGTTGTCACGCCCCCCTGACAAACCCTCCCTAGGCATGTCACCAGGCGTGACCATGGGCGTGTCGCCCTCTGCCGTAAAGCCTGCCGCCGCATTAAATGTCGTTTCTCCACAGCACCAAAACAGTACTATCACGCCCCCCCCCCCCCGTCACGGGCGTGACCTGGGGCGTGACATCAACTTTTCGATGACTGACAGATTTACTACCAATGATTTGGACATGACGTTCCTGTCACGCCCCCCCCCCCTACATGGGCGTGACCTAGGGCGTGACCACCGACGTACCGAAGCAATCATCCCTCACGCAAGAACCCAGAGCCCGAGGTCAACATAGTACTGTCACGCCCCCTGACACGCCCCCCCTAGGGCATGTCGGAGGGCGTGACCAACCCGAGATTTTTTTCTATAAATTGAGACCCCCCCTCTTCATTTCAGGAAGTTTTGGTTGAGAGGGGGAGGTGCTGCCCTTTTGGTTCTTGGGTCCTTTTCTAGTTTTCATGCTTTTCTCTCTCTCTCTCTCTCTCTCCCTCTCATTGTAATTTTTGTTTAACCCTAGCTTAATCTTAGTTTGTTCTAGCTTTTATTGTAATCTTGCTCTTACTTAGTGCTACTTGTAGGCCTAGAATTGGATTTAATTTTCATGCACTTGTAATTTCAATTTCAATAGTGTAACTTGCCCTTTTTCATTAATAAAAGCGTTCCTGTTTAGCTTGTCTTCTTTTTATGCTTCACTACTCATCCCCCCTCCTCCACTTCGCTATGATTAACTAATCCTCCTTATACTCGATCTTGATGATCCGAGGTTAGAGCGATTAAGTTATGATGTTTTAATTAATCTTTTATTTTTAGGTTAGGGCCTTGAATTACTCTTGATTAATCACGGGTTGGAGGTATATTATCGATATATACTCTCCACCTTTGCTTTTATTATGGGCTAGCCGAGAGGCCGATAGAATAAAGTGAGCATTCAAGAGTAAAGGGAGTTGTACGCACCCCTCGAGAGAGGCAGACGTCCAAATCTCCCGGATTGGAGTAAAATCCAATAGTGGGGTTCACCGCGTAAAGTGAGTTTTAGGCCTCCGATTTAGATGAGAGTCGGTCGGACCTTCCTAAACTCAGTTGGCACGACTTCGAGAGAAGCGTGTTCAAGCTTTAGGAACCTCCACGGTCAAGGACCTTTATCCTATTAAGTTTAGATTTTTATCGCATTTTCTTAATCGTCTTTAGCCGAGGTGAATCTTGATCGAGTGCATTTCCATTTCATATTTTCTACCTTTCGTAGTAATCACCTATCATTTGCTTTTTAATTAACTGCAGTAATTTCCTTTCTAGCATAGCTCTTTACTTAATAGCTTTACTTAATTGCGGTTGTTCTCTTTCTAGTATCGCTTTACTTCCTCCCTTGCACTTAGATTTTCTAAAACCCTAGTTTTTCCGTCGATAAGATAATAGCGTTCGTGTGAGTAAGCATAGCCAACAGTTCCCGGATTTCAATACGACACTTGTGTCCCCTACCTACAATTCGATAAGTATACTTGCCTCATCGGGTTGCTAGTTCGGTTGCGTTTATTTTCTTCGAACCCTAGCACGCAACAGTTACCAACCGGTCTGTCCGTAGTATATGGCGTCGGGCCCCGGCCGGACCTACAGATATTTTCCATGTGACGGATAGGAGTGTTACATTCTACACCAAGCTAGGAGAAGTTTGTGCCATCCTCCACCGGCACATGACATGAAGAATAAGGGTCAATTGGGAGTGAGAGACAGCCTCCTCTACCCCAAACGCAGTTTAGGACCGAGCTTGGATGCGGATTGACAACCCTGCGAATCCAACATTAACCCTCGGCAAACCTCGGATCCGGTCGATTTCACACACTTTTCCTTTCTTGTTGTTGTAAACATTGTTACTCTCTTGTATTTGATCAAGTGTACTTATTGTAAAATACGTCTATGTGTAATCATGTCTAAGTGATTTTATTTTTTCGTTATTTGCTTGAGGTGTGCCATTTTCCATCCACCACCATCCACCCTCGCTGCACTAGCAATTGCTAGTGCCATGCGTAGCGAAGAGGTGCTTACGACCCTCAAATTCTGGTTCTTACGCTTGCCTACTCGTCCATCTGTATCATGATTCGGTGAATAGCGGCCTGTGTAGTCTTCCATCCGCCTGGCGAAGCGATGCATAGAGGGATTGTATAGGAGTAGTGTTGCGCGCTAGTGTTCGAAGAAAATAAACGCAACCGAACTAGCAACCCGATGAGGCAAGTATACCTATCGAATTATAGGTAGGGGACACAAGTGTGGTATTGAAATCCGGTAACTGTTGGCTATGCTTACTCACACGAACACTATTATCTTATCGACGGAAAAAACTAGGGTTTTAGAAAATCTAAGTGAGATTAAGGAAATAAAACTAATGCTAGAATGAGAGCTATTGCAATTAATTAAAGAGCACAAGATAGGTGATTACTATGAAGGGTAGAAAATATGAAATGGAAATGCACTCGATCAAGATTCACCTCGGCTAAAGATGATAAAGAAAATGCGATAAACATCTAAACTTAATAGGATAAAGGTCCTTGACCGTGGAGGTTCCTAAAGCTTGAACACGCTTCTCTCAAAGTCGTGCCCAATTGAGTTTAGGAAGGTCCGACCGACTCTCGTCTAAATCGGAGGCCTAAAACTCGCTTTACGCGGTGAACCCCACTATTGGATTTTACTCCAATCCGGGAGATTTGGACGTCTGCCTCTCTCGAGGGGTGCGTACAACTCTCTTTACTCTTGAATGCTCACTTCATTCTTTCGGCCTCTCGGCTAGCCCAGAATGAAAGCAAAGGCGGAGAGTATATATCTATAATATACCTCCAACCTGTGATTAATCAAGAGTAATTCAAGGCCCTAACCTAAAAAGAAAAGATTAATTAAAACATCATAACATAATCGCTCTAACCTCGGATCATCAAGATCGAGTACAAGGAAGATTAGTTAATCATAGCGAAGTGGAGGAGGGGGGATGAGTAGTAAAGCATAAAAAGAACTCAAGCTAAACAAAGAACAATTCTATTAATGAAAAGGGGCAATTTACACTAATTGAAATTAAAATTACAAGTGCATGAAATTGAAATCCTATTCTAGCCCTACAAGTAGCACTAAGCAAGAGCAAGATTACAACAAAAGCTAAAGCAAACTAAGATTAAACTAGGGTTAAACAAAAATTGCAAAGAGAGGGAGAGAGAGAGAGAGAGAAAGCATACAAAAAACTCAAGAACCAAAGGGGCAACATCTCCCCCTCTCAACCAAAGCTTGCTGAAATGGAGAGGGGGGGCCTCAATTTATAGAATTTTTCTCGGGTTGGTCATGCCCTCAGACACGCCCTAGGGGGGGCGTGTCCGGGGGCGTGACAGTACTATGTTGACCTCGGGCTCTGGATTCTGGCGGGAGGGATGATTGCTTCGGTACGTTGGTGGTCACGCCCTAGGTCACGCCCATGTAGGGGGGCGTGACAGGCACATCATGTCCAAATCATTGGTCGGAAATCCGTCAGTCGTCGAAAAGTTGATGTCACGCCCCAGGTCACGCCCGTGACGGGGGGGCGTGACAGTACAGTTTTCGTGCTGTGGAGAAACGACATTTAATGCGGCGGCAGGCTTTGCGGCAGAGGGCGACATGCCCATAGTCACGCCTGGTGACACACCCAGGGAGGGCGTGTCAGGGGGGCGTGACAACGGTTTTGTCCGTTTTCCTGTCCCTTCCAGCAAAAGTCCTCGGGATCGGGTGACAAATTTCCTGAAAGGTCATTTTTGACAAATTTCCTTTCAGGTCATTTTTGACATATTTCCTGAAAACCTACAAAAGGACAAGAAAATGTTAGTGGCAATAATATTTATATAAAAAGGATAAAAATAAACTAATAATAGACATGATTTGTACACTATAAAATAAACAATACGATAATAGTTTAGGCTACAAAACGTATTATCAAATTCCCACAAGCTTAAGCTTTGCTTGTCCCCAAGCAAAAATATAAAAACTAGATATTTATAAAAAGGACTTATCAAAAAGTTCTAATTATGCCTACACAAGTAATATGCGAAATTCTAAGTAGGGAAAAGGTGAAATGTAAGTCTAAAACAATTATTTAGGTATGGTAAACTTTTATAAACTTTACTTAATAAAAACAAATCATCCAAAATTTTAACGAGATTTTTTAAATAGACTTAAGCAAAGCAACGAAAATGAAAAACACGCATTGAGTTGTTACTAGATCCAAGCAACACATTATAATTATATCAATTTAATTAACAAAAATCTAGGTTTAAATCCAAAACAAAAACTGATTTACTATTTTTCTTTTCTTAGTTGTTAAATAAAAATCAAAAAGCGTGAATCAAAAGGACTTAAATAGGACAGAAACGTTTGGTTTAGGAATATGATTAGGAGTGGAATTCAAAGATAAATGTGAAGGTTTTAAAATCACACTAAACCAAAGCAAAGAGTTTCAAAAACTTTCATAAAAATATATACACATATTTTCTTTTTCTTCTTTTTTTTCATTTTTTTTCTTTTTTCAAAACAAAGGCCATAAATATTTTTATTTTCCTTTTTGAATTGGCAGAACAAAAATAAACATCACTTTTGAACATACTTTTTTTTTTCGAAAACCTTTCTCTCACAAAAAATCACAAAATATCCTATCAAAATCATCAAAATAATTTATGAAACTCAAAAAGGCTAGTGTGATTCGATAGGTTGGAAATTTTGGCTTTGGTGAAAGTGAAATGAAGTGAGGAGCTATCAAATGAAATAGGAAAAAGGCTCAAAAATGTCTAACTAGTGGTAAAAGTTTTTTAGGTTGTCAGGAAAGCTCAAATGAAATTAAAAACGGCCTAAATCATTTTCACGCTTTTGAATTTATTTAAAACAAAGGTTTGAAAATTTTCAAAACGCGAGTCCTAGATAATAAAAGAAGATTGATGAAATTAACTTGAAAATAGAAATAATAGGTGACTTGGATCGTTCACATCTACTACGTTATTCAAAAGTTGACTTTACAAAAATTATTCAAAAACGAAAAAGAAAATAGTGGATGATGAATTTTTGAGAAAGTAAAGGAAATAAAAAACAAAAAAACATAATAGAAATGCGAGTTTTAGAAAAATATTTCACCTTAACATGCTACCGTGAATTAGAAACATAGCATGGCCAACATTTTACTTGTGAAACATAATTAAAAAGGACGATTAGAAATATTATAATTAACTAAGTTGTTTATAGAAAGTTTTGAGTAAAACAAAAACAAAAACTAGGGGTACTATTGAAATACCAAAATGTCAAAACTATTCAAAAACACATATTTTTTTTTAATTTTGAGAAATATTCTCCTTTTTTTTTATTTTGGATATTTTTTTCTCTTTTTTTTTGGAATTTTAAGATATTCATTTTTTATTTATTTTGGAAATATTTAAAATATATACAAAAAGAGAAATATTTACAGTAATCAAAAATGAAGGAGGAAGTCCCCTCCCAAGCTTAAAATAGACATTGTCCTCAATGGCTAAAGAAGGGGATTGGAGAAGGAGAGAAAAATAAAGTACAGAATTGAAATACAGGTACTTCCCCGGAATTATTTGCTGGGAAAGCTGAGTGATGCCGCTCCCCGAATGTCTTCTTTGTACTTCGTGATGGATTCAACAATATTGGAGCAGGCGATCGCAGAAGCTTCAGCTTGTCGGAGCCGTCGGAGGCAAAAATTGTAAAATAAAGAAAACAGAAAAAGATAACTTGGGTTGCCTCCCAAGAGCGCCCTATGGTTAAAGCGTCGTTGAGCTCGACGCATCAAAAAAATAATATTGTCCAAAAATATTGTTGTCTAGAAATAAAATTGTTTTTAGCAAAAATTAAAAGTTCAAGATTAAAGTTCATGAAGCAGAAACTTAATAATGTTTGGACTGACATCATCATAACCAGAAAAGTAGAGTTTAAGACGCTGACCATTCACTTTGAAATTACCCTTATCAGGGTGAGAAATTAAAACAGTTCCATAAGGAAATACTTCTAAAACAGAAAACTTGCCAGACCAGCGAGATTTTAATTTTCCTGGAAACAAACGTAAACGAGAATTATATAAATGGACTTGGTCGCCCGGCTTAAAGTTTTTAGGGTGCCTTAAGTGTTTATCGTGTAAACGCTTCGTCCGCTCTTTATAAAGTTTATTATTTTCATAAGCATAAGAGCGCCACTCATCGAGTTCATTTAGTTGAAATTTTCGAAGGTCACCGACTGAGTGGGGATCGAAGTTTAAAAATTTTAAGGCCCAAAAGGCGCGGTGTTCTAACTCTACGGGCAGATGGCACGATTTTCCATAGACCAGCCGATACGGCGTACATCCGAGGGCGGTTTTGTACGCTGTTCGGTAGGCCCATAGAGCATCGTCAAGTTTGGCTGACCAGTCTTTCCTAGAAGTTTAAACGGTCTTTTCTAATATTCTTTTTATTTCTCTATTAACTACTTCGACTTGTCCGTTAGTTTGGGGTGGTAGGCAGTGGAAAGCTTATGTGTAACGCCGTATTTGGTAAGGATTTTTGAAAAATGCGCGTTATAGAAATGGGAACCCCAATCGCTAATGATTGCGCGAGGCGTACCGAATCTAGAAAATAATTTTTTAAAAAACGTGACTACAACTCGGGAGTCGTTCGTAGGAAGAGCTTGGGCCTCAGCCCATCGTGAAACATAATCAACAGCAACTAAAATATATTTGTTTCCGAAGCTAGAAGGAAAGGGGCCAACAAAATGAATTCCCCAGAGGTCGAAAATTTCACACTCTAAGAAATAATTTTGTGGCATTTCATTTTTATTAGAGATGTTGCCCGACCGTTAGCAACTATCACACCTGCTCACAAAGGCTTGCGCGTCTTTAAACAAGCTAGGCCAGTAAAAACCCGCGCAAAGCACCTTATGAGCGGTGCGAGCAGCTTGATAGTGCCCACCTGTCGGACCTTCATGCAAATGTTTTAGAATATCAATTCCTTCATCATAAGAAACACATCTCCTTATCACTTGATCCGCACAAATTTTGAAAAGATGCGGGTCTTCCCAAAAGTAGTTCTTCAGCTCAGAAAAGAATTTCTTCTTTAGTTGAGAGGAGAACTCTTTTGGGAGCACCCGGGCCACTAGATAGTTGGCGATGTGCATGAACCAAGGAGAAGCAGATGTATTAACTAAAAGCAGCTTCTCATCAGGAAAATAGTCATTAAAAGATTTTTCATTTAATTTTTCTATAAAAGGGTTATCTAATCTGGATAAATGGACGGTGGCCAAGTTCTCGGCTCCTCGCTTATCACGGATCTCTAAGTCAAACTCCTGGAGGAGTAAGACCCAGCGAATCAAGCGAGGCTTGGCATCCGTTTTGGCAAGAAGGTACTTGAGGGCCAAGTGGTCCGTAAAAACAATGATTTTTGAAAGTGTAATGTAAGGGCGGAATTTATCAAAGGCGAATACTACAGCTAAGAGCTCCTTCTCGGTTGTGGTGTAATTTTCTTGTGCAGATGTGAGGGTTTTACTAGCGCAATAGATGAGGTGGAAGTTTTTAGATATGCGTTGACCTAATACGGCTCCCACCGCAAAACTACTCGCAATGCACATAATCTCGAAAGGAAGGTCCCACACTGGAGCTATCAAAATCGGTGCGCTAATTAACTTTTCTTTAATTGATTCAAAGGCAGAAATACAAGAGTCATCAAAAATGAATGGAGCGTCTTTTTCTAAGAGATGGGTGAGGGGCTTTGTGATCTTGGAGAAGTCCTTTATAAAACGACGATAAAAGCCAGCGTGGCCTAGAAAACTTCTTATAGCTTTTATGTTTGTAGGCGGCGGCAACTTCTCAATAACTTCTATCTTTGCAACGTCTACCTAAATACCTTTAGCAGAAATTTTATGACCCAAAACTAACCCTTCCCTCACCATAAAATGTCATTTTTCCCAATTTAGGGCAAGGTTAGTTTCTTCGCATCGTTCTAAGACTTTTTCGAGGTTTTCTAAACATCTATCAAAGGAATCGCCGAACACGGAGAAATCGTACATGAATACCTTCATAATGCTTTCTACGTACTTGTCAAATATTGCGAGCATACATCGCTGGAATGTAGCTGGCGCATTGCATAATCCAAATGGCATTCTTCGGTAAGCGAAGGTGCCGAAGGGACAAGTAAACGTAGTTTTCTCTTGGTCCTCGGGAGAGATGGGTATTTGAAAGTACCCCGAGAGGCCATCGAGAAAACAATAAAGCTATGGACGGAGAGACGTTCTAAAATCTGGTCGATAAACGGCAAAGGAAAGTGGTCCTTGCGGGTGGCGTCATTTAACTTACGATAATCAATGCACATACGCCAACCCGTCACCGTCCGTGTCGTGATTAATTCATTATTCTCATTACTAACTGCGGTTATCCCTCCCTTCTTGGGAACTACCTGAACGGGGCTAACCCACTTACTGTCCGATATAGTGTAGATAATTCCTGCATCTAATAATTTCATAACCTCGCCCTTAACTACTTCTTTCATATTCGGGTTTATACGGTGCTGAGGTTGGATAGAGTTACACAAATTATATTCCATTAAAATTTTATGGGTACAGAAAGATGGGCTTATGCCCTTGATATCAGAAATTTGCCAAGCAATAGCCCGGCGATGCTTACGTAGAACTAGAAGAAGTTTATCATTTTGCGTATCCGTGAGGTAGGCTGAAACGATAACTGGTAACTTGGAATATTTTTCTAAGAAAGCATACGTAAGGTGTTCGAGGAGTTCTTTAAGTTCTAGGGTAGGGGGTTCTTCATAAGAGGATTTTGAGATTCTTTCTTTTTCAAAAATAATATCTTTATAAACTTTTTTATAAGGAACGTAATATGGGGTGGGGCTAGCAGCCAAGACGGCTTCTTGTAGCGATTCAATGGGAAGAACAGAGGAAAAACAAAAATCAGAAAATTCTTTTTCAAACTCAAAAAGACAATAAGAAGATTCATCACTTCCTTGCAGTGATTTAGTTGTAAGAGAAGAGGAGTAAAAAGTAGAAAATTCTTTTTCAAAGTCGGAGAGGCAGTAGGAAGAATCATCACTCATGGCGTCTACGAAAAAGCATGAGTAATCATTTGCTAGGGTGTTCTTCATCGAAGGGGTGATAGAAAATGTGACTTCGTCGTCGCCTACTCGAAGAAAGAGCATACCATTGCTTACGTCAATGATGGCTCGGGAGGTGGCAAGGAAGGGTTGGCCAAGGATCAAGGGAACCTCAACGTCTTCTTCGATGTCCAAAATGACAAAATCCACCGGGAAGATGAACTTGTCGACTTTCACTAAAACGTCCTCCACTTTCCTAACGGGTACTTGACGGATCTATCGGCTAGCTGGATACTCATACGCGTGGGGTTAAGGCTACCAATCCCTAACTTTTTAAACAACGAAAAGGGCATCAGGTTTATACTCACTCCTAAGTCGGCTAACGCGTGTTTAACAAAAAGATCACCGAAGACACACGGGATAGAGAAACTACCCGGGTCACTGATTTTCTTCGGCAAACCGTTTGTTAAAACGGCGGAGCACTCGGCATTTAGCATGACGTGCGAAAGATTCTCTAACTTCTTCTTGTTTGTGAGGAGGTCTTTAAGATACTTGGCGTATTTCGGCATCTGCGAAATAGCCTCGTGGAAGGGAAGATTAATGTGGATTTGTTTGAAGATCTCTAAGAAGCGGGAGTACTGATCATCTTGACGTTGTCTATTAAGTTCAGAGGCGTATGGTGGAGTTGAATTATTTTTGAAGATGGGTGGTGGAGTGAGATTATTTTCTAAAATAGGGGTGATTACTTCTTCAGCCGAGGGTGGAATTTTTAAAATGGGAGCGGAGCTTTGATTTTTAGAGGCGAGAGCGGAGCTTGCCTCGGGCTCTTCACTTACCATATAGGAGACTTGCTTCCCACTCCGAAGAGTTATAGCTTTCGCTTGCTCTCTCGGGTTGGGTTCAGTATTGGAAGGAAGAGACCCTGCGGGTCGCTCAGAAATTATTTTCGCGAGGTGTCCTACCTGATTTTCTAATCTTTTTACGCTTCCGGTTAAAGTTCTTATAGTGGCGTCATTTATGGTGATATATTTAGAAAGTAATTCCTCCAAGCTTGGAGGTTTTGGGTAATTTTGAAGAGGTGGTGGTGGTGCAGAAAAATCATTTTGCGGAGGTGGGCTCATCGCATTTGATGGATTACTCCATGAAAAGTTCGGATGATTTCTTAAAGCAGGGTTATAACTATCGGAAAATTTAAACCAGGCGGATGAAAATTCGTAGTAGAAAAATTATTAAAAGCAGTTCTTGGCATATTATTAACATATTCTAAATGTTCTGGAGTAGGGGTTGCAGATTCCCATACCTGAGGGGCGGAGGCAGCAGTCATCTCCGTGATTTTTTTGCTTAGGATTTCTACTTGCAGAGCGAGCTAGGAGACGTTGTCCACTTCATAGATACCTGTAGGCTTGTTCGGGCGGGACCTAGGCACATTCCACTGATAAGTGTTCATGGCCATTTCCTTGAAAAGATCAAGAGCTGCTTCTGGGGTCTTATGATTTAAAGTACCGCCAGAGGCTGCGTCTATCATTTGCTTTGTATTTTGATTTAGCCTGTTATAGAACGTCTGCACTTGTAACCATACAAGCAGCGCGTGATGTGGGCATCGTCTTAATAGTTCTTTAAATCTCTCCCAAGTTTCATATAGGGTTTCATAGTCTATTTGTCCGAAGGCAGAGATGTTGTTCCTAAGTTTTGCAGTTTTAGCTGGCGGAAAATACTTCGCCAAAAATTTTTCAGTTAATTCATTCCAAGTGGTTATGCTATTCTTCAGAAGTGTGTTCAGCCACTGCTTAGCTTTAGTTCTTAGAGAGAAGGGGAAGAGTCTTAGCCTGATTGCATCATTTGTGACACTATTTATCTTGAAGGTGTCGCAAGTTTCAAGAAAGCTAGCTATATATGCGTTCGGATCTTCATCTTGAAGTCCGTCAAATTGCACATATTGCTGCACCATTTGAATTATGCTAGGCTTTAATTCGAAGTTATTATTTTCTATAGCAGGGCGGACTATACTTGATTCTGTTCCCTCGAGGTTCGGTCGAGCATAATAGGACATAGTCCTTTGCACGGCCTCATCTACGTTGGGTTCTTCCATTCTTAAAGTAGCAAATGACTCGGAGTCCTCAACCGGCCCTTGGATAGTAGGACCTTGAAATCGCGATCTTCTCCGAAGAGTACGCTCAATTTCGTAGTCCAAGTCCAAAATGACAGACGGACTCCCGCGGGTCATGCACTAAAAGAACAGAAAAGAAGAAGAGGAAGAAAAAAAGGATAAACTAGAAAAAAGATTAAAAATATTTTTTTTTTGAAATAGATTTTTTATAGATTAACTCCCGAACTTCCCAAGGACTACCCCGTGAAGGGTTCGCAAGGTACTAGACAAGAAAATGGCGCTTAAAGCCCTTTTCCCTTTTCGAGAGAATTATGTGGCGTAGAAAAATTGTGAGGTTGATTACTATTAAGAGCGGTGATAAAATTTTTTTGATTTTTAAAATTTAAAGAAGGAGGATGAGAAAGATAAAAGATAAAATTAATAGGTCCGTGTTTTCAATATATCAACGGAAATTGGTTTCCCGGCAACGGCGCCAAAAACTTATTGCGCGCTAGGGTTCGAAGAAAATAAACGCAACCGAACTAGCAACCCAATGAGGCAAGTATACCTATCGAATTGTAGCTAGGGGACACAAGTGTCATATTAAAATCCGGGAACTGTTGGCTATGCTTACTCACACGAACGCTATTATCTTATCGACGGAAAAAACTAGGGTTTTAGAAAATCTAAGTGAGATTAAGGAAATAAAACTAATGCTAGAATGAGAGCTATTGCAATTAATTAAAGAGCACAGGATAGGTGATTACTACGAAGGGTAGAAAATCTGAAATGGAAATGCACTCGATCAAGATTCACCTCGGCTAAAGACGATTAAGAAAATGCGATAAACATCTAAACTTAATAGGATAAAGGTCCTTGACCGTGGAGGTTCCTAAAGCTTGAACACGCTTCTCTCGAAGTCGTGCCCAACTGGGTTTAGGAAGGTCCGACCGACTCTCGTCTAAATCGGAGGCCTAAAACTCGCTTTACGCGATGAACCCCACTATTAGATTTTACTCCAATCCGAGAGATTTGGACGTCTGCCTCTCTCGAGGGGTGCGTACAACTCCCTTTACTCTTGAATGCTCACTTCATTCTTTCGGCCTCTCGGCTAGCCCAGAATGAAAGCAAAGGCAGAGAGTATATATCGGTAATATACCTCCAACCCGTGATTAATCAGAGTAATTCAAGGCCCTAACCTAAAAAGAAAAGATTAATTAAAACATCATAACTTAATCGCTCTAACCTCGGATCATCAAGATCGAGTACAAGAAGGAATAGTTAATCATAGCGAAGTGGAGGAGGGGGGATGAGTAGTAAAGCATAAAAAGAACTCAAGCTAAATAAAGAACAATTCTATTAATGAAAAGGGGCAATTTACACTAATTGAAATTAAAATTACAAGTGCATGAAATTGAAATCCTATTCTAGCCCTACAAGTAGCACTAAGCAAAAGCAAGATTACAATAAAAGCTAAAGCAAACTAAGATTAAACTAGGGTTAAACAAAAATTACAAAGAGAGGGAGAGAGAGAGAGAGAGAGAAAGCATAAAGAAAACTCAAGAACCAAAGGGGCAGCATCTCCCCCTCTCAACCAAAGCTTGCTGAAATGGAGAGGGGGGTCTCAATTTATAGAATTTTTCTCGGGTTGGTCACGCCCTCCGATATGCCCTAGGGGGGGCGTGTCAGGGGGCGTGACAGTACTATGTTGACCTCGGGCTCTGGATTCTGGCGGGAGGGATGATTGCTTCGGTACGTCGGTGGTCACGCCCTAGGTTCACGCCCGTGTAGGGGGGGCATGACAGGCACGTCATGTCCAAATCATTGGTCGGAAATCCGTCAGTCGTCGAAAAGTTGATGTCACGCCACAGGTCACGCCCGTGACGGGGGGTGTTGGAACACCCTATTACCAATTTGGGTAAGGATCAGTATGTTTCTCTTAGGAAACCAGGTTGACCTAGTTGTATAGTTGTAAAGGTCAACATTAGAATGAGTCTAGGGCTTAGAACTTAGGTTTGAAGCAGCCCCCAGGACCATTCCAATATCAAGGATATAGAGCCAAGTCTAAGGCAATTTTCGTCGAGCTCCGATCGACGAAACGTCGAGCTTAGTTCGACGCTCTCTGAGCTCAACTTCGATAAATCGTCGAACTCCAGTCGACGATCTTCGAGCTCAGATCGACGATCTGCTTTCAGACAATTTTGTTTAGTCGTCGAACTGCATTCTACATTTTTCTAGCTCAGGTCGACGATCTCTCTTCAGCTATTCTTCAGGTCGCTGAGCTCGGTTCGACGATCTTCGAGCTCAGTTTGACGTTTTATGTCTGTTTGATCTGTTTCCATCTCTGAGCTCAGTTTGACGATAGTAGAGCTCAGATCGACGATTTTTCTGAGAGATCGACGATTCTAAGGATTCAAATGATGCCAGTCTTTGGAATGTTTTTGAAATCTCTCAGCATTTATGATAAGGAGATCTGCCAGCCGTTTGTCTTTATTCTGGAGCATGTCTCATGGAATTATTCAGGGAATGTTTTATTGGACCTTCCTCTAGAAGACAGGACTCTTTATGGAAGACATTTATGCCTGCCAACGGCTATCTTTGACAAGATTCTTTTTGAGAATAAGATCTTCCTTTTCATCTTCAGTCAGATAAGAACACACAACAATATACACAGAGAACACAATAAGAAGAACTAAGCTGTGACAGATAACAAGTGATCAATTCTAAAGAATCAGAATAACAATCTTTTTGCTTACATAAAAGTGATCACAGCCTCTTCTCAAGAACTCCAGACACCTCATCTTTCAGCCTTTTTGCTGAAACAATCCTTTGCTGGAGATCTAAAGTTCTGAAGGCCTATCACCCTAGAGCAAAGCTTCCATTCCTGAACCTGTCTACAACTCAGGGGGAGCTTTGACAACAAAAGATCCACTAGTCTTCTCTCATTTGATTTGAGAACAGAGAAGACAACTTCACCTCTTTATCTTTTCTTTTTCTGCTGTAAAAGGGTTCTTGAACTCCCTTCAAAAGTTCTGTCTGGTTCTGAGAGCCTTGTCAAAACTCAGTGGTGGCAAGACACCTTATCAAAAAATCTAGTTTTGGTTTTTGAGCACCTTATCAAAAGCTCATTGGTGTCAGAACACCTGATCAACTCATCCTGAGTGGAATCCTACCAAGGGTGGTAGAAGAGTGGATGTACCCAGGTTTTTGGGGTACCACTATATTTCCTTGTATCTTCTGGGTTGTTTGTGTGATTGGTTTGCTGTGTGCTGTGCTCTTTACTTCTTTGTTTTTAACTATTTACTAACACTCTACACTATACTATAAATTGAATTTTATATTTGCTGGTTAATCTAAACTGTGAAATTAATTTAAATAAACTCTATTCACCACCCTCTAGAGTTGAGATAGATCTTACCCTCACTTTCAATTGGTATCAGAGGCAGGTTGGTTGCTCACACAGGCTAACACCTGAACCAAAAGATCCTTGATAAGATCAATCTCTTAAGAGGGTTATTTTCTTTATATCTTATATTATTCAAAGACATGACACAGAACAAGGATTATGCAAGCACCAGACCTCCAATGTGCAATCTATCTAAGTTTGCACTCTGGAAGGCAAGGATTAGATTATACATGAACTCTATTGATGAAGATATTTTCAATTCTATCTTGACAGTTTGTCCAAGTCCACCTGCAAGCTCAAGCACAAATGCTGTTCCACCTCCCTCAGGAACAGATGCTGAAATTAAAAGATGGAAGACTGCAGATGCCAAGGCTATGAACATCTTAACTCAAACAATGTCTGATGAGATTTTTCAGAAGGTAGTTGAATGCAACTCAGCTAAAGAAGTATGGGACAAACTCTCAGAAATTGTCTCAGGATCTGCTGATGAGAGGAAAGACAGAAGATCTCACCTCATAACCCAATATGAGAACTTCAAGAAAGGAGAAGCTGAGTCAATTGCAGACATGTACAACAGATTAAGTCTGATTGTCAATGAGCTAAAGACTTTGGATAAAGAATTCTCATTGACTGAGCTTAATGACAAGATCCTAATGTGCTTCCCCAGCACTTGGGATTCAAGAATCTGGCCAATCAAAGATGCCAGAAGTCTAAATGAAATCACTACTGAAGCTCTCCTAGGCAAACTCAAATCTTATGAGCTGCTCATCAAGAACAGAGAAGAAGAACAGAAGGCTGCCTCACCAGTCTCAAAGAAAGAGAAATCAATAGGTTTCAAAGCCATTGAGAATCAGCCTGAAGAAAAGCTCACAGGCAATGAGGAGTTGGTCAGCCTACTGGCCAAAAGATTTTACAAACTGGCTAGAAAGGACTTCAGAAAAAGGCCATACAAAGGACATGATAAACCAAGGTATGATAAGTCAAATAATGATAAATAAATTATATGCTTTGGCTGTAGGAAACCAGGCCACATTGTGCCTGACTGTCCAGAAAACAAGAACAAGGACAGAAAGGATAGAAGAGAAAGAAGGAAAGAGAAAGACTTCAAAAAGAACAGCTCAGACAAAGCCTCCTCCAGCAAGAACAAACATACAAGGAAGGGTTTTGTTGCTGAGACGTGGAGTGAGACAGAAGAGGATTCTGAAACTTCATCCAGCTCCAGTGATGATGAAGATGATGCAGATGAAAAAGAATTTTGCATGATGGCTATCAATGCCTCACAGCAAAACTCTGATGCAGAATCAGATTCAGACTCAGAAACTCAACCAGAAGAAGATCAGGTAATTAACTCTTTTGATTTTAATTCTGAGGACTTTAAAACTGAATTTAAGACATTTTGTTTGGACTTACTAAAATCTGAGAAAGAGATAATCTCTCTCAGAAACAAATTATCTGAATACAGTGTCCTAAACTCAATCTACCTCAAACTCTCTGAGGAGTTAGAATGTTGTAGGGAGGAGATAGCATCACTGAAAAGTGAACTATCAAAGGCCAAAAAGTTTGAAGAATCCCTAAATGGGAGAAGTATTAGACTGATGGACATTACAAGCACAGTGAACTCTAGATTCAATAGTACACTGGGCTTGGGTGCCTCATCCAGCCAACCTATAATATTAACAACTCCAATCAAATTTGTCTCTGACAAAGGAAAGGGAGTAATAGAGGTAGCTAGGAAGAATGCAGATCTGCCAGAGAAAATTTCAGTTCAACAAATTGCGTCGAGCAGAGCTCGACGATCGTCAAACAGAGCTCGACGATCGTCGAACAGAGCTCGACGGTCTAACCCAAAATCGTCGACCTCAGCTCAACGATATATAGACTCTGAACTTCAGTATAATCGATCTTCGAACAGAGATCGATGATCTGACCCAAGATCGTCGACCTCAGTTCGACGATCGTCGAACAAAGATCAGGTCTGTGAACATTCCTTCAATGGCACATCTAGATTCAATCCTAGAAGTCCCACATCCCAAGGCTTTAACCCCTATACTGAATGGATAGTACCTCCTAGGAGATACCATCCTGAAGGCTATAAGAGTCAACCTGAGATGTCTTTCATTTCTGAATTCAAAGGATATCAGCCTAGGCCCAAGGTTAACTGGGTCAAAAACAAATAAGCTGTTCATGTGCAGGTGAAGACCTATCTAGTATCTAACCAACAATGGTATCTGGATAGTGGGTGCTCAAAGCACATGACAGGGAACAGGGAGAACCTATCATCCTTCATAACCAAACTTGGACCCAAAGTGATTTTTGGTGATTCAAATTTTGGCCAAACCAAAGGATATGGTGCTGCTCAAATAGGCCCAGTCACTTTCAAGAAGGTGGCATATGTAGAAGGACTGAAGCACAATCTGATAAGTATCAGTCAGCTATGTGATGAAGGATACAAAGTGACCTTCAACAAATCCCTGTGCAAGATCAAGTCAGAGGATAACACAACTGTGTTAACAGGTAAAAGGACAGGTAACATTTACTTAGTAGATTTTCTTTCATCAAAAGTAGACATCTGTTTATTCAATTCCATATCTAAGCCAAATGTTTTATGGCATAAGAGATTAGGACATCTAAACCTTAGAACCATTGCCAAGCTCTCCAAGGACAACCTTGTTAGAGGACTACCTTCTGGCCCCTATAAGAAGGAAGGACTCTGCAGGGCTTGTCAATTAGGCAAGCAAACTAAAAATAGCTTTAAGTCACTTAATAAGAGTGATTCACCTAGGATTCTGTACTTGTTGCACATGGACCTTTTTGGACCCATATCTGTACAGAGCCTAGGAGGGAAGTCCTATACTTTAGTGATTGTAGATGACTTCTCAAGATTCACATGGGTATTCTTTCTGAGGAAGAAGTCTGATAACATTAAGTGTTTGACAGAGTTTCTCAAATGTATACAGATTGAGTTCAACCCTCACATTGCCCTGATCAGAAGTGATAATGGGACAGAGTTTGATTCTCTTCTTATGCAAGAGTTCTGTCAAAGTGAAGGGATCAGGCACACTTTCTCAGCTCCTAGAACTCCTCAACAAAATGGGGTAGATGAAAGGAAAAATAGAACCCTAATTGAATCTGCTACTACATTGTTGACAGATGCTCACCTACCTCTATCCTTTTGGGCTGAGGCAGTGAACACCTCCAACTATGTGTTAAACAGAAGCCTGATACATAAACTAAAGGGCAAGACTCCCTATGAATTACTCAAAGGGAAGAAACCTAAAATAGATTATTTTAAAATTTTTGGCTGTACTTGTTATATTCATAATAATGATAAGAAGTATCTAGCAAAATTCCAAGCTAAAGCTGATGAAGGAGTGTTTTTGGGATACTCTATGATCAGCAAGGCATATAGGGTATATAATAAATCTTCCTGTAAAATTGAAGAATCTATTCATGTTACTTTTGATGAGACTAACATGTGTTATAAGGAGAAGTCTACTTCTACCATAGAACCTTTGCAGGTACACTCTATTTCAGAAAGTATGGACAGATTACAGGTTAAAGAAGAGAATACAACCTCTCAACAAAAGATTGAGAGCAGTGATGATGAAGAAGAAGTTGAACCTCTTGAAGAAAATCATCCTAAAGGTCCAGTTGTCATTCCATAAGAGGAAACAACAACACTGGTTGGTGAACAATCAACACCCCCCATTGATTTAGTAACAACAAGAGATCATCCAATCACCCAAGTAATTGGAGAGATCTCAGCTGGTGTGCAAACCAGAAATCAGGTCAACCAGAACCTGATGCACACTTGCTTCCTATCTCAAGTTGAGCCTCAATCCATTCAAGATGCAGAGCAAGATCCACACTGGATCATTGCAATGCAAGAGGAGTTGCATCAATTTGAAAGGAATAAGGTTTGGGAACTAGTGCCTAAGCCAAAGGATCACTCCATTGTTGGAACAAAGTGGGTGTTCAGAAACAAGTTGGATGATCAAGGAGTTATTGTCAGAAACAAGGCAAGGCTAGTTGCTCAAGGCTACTCTCAACAAGAAGGAATAGACTATGACCAGACCTTTGCACCAGTTGCAAGGTTAGAGGCATTAGAATATTCCTAGCTTATGCTGCTCACAAAGGCTTCAAGGTTTACCAGATGGATGTGAAGAGTGCATTTCTCAATGGGGACATCAAAGAGGAAGTCTATGTTAGACAACCTCCATGTTTTATCTCTCTAACTCACCCTGATTATGTTTTCAAATTGCATAAAGCATTATATGGTCTCAAGCAAGCTCCTAGAGCATGGTATGAGACCCTAGCATGCTTTCTTCTAGAAAATGATTTTGTTAAGGGGAGAGTAGACCAAACTCTTTTTATTAGAACCCATAAGTCCCACGTCCTACTAGTACAAATTTATGTAGATGATATCATATTTGGTTCTACTGATTCAAACTTCTGCAGAAAGTTTTCCAACCTGATGCATTCCAAATTTGAAATGAGTAGCATGGGTGAGCTCTCCTTCAACCTAGGATTGCAAGTAAAACAGCATGCTGAGGGCATATTTTTTTCCAAAACCAAGTATGCTAAAGAATTGGTTAAGAGATTTGGGATATCTGAGGCATCTTGCATGAAAACACCCATGCCTACCAATGCTGTATTGGATGCTGATGAACATGGGAAACCAGTTGATCAGACAACATATAGAGCAATGATTGGCTCTCTATTGTACCTTACATCCAGTAGATCAGATATAATGTTTGCTAAATGCATATGTGCTAGATTCCAAGTTAGGCCTAGAGAGTCACACCTAACATTAGTTAAAAGGGTTCTTAGATATGTAAAAAGTTGTCTAAATCTAGGACTCTGGTATCCAAAAGACTCTGGATTTGAATTAACTGGATTTTCAGATGCTGATTATGCTGGATGCAGAATAGACAGGAAAAGCACAAGTGGAACATGTCAGTTCCTTGGTGACAGACTTGTCTCTTGGTTTTGTAAGAAGCAAACATCTGTGTCAACCTCAACTGTTGAAGCTGAATATATGGCAGCGGGCAGTTGCTGTTCACAAATATTGTGGATACAAAATCAGCTCATAGACTATGGCTACAACTTAGAGAAGTCTAAATTTTTTTGTGATAATACTAGTGCTATCTCTATAGCACAAAATCCAGTCCTCCATAGTAGGACAAAACATATAGAGATTAGGCATCACTTTCTAAGGGATAATGTAGAGAAAAACAAAATAGAACTTCAATATATCCCTACTGGTTTGCAAAGGGGAGATATTTTCACCAAGCCTTTGGATGAAAAGATACACAGTTTCTTCCTAAATCAGTTAGGCATGTTAGATGGAGGAAGCCTAAACTAATTTACAAGATTTTTTGAAAAGTTAAAATAGACCAAGACTAGGCTAAAAAATCAGTTCTTTTTGTGTCTGTAGAATAGGCTTGGTCTCTTAACTGCGCTCGACGTTTTCCCAGAAATCGTCGAACGAAGATCGACGTTTTTCTAAAAGTCGTCGACCAGAGATCGACGTTTCCAAAATCGTCGATGTGAGTTCAGCGCCTCCGTTAGCTCCAGGTTTTCTCTCCTTCTGTTCAGAGGCCGTCGAGCGGAGCTCGACGCTTTTCAACATCGTCGAACAGAGATCGACGATATTGACGTCTCTTCAGATTCCCTCTGTAGCCCAAATCGTCGAGCTGAGATCGACGCTACGTCGAACTGAGCCCAACGATTTTCCGTTTCGCCGTCGAACCCTAATATAAAATTATTTCTTCAGCCGTCGTTCATCTCTTGCGCTTTCATACTCTCTGCAACTTTCTTCGTTTTCCCTCCAAATCTTCTATGCTTGGTCGTGTTTGGTTCTTTGTTGCAGTTAAAAATGGCTGGCTCCAATGCCGCAATCTCCAAAATGAAATTTGACACCGGATTTGATATCGACATGAACTCGTTTGATGGAAGCGATCAGCGCTTCAAGGATATTCTTAATCTATTCAGAGATCAACAGCTATCACAAATAATGACTACCAGAATGAAGATTGCATCGGAAGAGATAAAGGAATGGTGTTATACAGCGACAGATGAGAACGAGAACTCTGTCGTCGGCCTCATAAAAGGGACACAGGTACAATTGTCCCCGGCCCTTTTAACTGAAGTTTTTCATCTCAGTTTTGGAGAAGATTCCATAGAGTTATCTGAAGAGGAATATGACTCCATGCTTGATAGAATGGGTCACAATGATGTGAACCCTAGCAAACTGCTGAAGAAAAATTTGTCGATAGAATTTCAGCTTTTGGCTGATGTAGTTGGGAAAGTGCTTCTGGCCAAGCACTCAGCCCATGATACCATATCAAGATATCAATTTTGTCTAATGGGAGCTCTGCTTGATAAGAAACATCTTGACTGGGGATCAATTTTCTTCAACCTGATTAAGAAGAAGCTGAGTAAGACTGCTGTCATTTTTGGGAGAATTCTAGGGGTCTATCTGAATTCCAGATGCCCTGAGCTGCTAACCTCTTCTGGGATGTTCATTAATGCATCCAAGAGGCTCTCCTGTGCCCTTTTCAGCAAATGGGACAGGCAGATTGTAAACCCCCCAGAGCTGCTGCACCACTATCTTCAGGCACCAGGACTGTCTCAGTCACTCCACCTCTGGTCTCTGCCCCAGTAGAAGTGTTGCCTGCTTCTCCTCCTCCTCCAGCTGTCTCTACCCAGCCACTTCATCCTCACCTCCAATCACCACCATATTGGTATCTTCCCCCCCCTTAACATTTCTTCACCAGTTTCAACCCCTCCAGCATCTACCTCAGAGGAATTCCATCCTCTCTTCTCTTACCCAATCTTCACCTCTCCATCATTTTCCTTGGTTGATGATTCCTTTATGGATGATTCTCCCTCCTCTCCTCTTGAGCCTCCCTCTACCTCCTCATTCCAAGAAATGCTGCAAGAAATTATATCCCAACCATCCTTCACACCTTCCCTTGCCTCACCTATCTACACCTCAACATCTTCAATCCCCTCTATTCCCCTCTCAGAGCCATCCATACCATCACTCTCCATGCCACCAGCTCCAGCCATCATCCTTCCAACAACCTTCTCTCCTACCTCTGCTCAAGCCCCTCTTGAGCATGTAGATTTATGTGCCCTGGCAGACAGGTTATATGAGATGCTAGCTCCTAAGCTAACCTCATTACTGGAGACCACTCTGGCTCCACTCCTGACCCATGTCAAGGAGCTGTCTTCCAAGCTCTCCTCGGTCATTCCCTCTCAGGCAATTACCTCTTCTGGGTGCCTTGACTCAGTTCTCCCTGAATCCAGGCAGGGGGAGATGCCTTCTGAAATAGTGATTATGCCTGAGTCTGCTCCTACTTTTGCAATGGACCACCAGAGCTTGCTCTCTGTGTTTGATACAGTTTACCTCAGATCTTTGCCAGTTCCTCATACTGAAGACTTGTCTAAGGCCATTGTGCCTATTTCTGTCTGTGATCCCAGCCAAATTGAAGCATATGTAAACACCTAGAAGGCTGTGGATGTTTGTGTTTCCATCTCTGATGCTGCTACTAAGGCCATTGTGCCTCTTGTTGTTGAAGCTGCTGCTGCTGTTACTGAAGATACAAAAATGGTTCCTGTATTTGAAGATACATCTGCTGCTGAAGAAGTTGCTGCTTACCTAGAAGATCCTGCTCCTACTGCTGTTGTTGCCTCAAAAGTTCCTTCTGCTCAAATTTCTGATGTTGCTCCTGCCCTGACTACTGATCAGTTGAAGTTACAAGAGAAATACATAAAAAGCATTGATGATTTGTGTATGACAATCCTCAAAGTTCAGAGAGTGATCAATTCCAAACTGATTCAGATGACTCTGCAAATACTATTGCCAAGAAGAGGAAGGCCAGAAGCAAGGCCATGAATGTCAGTTCCCCCAGCTCAGGCAAAGGATTCTAAGGACATTCCCTACTATATTCTGCATGACTGCCCCATATCTGAGCCCTGGATGTAGTACTCCAAGAACCAATTAAAGGCTATGAAGAAGAGAAGGAAGCTGAATAAGTATGAAAAAGGATCTTCTTAGTATCAGCCTCCTCCTCCTCCTCCAGATTCTGGTTCAGGCTCAGCCCCTCAAGCTCCAGCTTCCAGGCAAAGCTCCTCCCAGTCTTATCAGAAATATTATCAAAGGGGGCAACATCAAAGGGGATATCAGTCTAGAAGGGGCCAATATAGAGGAAGCCAGAGAGGGCACAAATTTCATCAAAAGGAAGGACAAGGGCATACTGATTCTACTTCAGGTCCTTTCCCTTATAAGCTAAAAGATGCAGTTGTCTCCAGGACTCCTCCTACTGATTCTGAGTCCATCAACAGATATGAACCTCCTATTTTATTTGAGGATCCTGAGAACAAACCCTTGTCCTGGACAGCTAGAATGAAAGAGTTGGCTGCTCTTGATCAAATAAAAGTGCTAGAGAGCAAGGCAAGGACACTTCAAACATAACAAATCTATCAGATCAGAGAAAGAAAGAACTGGAGAGATATACATCAAGAAAATTCTTTAATACAGAAGATTATATGAAGCTGCACCCTGAGGATGTAGTTCCAAGGCCCAGATCTCAAACTTCCTTAGGTGCAGAAGATGATAGAAGATCCAAGAAGGAAGCCCTCAACCCCAACAGAGAAATTTTGTTTAAAAAGGGAACTGAGAAGAAGTGAATTGTGTAAGCTGAACAATCATCCTCCCTTGGATATTTGCTGACTTCTTATCTGTGATCTACATTGCTGCTATATCTTTTCTTCTGCATTGTTGTTTTAGTTTCTGTCTTGAATGTATGCTTATTTATTTCCTAATTCTGTCTGTAAATAGTAATCCTAACCCAAATAGGGGGAGATTGTTGGAACACCCTATTACCAATTTGGGTAAGGATCACTATGTTTTTCTTAAGAAACCAGGTTGACCTAGGTGTATAGTTGTAAAGGTCAACATTAGAATGAGTCTAGGGCTTAGAACTTAGGTTTGAAGCAGCCCCCAGGACCATTCCAATATCAAGGATATAGAGCCAAGTCTAAGGCAATTTTCGTCGAGCTCCGGTCGACGAAATGTCGAGTTTAGTTCGACGCACTCTGAGCTCAACTTTGATAAATCGTCGAACTCCAGTCGACGATCTTCGAGCTCAGATCGACGATCTGCTTTCAGACAATTTTGTTTAGTCGTCGAACTGCATTCTACGTTTTTCTAGCTCAGGTCGACGATCTCTCTTCAGTTATTCTTCAGGTCGCTAAGCTCGGTTCGACGATCTTCGAGCTCAGTTCGACGTTTTCTGTCTGTTTGATCTGTTTCCATCTCTTAGCTCAGTTCGACGATAGTAGAGCTCAGATCGACGATTTTTTGGAGAGATCAACGATTCTAAGGAATCAAATGCTGTAAGTCTTTGGAATGTTTTTGAAATCTCTCAGCATTTATGATAAGGAGATCTGCCAGCCGTTTGTCTTTATTCTGGAGCAAGTTTCAAGGAATTATTTAGGGAATGTTTTATTGGACCTTCCTCTAGAAGACAGGACTCTTTATGGAAGACATTTATGCCTGCCAACGGCTATCTTTGACAATATTCTTTTTGAGAATAAGATCTTCCTTTTCATCTTCAGTAAGACAAGAACACACAATAATATACACAGAGAACACAATAAGAAGAACTAAGCTGTGACAGATAACTAGTGATCAATTCTGAAGAATCAGAATAACAATCTTTTTGCTTACAGAAAAGTGATCACAGCCTCTTCTCAAGAACTCCAGACATCTCATCTTTCAGCCTTTTTGCTGAAACAATCCTTTGCTGGAGATCTAAAGTTCTGAAGGCCTATCACCCTAGAGCAAAGCTTCCATTCCTGAACCTGTCTACAACTCAGGGGGAGCTTTGACAACAAAAGTTCCACTAGTCTTCTCTCATTTGATTTGAGAACAGAGAAGGCAACTTCACCTCTTTATCTTTTCTTTTTCTGCTGTAAAAGGGTCCTTGAACTCCCTTCAAAAGTTCTGTCTGATTCTGAGAGCCTTGTCAAAACTCAATGGTGGCAAGACACCTTATCAAAAAATCCAGTTTTGGTTTTTGAGCACCTTATCAAAAGCTCATTGGTGTCAGGACACCTGAACAACTCATCCTAAGTGGATTCCTACCAAGGGTGGTAGAAGAGTGGATGTACCCAGGTTTTTGGGGAACCACTATATTTCCTTGTGTCTTCTGGGTTGTTTGTGTGATTGGTTTGCTGTGTGCTATGCTCTTTACTTCTTTGTTTTTAACTCTTTACTAACACTCTCCACTATACTATAAATTGAATTTTATATTTGCTGGTTAATCTCAATTGTGAAATTAATTTAAATAAACTCTATTCACCCCCCCCCCCCTCTAGAGTTGAGATAGATCTTACACTCACTTTCAGGGGGGCGTGACAGTACTGTTTTCATGCTGTGGAGAAACGGCATTTAATGCGACGGCAGGCTTTGCGGCAGAGGGCGACACGCCCATAGTCACGCATGGTGACACGCCCAGAAAGGCCGTGTCAGGGGGGCGTGACAGCGGTTTTGTCCGTTTTCCTGTCCCTTCCAGCAAAAGTCCTCGGGATCGGGTGACACGCCCTAGGTCACGCCTAGGGAGGGCGTGACAGGGGGCGTGTCAGGTCATTTTTGACAAATTTCCTGAAAACCTGCAAAAGGACAAGAAAATGTTAGTGGCAATAATATTTATATAAAAGGATAAAAATAAACTAATAATAGACATGATTTGTACACTATAAAATAGAAAATATGATAATTGTTTAGGCTACAAAACGTATTATCAAATTGGCGCCAAAAACTTGTTGCGCGCTAGGGTTCGAAGAAAATAAATGCAACCGAACTAGCAACCCGATGAGGCAAGTATACCTATCGAATTGTAGCTAGGGGACACAAGTGTCGTATTGAAATCCGGGAACTGTTGGCTATGCTTACTCACACGAACACTATTATCTTATCGACGGAAAAAACTAGGGTTTTAGAAAATCTAAGTGAGATTAAGGAAATAAAACTAATGCTAGATTGAGAGCTATTGCAATTAATTAAAGAGCACAAGATAGGTGATTACTACGAAGGGTAGAATGTATGAAATGGAAATGCACTCGATCAAGATTCACCTCGGCTAAAGACGATTAAGAAAATGCGATAAACATCTAAACTTAATAGGATAAAGGTCCTTGACCGTGGAGGTTCCTAAAGCTTGAACACGCTTCTCTCGAAGTCGTGCCCAACTGAGTTTAGGAAGGTCCGACCGACTCTCGTCTAAATCGGAGGCCTAAAACTCGCTTTACGCGGTGAACCGCACTATTGGATTTTACTCCAATCCGGGAGATTTGGACGTCTGCCTCTCTCGAGGGGTGCATACAACTCCCTTTACTGTTGAATGCTCACTTCATTCTTTTGGCCACTCGGCTAGCCCAGAATGAAAGCAAAGGCGGAGAGTATATAACGATAATATACCTCCAACCCGTGATTAATCAAGAGTAATTCAATTCCCTAACCTAAAAAGAAAAGATTAATTAAAACATCATAACTTAATCGCTCTAACCTCGTATCATCAAGATCGAGTACAAGGAGTATTAGTTAATCATAGTGAAGTGGAGGAGGGGGGATGAGTAGTAAAGCATAAAAAGAACACAAGCTAAACAAAGAACAATTCTATTAATGAAAAGGTGCAATTTACACTAATTGAAATTAAAATTACAAGTGCATGAAATTGAGATCCTATTCTAGCCCTACAAGTAGCACTAAGCAAGAGCAAGATTACAACAAAAGCTAAAGCAAACTAAGATTAAACTAGGGTTAAACAAAAATTACAAAGAGAGGGAGAGAGAGAGAGAGAGAGAGAGAGAAAGCATAAAAAAAACTCAAGAACCTAAGTGGCAGCACTCCGAAATGGAGAGGGGGGGTCTCAATTTATAGAATTTTTCTCGGGTTGGTCACGCCCTCCGAAACGCCCTAGGGGGGCGTGACAGTACTGTGTTGACCTCAGGCACTGGATTCTGGCGGGAGGGATGATTGCTTCGGTAGGTCGGTGGTCACACCCTAGGTCACGCCCGTGTAGGGGGGTGTGACATGCACGTCATGTCCAAATCATTGGTCGGAAATCCGTCAGTCGTCGAAAAGTTGATGTCACGCCCCAGGTCACGCCCGTGACGGGGGGGCGTGACAGTACTGTTTTCGTGCTGTGGAGAAATGACATTTAATGCGGAGGCAGGCTTTGCGGCAGAGGACGACACGCCCATAGTCACGCCTGGTGACACGCCCAGGGAGGGCGTGTCAGGGGGGCGTGACAACGGTTTTGTCCGTTTTCCTCTCCCTTCCAGCAAAAGTCCTCGGGATTGGGTGACACGCCCTAGGTCATGCCCAGGGAGGGCATGACAGGGGGCGTGTCAGGTCATTTTTGACAAATTTCCTGAAAACCTGCAAAAGGACAAGAAAATGTTAGTGGCAATAATATTTATATAAAAAGGATAAAAATAAACTAATAATAGACATGATTTGTACACTATAAAATAGAAAATACGATAATAGTTTAGGCTACAAAACGTAATATCAAGTAGTTGTTAGTATTTTAATTTTCTTTTCCGCAACTATCAAAACCACCTCCTAAGTTAACTCTTACCTAAGGACTTCAATCTCAAGTCCTCCTCGAAATTAACTTCACCTTACTGTGTTCCTTGAGAGATCGATACTTGGGGGAACTCGCATATTTTATTTTACTTGTGCGACCAGTACACTTGCCGTCACATTCGCACCAGCAGACCAGGTCAAAATTGATGGCAGGAAAAGATCGACGAACGATGTATTGATCAGTGGCAGAAGAGACCAGCAGTGAGGTCAGGTTATTGGAGAAAGGAGGAACGGGGACCAGCCCCGCCAGGAGGACCGACAAGTGCAAAGGAACCTAGTGGTGCTGGCTCCCCATCCCTTATAAATACAGGATGATGCTGAGGCTTGTGGAGGAGGCACCGAAGTGCTATCAGTGCAACCAGCCGGACATGTTCAGAGGAACTTTCCCATGAGGTAAGCTCGAACTCTAACATTACAGGATGCCCCACCAGCAGATAGCTTGGAGGTCAAGGCCATGGATTTCAAGGCAGTGACTGTAGATAGGATAGAGGGCAGGTGTATGCCATGGGCTTGGCTCAGCCCTAGAACCCAGAAAGGGTAATAACATGTACAATAGTAATTTTAAATTCTTTCCTAGAAGCTATATGAATGTAGAATCACTATAAATAGGAAAGAAATAATAACTAGTTAACTAAGATATTCAATAAAATCAGGGGTAGTGATGTTGTGCGGTAAGCCTGCCCAAACCCAATTCGATAAGGGGCATCACACAACATCATCTCGGAGAACTTTATTTGGGATCTGGAGGGCATCAGATATTACGAGGGAGTCTCAAGGAGGGTGCGTCTCCCCAATTGTATGGAGGTCCGGTCTACCGAAAAATGCTTTCTTAGGGTGACCATTGATGGGTTAAACCTCGAAGCTCCGGCGATGATCTTAAGTTTTCAGAATTTATATCTTATTCTTGGAATGTCATGGCTCACATGGAACCACGCTCAGATTTACTGCCCGACGAAGAAGGTTGTACTCTTATACGATAACACTTATGCGACCTTTGACGGTACTATTCCGGTATCCCGCCATCTACTTTCTTCTGTTCAGGCCGTCAAGTCCCACCTAGAGGGGGATGAGGTCTATTTGGTGTTGTTCTAGATGACTGAGACCATAGGCCTTATGGTTAGCATTCTAGTATTACGAGATTTTGCAGATGTGTTTCCGCAGAGGTTGACATGGTTATCACCGTATCGGGAGAAAGGGTTCCAAATACAGCTCGTGTCGGGGGCTAAGCCGTTATCCAGAGCTCCGTATTGTATGTACCCAAAGGAGTTAGTAGAATTTCTAAGCTAGCTATAGGAGTTAGTGGAAGCTGGGTTTGTCAGGTCAAGCTCCTCGCCATGGGGAGCACCAGTATTATTTATGAAGAAGAAGGACGGGACACTAGATTATGTATTAATTACAGAGCACTGAACAGGCTGACAGTCCAGAAAATATATCCTATGCTGAGGATCAATGAGCTATTTTACCATTTGGAGGGAGCTCATTAGTTTTCGAAGCTGGATCTAAGGTCAGGTTTTACTAGTTGCGGATTTAGGAGGGGGACATCCCGAAGGCCGCTTTCGGCAGTAGATATGGACAATGTGAGTTCACCGTGATGCCCTTCGGGCTCACGAACGCACCGTCCACATTCATAAGTCTGATGAACCGGCTATTCGAGGCCTATTTCGACGTGTTCATCATTATTTTTATTGATGATATCCTCATTTACTCGAGGACGGAGGTGGAGCAAGCTCGTCATCTAGAATTGACTCTAGAGAGGCTTTGAGAACACCGTTTGTATGCCAAGTTCAGTAAGTGCTAGTTTGACTGAAGGGGGTTGATTTCTTGGGCCACATTATTAGTGGAGCAGGACTAGTAGTAGACCTAGTTAAGATCCAGGTGGTACGAGATTGGCCACCGCTGAAGAAGGCCACTAATGTACGAAGTTTCTTAGGACTTGCCGGTTACTACCGGATGTTCGTGGAGGGATTCTCCCGGATTTCCCTTCCTATTACGTCCCTGAAAAAGAAGGAGACTCATTTTTTTGGACTCTGGAGTGCGAGGCTGCTTTCTAGGAGCTGAAGGGTCGACATACATCGTCCCCTATCCTTGCCCTTCCATCTGGGATGGAAGGATTTTAGGTCTATACTGATGCGTCGTACCAAGGGTTGGGTGTCGTTCTGATGCAGAATGAGCACGTGATAGCTTATGCCTCCAGCTATTTGAAGAAACATAAGCAGAACTACCTGGTATATGACTTGGAGAAGGGAGCGATTATCTTCGCTTTGAATATCTGACGGCACTAACTATACTGTGTCCACTACTATATTTTATCGTATCACACGAACTTGAAGTATGTGGATACGCAAAGGAGATGAATATCTGACTGATATGATGGGTGGAGTTCCTATCAGATTATCAGTACACCATGCATAATCTCCCTGAAAAGGCAAACATAGTGGCAGATGCACTGAGCTGGAGAGCCAGTACATCAGAAGAAGAGCCCTAGTTAGTGGACATGGAGTTAATTTAGATGTTTGAGGACATGCAAATATATCTGGTATTTCACGATTATTCAGAGCTTTATGAGGAGTACCTGGCCTCGATGAGTGCCACCAATGACATACAAGATTGCATCAGAGACCGACAGAGGCTGGATGCGGGGATGGAACCTATATTTAGGGCCTTGGAGGAAGGCATGACTGGGGAGTACTCTCTGAGGGATGGGCTTGTATGGTTTAGAGGCGGAGTTTATATACCGTAGGGGGCCAAATACGGGAGGATATCATGGCGGAGAAACATAACAGTCGATATTCAATACACCCAGGGTTTACTAAGATGAAAGCTGACCTAAAGAGGACTATGTATTGGCCGGGCATGAAAATGGATATCACTTATTTTTTTGACACACTGTAAGCCTTGTCAGCTCGTAAAGGTAGAGTGTAAGAGTCCGACCAGTTTATTGCAGCCACTACCGGTGTCGGAGTGGAAGTTCGATGACATAGCTATGGATTTCATTCATGGTCTCCCTCAATCACATTGGGAAACGATTCGATATGGGTGATTGTCGACAGGGTGATGAAGTTGGCCAGATTCATTCCAATCCGGAAGGCCGCCTCGGTTGGTGATTTAGTACGGAAGTTCGTTGAGTAGTTTGTCCGCTATCATGGTGTGCTACAGTCGATCGTGTTGGATAGAGATGGACGGTTTACATCTAAAGAGTGGAGGTCAGTCCAGGCTTACCTAGGGTCCTGGTTGACATTTAGTATAGCCTTCCACCCTCAGACAGACGGACAGCTGGAGCGTACTAACCGAACACTGGAAAATCTCTTGCGCTTAAGCATCCTAGACCCGGGGATCCATGGGAGAGACTTTTGCCATTAATCGAGTTCTCGTATAACAACAGTCATCAGTCTAGTATAGGGAGGGCCCTTAACAAGGCATTTTATGGACGGAGGTGCATGACCTCACTATCTTGGATCCAGGATTAGGATCCTTGGCTCAGAGTTTGTAGATGACACAGATGCTCAGGTGAGACTGATCCGTGATAATATGTTGGAGACCCATAACAGACAGGCCAAATATTACGATGCGCGACATCGTTAGGTGGATTTTGCAGTTTGAGACTAGGGCTTCTTGAACATATGTCTGATGCATGGAGTCTTGCGGGTACGCGAGCGGAAGAAGCTCAGTCCGAGGTATATGGGGCCATATAGGGTCCTGGAGGGGATCGGCCCCTTGGCTTACAAACTGGAGCTACCGCCGGAGTTGGTAGGATTGCACGTTGTCTTCTACGTCTCCTCCCTTCGGAGGGCTCATATATGGTCAAAGCAGCAGATTTCTATCACAGATGGCCTAGTAGCATCAGATCGATCGGTCAGCCTGGAGCCGGTCTGGATCGACAACTCGGTAGTACTGGTCATGCAGCGCAACAAGGTTCCGCTAGTCAAGGTCCTGTAGAGGAACCATGGGTAGGAGGAGCATACCTGGGAGCCACGGGATCTGATACAGCAGAAATAACCCGATCTCTTCGAGTCAGTTATACCTTTAACATTCTTAGGTATGTTACATGCTTTAATTTCAGTAGAACCTCGTAGGCCTAACTTTTATTTTGGGGTCAAAATTTTTTATTTTATGTATTGGCATTTTTAACATCCCTGAAACAACTAGATCCCTAAGAGTGGTTTTTTCATGATTAGGTCATGACAAAACCCAAGGAAGCTCAAGAAGACCAAGTGAACTAAGGCATGAAGGTGGAAATCACCTTGGTCTACAAATAGAACAATCCAAGCACTAACCTTAGGGTTAGACTTTTGGGCTTCAACTTGATCCCTTGACTCCAACACAACATCCCTAACCCTTAAAGAGGTCTATTGTGTCACTAAAGACCTAATGGGGTAAATCCAAGTGGTCAAGTTGGCCAAAGTTAACCCTAATCCTAAAATGGTCAAAGTAGCCTAATAAGGGTTAAGTGACCACCAAGGTGTAAAACTAACCCTACCCATGTCTCCCTAGACACTAAGGGAGGCCAATGGGTAACAAAGGACCCATTGGGGTCAACTCAAAAGTTCGAATTGACCAAAGTCAACTCAACCCTAAAATGCGTCAAACTAGCTCTAGTTGACCCAACCTAGCCCAATCCTCTTCGGCTAAGACCAATTTGAGTGGTCTACTAGCTTTAGGAGGATGAGAATTCCCTAAAATGCCATCTAAATTCTGGAGAGGGTGACTTGGAGAGAGAAACCTCATTTTCCCTTTAATGGAGGAGAGAGAAAGTGAAGAAGAGGCCATTCATGGTCAATGGAGGCCGAGGGCCTTCTCGCTTCAATTCCAATAGCTTTGTCCATCTCCTCTGATAAATTCTGAGGAGATAAACAGCCATGGATGGCCACATTGGTGGTTGTATTCAAATAAATTCAGTTGGCTGAAAACTCCAATAATGGTCATTAATGACATTGAAGCCATGACCCTCCCTCTTCCCCAACTGGTTATTTTAAAAGCTTCCCTAGACCTAGAGAAGTCATTTCCACTCTTCCCCAAAGATTTTGAGCCCTCTGGTACTGTTGTTGCAGAGCACCCGAAAGCACCACGACTAGAAATGGCGACACGATGATCGGCCCGTCTCCAGCCACATTAGAAGGTCATGTCTTCCTCCTCTCTCTCTCTATGGATAGATCTTCATCTGTTGGCCCCAAGGTTTGGTTATAATTTTCCCCAGATCAAGGGAGCCAGGAACATGATTTTTCATGCTATTATTCCATTCACAATTCACTGTTCCGTCCACCTCCGGCCGGCCCACCACCGCGAATTATCGCTCACCACTTCAACGAAGGTGGTTGTGGCGGTGGCCGGCCAGGAAACGGCGTAGGTGGCTGGGAAATCATGGGCAAATATCGCCCAGGACGGGGAAATCTCAGCCATTGGCACGCTGGGGACGATGATGGGATGCCGTCGATTTCGCGCTAAGATTCGTGCTGGCCAATTTAATTAAGGATTATATTATTTCATATTATTTCATTTTTGTCATAGTTATTGTAGTGTTTTGAATTAAATATTAAAAATACTTAGAGCCCTATAATGGGAAAATGACAAACATCAAAGTTGTTGCCCTTGAGGTCTAGTTTATTTTAAAATTAGTTTCAACACATTTGGTTAGTGGTCTGGCCATAGAAATCAAAATGGAGCAGTCTATACATTGGCCTTAGCAGAGACTAATTTGAGTGCCCCCACTAATCTAATTAAGAAAATGCTTTGAAATGTGGACAATAGGCTAATTATACAGACACACTCATCATATCCAAAAATTGGAATTTTTTGAAAATATTTTCCTATAGTTTTTGTAAAAATTTAATAAAACATACATGATTTAATTGGTGGGTCTATTGACCTCAAATACCTCCAATATATTTGTGGTTGACCAATAGGCTCATGGTATGAGCCTGGTAAAATTTTTATCCCATTTAGGGTTGATTTGATTAGGAATTTTTGTGACCCGTATTTGGCCTCATAAGGGTAAGATTAGGTCAAAAGTACACATGGTGGTTTAAGTGGGCAATCCTCTTCCAAAAGGGATGGATCTTTGGGTACTGTCTTAATATCATATAAAACATCCACATAAGAGATTTTTTGTGGAATGCCCTAGAACCCTAGTGTAAACACTAGGGTTGGATATTGATGCTATTGAAGGACATGAGACCATATGTCCTTGGAATGTTTTGGATCTTAGTAGATGAGTTCATAGGGTGGAAATAAACCCTAGGAAATGTTATATGAATTTTTAGGAGCGTTTAACCCCTCTAAAATAGTTTAGAAACAATTATGGTACTTTTACTCATAATTTTATTGCATAGCTATATGGTCTTGGATGTTCATGAAACTTAGGAAGTGATCTTATATATTTATTATTAACCTATGAAAATTTTTGTATGAATTTTTGGATTACATTTATAGTACTTCATTCACAAACATAGTACTTGCCCTCTTAGTAAGAAAAATTATTACGAGTTATTTACTTACTGAAAAATTATGAAATTTGGTTTGAGGACTTTCTAAGGTTTCATCATGCTCTATGAATTTTTATAAAATTATTGGAAGTCTTTTAATATAGGTTGCTTCACAAAGTGCCTTTTGAAGAATATTTTTAAATGATTTATTTGTGTGACCAAACATGCTTAGAGAATTTAGATTTTTGGCCAGTAGACTTTTTTGTTTACTCTTGGCATCTGGTAATTTATCTATAATATTTGGATGATTATTTCTATTATTTCCTGCCTTGCCCTATTAATGAGATTATTTAATAAATAATTAGTTTGCTGGTCAAACTTTTTAGAAAAATTGTGAATTTTAGTATTTACTGTTATTTGAGGTTATACATTTATAATAATTTTGTTAAGGCTATATCATGTCAGAAAATTATATGTTGTGTTCAAAAGCATAGTTGGCCTGATTTTGCAAAAAATCAAATAAATGCCAAATGAATTAGGAAAAATATTATATTCTTGGTTTATCTTTAAAGTATCATGTTAGACCCCCAATAATAATCTTAGGTCATTTGGATTAATTTTTGGAGGGAACCATCATTCATGCACTTTATATTTCTCCTTTGGTCTGCACGTAGTAAGTTGTTGAAATAAGAAAACTTGTAAGCCTTGGAAAGGGAAGGTGGGATAGATGGTGTATATGGTATAGTTTGGATGTGGTCGAGGAATCAGGTTGTGAGAGCATTGTTGGATAAGTTAAGGTCATGCTCGGGATCGACGATGGACCATCCTTCCTAGGAGAAAGTCTAATTACACTAAGGTTTAGTTCAAGTGTAAGATCAGGAGAGTTGGGACATGGGTAGATACCAACAATAATAAGTACCTTGCGAAAGGGAGCTTTGTGCTTCAGCCCTTCTTAGTTACTAGTGCCCTCGAGAGCCCTTCACGGGTAATGCCCTGGGCAGTCCAAGATAAACCTTAAATCGTAAGACTAAAATGTCAAAGAGCAATTAGTAAATACTAGGGCTTCACTTTCACACACCTCGATGACTCAGGAGGTTAGCTTGGTGGGGTTATCTGAGGGATACTCTCGGTGGTTGTGGAATTGGGCTTGTTTGCCTGACGATCCGAAGGCTCAGAAGGTATTTATAGCAGACAGGTTTGTCCAGACAACTAATGGCTCGGGAATTTATGGCTGCATGTACAGATGGTGGTGGATCTTCGGTATTTGAGGGTTGATGAGTCCTATTTATATACTGATTTTCGAACTCATCTAGGCTAGTTTTTTTTCACAAGCACTTCACTTTTAGTTTGTTATCATATATATTTCTTCTAATCATCATTTCCATAGGAAGTGCACTTATAGGCCCGTGGTCGTGTATTTTGTTACTTTTATTGATTGTACTTCTTATTGTGCTTGCCTGGAATGTCTGGACATATTAGTGGTTAGTTTTTCCTGTAAATACGGGGGTTTTGTTGATGCTCTGGGTTAGTTTGGGGCCCATATTTGCCTAACGGCCACTAATTGTGCATTTTTACACGCGCACGCTCAATGGATTCTTTAGCACACAGCCACCAGTTGTTCGTCACTAATCGTTTGCATTTATTCCATTTCTCCTAGTTCTGTCTGGGGTAATCGCACGACCATTGGACATAGTGCGCACGACCACTGGTCATGCGCCACTGCTCGTGCGCATTTCTCAATTTTTCTAGAGTTCTGCCATTGCTAATAACACGATCATTGGATCCAGTGCGCACGACCTCTGGTCGTGCGCAATAAATCGTGCGCATATATATTAATTTTTTCTATCCAGCTACAGGTTTCTCTGGAGCAGAGCGCACGATCATTAACCGTTAGAGCGCATGACCGCCGGTCTTGCACCACTAATCATGCGCTTTGATTTTCTACAATTTATAAATACACAGGTTCCGCCCTAATTCCAAAAACCGGACTTTTTCTCCGCCGTTTTCTTCTCCGAGGAGGGTTCCGCCTATCTCCTTCTTCCTCACAATAGGGAGGGGCTCTGGGCTAGCTTTAAACCCCAAATTCAAGCCAGAGCTTCCTCTCGACCTCCACCTTCATCCTTGAGCTTCAAGAAGAGTTTGACCTAGCTTTCACTATCAAGCTCAGAGAAGTTTATGTCATCCTCCACCGGATTATGACACGAAGAAGACGGGTCTATTAGGAGTTAGTGACAGCCTCCTCTACCCCGGACGTAGTTGAGGACCGAGCTAGGATGCGGATTGACAACATGGCGATTCGTTCCATGAATCCTCAGCAAGACTTCGGATCTGATGATTTTGCACTCTCTTCTTCTTTGGTTATTGATAGTATAGTTTGATCTCTTTATATTTGATGAAGTGTGCTTAATTTGATATACTTTTGTGTTCAATCATGTCTATGAGATTTTATAATCATATTATTTGCATGAGATGCACCATTATCCATCCTCCACTACACAGTGCCATACTAGCAATTGCTAGTGGAAGGCGTAGCGAACAGGTGCTCACAACCCTAATTCCGCCATTCTCACCACCTCATCCACAAGCCTACTCGTCCATCTGCCTAGCAATTCGGTGCACACCGACCTAAGGACTTCAATCTCAAGTCCTCCTCAAAATTAACTCCACCTTACTGTGTTCCTTGAGAGATCAATACTTGGGAAAATTCGCCCATTTTATATTACTTTTACGACCGGTACACTTATCGTAGAACGCATCAAGTTTTTGGTGCCGTTGCCGGGGAACATAGTCGTGAGAATTTTTGGAGAGGGAGATAGGAGATAGAAGACCATTTACATTTGTTCATTTCATGTTTCTTCTTTGCTTTATTTTTTTAGAATTTGTTGCTTATTTTTGTTTGTATCTATTCTAGTTTTAATTTTTTTGCAGCAGGCATTCCTTTTCTTTTATCTGCTAGTGTGGAGTTAATTTTTGCTTAGAATATTTCTGTTGGTGAATTCTTTCTTGTTGGACCATGTTTTCTTATATGAGTATCCGTTGTAGATGGTGCAGGGATTATAGGCATGGTAGTTATGAATGTCCCACTGAATATAGGGAGCATAATTCTCGTGGTTCATTGTATGGAGCACTGTCCTCTTAGGGTACATCATACACCATACCCAAGTCTTATGGTCACTTCTCTTCTACAAATTCGCCTTTTTCTTATTCCTCTCCGGTCCCACCAGGACTGAGGAGTAATGGAAAATGGTGTTTCTGTTGTCGTAGCACCGAGCATTTGTTGAAAGATTGCGTAGATGTTCAGCGCCAGTTGGAGGAGGATGATGAACCAGGTATCTGAATTCGTTCCATCCACCTCTCAATTGGCTGCCCCTTCTGGTTTTGATGATATATTCGCAGTAACACCTTGTCTATGGGGACTGCTGCGGATATACCCATCAGACTTTCTGTTGATCGGTGTGATGACATTGTGGTGCCATCTCTCCCTATGCATTCTTCCCCTCTTTTGGATTCACCCCCGGAGGTACCCACACATATTTTCTCTAATGTTGTTGTTCCTATAATTTCTTTGCAAGAATTATCTATCCCAATTTTTAGTGAGTCGGTTGATTATGTTATGCCGGATAGTGATTCAGAGCCCGAGGTTACGCCAATGTGGGATGAGGATGTTATTCTGTTCAATGGAGAGTGTGACACCTTGGAACATGATGACGCACCGAGGTGGGATGATAAGGAGATCCTTTCTGATGAGGAAGTTTTCACTTCCTTGTTGGATGAGGAGGTCTAAACCACCACCGAGGACCTCGAGTTCTTGGATTCCCCTTGCTATGACTCATATGACACCGACGATGATCAATGCTTGGATCCTGTTGGGAGTGAGACCGGGACCACTCCCCCTATTTTTGATTATCTTGTTTTTCATCTCGTTTATTTAGTTAATCCCCTTTCTGTATCTGAGCTTGTGCGGGTTGATTCTTCCTAAGTGATTCAGGAGGAATTGGAGCTTTCACCTCGAGTAATGGATGATAACATCCTCTTTTGTGAGGAGATTGATTCCTCCTCTGTTGAGGAAGCTCCATTAATGGCTTTCTCCTCCTGCCGTCTCCCTGTAGACGATACGTTGCTAGGCAAGGATTTATTTTGTTGTGAGATGAGTGAGGACCAGCGCTCCTCCTCTTCTTACTTCCTATTTCCTCTGCCCGTGAGGAGACAGAATGATTATTTGGGTAGAGGGGTAACTGTTTTATCGCCATATCGGTACCCGTTACCGAAAAAGATAAGGAACATTTACTTGTGCACTTTTCTTTTCATAGGCCCATTAGCTAGAAATGTATAAAATTTAATAAGTCATGCTTGGAGGATAATAACTCCAGTAGTTATCTTACATTTCATGCAATTTTCTTTTTCATGTCTATCTTAGTTTTAGTATTTCTTTGTATTTTGTCTACTTTTCTTTTGTTTTTGCGGAGCTCGCCCCTGCAGGTGTTCATGGCAAATTCGTATTGGCGGGGTTGTGATTCTTTCTTTGGCGGACCTGCTCTTATTTTTTCACGCGTCTTTTGGTATTCTCACTAGCTGAGCATTGGGTAATATCTCCCCTTGTCTCTATCTGATTTTAATTTCAATATCATATGTTTTGTAGCTTAGTTTAAGTCTGGGGGAGAGCCAGTATTTGTTACCTTTTGCATGCGCACATTTCATTTGCATACTAGAAGCTTTTATTGTTTTATTTTGATTAGTTCATTGCATCGCACACCACTGCACCCACATAAGCGCGTTCTTACCAGTTACCATGCTATGAGTTAATCTCATTTCTTTTGTATGATTTGGGAATATTATTGTGCTGGCATAGGATTGTGAGACGAAGTAAAATATTAACTTCTGCAGTGCTCCTAGTCGAGTGCTCTCATCTCGTGTAGAAATTAGAGTAGATTAAATTTTTTTGTATGCTTTTCGTTTTATATTTTTCTAATTACGTAAATACTATTTATTCTACTCAAAAATTGGTGAATCCAGTGTGAATCCGACTGTAGCATAGAGATGTGTTTAGACAGCCGTTAGATTCGTATTGCTCGAGTCGGGAGGATGGATAGTTTTTCTCGTTGGCTAAGAACTTGCCCCAAGCTATTCTTTAAGCATGAGTATAGGTTAGTTAAATTTCACGAATGTGATGTTGGCCATCATTTTGGTCCGATTGAGCTTTGAACCGTTCCAAACATCTTTTCCTCGCTAGCCACATTGTGCCTACCCCTTCGTTTGATTCAGCTCCACCATTATTTCACCAATGCCTCGTAGTCAATCCTAGTCGCACATCCAAGTCGATCTTTAGTGTTTTACATTTTCATTTTGCGATGTTGATGTGGTGATATTCCTTGTGAATTTGTGGATGTGCTCCAAAGTTTTTATTTGCTGAAATTGTTAAAATAAAAAGATGATTTGAAAAAATTTATAAAAATCAATTGTGAAAAAGAAAAGTGAAAAGAAAAAGTGTAATTGAAAATTTTATTTGAGATGAGATTGTATTGGGAGTAGGCGGGGCACACAACCATATTTTAAAAATTTAGTCTGGTGGTGTGGTGTACACGCATGTATTTTGGTTTGTTGTTAGATTACTTTTTATGCTAGCTCATTGGGGTTAGGTGCATAGCCTTCTTATTTATCTTTGTTTACCTCACCGAAACCCAATCCCAATCTCTTCACCTATAGTCCAACTGATTCGTGTGTGAACCAAACCAGTGCCGTGGAGAGAGTGTGAATGGGAAGGCATATGGTCACTGACATTAGAAGATTCCTTTGGAGGTTATCCCGAGCCCCGATCTTTGGTAATGCTCGCCTTAGAGATCAGTCTACTTTCTCCCTATGTGTGACCGGAAGATTCACCGTGATTCCATTTTTGAGTAGTAATAAAGTATTGATACCCATTGTGAAAAGTTATAAACTATTTTGTATACTTAGAAATTTCCTCTATTATATTTTTACGCGCGCGAGCATGCGACTTCGCATGGTATTCCATATCTAAATTTTTATGTTAGCTAGTTTATTTTTCGTATCTGCATAGATTCGGTTTGCTTGGGACGCACAAATAGGTATGTTTGGGGGTGTGATGAGTCCTATTTTTATACTGGGATAGTTTGCTTTCATAAGCACTTCACTTTTTGTTCGTTATCGTATATATTTCTTATAATCTTTATTTCCATAGGAAGTGCATTTATAGGCCCGTGGTTGTGTATTTTGTTAATTTTATTGATTGTACTTCTTATTGTGGTTGCCTAGAATGTCTACACATATTAGTTGTTAGTTTTTACTGCAGGTACTGGGGTTTTGTTGGGGCTTTGGGTTAGTTTGGGGCCAATGTTTTCCTATGGGCCACTGATCGTGCATTTTTACACGCGCACGCTCAGTGGATTCCTTAGTGCACGGCCACCGGTCTTGCGCCACTGATCGTGTGCATTAATTCCATTATTCCAAGTTCTGTCTGGGGTAATCGCACGACCATAGGACAAAGTGCGCACAACCACTGGTCGTGCGCCACTGCTCGTGCGCGTTTATCCCATTATTCTGGAGTTCTTCCATTGCTAATCGCACGATCATGGGATCCAGTGAGCACGACCTCTAGTCGTGCGCCACTTATCGTGCGCATATATATTAATTTTTTCTTTCCAGCTACAGGTGTCTCTAGAGCAAAACACACGATCATCAACCGTCAGTGCGCTTTACCACCGGTCTTGCGCCACTAATCGTGCGCTCTGATTTTCTACAATCTATAAATACGCAAGTTCCACCCTAATTCCAAAAACTGGACTTTTTCTCTGCCATTTTTGTCTTCGAGGAGGGTTCCGCCAATCTCGTTCCTCCTAACCGTAGGGAGGTGCTCCAGGCAAGCTTTTAATGCCAAATTCAAGATGGAGCTTCCTCTTGGCCTCCTCCTTCATCCTTAATCTTCAAGAAGGGTTTGACCTAGCTTTCACCATCAAGCTCGAAGGAGTTTGTGTCATCAGCCCTCGGATCATGACACGAAGAAGATAGGTCCATTGGGAGTTAGTGACAGCCTCCTTTACCCCAGACGCAGTTGAGGACTGATCTTGGACATGGATTGACAACTCGGTGATTCCCTCTGTGAATCCTCAGTAAGACTTTAGATCTGGTTGATTTTGCACTCTCTTATTCTTTTATTGTTGATAGTGTAGTTTGATCTCTTTGTTTTTGATGAAGTGTGCTTAATTATATATACGTTTGTGTACAATCATGTCTATGTGTTTTTATATTCATGTTTTTTTCTTTAGGTGCGCCATTTTCCATCCTCCACCACACAGTGCAACACTAGCAATTGCTAGTGGCATGCATAGCGAATAGGTGCTCACGACCCTCATTCCACCGTTCTCACCACCTCATTCGCAAGCCTACTTGTCCATCTGCCTAGCGATTCGGTTCATAGCGGCCCGTATAGTTTTCCATCCACCTGGCAAAGCATTGTATAGCGGCATTGCATAGCGGCATTGTATAGGAGTAGTTTATTAGTGTTTTACTTTCTTTTTCCGCAACAATCAAAATCCCATTCGTAAACACCGACCAAACGAATTCAATCTCAAGTCCTCCTCAAATTAACTCCACCTTACTGTGTTCCTTGAGAGATCGATACTTTGCAAGTTTGCCCTTTTTTATTATTTGTACGACCGGTACACTTGTCTTAGACCGCATCAAGGGTTGTTCACACTGACATCGATATGACGACTCAGTGGGTGTGGTTTACACTTAGCCGAAGAAAAGACTGGCTGGTTTGTTAGCATTAGTACATGGTGACTCTGGTGTGTCCTTCAGAGGTGTACGTAAGGGATAGGCCTGGTAGTGTGGATACGGTCATAGGAGTTTGGTGGCCTAACCCACTGTCTCCATTGGCCACTATAGAGGCTCCTAGGAGTGAAGCTATATTCCAAAACGGGGGAACTAAAGGTCTGTGGGCATAGAGTCGTGTGTGTTTGTGTTGCACTTGTATGCACATATCACTAAACCCATATAACATAGCATATCATGTCATCATCATACTTCAACCCGTACCCCTAACGTATAAATTGGTATGGGACTTTTTATACGTTAGGTCTTGCACAACGACCCCATAGTTTATAAGCTTATGTGGGCAGGCATATAAGCTATGGTTAATTACCTTGTGGTTATCTGTTACTTTTCTTTATGGTGCACTTTACTTTCTACTCATTATTGCTATATAATTATAGTATTGCTAGCTTGCATTTCTTTTTATAGTACTGTGATTATTACAATATAACGACTAGATTAGGTCAACCGTCACCTGCTCTTGTTTACTCTCCACCATCATAGCTTCCCTATCATTCCTCCTATAGGGTGCCTAGGAGCCACTAGGGGAGGGGTGGGGGAAATCAAGCTTAGTATTTTTGACTAATGGTGGGTGGGCAAACAATTCCAGGGGCTCTGGATAAGATAGAGAGAGCAGCATTCCAGAGGCTCTGGATAAGATAGAGAGAGCAGCAACAGGAGATGCAGCACTAGTGGAGTGCGGTGCACATGGAGGTAGGACAGTCTAGCATAGGAGCACCAGCTTAAAGATCCGTGAATGATTAGTATGTTTTTCTTCCGTAAGAGTGTTGTAGTGAGGCCATGATGTACCAAGCATGAGCCTTTTTATCTTTGTCATTGTTGTTTCATTTCTATGTGGACTGTACTGTGTTTCAACTTTCTTATATTGCATGTGATTGTGGACTTAGACTTATTTGTTCTAATTATATACTTCTTTTCTTTGGTGATCGTTTCTGCCAGCAGGATCAGCATTTTGTATTGGCGAACATCCCGAGTGTTGGTGTCACCGCAAAATGGCGATTCTGGGCATAAGACCCCGTAGGCAAAATAAAATGGGGTCCTACACTGTATTTGTCGAGTATAAGACTTGACGTTGTGTGTTACTGTATTCGTTGAGTATTAGGAGTTGAGTCGACAAATATCAGGCATGACATTGAGTGAAGTTTACTGAACGTTGAGTGATGTTTTAGACCAAGTTAATTTCATCGAGTAATCTCGACGAATTTGTCGAGTAACCCCAGTTTGATGTGGAGTGTGTCGAGTGATAATTTAGTGCTAAGGCAAAAGCGTTGAATGCGCTGAATGCACACAACCCGACATTGAGTTAAAAAGGGTTGAGTGAAACCTTTGTGTTGAGTAACCGAGACCAAGAAAAAATCGTTGCGTGGACACAACGTAGCATTGGGTGAAGGTAATTTGGCTGAGTAATCTGTTTGGCGTTGAGTGAGTTGAATGCACTAAACGCGACGTCGAGTGTACACGATGCTTTTCCCGTGGACTAAGAATTTTTTTTCCGGATTAAGCTGAATACGTCAAGTATGACTTAGAATGGCTATCACTTGGGAATCTTCTTCCATTACGTCAAGGAGAGTTTTTGTATCATGGTTGAGGTTATAGGGTTTTATGGATATTATGTGTGGCCCTTGGTTGGTAGTGGATAAAGGACCCCCCACCCAGTGCCAAATTATGAATCATTCACTACTGGGCTTGTTTTTTGTCTACGTGTTTGGTTGGACAATGGTTCCACAACCACAACACCTTATTTATATATATATTTGGATTGGTTGGTTGAGTTGGATAATGTGGCCACCACCCAAGTGTCTTATTGAGAAAATTGGACTGTCTAGTTGTGTTGGACAATATTGACACCACCATAGTACATTATTAAAATATGTTGGGTCTGTAAGTTCTGGTTGGATAATGTGGCCACCGACTCAGGACCATTTCTTACCAAGTGTTAGTGATTCATATGGGGAGAGTGATTAAGTATCTTTCCTCATATTGTACAGATATATGTTATTCTACTTACTTTTGTAGATATTCTCAAAGTATGGCTTCGTTCCGCACTTGTTTCGGGTGGTAACCCTTTTTTTCTTTTGGTATATTGCTATCCTTTTGATCTTTGATCTCCATTTGTATTTTCATTCTTTCTCAGGTGTTCTTTCTCTGAATGCCTCAGGTTTGGAGAAGTAGCCAGTTGAGCGGCTAGGGTTGGTTTTTGGTTGGTACTCTATAGATGTCGTTTCCTCACCAACTCTGAGGTGGTTATTGTTTAATTTCTTTTAGTTCAGACATACATACCTTTTACTGTGTTCGTATCAGGTTGTTGACGCTCACTATTTTTTTTGTTATTTAATGTTAAGTACTTGATAACTGCTAAGACTTTTCTTATGATGATCTGGATTTACTTACACTCTGGGAATGTTTTATGCTAGGTTGCATGTTAGATATTTTAAACTATAAAAATATTACCTCTATTACCACATGCATGACATCATTTGAAGCTAAAGTCACTATATCATATTAAACGTACAAACTAATTTCGATACTTATACTAAATCTAGAGTCATGCATAACATGAGTTGTCATATTAGGATGTTTATGCTCATGTAAGATGATAACCATTGTAAACAAATTATTTCCACAGTGTATACTTATATTTTCAGTCGTGAACTAGTTGATCCACTGAGCCGGGGGATATAGCCATCAAAACTTAACTTGAAAGATGTTTTTATCACACCATAACTTGCTATTTTCATAAACTATGGTAGGATTGGAGTTCTCTTGAACGTCAGCAGGTATCCCCTGCACGGTGTGGCATCACTGCATGTGTTTTCTATTACTCTGATATACAATTCATTTTGGAGAAAAAAGCGGGTTGTGACATGTTCTCTTCAGGTACTCGCATTATATTTTAAATTTATCTTCTTTTGATTTCTCTTTTGCAGAGATTTGCAGGCATTTGCGAGTACACCTTAGGTACTCTTGATATATGTTTATTTACCTACTTTTTACTTCTATTTTGGAGAGATTAGTAGGTGTTTGCAAGTAACCTTAGGTACTCGAATTATATGTTTATTCACCTACTTTTGACTTCACTTTTGCAGATATTAGCAGGTGTTCCTGTGTAATACCCCATTTTTTTTCTTTTTAAACCACGATGTATTATGCCAAGAATCGCCGTTTTGCAGTGATACCGTCACTCGGGAAGGTCGCCACTACAAAAATCTGATCCTGTTGGACTTAACGATCACAAAAGAGAGAGAAGCAAATAAATATTTCAGATATATCCAATCCTACATATCACATATAAGATATATAAAAGAAATCAGATCAAATCCACCCTATAATAGAAGTACTGAAATAGAATAGTACATAGAAATATAAACGGGCTTAAGCCCGGTATATCAAATACTCACTACAAACTCTCGAGGGAGCTAAATAAACTAATCACTCACAGAGCTAGAAGTTGGTGCTCGTGTGCTAGACTGGCCCACCTCCATGTGCACCGTGCTCTGCTGGTGATATATCTCCTACTGCTTCTCCCTGTCCCACTTCCGGAGCCCCTGAAATGTTTGGTCCTCCGAAAGTTAGTCAAAAAGACTAAGCCTGATTTCCCCTACCACTCCCCCAATGGCTCTGAAGCACCGAGAAGAAGGAATGATAGGAAAGCTATGATGGTTGAGAGTAGACAAGAGTAGGTGACAGTTAAGCTATTATAGTGATAAAACATTTTGTAGTTCAAACTACTATGGTAATTACAAGTTTTTATTATGAAAATCATATCTTTTAAAGCTTTATTTTGACCTCCTATTGTATATATTAATAACACTAATGGTTGTTTTCTTTCTTTTACAGGTTTGCAGTTTTTCAGCTCAAAATTCGTCGATCAACAATTTAGTCGAACTCAGCCTTTTCGTCGAGCTCCGCCTTTTCGTCGATCTAAGCCCGTTCGTTGAACTCGCCTTCAGCAAAGTTTGTCTACCTCGCCTTTAGCAAAGTTCATCGACCTCGCCTTCAGTTCAAAGTTCGTCGACCTCTCCTTCAAAAAATTTTGTCGACCTCCCATCCACTTTCTGCGTTCGACGTTCGTCGACCTCGCCTTCAGTTCATTTTTGTCGAACTCTGCCTTCAATCTGCGTTCGACAAACTCCTCCAATTTCATCCAACTCCGCTTTCATCCTCCGTTCTTCGACCTAACATTTAGTTCAAAGTTTGTCGACCTCCCTTCCACTTTCTGTGTTCGAAGTCCGTCGACCTTGCCTTCAGATCAATTTTGTCAACCTCGCCTTAAGTTCAGAGTTCGTTGAACTCCTCTTTCTCCTATTTTCTCTATTCGTCGAGCTCTGCCTCCTTCTCCTCTGATTTCGTCGAGCTCTTTCTCCTTCTTTTGTCGAGCTTACCTGCTGTTAGAGGACAAGTCCCGCTCTTCCATAAAAGCCTGCTGCCTCCATAAATACACGTCACCCGTACTGAGGCAATCATCATTTCCCTCTAGAATTTGTACCAAGGTCAACTCCCATGCATGGCTAGATGCATGTGCATTTCTTGCTCCTTGAAGAATCGATAAATAGAGACCCACCCCTTGTGTTGAAAAAGAAGAATTTTGGGAGAGGGGAAGTGCTGTCATTTTATGTTCTACTTCATTGTTCTTCCTCTCTCCTTTTCTCATTTCCAGTTTTCTTAGTTAAGTTTCAGTTTTACTCTTCCATAATAGTTTTTGATTTTCTTTTGTAGTTTACTTTTAGTGCAAGCTTAGTTTTTCATTTCCTACAAGTGTAGTATCTTTTATTTCAAGTTGTAATCTCTCTGTTGATTTAATATAAAGTCTTTTGCTTTTACTTGTCTCTATTTTGTTTTTGTGCACTAGTCATCTCTCTTCCTCCACTTCACCATGAGTAACAAATCCTCCTTGTACTCGATCTTGATGATCTGATGTTCGAGTCGATTAAGTAATGATGCTCTAGTTTAATTTTCCTTTGTAAGGTTTAGACCTTTATTTACTCTTGATTAATCGTGTTTGGAGATATATCATCGATATATATTTTCTATCTTTGTTTCCATTCTTAACTAGTCGAGAGGCTCGTACTTTGGAGTGAACACTCAAGAGTAAAGAGAGTTGCACGCACCCCTCGAGAGAGGCAGACGTTAATTCTCCCAAATTGGAGTGAAATCCAATAGCGGGGTTCACTGCGTAAAGCGAGCTTTAGGGCTCCGATTTGGACGAGAGATCAGTTGGACCTTCCTAAACTCAGGTGCGCACGACTTCGAGAGAAGAGTGTTCATGCTTTAGGAAACTCCATAGTCAAGGTCCCTTACCTTATTAAGTTAGAGTTTATTATCGCATTTTTGATCAACTTAAGCCTAGGTGATTCTCGATCAAGTGCTTTTCTTTATCATTGTTTAACCCCTTATTTTAATCACTAGTTGTGCTCCCCCTGTTTAAATGCAAGTGCTTTTATTTGTGCAAGTAGTATCTTCTTTTAATTTAGTTAACAACCCTAAAAGTTTCTTCAATAAGATAATAGTCTTCGTGTGAGTAAGATTACTCAATGGTTCCCAGATTTAAATACGACACTTGTGTCCCCTAGCTACAGTTTGATAGGTATACTTGCCTTATCTGGATTGCTAGTTCGGCTCTTTTTCTCTTCACGATTAGCAACCACCATGTTTTTGGCGTTATTGCCGGGGAATAAATTTTGTTTATAATTTGAAAACACGAAACTATTACTTTTATCATTTCTCTTTCTCACCCTCTTTCTCAAAAATTAAAAATTAAAAAAAATATATATATATTAACGCTCTTAATAGACACCCATATCAAAATTTTTCTACAACACCTAACTTTCTCGAAAAGAGCAATATGGCTATAAATACCACTATCTTGTCTAGTACCTTGTGAACCCTTTATCGGGTAGCCCTTGGGAAGTTGGGGAGTTAAATCATTAAAAAAAATCTTTTTAAAAAAAAAGTTACTCTGTTCTAGTTTTTTTGTCTCTTTCTTTATCTTCTCTTCTACTAGTGCATGACCCGCAGAAACTGTTAGTTATTTTTGATTTGGACCACGAAATTGAGCATACTCTTTGGAGAATATCGCGATTTCAAGTCCTAACTATCCAAATACTTTTTGAGGATTCTGAGTCATTTTCTACTTTAAGAATGGAAGAACCCCACGTAGAGGAAGCCATGCATAGGACTATGTCCTATTTTTCATAGCCAAATCTACAGGGTAAAGAATCATACATAGTGCGCCCTGCTGTAGCTAATAATAACTTCAAACAAAAGCTTAGCATAATTCAAATGGTGCAGCAGTATGTGCAATATGACAGACTTCAAGATGAAAATCCGAACATGCATATAGATAGCTTTCTTGAGATTTGTGACACCTTTAAAATCAATGGTGTTACAAATGATGTTATTATTCTAAGACTCTTCCCTTTCTCCCTAAGAACTAAAGCTAAACAGTGGTTGATGACTCATCCAAAATGTCACAACCCGCATTTTCTCGGTATTAAAATACTATCAGAGTGAGAGAAAATATGCGATCGTAATGCTATACCATGTAGGGGACAAATGCAGACGTTCAGGCAACCCTGTCCTATCACTTATTTTTATAAAAAGACTGTGAGTTATGTTTTAAAACATTGTCTTATTATTAAGTATGCTAACCGTGTCCCTCATTCTAGTGGATCAACTAGTCCACGGGTTAGAAAGTATAGGTTTACACAGCGGAAAACACTAGTTTGATTCATTTGTCATCCTATATGAGAATAAAAATTCAGCATAAAATACAATGAACATGTGACTTCTAGATTTACTATAAGTAAGAAAACAGTTTTATAACCCTTAAAATAGTAGTTTAACCGTTTGACTGAATGTTATGGAACAATGTGAAAATGCAGTTTAATTTTATATTTAAAATACCTAACATGCATCCTAACAAAAAACATTCCCAGAGAGCAAGTATAAATCTAATAGTAAGTAACAGCAATACTACTAGCAAGTAATCTAACACAGAAAATCTAAGACTATGGGCATCAACAGCTGACACAAACCCACAGAGAAACTGTCATGTCTAACAAAACAAGTACCTCAACACTCTGAGGTTGAAACAAACAGCTGCAGCAGCTCGCAGCACCCGAAGCACAACTCTGACAGCACAACCTGCTACTTCTCTTGACCTGAGGCATTCAAAAGAAGAACACCTCAGAAGCAAGTTACAAGTAGTGCTATGAAAACAAAAGAGGAACAACAAACTTCGAGTAGCAAGTAATAGTACGAACAAGCTATAACCAAATAGTCAGTATAATCAATAAAACACAAAAAAAGGCATAGAGGAACTTACTATGCTGCACAAGGTAAGCAATCCCATAACTGGGAGAGAAATATATGCATATGTATATATATATATCTTTCATCTTTTACATATCAATTCATGATTTAAGAGAGACTGATCAGCTCCACATGGCATCAAAATACCGGGCAAAGCCTTGGTGTATGACCCACAACAACAAGGCACTGAGGTGGCGGTCCTATATCCACTGCCAACTAACAGTCCATAAAATATACCATCAAAATCAAGGCACTGAGGTGGCGGTCCTTTATCCACTGCCAACAAACAGTCCAACAAATATCAGATATTTTATTAAATATATACATATAAATGCATCAAACCAAGAAGAACTCTAAACGAACAGGCCGACAAAAAAAACAAAACCTCTCTCTCTTGGGAAGACCGAACGAAGCTGATACCAAAATGTAACGACCCCATTCGTTACATGATGCATAGTAAAAGGTCTGGCCGGGGCCACACACTATATGCCACAAACAGACGGTGAGGTCACATGATAATACCAAACCATACACTTATCCTAACTCAGAGCATGCTAGCAGAAGCTTTAAGTTTTAAATTGAACTCTAACCAGGAATGTCCAATATATAAACCACAGTTATATATACAGCCATGGAATGTACAACAAAGGTGAAGGGTTGTCCTTAAGACCTTACAGTTCCTCTTTCCACACATCATGGATTACAAACATCGGCGCGCAGGCCGGCCATACATGAGTGAAAGCAAAACAAACAAAACGATTCGCGTAGCCTTCAAGGGCTTAACCGCAGCAGCAGCAGCAGTAACAGCAGTAAGGGCTTCAGCCCTTCATTTACCACTCGGCTGTCCAGTACCTGCATAGGGACAATCCACCCAAACGGTGGCAAACACGGCAACGGTCAGCATTCAGCTGACCCAATTATAATAATCCTACCCCTTTCTCGGGGCAGTAGCATTCCTTCCCTGCACAGCATGGTATCAACAATAGCAAATATGTGCTCGCAGGCACACTCAAGCCATCACAATCGTCGGCCACACAACCCGACAGTCCGTGCACTCAGGGCACATTCTTGGTGCACCGGAAAAACAGGGTCAACACCACTGTTTACACGGTATTGAGCATTCTAGTCTTTTTGGCGCGCGGGCCTAAGACTCTCATTATGCGCTCCAACAAAACCTATAACCAGGCTTACCAGTCAGACGGACATAACGCAGGTACGGATCAGCCACCCCTCGTTGCTCAAGTCGCCGTGCCACCTGGAATACGGAAGTATCCATGGTAATTTATAGGCGCGGGTCGGTTTCACCTTTCCTGATCGGCAATCTGCCTTTTCATCGAGTTGCAGCCCAACGGCTCAACCGCACACAAAGTGGCAACGCACGGCCACAAGAGTTGCATCCAACTCTATTCATTTCCTGGACTTCATCCAGTACTTCCTGCTGCACCAAGCAACAGGTAGGCACAAGGCAAACAAGCCATAACCACGGAGTCTTCTCCGATATGCAAACAAGCATCACCAATCCAGACCAACATGTCCAGATGGGCTTCACACAGCATGCCTAGATCCGTACTCCAATTCCGGACTCTAATAAGGGGGACTTCACGTATCTACCCCAAGGGACGCCACAACCCACCACACACTCGCGGGGAAGGGTTTTCCCTATGCAATGCAGGAAATAAGGACTTCACATGTCCAAGAAGGGAGATCGTTACCCTTGACGATCTCTTTGGAACCATCGAAATCTAGCCGGTGAGAAAGCACCGTAGCAGCTTTGCCTTCACAGCGCTGGCCTCTGATCTCGAATCGGACCACGGGAGCTCCGCCGGTGGCTTGATCTCCTCCTCCTTCTTCTTCCTCCTCTCTCTTTCTCTCTTCACTTAGCCAAATGAAGAATGAGCTCTTCATCAAGCCTCTGGTGTTTTAATCTAGCAAGGAATCACCTGAGCCTTTGGATCCAAATAGAGAAAAGGAACGGCCACGATTTTCCCAAAATTACATTTTTTTGGCTGACACGGCCTGTGACACGCCCGTGTCACAGGCCGTGTACCCTTAAGCGGCACACGTGGCTCTCTTACAGACTGAACTCTACCAGAACACGGGCATCGACACGCCCGTGTCGAACCTGACACGCCCGTGTCGGTCATATGACACGCCCGTGCCACCCCTGCCTCAACGAGCTCCAAAACCAAACAAAGCAGTACACGGGTAGGCACACGCCCTCGGACACGCCCGTGTCAAATCTGACACGGCCGTGTTCAAGGCTTGGTTCCGGGCCGTGTAATTCTCAGACTCAGTCCGCCCATTTCTTGAGTGACACGCCCTGGGACACGCCCGTGTCCCAGGCCGTGTACCCCCGACACGCCCTGGGACACGCCCGTGTCCCAGGCCGTGTCAAACAGACTGCACCTGAAATCCAATTTTGAGATTTTTGGGGTGTTACAATCCTCCCCTCCTTAATAAAATTTTGTCCCGAAATTTGAAGACAGTAGGGAGAAAATAACAAAACATTTATATGTTTCTATTACATATACAATGAGCGAACAAGTTACGAAAATAACTCGGGAAACTCGGCTCGCATGGTCTGCTCGCGCTCCCATATTAGGTCTTCTCGGCCACAATTGTCCCATCGGACTTTGACAATCCCGATCACTTTGTTCCGCAACTGTTTCTCGGCTCGATCCTCGATCCGAATGGGTCGAACCCTCGTCGTTAGCCCATACTCGACCGGTACCCGATCGATCTCCACTACTTGAGCTGGATCCTTAACAGCCTTACGAAGTACTGAGATGTGAAATACATCATGTAATCCACCCAAGTCTGCTGAAAGTGCTAGTCGATACGCAGCTTCCCCAACTCGCTCCACCACCTCAAATGGACCAAGATACCTCGGACTTAGCTTTTTCAAACGCCGAATCCTGGACACGCCTTTGAAGGGTTTGATCTTCAAATATACCCAATCACCCACTGCGAACTCCACGTTCCGATGTTTGGCATTGTAGTACTTTGCTTGACGATCTTGGGCGATCAATAACCTCTCCCGAATAGAGCGTATAAGCAAGGTAGCTTCTTCGACTTCCTTTTTCCCATGCAGCGTAGATTCGCCTGCTTCAGCCCAAGCTAACGGTGTACGACATTTACGACCATACAAAGCCTCAAATTGTGCCATACCGATGCTCGCTTGGTAGCTATTATTATAGGCAAATTCTACAAGAAAAATATAATCTTCCCATCTCTTACCAAAGTCGAGGGCGCACATGCGGAGCATGTCTTCCATCGTCCTGTTGGTTCGTTCAGTCTGGCCATCCGTTTGGGGATGAAAGGTCGTACTAAACGGTAATTTTGTACCCAACATTTGATGAACTAGCCGCCAATCATTCGATGTGAATCGCCCATCATGGTCACTGACGATGCTCCGAGGAACACCGTGTAGTCGAACAATCTGCTCCACATAGAGCTTGGCCAAGGTTTCCACTGAATCGTCTCTTCTGTTTGGAAGGAAGTGTGCCACTTTTGGCAACCGGTCCACAATCACCCAGATTGAATCATGACCGCGTTGAGATCTCGGCAACCCGTGCACGAAATCCATCAAAATGTCATCGAACTTCCACTCCGGAATGGGTAACGACTTCAGGAAACCGCCAGGCTTCTGGCATTCTGCTTTCACCAACGCACAGGTATTGCATTCAGCCACATAATGTGCGACATCTTTCTTTAGTCCGGGCCACCAGAATAGCTTTTTCAGATCTCTGTACATCTTTGTTCTCCCTGGGTGAACTGAGTACTTTGCAAAGTGAGCTTCGTACATCAACTCTTCCCTCAATTTACCCACACTCGGGACGAACACTCGACCATTTCTTCGTAACAAACCGTTATCCCAAGAGAATTGGTCATCCGGCCCATCTTTTGCATAGCGCTGGAGGCTTTCATCAAGCTCCGTTGCTCGCCGAACTCTGTCTGTAAGGTCATATTGAACCTCCGTCCATTTCAAGCATGTATCGATCGAAGAGCCCTTGTCAACGAACGATACCTCCAATGCTTCCAAGTCCTGGATCAAACGCTGATCATTCCTCTGCAACCAGCTTGCCCGTACCGGAGTCTTCCGACTCAAAGCATCAGCGACCACATTTCCCTTCCCGGGAGTATAGTGAATCTCGAAGGTGTAGTCCCCAAGGAACTCCATCCATCTTCGTTGTCGCATATTCAGATCCTTCTGATCCAACAAGTACTTTAGGCTTTTGTGATCTGTATAGATGTCCACTTTAACGCCATAAAGATAGTGCCGCCACATCTTGAGCGCAAAGATTACCTCCGCCAACTCCAAATCATGGACGGGGTAATTCTGCTCATGCACTTTCAACTAGCGCGAGCCATAAGCAATCACTTTCCCAAACTGCAGAAGAACGCAGCCTTAGCCGCTCCCGGAAGCATCACTATAGATCTCATAGCCATCTGTACCACATGGCGATGTCAACACAGGCGCCGTGGTCAAACGACTCTTCAGTTCTTCAAAAGCACGCGCGCACTCCGGCGTCCAAATGAACCTTTGATCTTTTCTCGTCAGTGTGGTCAGAGGTAAAGCAATCCGTGAGAAGTTTTCCACAAACCGTCTATAGTAGCCCGCAAGCCCAAGGAAGCTCCTGACCTCGGCCACTGAAGACATCACTGGCCAATCTCGAATGGCACTTATCTTCCATGGATCCACCGCGATACCTTCTCCACTTACCACATGGCCTAAAAAGGCTACTGAAGAGAGCCAGAACTCACACTTTGAGAACTTGGCATAAATCTTATTCCTCCGCAGGGTATGCAAGACCAACTGCAAATGGTTTGCATGATCCTCTTCCGACTGAGAGTATACTAATATGTCATCGATAAACACAATCACGAACAAATCCAAGTACTCTCGGAACGTTCGATGCATTAGATCCATAAATACCGATGGCGCATTACATAAGCCAAACGGCATTACCGTGAACTCATAATGACCGTAGCGTGTTCCAAACTCCGTCTTGGGAATGTCACCTTCCTGAATCCTCAACTGATAATATCACGATTTCAAATCTAACTTGGAATAGACCGTTGATCCTGCCAGCTGATCAAATAGGTCATCAATCCATGGAATCGGATATTTGTTTTTCTCCTTCAGCTTATTCAATTCGCGTTAGTCAATACATAACCGCAAACTACCGTCTTTCTTTTTCACAAATAGAACAGGCGCGCTCCAAGGTGACATACTTGGGCGTATGTATCCCTGCTCCAACAACTCTTGCAATTGGACTTTCAATTCAGCCATCTCTTTTGGCGCAACGCGATATGGTGAGTGGGCCACAGGTTTAGCACCTGGCACCAACTCAATAGAGAAGTCAATCTCCCGCTGGGGTGGTAACCTAGAAAGATCTTTAGGAAACACATCGGCAAACTCTGACACAACCAGAACTTCACCGACACTGGCCTTTGGCTCAACAGCTTGAATTAGCGTGAAGAATAACTCCGCGCCCTTCCGAACAGCATTGACGACTTGGAGCGCAGACAACAAAGTCCCGCCAACCCCTCGCATACCAGCGAACTTCGTCACAAGTCCGGTATTCTGGCCTAGTGTGATCTCCTTGGAGTTGCAATCAATAAAGGCACGCTGCTCCGAGAGCCAGTCCATGCCAAAGATCACATCTAACTCCGATAACGGTAGCACAGCTGCACTCAAACCGAAATCTTGACTTCCTATTTGAACATCCACATCGCAAGCCCTAACCGCAAGCATCACACAGCCATTCGGCAATAGCACCCTTGTACTATCAACCGTCACATGACTCGGCACCCCAATTCGAGATACGAAGTCCTCAGACAGAAAAGAATGCGAAGCACCCGTATCAAACAGGGCTCTCGCCAGATTATTCCGAATCAGGACAAAGCCTGCAGCACACACACATCATGCACAAGCTATACATAACCAAATGTAATAGCACTTAAGCAAGTAAGCTATATTAACGCGTACCTGTGACGACATCACTTTGCTTAATCGCCTCCTGCTGACCAAGGTGATAAACTCGGGGTTGTGCCTGGGACGCAGAGGAATCAACAACCGCTTTGCCCTTCTCAGCATAAGACGCATCCGTCTTCTTTTCCCCTTTGGGCTGAACAACCCGACAATCACGGGCTATATGCCCCACCCGGCCACAAGTAAAGCATGTACGAGACTCCGGCCTTGACGTCGCCCCCGACACAACGGTCATAGACACTTGCCCAGACGGCTTGGACCTCTTTCCCCCTTTCTTCTGGTAGAACGACTTGCTAGGGCGAGGTGCTTGATCTGGCTTCAACACAACCAAGCCCTTGTTCCCTTTCACCCGTCTCATGTCCTTCTCCAACGCACATGCAGTATCAACCAACGCCTGAAACCCTTGATTCACTGAACTCGAAAGCAGGAACCTCAACTCATCCCACAATCCTTCATAGAACCTATTCGTTTTCCTTTGGTCATCCGCGAAGATTGTTCCCGCATACCGTCCCAACCTTGTAAACTCATGCAGGTAGGAATCCACGCTATCTTCTCCTTGCTTTAACCGTTGGAACTCATTTTCCATGGCAATGCGTTGCGCCGCTGGGACATGTTTCGCCAGAAATATTCGAGAGAACTCCTCAATCGATACTTGCGTTAATTGCCTGCCTGCCAAATGGTGTACCTCAACCTCGTCCCACCACAACCGCGCCTCTCCTTCAAGCATGAAGGTGGCCAAGGTGACCTTTAAAGTTTCCTCCGCCCTGATCGCTGTCATTATCCGCTTGACACGCGATAACCAATCCTCTGCCTGCGTTGGGGATCCCAGTCCCGTAAACGTAGGTGGAATGAAGCTCATGAATTGCTTTAACTGTCAGTCAGCTGCTCGTGGATCGACAGCCTCAACCGGCTCGGGTCTTACATCAACACGAACTGGCACTACTGCCGGCTACGCTTGCCCGGTCGGCTGAATCATAGCAAATAGAGCCTCAGCAACTAAGCGAACAGTTTCCGCAGATGGAGGCGGTGTTGGCACCTCAGCTGGTGCCGCACTCTCATCAGAGCGCTGGGGCTCAGACTGCCCAGCACCACTACGCGTCACCTATAGGTGGACAAGACACACATTAGCGATCGCATGCAAGCAAAACAACAGAAAAGGAACGCGCAGATTCCTCAAACAAGATTATGTACATTCCTTAGTGGACATTCCAGAGTTCATTAGCGTTACAGCAGTGCGCACAAACACGCACTCGCCACCCCATAAAAGAATTCGACCACGAATTCGAAAGAGGAAGACCGAACGAAGCTGATACCAAAATGTAACGACCCCATCCGTTACATGATGTATAATAGAAGGTCCGGCCGGGGCCCCACACTATATGCCACAAACAGACGGTGAGGTCACAGGATAATACCAAACCATACACGTATCCTAACTCAAAGCATGCTAGCGAAAGCTTTAAGTTGTAAATTGAACTCTAACCAGGAATGTCCAATATATAAACCACAGTTATATATATAGTCACGGAATGTACAACAAAGGTGAAGGGTTGGCCTTAAGGCCTTACAGTTCCTCTTTACACACATCATGGATTACAAACATCGGCGTGCAGGCCGGCCATACATGAGTGAAAGCAAAACAAACAAAACCATTCGCGTAGCCTTCAAGGGCTTAACCGCAGCAGCAGCCGCAGCAACAGCAGCAAGGGCTTCAGCCCTTCATTTACCACTCGGCTCTCCAGTACCTGCATAGGGACAATCCACCCAAACGGTGGCAAACACGACAACGGTCAGCATTCAGCTGACCCAATTATAACAATCCTACCCCTTTCTCGGGGTAGTAGCATTCCTTCCCTGCACAGCATGGTATCAATAATAGCAAATATGTGCTCGCAGGCACACTCAAGCCATCACAACCGTCGGCCACACGGCCCGACAGTCCGTACACTCATGGCACATTCTTGGTGCACCGGAAAACCAGGGTCAACACCACCGTTTACACGGTATTGAGCATTCAAGTCTTTTTGGCGCGCGGGCCTAAGACTCTCATTATGCGCACCAATGAAACCAATAACCAGGCTTACCAATCGGATGGACATAATGCAGGTACGGATCAGCTACCCCCCGTTGCTCAAGTCGCCGTGCCACCTCGAATACGGAAGTATCCATGGAAATTTATAGGCGCGGGTCGGTTTCACCTTTCCTGTTCGGCAATCCGCCTTTTCATCGAGTTGCAGCCCAACAACTCAACCGCACACAAAGTGGCAACGCACGGCCACAAGAGTTGCATCCAACTCTCTTCATTTCCTGGACTTCATCCAGTACTTCCTGCTGCACCAAGCAACAGGTAGGCACAAGGCAAACAAGCCATAACCACGGAGTCTTCTCCGATATGCAAACAAGCATCACCAATCCAGACCAACATGTCCAGATGGGCTTCACACAGCATGCCTAGATCCGTACTCCAATTCCGGACTCTAACAAGGGGGACTTCACGTATCTACCCCAAGGGACGCCACAACCCACCGCACACTCGCGGGGAATGGTTTTCCCTATGCAATGCAGGAAATAAGGAGTTCACATGTCCAAGAAGGGAGATCGTTACCCTTGACGATCTCTTGGGAGCCATCGAAATCTAGCCAGTGAGAAAGTACCGCAGCGTCTTTGCCTTCACAGCGCTGGCCTCGGATCTCGAATCGGACCACGGGAGCTCCGCCGGTGGCTTGATCTCCTCCTCCTTCTTCTTCCTCCTCTCTATTTCTCTCTTCACTTATCCAAATGAAGAATGAGCTCTTCATCAAGCCTCTGGTGTTTTAATCCAGCAAGGAATCACCTGAGCCTTTGGATCCAAATAGAGAAAAGGAATGGCCACGATTTTCCCAAAATTACATTTTTTTGGCTGACACGGCCTGTGACACGCCCGTGTCACAGGCCATGTACCCTTAAGCGGCACACGCGGCTCTCGTACCGACTGAACTCTACCAGAACACGAGCATCGACACGCCCGTGTCGAACCTGACACGCCCGTGTCGGTCATATGACACGCCCGTGCCACCCCTGCCTCAACGAGCTCCAAAACCAACAAAACAGTACACGGGTAGGCACACGCCCTCGGACATTCCTGTGTCAAATTTGACACGGCCGTGTTCAAGGCTTGGTTCCGGGACGTGTAATTCTCTGACTCAGTCCGCCCATTTCTTGAGTGACACGCCCTGGGACACGCCCGTGTCCCAGTCCGTGTACCCCCGACACGCCCTGGGACACGCCAGTGTCCCAGGCCGTGTCAAACAGCCTGCACCTCAAATCCAGTTTTGAGATTTGACACACATACAACACGACGGAGAGCGACAAGGTTTCTGACAATTCTACCTACGACAAGCAAATCACTTTCACAAGGCAGCACACACAAATCTTTTAGGCAAAAAAAACTAGCAACACATACGAGCATACTTTCCAAACAATAATCACAGGTAAATCTCACATCGGTGGTGAGAACAAGAAGGAAAAGAAAAAAAATTCAAGTGAGCACCACTTGCCTCAATCGCGTCCGAAAACGTCCTCCAAATTGCTCCACGCTGTGGATCGGTCCTAACGAAAGCACGGAAAAACGAGATCGCGCACACGTAGCTCTCGGCGAGAGCTTTCCGAATCTAGGCTCAGGCAAAAATTTCGAGCACCGGAGCTCCAGTGGTGGCTGCCGGAAGGTTCCCGAAAAATTCGGCCTGCTCTGACTTGGTGGAAGGGAAAACGGGTGGGGGGTCGGTTCGGTTCTAGGGAGGAAGAAGATGAGAATTTTTTTCTTTCTTATATGTATATATATAATTGTAATTATAATATAATAATTATAAATTATGTAATAGAATAAAAAGGGGGGCTGCATTAAGTGAGATTCGGCGGGATTGGGAGAGATTTTTCTTTTCTTTTATTTTTTTTATTTTTTCTTATAAAATAATTGTTATATTAGAATTTATATATTATAATATTTAACGTTATATTATAATATCGTTATGAAGGGCCAAACGCGCGTCGAAACCTACGAAATTCGCGCTATAGGCGAATACCGACGCTACAAACCCAACAGCGAAGTCAAAATCAAAATCCAACGAGCCGTTCTCGAGATAAAAATTTCTAAAGTTTATGGCAAACACAAATTATTCAAAACTTCGGAAATTTGCCGAGGCTCCAATATTGCTCGAAACACGATGAAACTTGACGGGGAAATCCAAAATAAATCAATTTAATTTCCTAACATATAAATTTTCAATTTCGATGCAAATCCAAAAATTTGGTCGGTGATGAGTATAAAAATATACAATTTTATTTCATATTAAATATACATATTTATAAATAAAAACCTTAGTTTTTATTATATAAAACTAACTATTTTTATTATATTGTATTTTTTTGTTTTAAAATTAAGTTTTAAGTTTTTCTGAAAATTTTGTATTTTTTTTCTTAGGTCACGCCCCCAGGTCACGCCCGTGACCTAGGGCGTGACAGCTCTTTTTAATTTCTTTTTTCTGCTGTTTTGCTGGACAGATAAAAATCGGGAATTCGATGGACACGCCTGCTGAACATGCCCGTGCCAAAGGCGACACGCCCGTGACCCAATGAAATTCTATCCAGAAGTCCAGCAAGCTGCCGCGCTGTCGCCACGCCCATGCCGCCTGTTGAATTACATGCATGACACGCCCGTGACCTATTCAAACACGCCCGTGACCGGCCCAAAGTCTATCCAAATCTCCAGCCCGCTTGCCACCTGTCCCGATAGCCTGGAAGACACGCCCGTGACCCTGTCACGCCCTACCCGACACGCCCGTGTCAGGGGGCGTGTCACCTGATAATTTTTTTCTATAAATAGGCCGGCAGGGATTTGTAAATTCAATTGAACTCCAGCAGATTCCTTAAGAACTGTTAGGACTCCCCAGCTCTCTGACAAGGAACTGGTAGTAGCTTTCAAGTATTCTAAAGTTCTGTAAGTTGTAATTTTTCAGCTTTATTTTCAGCTTTTTAGAAAGTTGTAATATTTTCGGACTTTTTAAAATAGACTCTTTCAATTTCAATTCTGAGTACTTTACTGCTTTCTTTTACTTTATTTTTTTTATATACTATCCCGAATGAAAGGCGAAGCTCTGCTTATGTCCTGGATTAAGATAGTGTAAAACTGCTTTCAAATCTATTTTCAAAACCCTATTCTTTCATACTATCCCGAATGAAAGGCGAGGCGAAAGCCTAAGTCCTGGATTAAGATAGTGCGGAAGCGCTGCAAAATTTTACTACCCTATCCCAAAAACAAAGGTGAAGCGAAAGCTTAAATCCTGGATTGAGATAAATAGGTAGATATTATTTTCTGTACTTTATACCGCCCCCATCCTGAGAAGAGGCTAAGAACCCTTAGCACTTGGTCAAGATGAGCTCTGGGCTGGATACTATTTTCAACTATTTCAACTCTACTTTCTAGTTATTCTAACTAGGGTTTTCTGTTAATTGATCATATACCAGGTGACGAGACACTACGTTTACGTTAACCCGTTTAAACGCAAGCCTTCCCAGTCGTACTTTCGAGTCAGTGATGCTACCAAAGGGACCCTCTCGTAAAGTTAGATAATTATGAAATAAAGTTGTTCTTTAATAGCTGAATTAATATTCGCTCAAGTTATTCTGAAATCGAGGACTACCTTCTAAGTCCCTATATTAATAAAATCACGTATATATATTTTTCTACCTTTAGTTTTTAATTACAAACTCCACTCCGTTCTTTCGATAAAATAATAGTCAGTTCTAAAAAGTAGAATAATTAACACCGATCCCAGGAAAAATACGACCTTGATATTTTCTACAAAATACTATACTCCTATGCGATAAGTACTCTTGCCTTAATCCACAGGATATAAGTAAGTAAACAAAGAGATAGACTTATATACGTAAAAGATTATATAAAACCAAATCTATCTTCTTTAAAAAAAACTTTACTTATCAAGCTTTTTGGCGTCGTTGCTGGGGATTAGTTTATTTGTGTTAATATTTGAAAATAAAAGAACGCTATTAATTTTATCTTTTCTTTTTCTTGTTATTTAAAAACCTTAGTTTTTATAAAAATAAAACAAACATAAAATTCCCTGAATTTAAAACTTTGTTTTTATAAAACCTAATTTTTTTATTAACAAGTTTATTAACCACTAACAAATTCTAAACCCTAACCTACTTTTTAACGTATTTTATATAAACTTGAAAAATAAAAATAAAAAGTAGTTTATAATAAAAAAACCTGCTTTTATTATAAAACTTCTTTTATAAAAAAAACTTGTTTTATATAAAATAAAAATAACTTGTTTTTAGTTATTTTCCGTTTTAAGTCTTTTTGTGTGTTTTTATTTGTGTTTTTACTTAGTTTTTTTTTTACTTAGTTTTTTTTTTATTTTATACAAAAGTGTTTTTTTAGTATATGACCCGCAGAACTCCATCTGATTTAACTCTTGGACTTGATCCTGAAATCGAACGCACCTTTCGCAGGCGCCTCCAATCTCTGAATCAAGACCTCGTATTAAATCTGGAAGAGTCCGTAGGCACCGCACACGTTCAAGAAATGGCAGCAGAGCAACAACAAATGCCAGAGGTGGTCCCCCAAAGGACCATGTCTTATTATGCACGACCTAATTTAGATGACACCGGGTCTAGTATCGTTCGTCCACCAATTGCTAATAATAACTTCGAGATTAAATCGAGTATAATCCAAATGATTCAAAATTCTGTTCAATTCGATGGATTGCCCGATGAAGATCCAAATACGCATTTGTGCAATTTCTTAGAAATATGCGACACATTTAAGATAAATGGCGTCACTGATGATGCCATCCGTCTTCGCTTATTTCCTTTTTCTTTACGAACGAAAGCCAAACAGTGGCTAGGTTCTCTCCCCAGAGGATCTATCACCACTTGGGCTGAAATGACCGAAAAATTCCTAACAAAGTATTTTCCACCTGCAAAAACCACACGTCTGCGTGCAGATATTTCTTCCTTTGTGCAAGGCGAGTCTGAGTCTCTTTATGAGACTTGGGAACGTTTGAAGGAATATCTACGTCGGTGTCCACATCACGCACTGCCAACTTGGCTCCAGGTACAAATATTCTATAATGGTTTGAATATTTAAACCAGACAAGCCATTGATGCTGCCGCTGGGGGCACGCTCAATAACAAAACCCCCGAGGCCGCTCAAACCCTCTTTGAGGAAATGGCCATGAACGCGTACCAGTGGAATGTGCCAAGGTCACACCCTAAACAAGCTGGGATATATGAGCTCGACACTTCTTCTACTTTAGCACTCCAAGTAGAAAATCTAACTAAACAATTGGCTGGAATATCTGCTTCCTCCGCCACTACTTGGAATCTGAATAATAATATAATTGAAGAAATCGATTATATGGGGAACTCTTATAGACCTTCCTATAATCCTAATATAAACTTAAATAATAATTCTTATAATCCAGGATATAGGAACCATCCTAATTTTTCGTGGAACAACCCCAATAATGCTCAACGCCCACCGACTGCAAATCCAATTGGATTTGCACCGCAACCCCCACAACCATAAACAACACCACCACCACCGAACCAATTTAGGCCAACCCCGATAGAAGACATATTTACGAAATATGTCAGTATTAATGAGTCCAATATCCGGAACCTGACCGGATCAATTAAAAACATAGAAACACAAATTGGACAAATTTCAAAAATGCTATCGGAACTCCAACCTGGTAATTTGCCAGGAAATATGGAACCAAATCCGCGGGATACTGGCCATTCCAGTAACCCAAGTTGACAAGCCGTCCAACTACGAAGTGGCAGGGAGCTACCACCACCCGTTAGGGTAGAAAAAGAAGTTAAGGTTAGCCTTCCTACACCACTTCCCGTTACGACTCTGCCTCCTCAACCCCCGCAAATTTCTTCCCCACATGTTGTTATACCTTATCCATCTAAATTAAAAGATGAGCGAGAAGATGAACAATATAAAAATTTTCTAAAAATGCTAAAACAAATTCAAATCAATATACCTTTCTGCGAGGCAATTGTACAAATGCCTAAATACGCAAAATATTTAAAAGCGTTATTTTCAAATAAAAAGAAACTCGAAGATATTTCGAGAGTTTTTCTTAACGCCGAATGTTCAGCCGTTTTATTACATAAATTACCCCCAAAATTAAACGATCCTGGACGATTTTCCATCCCGTGTCTTTTCGGTAATCTATTAATAAAAGATGCGTTAGCAGATTTAGGTGCTAGCATAAATTTAATGCCCTACTCGCTCTTTCAAAAACTAGGATTAGGTAACCCCAGCCCAACTAAAATGAGCATCCAGTTAGCAGATCGTTCTATTAAATATCCAATAGGGATAGTAGAGGATGTTCTAGTCAAAATAGACAAGTCTATCTTCCCGGTAGACTTTGTTATACTTGACATAGAGGAAGACGCCAATGTTCCCATAATTCTCGGTCGTCCTTTTCTCGCAACCTCTCGCGCGATAATAGATGTAAGTAACGGTAGACTTCTCTTACGAGTAGGAGATGACGAAGTTACTATCGATATAGATCCCTCTATGAAAAACTCTTTAATAAATGACGATTCCTGCTACCTTGCGGAAGCCTCTTTTGAGGGAAATGGTTTTCCCTATTCTGATTTATTTTCAATAACTGTAAAAGAATCGGACTTGGCAGACTTACCCATTTCAAATGAAATGCCTACCGATGACCCTTTAGAACCTTTTATATCTTTAACTTCTACAACTTTAAAAACTCCAACTTCATATGAAAAACCACCAACCCTCGAGCTGAAAACACTTCCTGCACATTTAAAATACGTTTTCCTTGAAGCCGAATCTAAACTCCCTGTTATCATTTCTGCCGAATTAAATGATAAGAAAACGTCTGAATTAATAGAAGTGTTAAAACAACATCGCTGTGCATTAGCATGGCAAATTTCTGATATCCAAGGACTCAACCCATCTTTTTGTACGCATAAAATATTTTTGGAAGATAACCCTTGTAAATCTATCCAGCCCCAACGACGTTTAAATCCTAATATGAAGGATGTCGTAAAAGCTGAAGTAATGAAATTATTAGACGCAGGAATTATCTATCCAATCTCAGATAGCACATGGGTTAGTCCCGTACAAGTCGTCCCTAAGAAGGGCGGTATAACAGTAGTACCAAACGTTAATAATGAACTAATTCCAACACGTACTATTACGGGTTGGAGGATGTGCATCGACTATCGAAAATTAAATGATGCCACCCGTAAAGATCACTTTCCACTAGCGTTTATAGATCAAATATTAGAGCGACTCTCGGGTCACTCATATTATTGTTTTCTCGATGGTTATTCAGGGTATTTACAAATTCCTATAGCCCCTGAAGATCAAGAGAAAACTACGTTCACTTGCCCCTTTGGTACTTTCGCCTAAAGGCGAATGCCGTTTGGACTTTGTAATGCGCCAGCTACATTTCAAAGATGTATGCTAGCTATTTTTGGCAAGTTAGTAGAGGACATTATGGAAGTATTTATGGATGATTTCTCCGTATTTGGAGACTCATTCCATGCGTGTTTAGACAACCTCGCTCGTGTTCTTCAACGCTGTGAAGACACAAATTTAGTGTTGAACTGGGAGAAATGCCATTTTATGGTCCGCGATGGTTTAGTTCTCGGTCATAAAATTTCTTCCCAGGGAATCGAGGTAGATAAGGCCAAAATAGAAATAATTGAAAAACTTCCTCCTCCAACAAATGTAAAATCTATTCGAAGTTTCTTAGGCCATGCAGGTTTCTATAGACGGTTCATTCAAAATTTCCCCAAAATAACAAAACCGTTAACTCATTTATTAGAAAAAGAAGCCCCATTTATATTCGATAGTGAATGCTTAGTAGCATTCAATATTATTAAAGACAAACTTATCAACTCTCCTATTTTAGTATCCCCAGACTGGTCCTTCCCTTTTGAAATCATGTGTGATGCGAGTGATTATGCGGTAGGAGCTGTCTTAGGACAATGAGTAGACAAATATTTTCATCCTATCTATTATGCAAGTAAAACTCTCACATCTACACAAACCAATTACACGACCACGTAAAAAGAACTACTGGCGATTGTATTTGCATTTGATAAGTTTAGATCTTATATTACACTATCGAAAGTTATAGTTTTTACGGATCATTCTGCTTTAAAATATTTACTAACAAAGGCAGATGCAAAACCCCGTTTATTACGTTGGATTCTCTTATTACAAGAATTTGATTTAGAGATCCGAGATAAGAAAGGCGCAGAGAATTTGGCAGCCGATCATCTTTCGCGACTAGAGAATGCTGCAACAGATACACTCGTGGAAGCCGACATCGAAGATAAATTCCCTGAAGAAAGTCTCCTCGCACTCGAAAAGGTAAACAACTCTTCTACTCCTTGGTTCGCAGACTTGGCTAACTATTTAGTAGCCCGAGTCCTTCCAAAAGCTTTTTCATTTCAAGAAAAGAAGAAATTCTTTTCTGACTTGAAAAACTACTTTTGGGAAGACCCGTATTTATTCCGAGTCTGTGCCGACAAAGTAATTCGAAGATGTATTTCGAACGAGGAAGGACTAAAAATACTACGGCACTGCCACGAAGGACCAACCGGCGGTCATTATCAATCCAACCAGACTACACGTAAAGCCCTTGAAGCAGGATTCTTTTGGCCTACTTTATTCAAGGACGCTCAAAAATTGGTAAGCGTTTGCAACCGCTGCCAACGGTCAGGTAACATTTCCCGTCGGGACGAAATGCCCCAAAACTTTTACTTAGAATGTGAAATTTTTGATCTGTGGGGCATAGATTTTGTAGGCCCTTTACTTCCTTCTTTTAAAAATCGTTATATCTTAGTAGCGGTCGATTACGTTTCACGATGGGCTGAAGCGCAAGCTTTACCCACCGCTGACTCGAGAGTCGTCGTTAAATTTCTGAAAACCTTATTTTCACGTTTTGGCACGCCTAGGGCAATAGTGAGCGACCGAGGTACTCATTTTTGTAACACCCAGATGGCTAAAGTGTTAGCCAAATATGGAGTTACTCATAAACTCGCTACCGCTTATCACCCCCAAACAAGCGGCCAAGTAGAGGTAGTCAATAGAGAACTAAAGCGCATATTAGAAAAAACTGTAGATACCAATCGAAAAGATTGGTCCCTCAAATTAGATGATGCACTTTGGGCCTACTGTACAGCATTCAAAACTGTGATCGGTTGTACACCTTATCGTCTAGTATATGGAAAGGCATGTCACCTACCTGTAGAATTAGAACATCGCGCATACTGGGCGCTAAAATTTCTTAACTTAGATACAAACTTAGCCGCCGAACAACGTAAATTTCAACTCAATGAACTTGAGGAATGGCGTGCAAACGCCTATGAAAATAATAAATTTTATAAAGAGCGATCTAAGGTTTATCATGATAGGAAAATCAAATTTCCAAAATCTTTTTCACCAGGTGATCTTGTCCTACTATATATCTCACGCCTTAAATTATTTCCAGGAAAATTAAAATCCCGATGGACCGGACCCTATACTGTTAAACAAACCTGGCCATATGGGACTGTTCTTATTTCTCACCCTGAACTAGGAACTTTCAAAGTAAACGGGCACCGTTTAAAACTATATTTTACTGGGGACCCTTTTCAAAAAGAACCTGAAACCCTAACACTACTCCATAACCTCGAAATATAAATTTCTTTGTATATTTCCATCTTTTATGCTTTTGTATATTCTGTACATATTTTTCAATTCATACATATGCCTAACATAAGTATGGGGGTGCTTTTAGCTGCAAGTTATTTTCACTTTTATGATATCTCTTATGTTTTCAATAAAAGTATTGTTTATTTTAGTACTCACCAAAACAATTCAAAATTTTCAAAACCATACTATGTAAATATATTCCAAAAATCTGAGTTGATCAAAAATGCAAATTATTCAATTTTCAAATTTACTACTCCTTCTCATAACTAGATAGATATAAATATCCGAAATAAATTTGTAAAATCCTATCTTGTAAATTTCATTACAATCAGAGTTATTATTTTAGCAAGCCTGCTTTCAATATCAAAAGAAATACATATATATACAATAGAAGCAAACATATTATATTCACCAAACAATTGTAGACTGTAATTATCCTTACTCCATTCTTAACGAAATATAAGAAATACAAACTATTATAGTTGCTCTCAAAATTTTTTATCCAACTCTTGAATATTTATTTATTTCTACTTGGCATGTTTTCTTACGCAAGCAAGTATCTAGGAGTATGTGCTCCTAGTAAAAGAAAAGATCTTATGTCAATGGGAATAAGATTTCATTCCGTACACATAGGCATCCAATAAATATGAAAAGATTATATGGAAAGGAGTATGTGCTCCTCTAAATATACATTGGATTCAAATAAAAACTCAAGTATGCTTTGTATTTTTTTTACCACTTTGGAATTACATTCCTTAGTAGTTATAACAACGCATAACTTAGCTAAAAAGATGATAGAATACAAAAATCTATCACTTCTACAAAAGCCTATTGTATAGGTAAAATTCCACCCTTCCAAAGTTGATATTCTATTTTTGTTTAAAATTTTGAGAGAGCATAAATAATAGAATGCACATTTTCCAATATATCTCGTATAAAGATATAGTAATCATAAAGCCAATCTATCCTTGTTAAATCTGATTTTAATATATGCTTACTATTTGTTTTCAAAAACTTTTATGGCTATAAATTCTAACTCTGGTATCAATGATATGTACGATAACATTCAAATCTTTATTCACCGGATGTTTATACCTATTTTATCTTGACGAATCAAATTGATAGTAAATAGAAAATTTATTAACCTTATAAATATACTCAACTATATAAATTGCTCTGGAATAGCAAAATCTAAGTATGGGGGTATTTGATGAGTATAAAAATATACAATTTTATTTCATATTAAATATACATATTTATAAATAAAAACCTTAGTTTTTATTATATAAAACTAACTATTTTTATTATATTGTATTTTTTTTGTTTTAAAATTAAGTTTTAAGTTTTTCTGAAAATTTTGTATTTTTTTTCTTAGGTCACGCCCCCAGGTCACGCCCGTGACCTAGGGCGTGACAGCTCTTTTTAATTTCTTTTTTCTGCTGTTTTGCTGGACAGATAAAAATCGGGAATTCTATGGACACGCCTGCTGAACACGCCCATGCCAAAGGCGACACGCCCGTGACCCAATGAAATTCTATCCAGAAGTCCAGCAAGCTGCCGCGCTGTTGCCACGCCCATGCCGCCTGTTGAATTACATGCATGACACGCCCGTGACCTATTCAGACACGCCCGTGACCTGGCCAAAGTCTATCCAAATCTCCAGCCCGCTTGCCACCTGTCCCGACAGCCTGGAAGACACGCCCGTGACCCTGTCACGCCCTACCCGACACGCCCGTGTCAGGGGGCGTGTCACCTGAAAATTTTTTCTATAAATAGGCCGGCAGGGATTTGTAAATTCAATTGAACTCCAGCAGATTCCTTAAGAACTGTTAGGACTCCCCAGCTCTCTGACAAGGAACTGGTAGTAGCTTTCAAGTATTCTAAAGTTCTGTAAGTTGTAATTTTTCAGCTTTATTTTCAGCTTTTTAGAAAGTTGTAATATTTTCGGACTTTATAAAATAGACTCTTTCAATTTCAATTCTGAGTACTTTACTGCTTTCTTTTACTTTATTTTTTTTATATACTATCCCGAATGAAAGGCGAAGCTCTGCCTATGTCCTCGATTAAGATAGTGTAAAACTGCTTTCAAATCTATTTTCAAAACCCTATTCTTTCATACTATCCCGAATGAAAGGCGAGACGAAAGCCTAAGTCCTGGATTAAGATAATGCGGAAGCGCTGAAAAATTTTACTACCCTATCCCAAAAACAAAGGTGAAGCGAAAGCTTAAATCCTGGATTGAGATAAATAGGTAGATATTATTTTCTGTACTTTATACCGCCCCCATCCTGAGAAGAGGCTAAGAACCCTTAGCACTTGGTCAAGATGAGCTCTAGGCTGGATACTATTTTCAACTATTTCAACTCTACTTTCTAGTTATTCTAACTAGGGTTTTCTGTTAATTGATCATATACCAGGTGACGAGACACTACGTTTACGTTAACCCGTTTAAACGCAAGCCTTCCCGGTCGTACTTTCGAGTCAGTGATGCTACCAAAGGGACCCTCTCGTAAAGTTAGATAATTATGAAATAAAGTTGTTCTTTAATAGCTGAATTAATATTCGCTCAAGTTATTCTGAAATCGAGGACTACCTTCTAAGTCCCTATATTAATAAAATCACGTATATATATTTTTCTACCTTTAGTTTTTAATTACAAACTCCACTCCGTTCTTTCGATAAAATAATAGTCAGTTCTAAAAAGTAGAATAATTAACACCGATCCCAGGAAAAATACGACCTTGATATTTTCTATAAAATACTATACTCCTATGCGATAGGTACTCTTGCCTTAATCCACAGGATATAAGTAAGTAAACAAAGAGATAGACTTATATACGTAAAAGATTATATAAAACCAAATCTATCTTCTTTAAAAAAAACTTTACTTATCAGTCGGCCAAACCTAACGGACGTGAAACGCACTAACGGCGACGCGCCGTCAACTCGCGGAAACGTAACGCCCTTACGTCATTATGACGTCACCGAGAGGATAAAATAATTAACGGAAAATCTGGGGCGTTACAGTCACCCCTCCAAAAAGGAAGTTTCGTCCCGAAACTTGAAATGCAACACAAATCACGAGAACAGAGGGAAAGATGAGATAAAATTTCGCTAGATAGGAATACTAACCAGAGAGGATTAGGAGAATAGCTGAGATGAAATTCTGTCATTGCAGATTCCAATTCCCAAATTTCACTTCTAGCATCCTGATTGCGCCAGAGAACCTAAACCATCGGAATTGTCTTCCTCCTCAGCACTCGATCTTGCGTCTCCAGAATACAGACATACCCTTCGACATAAGAGAGATTATGCAGCAACTGGGGCACTGAGTCAAGGACATGCCGATCACTACGAACACACTTTCACAACTTGCTCACAAGAAACTTGTCGTGAACACAAGAGAAAGAAGCAGACAATTCAAGTCTACAAGCAGGCACATTGATGCACTAACATGCAATGCCTTGGGCCAACCCAATCGGGCGCACCCAAGATGCCACTACAGAAAAACTCCTTCCCTTCAAGCCTGAACAACTTTCCATTTGACATACCATCGTTCTGTAGATAAACGGACAAACACCAAAGATCAAAACCCCAAACTTCTTGCAACTCGGTCCGGGCGTGACATAAATTTGAAGATTTGCCTCGACACAAAACTCCAAGGCTTACTATGGAATCTCACAACCTCATCCTAATACGGTCCTATTATATTCTTCACCGAGTAACAAATCAATCAGAATTAAACAATATGGGCACCTTTTATCCATCTATTTACGATAGCTCACATCGAATATATGCTTTTTGGGAAACCTTAACGAACAATAAATTCAACTCATAACATCAAATAATTTATTTCAATTCTCTATACATCCTAGTGAAATCTAAGAGATAACGAACGTCAATGTCAAAGTTTGCAATATATTTTATCCAGTCTCTATGGCACGCAAATTCAATTTTCTTTGAGTTAAGATATACTCCAAGCTCTTATGATTCGCAAAAATCTTACAAAACGCGTCAAACCAAATAGTCTCCAAAACATTGAGGTATAATCATCATTGTAACTTTCCAATTTATACGCATGATAATTCTCTTCATATATCCTCAATTAGCTTAACTTGTATGCGACCTCATTTCTCTTTGTATCATGACATACCTAGGCTCAACGTACACCTCATCCTCAAATAAATATCAAATTCTTCTACATAAACCTAATCAGGAATGCCAACAATAACATAATTCATTTCACAAGCTTGTATATCGTCCTGTCCATCCTATTAAAATTCCTTATTCCCTTATGCATAATAATTCTCTTCCAAATCAATCACTTCAGCGATCTTTACTAAGTTTGTCGAAAATTCATCCTTCTTAATATTTTGACCCAAAAAGGAGGACCACGAAAGCTAATATTTCAATTGCCTATTCTGGCCAACAGAGTTATGTTTTCTTAACCTAGATCTCACAAATCTCCAAACACTCAACACGCTTGTCTATGCTCTTAGAACATATCAAAACATCAAAAAAATAGCCACGAGGTGGTCCGAAAATTCTCTAAACACCATATTCGTCAAATCTAGGAAGGCAGCATATGCATTCATTAAAATCAAAGGTCATAACTAAAACCTCAAAATACAGCTTATAACGGGAACAAACAGGTAGTCCGTGGAACATTAAACACATAGATCCTTCACACAACACATTATAGATTGAGAACAAACCTCGAGAATATGGAACTATCTTGAAAACTATTTAACAAATCATCTATCCGCAATGATGAACATTTATCTCTATAGTAACCTCATTCAACTCTTTATAATTCATTTTTAATCTTCTAAAGACATCCTCCATTAGTTTGCAAATAGAACTGGGACATTCTAGAGAAAGAAACTTGGCCTATAGAAGCCATAAAATTGAAACTCATTAACCTAGGTATGAAACTTTTCTAGCTCACGTGGGGTCATGCGGTAAGGTGCTCTTGCGAAGAGATAAGTATCTGGCTCGAAATATAAAATAAACACCACCTCTCTCTTAGGAGGGGGAACCAGGAAAACTAGCCGAGAAAACATCTGGAATCTCTCATGCCACAGAACACGTGGCACAACAAGAGCAGTTTCCAGAACATGAACATAAATGAGAAAAGTCTTGCAGCCAGACTCTAAGAATTTACGAGAACGCACCACAAAAAAAAGCCGGAGAATCCTTATATTTAAATCCAGACACACTCTGGGGTTGGTCAATATCCATCATAAAGTCCATATGTGTATCCTAGCATCGATCTATATCGTCAAAACTAGACCTCCAATCCATGTCCGAAATCATATTGAGGTCTTCCAAATCTAGCACTATCAATTGACATATCCTAGAAATCCAGTCTAAGAAATGGGAAAACTCTGAATATCCTGATTCGACACCTCCAAGTCACTAGAGGGAAATTTAGCGTGAAACGAAGCACTAACTCGATCGGGAGTCAAGCGGCAATAAGCTATAATAATTCTAACCACGCACAAGTTGATATGACAAAAATCAAAGAACGCGTGCTCATCGGTTTCTTACCTTTACCTTCCTATAATTCACACACAAAACTTAGTCGGACAGAAATCGAGATATTAAGGAAGCTATCAACTAGACATGGGTCTAACTTGAGATTACCCCAGAAGTTTTAGATTTGACACTCTACAACAACTATCGACTCAGGAGTAATCAAGTCGATTGACCAATCTCACTTTCATACCACACCAACACAGGCAAAGAAAAATAGACCAGGCTACTGCCTCAAGGTGGTACCAAGTAATTCCTACAACTGTGCATGCACTATGACCAACTGCCTTGACAGAGTCTTATAGTTCTGACACGGATCACCTAACATTTCTTCGATACGAATTACTCGAAGACTCATAAACAAACTGGAAAAATATTCCCTTAGAAAACTTGTTTAGGGTCATTTTCTACCGATAAGAACAAACGAATAATCAAGGACCTAGCTTAAGACACATAAGCTAGCAAACTCGAATATCCTAACCCAGTTCAGATCAGAAACAAACATACTCAAATCAGATCGAAAATGTACAGATACTTGCTCTTGCTGTTACCTTGCTCTGGGAAATCATGAAATGATGTTATGCTTCTAACTTGTGCCTATAATATGTATGCATGAATGTTTAAATTTCCTTTCAAATCATGACTGTACATATGTCATCATGCAGATCTTTAACTTGGCATGTCTGCTTATGCGATGATATGTCATGTATGTAGTGCTATGCATTCTAAAAAGGCCTTAGTGCATTTTATGAGCGGCGTACACATACAATGTTATGCATCACATACTACATAATATTATATGTAACGAAAAAAAAGAAAACGTGCTAATGGGCATCCATGTAATGGTGGTTATGCATCCCATACTACATAACCGTCACATGTTGCCACCAATGGTGGATCCATATACAAACACATATAATGCATCCCATACTACATAATATTCCCTGTATACTTCTTATCATGCTATGAGTGTTGTGTTCATACTTCCATCAAGATCTACTGATGACAAATCGGTGTGTGTATGCAATGAAATGATACTATACGCTTGAGGTTTTGCTTAAGGGAAAGTTGTTCGACTGTCTTGCCAAACCAACCCACCCTCTTGCAAAACATACCTCTGATACCAACTGTCACAACCCGCATTTTCTAAGTATTAAAATACTATCAGAGTGAGAGAAAATACGCGATCGTAATGCCACACCGTGTAGGGGACAACTGTAGACATTCAGGCAACCCTGTCCTATCACTTATTTTTATAAAAAGACTATGAGTTATGTTTTAAAACATTGTTTTATTATTAAGTATGCTGACCGTGTCCCTCAGTATAGTGGATCAACTAGTCCATGAGTTAGAAAGTATAGGTTTACACAGCGGAAAACACTAGTTTGATTCATTTGTCATCCTATATGAAAATAAAAATTAGGCATAAAATACAATGAACATGTGACTTCTAGATTTACTATAAGTAAGAAAACAGTTTTATATCCCTTAAAATAGTAGTTTAACCGTTTGAAAGATTGTTATGGAACAATGTGAAAATGCAGTTTTATTTTATATTTAAAATACCTAACATGCATCCTAACATAAAACATTCCCAGAGAGCAAGTATAAGACTAATAGTAAGTAACAGCAATACTACTAGCAAGTAATCTAACACAGAAAATCTAAGACTATGGGCATCAATAGCTGACACGAACCCACAGAGAAACTGTCATGTATAACAAAACAACTACCTCAACACTCTGAGGCGGAAAAAACAGCTGCAGCAGCTCGTAGCACTAGAAGCACAACTCTGACAACACAACCTGCTACAGCACTGGACCTGAGTCATTCAAAAGAAGAACACCTCAGAAGCAAGTTACAAGTAGTGCTATGAAAACCAAAGAGGAACAACAATCATCGAGTAGCAAGTAACAGTACGAACAAGCTATCACAAAATAGTCAGTATAATCAATAAAAAACAAAAAAAAGGCATAGATGAACTAACTATGCTGCACAAGGTAAGCAATCCCACAATTGGGAGAGAAATATATGCATATGTATATATATATATCTTTCATCTTTTACATATCAATTCATGATTTAAGAGAGACTGATCAACTCCACATGGCATCAAAATACTGGGCAAAGCCTTCGTGTATGACCCACAAGAACAAGGTACTGAGGTGGCGGTCCTATATCCACTGCCAACTAACAGTCCATAAAATATACCAACAAAATAAGGCACTGAGGTGGCGGTCCTTTATCCACTGCCAACAAACAGTCAAACAAATATCAGATATTTTATTTTATATATACATATAAATGCATTAAACCAAGAAGAACTCTAAACGAACAGGCCGACAAAAAAAAGAAAACCCTCTCTCTCTTGTAACGACCCGGCTAAGGGTACATGACACCGTTAACAAAGACTAAAACCAGATCGTAGAATACGATCGACACAGATACAGATTTTCCTGGCAGAACTCCAAGTCCTTAACCACAATATTCTTCCAAGTCCACGACATAAACGAATAACCTAACGACGCTTACGACTAAAATTGGGATCAAAAGGGGACACTAGCTCAAATCGTCACGACGATCCAACCAACACACGCACAAATGCAGCGATGGATGGAAACAAGGGTTTTATCGACTAAAAATACGGAAAGCGTCGAGGCTTCCGACAAACTACATGCCAACAATACAAACGACACTTACACAAACAAAGTGGTAAACGTAGTCAAAACGACGCTTACAGTCAAACAGAGAGATTAACTTAGTCAAAGCGACATGATGATCTAAACGTTGCGACCACTACGATAAGATATAAGACAACAAGGTTTCCGACGCACAGAACTCCGTCGGAAGGTGACAAGGCTTTCGACAAAGTAATCCCCAATAAGATTTATGATATTAAAAATAAATCAAACGATACAACTAGGTCGGTGGGGCCTTTACAATGACGATTTCCAAGTCAAGCAGTATGCACGAAATTTAGACAATAATTGCGAAGCCTACAACGAGCAAACAACTTCTTTGGTCAAATGGACAAGAAAATCTTAACAACACCACAAGCAAGAGATTCGACACACATACAACACGATGGAGAGCGACAAGGTTTCCGACGATTCTACCTATGACGAGCAAATCACGTTCACAAGGTGGCACACACAAATCTTTAAGGCAAAAACAACTTGCAACACATACGAGCAAACTTTCCAAACAATAATCACGGGTAAATCTCCAATCGAAGGTGAGAACAAGAAGGAAAAGAAAAAAATACAAGTGAGCACCACTTGCCTTAATCGGGTCCGAAAAAGTCCTCCAAATTGCTCCACGCTGTGGATCGGTCCTAACGAAAGCACAAGAAAACGAGATCGTGCACGCGTAGCTCTCGGCGAGAGCTTTCCGGATCTAGGCTCAGGCGAAAATTTCGAGCACCGGAGCTCCGATGGTGGTGGTCGGAAGGTTCCCGAAAAATTCGGCCTGCTCTGACTTGGCGGAAGGGAAAACAGGTGGGGGTAGGTTAGGTTCTAGGGAGGAAGAAGATGAGAATTTTTTTCTTTCTTATATGTATATATATAATTGTAATAATAATATAATTATTATAAATGATATAATAGAATAAAAAGTGGGGCTGCATTCGGTGAGATTCGGCGGGATTGGGAGAGATTTTTCTTTTCTTTTATTTATTTTTATTTATTCTTATAAAATAATTGTTATATTAGAATTTATATATTATAATATTTATCGTTATATTATAATATCGTTATGAAGGGCCAAACGCACGCCGAAACCTACGAAATTCACGTTATAGGCGAATACCGATGCTAAAAACCGAACGGAGAAGTCAAAATCAAAATCCGACGAGCCGTTCTCGAGATAAAAAATTCTAAAGTTTACGGCGAACACAAATTATTCAGAAATTTAAAAATTCGCCGAGGCTCCAATATTGCTTGAAACACGACGAAACTTGACGGGCAATTCCAAAATAAATCAATTTAATCTCCTAACGTAAAAATTTTCACTTTCGATGCAAATCCAAAAATTTGGTCGGCCAAACCTAACGGATGCGAAACGCACTAACGGCGACGCGCCGTCAACTCACGGAAACGTAATGCCCTTACGTCATTATGATGTAACCGAGAGGATAAAATAATTAACGAAAAATCTGGGGCGTTACACAAGAGGGAGCATCACCACTTGGCATCAACTAACCGAAAATTTACTGACGAAGTATTTTCCACCAGCTAAAAATGCAAAACTTAGGAATGATATTTCTGCCTTTTTTCAAATAGATTCTTAATCTCTTTATTAAACCTGGGAAAGATTTAAAGAACTCTTAGGAAGATGCCCCCATCACGCGCTGCCGGTATGGTTGCAAGTGCAGATGTTTTATAACGGGCTAAATCAAAATACAAAGCAAATGATAGATGCAGCTTCCTGTGGTACCTTAAACCACAAAACACCAGAACCAGCACTTGAGCTTTTTGAGGACATGGCCATGAACACATATCAGTGTAATGTGCCTAGGTACCGCCCAAACAAACCTACAGGTATCTTTGAAGTAGATAACGTCTCCAAGCTAGCTCTGTAAGTGGAAGTATTAAGTAAAAAGATAACGGAGATGACTGCTGCCTCCGCCCCACAGGTATGGGAATCTGCAACTCCTGCTCCCGAACAATTGGATTATGTTTATAATATGCGTATAAACAATTTTGATAATTTTTCTGCTGCTAATTTTCCTGCTCCGGGTTTCATTTTTACGAATAGTTATAATCCCATTTTACGGAACAACCAGAACTTTTCTATGAGTAATCCCTCGAATGGAATGCGCTCGCTGCCATAAAATGATTTTTCTACACGACCGCCACCTCATCAAAATTTTACAAAACCTACAAGTTTAGAGGAAATGCTTTCAAAATATATGAATATTAATGATGCTACTATAAGAACCCTAGCTGAATTCATTAAAATTTTAAAGAATCAAGTAGGACAACTCAAAAAAATTATTTTTAAGTCTCCTGCCGGGTCTCTTCCTTCCAATACCGAGCCCTACCTCTGAGAGAAAGCGAAAGCAATAACTCTTCGGAGTGGGAAGCAAGGTTTTTGTATGGTTAGCCAAGAGCCTGAGGCAAGCTCCGCCCCCTTTTTAAAAAATAAACCCTCCGTCGAGAAATTTTTTATCATTTCACAGTCTACTAATGAACAGTGCTTATTTATTATTATGATACATATTTATATATAATGTAATGTAATTAATTACTCCTTTATCCAGTACTTTTTTATGCTGCTAAATGAGGACTTTAGAGGCTGTTTTTGGAATAATAGTTAGTCTCAAAAGTTATAGCCTTTATGTCTTTTTTAGTTTAAAAGTGGTTTAAACTGATTTGGGTCAATGGTTTTACCACAACACTCAAAATGGTGCAGTCTATATCTAGGGTTAACGAGAGACTAAATTGAGTGCCCCAATCAATCCAGCCATCCAAATGACTTGAAACTTTGGCTGGGGGTCACTCTTATCTATACTTATAACAAATCCAAAAATGGGAATTTATGGAAAACATTTTTGTATAGTTTTTGTAAAAAATTAATAAATCATGTATGATTTAATTTTAGTGTCTAATGAACTCCAAATTCCCCAAAATTTTGGTGGATGATTCTTTGGGTCATGATATGACCCTAGAAAAAATCTCAGCCTAATGTAGATTGATTTTATTAGGTAATGGTGTGACCAAAGTTTTGCCCCTTATGGGTAATTTAGGGCAAATGTGTAATTGAAGGGTTGAGTGACAAAGCCTCATCCAATGGATATAAAACTTGGGCCACAGACTCAAAGTCATCTAAAACACCCCCTCAAGAGAAATTCAGTGGTTTGGGGGAGATGCCCGAAGACCGTAGTGTTGGCCCTAGTATTAGGGTTTTGGGGCCTAGTGAAGGACATGGGACCATATGTCCTTGGAATGGCTTGGAACTTAGTAGATGAGTTCATTTGGTGCAAATAAGCCCTAGGAAGTGTTATTAGAATTTTTAGGAGCATATAACCTCTCTGAAAAAATTTAGGACAAAGTAGGGTACTTCTACTTATAATTTTATTACATGGTTATATGATTTTAGATGTTCTCGAAACTTAGGCATTGATCTTATATAGTTTTTATTAATTTATGAAAATTATTTTATGAATTTTGGATTGATATATTTGGTACTTCATTCACAACTCCAATGTTTGCCCTAATTGCATGTAAATTAAATATGGATTTTTTACTAACTGGAAAATTATGAAACTTGGTAGGAGGATGTTTTATGGCATTTTAATGTTCTAAAATTTTTATTTAATTTTTGGAAGAATATTAATGTAGGATCATTCATATAGTGCCCAAGATTGAATATCATTAAATAAATTATTTATGGGACCAAATAATGTTGGAAAATAATAATTCTTGGTCAATGGACTTTTCTGATCATATTTATAATCAAGTAATTTTTTCATAAATTTTTGAAGGCTGATTCTATTTTTCCCTTATTTATCCTAATATTGTTGTTGTATATTCAACAATTAATTGATTGTTAAATTCATTCTGGAAGATTAGGATTTTTGGTATTTAATGTTATATTGATGTTATTAATCAATCTTAATTTTGTTAAGGCCATAACTAGTCAGAAAAGTGTATTTGTTGTTCAAAAGCCTAGGTGGCCTTAGTTTGCAGAAAATTTAATAAATGCCAAATTAATTATGAAAATTGCAAGTTTATGTATTTAGTCTACAAAAGTCATGATAGACCCCCAGTAAAAATCTTATGTCACTTGGATGAATATTAGAAGGGGTAACCTCTCATGCTCATCATATTGCTTAGGTTGGACTACATATAGTAAAATTGTAGAATTGTGTTAGCATATGGGGAGGACATAGAGAGTTGAGTTAATGATATACTGATTTGGTTAAGATATTGAGTTCATCATTGGGAGTCATGATGGGGAGGGTGTTTATCTGATTAGTGTTAAGTGGTGCTCGGGATCGACGAAACATCGTCTTCCTTGAGGAGAGAGAGAGTCAAAATTCATTAGGGTTAGACTTAGAATAACATTAAATTGGATTGGGACCTGGGTAGATATCAATAATAGTAAGTGTCGTGCGAAAGTGAACGATGGGATTCAGCTACCATCATAGTTTCTAGTGCCCCTGAGAGCCCTTCACCGGGCATGCCGTGGGCATTCCAAGGTCAACCTAAATCGTAAGAATAAATATTAAAGAGCAACTAGTAAAAAGTGGGGCTTCACCTTCACTCACCCTATTGGCTCTAGAGCTTAGTTTGTTTGGGTTATCCGAGTGGTACGCTCGATTGTTGAAACTGAGAATTCAGTCTCGATGGAGTTCACCATTGGGGAAGGGGTGATCGCGCACTTACTTCTCACCTGCAATAAAAACAATAAGGACAAAGAGCAGAGGACTAAACCAAGGGCCCGGCGTGGACGACCCCCACAAACCCAGAAGATCACTGAGCGCTTCTCCTCCTTAGCAAAATGCCGGGCTAAGGTACCTAAGAAAGCGCTAAAAGGCTAGGAGATAAGTGAGCATGCCTTTCAAAGGTACCCCTTGGGTCCTATTTATAGATTTCTGGAAATGGCCTGCAAATAGCCAACCTCCGATGTCCTGAACAACTACGTGCAACCTAAATGGGTCTTGCAACAGCATAACTCCGCAGTTCTTACTAGCTATGGGAAGTCCAGCAGGGGAAAATGGTAAAATACCTCATGAATCTATGGGCGAGTACCCCCAAACAACCGGAACTCGGCAAGGGCAGCGAGTGCTCGATAGAACTGGCACTCGCCGCTTCTTCTCTCCCCTTAGTGAGTATAATCCGGCCTACCCTACTCGCACACTGTGGGCCTGTAGATCAGTTCGAACTCGAAGAGCAACTCAGAGCTTTGACGAAGGGCCCAGAGCTTAAGAAACAACCCGGAGATCGACGAACAGGGCTTGGCGAGATAGAGCTCGCCTCTCAAAAGAATCTCACCCCGTCAGGGCAAGTCGTAGATTGTCTAGCTCCCCCTTCTGCTGAGCTCACCCAGAGACTCAGACTGCCCGATTCGGCCGGTCAGGCTCGTGCTGTCCCACTCGCCGGATATGGGGTTGTACATAATCCCCACTGTTTTCGAGGTTGGCAAAAGCTCGGAAAGAAACATCCAACCCCATAGGATTCGGAGAGTGTAGCAGGAGCCTGAGATTCTTTCGACGGGGTCCACCAGCAGCTATAAATATGCGCCTGCATACCTGTGTGACCTTCGTCATTCCCCTTCGCTCTTAATTTGCCGAGATGCCTTTCCCTAAGGAGCTCTAGGAGAGGCTATCGAAGGACCACAAGTTCTCCTCTGCCCGGGCCGCCAGCCTGACCGCAGTTCTTCTTAACATCCAGCGGAACATCCCGGCCGAGTCTAATTCAGCCAAGTGGGCAAAACCAGATGTAGAAGCGACAGAGCGCGTCTTCTAGGATTTGAAAATGGCCTTGGAATCTGAGACCGGCTCCTCTACTCTGCCTGCCCTTAAGAAGGAGGGGAATTTAATTGATCTCTACGCCTACCTAGGTGGCCAGGGTGGGGAAGGCGAGGTCACCTCCCCGCAAGCTGATATTCTTTCTGCTGACCAACGGTTCAAGGATCTGGAATGCCATCAATGCGTCCCGTCCCCGGCCTTCGGTACTCTAGGGCTTAGCTCGCAAAGACAAGCCTTGCAAGCCCGCGTTCCGTATTCTCAGCTTGCTGAGACTTCGAGGGAGGGTGCTGGAACTATCCCAGTGTCAGGATTTAGCCTTTTTCCTCTTAGGGTACATCCTCCGGGCAGAGGTAATAATCTGAAGATGCCTCCACCCCGCCTCTCCCTCGATGCGCCAAGCTCGTCAGGCAAGTTATCCTTTACTGATTTCACCCATAGCTGTCCTGGCGTGCTCGCCCTTCATATTGATGTTTGACTATCCTTGCAGCCGTCCCCAGTTAATCGGAGGCTGACGAATCTCTGGAGCGAGCATGCTACTTGCACCTTCCTTCCCCGAAGACCTTAGATTCCTTCCTAGACTCCGAGCTGGAGGGCCCCGAGCTGAAGAAGCGAGGGATTGAGGTCCTTAAAAAGATGGTGTGCGAGCTCCACCAGTTACGGGAGGACAACGACGTGCTCTAGTTGGAGTGTTCGTGGCTAGTAGGCGAGGCGAAGGAGGACCTGATGTGCGAGGCGATGTCCCTTTCACCGCTTCTGGAGGACCTGGAAGAGAATCTCCTGGCCGCCCAGGGATGCTTGAGGTGGATCCACGAGCTCTACGACTCGCGCCGACCTATAGGGAAGGAGACGTGAGGCCGGGGTAGGTAGAGAATGGCCTCCTATCGGGCCTACCGACACTCGCCTCCTTCCCCATGAAATCGTGCATGTACCGGACTCGCCGCTTCTCTGTTTGCATTTGATTTTTTTTAACTATATCTCTCCTAGGCCTGTAATAACTTGGAATATTCTTTGATTTTATTTCCTGTTATTTGAATATAATATCTTTGCTTGGCATGTGATGGGACTGTTTTGGGAAGTCGGCGAGCTGGGGTCGACGAGATGGGCTAGGCGAGCTTGACCGATCAGTCGGCTCGACCCTCTTCCCCTTTCCTATAAATCGGCCCCCTTACCTACTCTGACATTGCTTTTATTTCTTCTGTACCTTCCTTCCGTACTCACCTTATTCCAACCTGTACTCGCTCTCTACACCTTCCGCGAGCATGGGCAAGACTAATCCTGATTCCGAAGGTCTCTCTAAGTGCGCTCAACACTTCACCGACTATTATTTATTTGAGGGAAACACGGCGGAATAGGAGTTATCCACGTTCAATGTCGACTTTAAGCCCTCTGGGTTCGATGCGCGACGACCTAGGGAGGGTGAGGCCATCAATACTTTTTACCCTGAGGAGCTCGCCTTCCCTATTTAGCATTTTGAGATGGGGTTGTGCCTTCCACTCTTGCCAGAAATCTGCCAGATCCCTAATTATTTTGGCGCGGTGCCCGCGCAGCTGAACCCGAACTCCATCGCTATGATGGTGGTATTCACGAGCTTCCTCTGCCTGGAGAGAATAGAGTTCAACCTGACCATCTTCAGGAAACGCTTTACCTACAAGGCGACTCCCGACGGCGTCGCCTTCTTCGTTGGCTCCTTTATCATGTTTCACGAGATCGCGAACAAACATCAAAATTGGATGACAAAGATCGTCTTCATCATGGGCGATCTCGGCAACGTCCCCTACTCGCTTCAGCAGAAGGGCGAGAAGGTGTACCGAGCCCCCATCGTGTCCGATAATGATGCCGAGCTATAAAAGTTCTTTCTCCACAAGGACTTCGACGTCGCCTTCCTCCGAAGTGGCCTTGACTCTCTTCTCCCTGTCCTTCATGGCAAAGGTACACCTTTCCACTTTCTTCCGTTCTAGATTTCTCCAAATTCGTCATAATCTTGACTAAGTTTATTTGCGCAGGGGAGTAACTGATTCCTGAGAACCAGCCTTATGCAGATCCGGGACTACTCCTTGACCCCCTTTCTCGAGAGAAAGCGGCAGCGGCCGCCTTTCGAGATGAGCCGACCCCATCCAAGCCTTCTAGAAAGAAGCACGTTGAGCCCGCGACGTCCAGATCGCCTCGCCTCCATCCATCGCAGAAGAAGCTGAAAGCAGTGGTGGTTTATCGGGCAAAGCAACAATAATAGCCAAAGTACATGAGCTTGCTCGAGCCCACCCCGGATGGGTTGCTAGAGAGTCCGCTGAAGGAGACGACCGACAAAGATCCAGAGTGAGGCGAGCCCTCTGCTCCTATAGTTAAGAGGCCACCAGCCCGCGAGCTTGGTTCGCCGAAGATTCACCCCCTCTTCAGCCTTGGGGGAGGTGGAAAGACTCGGCCGGCGAGCCCGTTGTCCAATGGGACGTGTCAGCCCATAGGATTTCTGTCTCGACCCTCCAGCCCTCATGGGCCTACCACGAGCCCTCCTCCGGTCAAGCCTATGTGCTCGGCTTCGGCCTCTATGGGAGCGAGGACGCCGCGTACTACAAGTGCATGACCTTACACCAACTCGGCCACAAGGGCCTGTAGGCCCATATGCGGGCAGTGGAATTCCACCACATGGTGGCTCGTGGAGGCTTCAATCTCAGCCACCTTCTGCAGAAGGCTGAGCAGAAGCGCAACCTGGCCGAAGACAAGGTAGTTGACCTGGAGAGGAGGCTCGGAATTGCCGAGGACTTGCTTGCAAAGGGTGCCAGCGGACTGGTAAGCACTGGTTGTCCCTCTCCGTATTTCCTTGGGATTTTTTAGTTTCAGATTTACTTACCTATCCTTGACCTAGGATATCAAGGCTGCTAGGGAGCTGCGAACTCATGCTATCGGGTAAGATGAAGAGAACAACCATCTTTGTGATCGCTCCACCACATTGGAAGCTCGCGCCGTCGAGCTTGAGGCCCTCACCACCGAGCTAGAAGGGAAGAATATGAAGCAGAGCTAGGAGAACACGAGGCTTAATGGAGAGATCGCCCGTCAGGTCGAAGCCTTCCTCCCTCTCGATGGTAATGAGCCTCCCATCCTATACAAAATTCCTTAGATCTTCGGCGAGGCAGAGGTTGTTGAAAGGTTGTGGGTCAACTCAATTGCATCCGCCAAATGCACCATACAAATCATGAAGGATATGCAGGTGCTGGTGGAGGGTTGCGAGGAGGCGACAGTCTGAGACATGATGTCGAGTCTGTTCCCGCCCATGCCGCCAAGCGAGAAGGAAGACAGCCTCGACCTATGCTTCAGAAAGGATTTAAGGGAAACCCCTCTGGCGAGGCGGGCGGAGATTGCCAATCTGGGGGAGGAGGCGAGAACTGACACCCCCTTTTTCTTTGTAATTCTTCTCCCTCTTTTTGTAACCTCGCCTAAGCGAGTTCCCCTTTTTGTAATTTGTCGTATACTTAATAAAAAGTGAATTTTTCTATCTTCTTTTTATTGAACTTCCTTTCTGTGATGCACTCGCCTGCAGGAACTTCCCTTTGTTGGACCTCGCTAGGATAGAACACGCCGTTAGGGAGCCTGTTTAGGATTCGTACCCGCGAGCGGATTCCAAGAGATCGTAACCTATGGGCAAATAAGGAGAGGATCGCTTGCCATGCCGGGCTCGCCACCACCCAGTTCGCTCGCGAGCTACCTCGTTTCTTGACAATGTCAAGCTAGAATTGTTAATAATTTCACAAGTAAAATTGATGGGGGGTGCCATATCTTGTTGGGGCTCACCCTCCTCAGTAGGAGGCATAGGACGAATCGCTTTCTTTTTTGCCGAGCTGGGCACGCGAGTCCCGACTCACCTATAAGGACCTTTCCTTTACACCCTTAGGAAAGCAATCTTCCTAAATAACTCATGGAGAGGGTGGGACTCCCTCGAGTGACATCTAGCCCTGTCAGCTAGTTATGATCCTGACTGCGGGATCTGCTCGGGGTCTGGGGAAGACTCCCTTGAGTGACATTTAGCCCTGCCAGCTAGGTGAGAGACTGATAGCGGGATTTGCTCGGTATCTGGGGCAGACTCCCTCGAGTGACATCCAGCCCTGCCAGCTAGGTGAGAGCCTGACAGCGGGATCTGCTCGGGGTCTGGGGAAAACTCCCTCGAGTGGCATCCAGCCCAATCAGCTAGGTGAGAGCCTGACAGCGGAATCTGGTCGGGGTCTGGGACAGACTCCCTCGAGTGAAATCCAGCCCTTCCACCTAAGTGAGAGCCTGACAGCGGGATCTACTCGGGGTTTGGGACAGACTCCTTCGAGTGACATCCAGCCCTGCCAGCTAGGTGAGAGCCTGACAGCGGGACCTACTTGGGATCTGGGGCAGACTCCCTCTAGAGATATCCAGCCCTACTAGCTAGGTGAGAGACTAACAACAGGATCTGCTCGAGGTCTAAGGATGACTCCCTCGAGTGACATCTAGCCCTGCCAGCTAGGTGAGAGCCTGAAACCGGGATCTTATCGTTGTCTGGGTAAGACTCCCTCGAGTGACATCCAGCCCTGCCAGCTAGGAGAGATCCTGACAGCGAGATCTGCTTAGGATCTAGGGCAGACTCCCTCGTGTGACATCCAGCCCTGCGAGCTAGGTGAGAGCCTGACAGAGGGATCTTCTCGGGGTTTAGGGAAGACTCCCTCTAGTGACATCCAGCCCTGCCAGATAGGCGAGAGCCTGACAGCAGGATCTGCTCAGGGTCTACCAAATGAACACTTTAACTGTTCACACAGATTGCAACGAGAGCATTAATACTTATTTCATTAGAAAAAGGAACATGAATTACATGACTAAGTAAAGAAATGTTTCAGGTCATCACCGCTCCGGGTGAGACTTAGGGTCATGCCCTTCATATTCTGGAGGCGATACCCTCCTGACATCAGTGGTTCCTATACTATGTATGGGCCTTCCTAGTTGGGGATGAGTTTCCCCACGACAGCTGAGCTCCCTGCGACATCTACCTTTTTTAGGACCAAATCCCCTTCCAATAACTGCTTGATCCTGATGTGCCTGTCGAAGTACTTTGCCATCCTCATTTTCACCTCTTCTTGTCAGATAGCAGAGAGATCGCGCAGCTCTTCCACCATATCGAGAGAGATCCGCAGCTCCTCATTTTTTTCGGCTCTCCATTCCTCCCTATCTTCCCCTACCTCGACCACCCAAGTTGTCCGCACTTCGAACACTACTGGGAGAACTGCCTCGTACCTATGGGAGGTTTTGAATAGGGTCTCTCTTGTGGCTGTGTTGGGTGTGTTCCTAAGGGCCCAGAGGACCAAATGGAGTTCCTCCACCCAGCTGCCCCTCAAGTTCTCCACCAACATCTTTAGGAGATTGACGATGATCTTGTTCGTCGCCTCCACCTACTCGTTTCTCTTGGGGTGGTGAACCGAAGCGAATCTGAGGTCTATCCCAAGTTGCCCACAAAAGCTGATGAACACTGTACAAGCTAACTGTGGTCCGTTATCCGTGATAATGGCCTGGGGGAACCCGTGCCGGCAGATGATTCCCCCCCCCCCCACAAAGTTCCTGATGACTTAGGAAGTTACCATGGCTAACGCCTCGACTTCTAGCCACTTGGAAAAATAATAAATCACGACGAGTAAGAATCTTCTCTTCCCGCTAGACAGAGGAAGGGCCCCACCAAGTCCATTCCCTAGATGGTGAAACGCCAGGGGGCTGTGGTACTCCCGTGGGATTGAGCCGGCTGTAGTTGGAGGGGGCAAACAATTAGCATTTTCTACACTTCCTTGCAAACTCAGCGGTATCATGGCTCAAGGTTAGTCAGAAGTACCCTTGTCTTATGATTCTTTCTTCCAGGGTCCGACTCTCATAGTGGCTTCCAAACTCTCCGGAGTGGATTTCCTCCAAGATCCTCGGGACCTCCATCTCAGCCACGCAACATGCCAAAATTACCGAGAGGGTCTTTCGGTATAACTTCCCATCTCACATGAGATAATATGCCGACTTGTACTTGAATTTCTTCTTGTCCATCCATAAGGGGTGTTGCTCCACTTCCATCAACTCTCCCTCTTCGATGGAAGGGTGAAACAGGTCAGTGATGGTACCACCCACCCGGGGACCATGCTTTGCCAGTTAATCTACCTGCTCGTTCTCCTCTCTGCGCACGTGCTGGAGGGAGAAAGTCTGGAACGTACCGATGACTCCCTTCACCTTCGTCTAGTATAGCTGCAGGGTAGGATCCCTTGCTTAAATCTCCCCATTGATCTGGGAAGCTACCACCATGGAGTCAGTGAGGACCTCTAGGTCTTGCACCCTCATCTCCCTGGCTAGGCGTAGCTCTGCGATCACCGCCTCGTACTCAGCCTAGTTATTGGTGATGGGGAAGTGCACCGCCACCGTTTGCTCGATCCTTATTCCCTAAGGGCTTTCCAAGAATGCCCCCAACCCCAGGGAATTCCTCCCCGATGCACAATCTACCATCACCTTCCAGGGAGTAGGATAAGTGAGTTCTGCCTCGCTACCTCGACCAAATAGTCTGCCAAGAAATCAGCCATTGCTTGGGCTATGATCGAGAGGTTGGGGAAGAAGGAGATATCAAACTCGCTCAACTCCACCGACCACTTGGCTAGTCTAGCTGAATGCTCCACCCCCTCGAAGATGTTTTGGAGGGGGTGGTCGGTCACCACCCGGTCGAATGCGCTTGGAAGTAAGGACAGAGCCTCCGGGCCGAGATGACTAGTGCGATGGCCAGCATCTCTAAGATGGGATAGCGGAGCTCGGCCTTCCTCAACACCCGACATACATAGTATATGGGAAGCTTCCTCTTGCCCTCTTCCCGAACCAGGACGGAGCTCAAGGCCTCTGCTCCAACCCTGAGATATAAGGACAAGTCCTCCCCCTCCCTTGGCCCTTGGAGCAGGGGCTTGGGTCAACTCTTTCTTCAAGGCTTGAAATGTCTCCTCACACAACTTAGTCCACTCAAACTTCTGACCACCCCTCAAAGTTTTGAATAAGGGGGAGCACTTCTCCCAGCTCGTTAGAGGAACCTGCTCAATCCTTCCAGCTTCCCAGTCAACCGTTGCACCTCCTTGGCATTCCAAGGTTACCCCAACTCTATGATTGCCCTTACCTTATCAAGGTTGGGCTCTATACCTGCTGGGTGAGAAGATGGCCTAGGAACTTGCCCATGTTCACCCTGAAGACACACTTCAAGGGGGTTTAACCGTATCTTATACTTTCAAAGGGTGGCGAAGGTTTCCTCTAGGGTCCGGAGGTGAGAGCTGACATCCCGGATCTTGATCAAAAGGTCATCTACGTACACCTCCAAGTTCCTTCTCCTTTGCTATCGGAAGACCATATCCATCATCTTCTGATAGGTCGCCCCTACATTCTTGAGCCAAAAGGGAATCATTATATAACAGTAGCATCCATCCTCGGTGATGAAGGAGACATCTTTCACGTCGGCGGGGGGTGCATCCTGATCTGGTGATAACCTGAAAATGCATCTAGAAAACTCATTACAGGGAAATCGACGGCTGAGTAAACCAGCACGTCGATCCGAGGTAAGGGGTAATAATCTTTGGGACATGATTTATTAAGAAAATAAAAATAAACACACATGTGTGATGAGTCCTATTTATATAGTCTTTTTCGGACTCATCTGGGCTTGTTTTCTTATGCTTGTACTTCACTTTTAGTTCATTATCATTTATATTTCATCTTATCCTTATTGTCATAGAAAGCGCACCTTTCGGCCCGTGGTTGTGTCTATTTTGTACTTTTATTGGTTGTTCTTTTTTTCATGCTTATATGGAATGTCTACATACATCGGTGATGGGTTTAGTGGTCGTGTGCATGTTCCAGGGATGTTTGGAAGTAGAAATATTGCGCACGATCATCGGATAAAGTGCGCACGATCAATGGTCGTGCGCCGATGATGGTGCGCAATGTACCCTGATTTCAAGAATCTGCCTGGGGTAATCGCACGACCACTGGACATAGTGCGCACGACCACCAGTCGTGCGCCACTGATCGTGTGCTTTGATTCCTCTTTTCCTGGAGTTTTGTCAAGGGTAATCGCACGACCACTAGACATAATGCGCACGACAACCGGTCGTGCGCCATCACTCGTGCGCGTTACCCCTATTCTTCTCTTAATTCTGCCAAGCTAATACGCACGATCACTGGCCATAGTGCGTACGACCACTTGTCGAGCGCCGGTGATCGTGAGCATTGTTCAAATCTGCTTTCTAAAAATAGCGCAGGTCTCGCCCTAATTAGAGAGCTCGCTATTTTCCTCCCTTTTACCCGTCCGATGAAGGGATCCTCCGATCTCCTTCAATCTCCACCCTAGGGAGGTGTTGGGCATTGTATCCACAATAACCCAGATTTGCATGAAGTCACCCTTGAACTAAGATGAATTAAGTTGTCTTTGATATCTTATTTAAGTTGTGTGTTTGCAGATCATCAATACTAAGTGTAGACCAATCTCAGTCTATAGTGGGTCATGAAGACAGGACCATACAGTGTTATCCTTCACTGTGTGATCCAAGGTGTTTACTCATGTGTTACCTCTCTATTGGGATACACTTCATATTCAAACACTTGGACAATGGAATGAAGATTGGACTCTTGAAGATAAGAAAAAGTTTTTTCTAAAAAGTTCAAGAAATTTTCTAAGTCCACTTGTCAAGAAGTCCTTTCAGTTCTCGATAAGTAGAGTTATGAGTTCTCGAGAAACAGGAGTTTAGTTCTCGGGAAGATTAGCTATTTCAGTTCAAAAAAATATTCTAAGTATGACTCTCGAGAAGTATCTCTTAGTTCTCGAGAAGTCCTTTAAGTTCTCGAGAAGTAGAGTTTGAAGTTCTCGAGAAATAGGAGTTTAGTTCTCGAGAAGATTAGTTGTTTCCATTCAGAAAAATTTTCTAAGTATGACTCTCGAGAAGTATCTCTTCGTTCTCGAGAAGTCCTTTCAGTTCTCGAGAAGCTCGGCTCTTAGGTCTCGAGAAGTCCCAGAGTAGTTCTCGAGAAGTTCAGAAAGTTTCAAGAAATTTTTCTAAGTCCTATTTCTTGAGAAGTCCAGATTAGTTCTCGAGAAGTCCTTAGTTCTCGAGAAACTCAGCTTCATAGTTCTCGAGAAGTTAGGCTATAGTTCTCGAGAAGTCCATATTGTTTTCGAGAAGTATTGATCCTGAAGTCTTGAAAACTAAGTTCAATTCCAGACAGTTTAGTTCTCGAGAAATTCAATCAGTTCTCGAGAGATAATTCTACTTCTCGAGAACTGCAGACTAAATTTTTTTTTTCTTAAATTTGTGTAAGTCTCGATCGGCCAGATTTTCTGAAAGGACTTGACACGTGTCGTCATAAATGTCTTTTCTGACCATTAGGAGTAATCATATATAAGGTCTTTTCATTAAGACCTAACCCTAACAATTATCTTTTGCAAGAAGCGGCTGTACGTTCACTCGAAATCCTTCTCGGCGGTCGTCTCTAATTTCAGATCTTTGAAGCCGCCGCCGCTCATGATCAGATCGATTCTTCTTTTGTCGATCAAGAAGACTTGTTGTTCAAGGATTCTCATCTTCTCCTTGATCGAGTTGGTCAAAGCTTTCTCGGAACAGATCTACTCATCTTCTTCAACATTTCTGAAAGAGCCGCAAAGTTCAAGAAGAAGATTCAGATATTCACTTTTCCAGATCTGAGAAAGTTATTTTGTTTGTAATTAAAAATTTCTATACTATTATTGTAGGAGATTTTATCCGAGTGTAGGAGTGTTGTTCTCCGAGTTTGTAGGAAGTTTTTATTTTCCGAGTATAGATCCTTTTTGATCGAGTTTGTAGGAACTTGGTTCCGAGGCATAGGATTACTTTCAATCCGAGATAGTAGAGTAGCTGGGTTTAGTGATTTGCTAGATCGGTGAGGTAAAGTTGACGTACCCAAGATTGGGGAACCACTATAAATCTTCTTGTCTTTCTGTGATTGCTTGACTACTTGTGCAAGTTCATTAAAATTTTTATTCCGCAAATAGACGCATGATTGACCTATTAACCCCCCTCTAGGTGATTTAGGTTGACAACTTTACACTTTCAATTGGTATCAGACGGAGGTTGGTCGTTAAAAGGTTAACACCTTGATCAATTTACTCTTGAATGTTGTCACTTTGATATTCAAGCAATGGACAAGGTCAAAGATTTTGCCAAGCTTCCTTTGTGCACAAATAATAACTTTCCCATGTGGAAAGAGAGAATCAAATTTTTCTTGGAAGGTGTGGATCCCCGGATATTCATGATTGTTGAAGAAGGTCCCTACGTTCCTATGACTATCTCCAGTATAGATCCAACCAAGAAAGTTCCTAAGAAGTTGATGGATCTGGATAAGGATGAGATTGCACTTGTCTCCTTGGACAAGAAAGCCAAAAAATAGCTACTGCAGTCGATGACTCGATGCTGCAGAATCTGATTCACTGCCAATCGGCCAAGGAGATGTGGCAGTCTCTAGTAACTTTGATGGAAGGTACTGAAGAAGTGAGGGATGATAGAAGGTCCCTACTAAGCAAGAAATATGAAGCCTTCAGGCAAGGGTCAAAGGAGACCATTGCAGATACCTTTGAGAATTTCTTCAAGATAGTAAATGCCCAAAAAGTGTATGGCTGAGTCTTCACTAATAGAGAGCTGAATGATAAGTTTTTGAGGTCTCTCACAAAGGAATGGGACAACAAAGTCTGTGTCATCTGGGAGATTGGCAGACTAGCTGAGACAGACCCATCGAATCTATTTGGCAAGCTGATGTCCTATGAACTGCAGATAAATTCCAAGAAAGCTGAAGAAGAGAAAAGTCGCTTCTCTTTAAAAGATAAGTCAGTCGCATTAAAGGCTGACAGTTCAAGGAAGGGAAAAGCTGCCTCACCAGCACCTGCTTTAGAAGTAAGTGAAGAGGAATAAGAAGCCAATCACCTCAGGCTCAGAACTATCTAAAGGAGAGTTCTCATTGCTCTCTCGGTAGTTCAAGAAATTCTTGAACAAGAAGAAGCAGTGGAGAGGCAAGGATGCCTCATTTAGAAGATCACGACATGACGTTGATCAGTGAAAGAAAGGCTCAAGTAGCCAAGACAGGTATTCCTCTAAACAGATCTCTACTGACATTGTTTGCTACTGCTGTAACAAACCAGGTCACGTCATAGCTGTCTGCCCCCATAAGAAGAAGGAGGGTGGAAGAAGAGAGGAAAAGAAGTCCTCGTACCACAAGAAGAGGACAAAGAAGTGCCTGTTGTCCAAGAAGGGCAAGACACTCAGTGACTCCGACTCATCTGAGTCGAGTGAAGAAGAGCAAGCCTACTTTGGGCTCATGGCTCAATCAGATGACGAACAAGAGCCCCAGTTTACTAGGGAGGTAAAATCTCACACTCCTCTCTCTGAATATGAAAGTTCTGAGCATGATCATGAGGACAACTCTTTTGACGATGAGTCGGAACTTATGGCTCAGAAAAGGAGTTGATCAATACTTACGACAAATGTCGCCGAGTCGTGAAAACTCATGCTAAAGAGATTAAGTCTCTAAAAGCCATTGAGAGCAGCTTAAGAGAAGAATTCGCTAAGACTGACTCTCTTCAAGAGAACTTCAATCTTTCTATTAAAGAATATAATCAAGCTCTTAAGCACCTCGACCTTAAAGAGGAAATCATCAAACAGTTGAAAGAATAACTCGAGGCAGAGAAGAAACTTGTTGAAAGTTTCTCTAACCTAAGACAGTTCTTCCACTCGTTGCTGAATTCTCAGCTAAGGCCCAAGGAGGCTTACTAGGCCATGTTGCCGCTCCTAGTAAATCATCTAGGAGAAACAAAGCTCAATAGAAGAATAAGGCCGCAAAGAAGGCCTTGGCCAAAGAAAAGGGGAAATCCCCTCTAGATTAGACTATATTTCAGAAAGTCATCTTTCCAACAAATAAGTTTGATCTTGACTCGTCCTACGGTCACTTGACCAGGACTACCTTTGTAGAGCCAAAGTCTCGATACCAAGGATGGACTTGCCCACGGAACTTTAGTGAGAGTGTCTTTAGGTCACCCTATGAAGAAGTGACTCTTCAGGGCTATGGTCCTTATAATCATGGCCACAAATTCAAGAAAGCACCGAAAGTAAAGCCCGTTGTGGAAAGTCCTCAAAAGGAGAAGAAATCATGTGACTGCCATCACCATGAAGCTTCTTCCTCCAAAAATGCCACCCCTGCTAGACCATCACTTCAGAAGGTCAAGCAAGAGTACACAAGGCAGAGATACAATAGGGTCGATTGTTGGTGCTGTGGCAAAATTGGTCATTTTGTCATCAATTGTTGGTTCAATACCAGGAAGGTTGCTACTCTGCAAGTTGGCAATATGAGACTGACCACTCAGAATGCTAGTCTTCATAGGGGGAGCATTCTAACCCGAGACCAAGGACCCAAACACGTTTGGGTTCCTAAGGCAAAGTGATCATGAATGCAGGTATGTCCAAAGGCCACCAAAATGCCAATCTGATACTTGGATAGTGGATGCTCTCGGCACATGACCGGGACAAGAAGCCTGCTCCAGAATTTCACTTCACTCTACAACGGACCAAAGGTCATCTTTGGAGGCTGAGACCGAGGGATAAACAAAGGCTACGGTATGATCACTAACGGTAGTGTATCCTTTTTGGATGTAGCTTATGTGGAGGGATTGGAACACAATCTCATAAGCATAAGTCAATTGTGCGACAAAGGATACATAGTTGAATTCCACGTTGACAAGAGCTTGATAAGGTATGTTGATAATATGGAAACAATTCTATCAGGCACTCGAAGCAGTAATATATTTTTCTTAAATTTCATTTGTATAGATTCTTCTACACCAGTGTGTCTTTTGGCAAAAGATAGTGCGTCTCTTGGTGACCAATGACATAAGAGGCTACCACATATTAATTTTAAAAATAATAAAAAATTATTCTCCCAGAACTTAGTACGTGATGCCCCTTATGTCAAGCACGTCAAAGAGAGACCTTGTCATGCATGCGTAAAAGGAAAGCAAATAAGGGCTACCTTTAAAAGCATTATAGGCAAAAACTCTAATAGGTGTTTACACCTACTTCATATGGACTTGTTCGGTCTACTGCAAATTAGAAGTATAGGAAGTAAGGATTATACATTAGTTATTGTTGATGACTACTCGTGCTTTGCGTGGGTGTTCATTCTAAAACACAAGTCATATACCTTTGATATCCTTTACAAATTTTGTCAAGCAGGTCTAGAATGAAAACAACTGTTCCATAGTGAAAATCAGAAGTGACAATGGAATGGAGTTCAAGTCTGGGTCCATGACAGAAATTTTGTGAAAGCCTAGGTATCTTAAATGAGTTTTCCTCTCCTCGCACTCCACAGGAAAATGGAGTAGCTGAGAGAATGAATAGAACACTCATAGAGGCCTGCAGGACCATGCTGAGTTATGCTTCACTACCGGAATATTTATGGGCTGAAGCCGTCAACACTGCATGCCACATGCAAAATCGAGCCCTCATTAATAAGAATCATGATAAGACACCTTATGAACTTCTAAAAGGCAGGAAACCGACTGTATCATATTTTAGGATTTTTGGCTGTAAATGCTTTGTACTTAACAATGGTAAGTATCATACTACCAAGTTTAGTGAGAAAAGTTTTGAAGGTATTTTTGTAGGATATAGTAGCCATTGTAAGGCATACAGGATTTTCAATAAAAAAACTCTAGTGGTAGAGGAATCAATACATGTTGTATTTGATGAGACGAGTTTGCTGCAAAGCAAATCGTCTAGTATGCTTGTTGAAGATGCAGGTACAAGGCTTAAAGAAATCAGTTTGGATGAACACACCGAATGTAAAGATGATAAGTTCATCAAGATCACCTCTCCGACCCCTATTGGAGAAGTAGAAGAACAAGATGAAAACGTTGTCCAAATTTATGAAGTCACTCCAATGGCTGAAGAAGTCCCAGATGCAAGAAATATAGAGCTCAGACATCTGAAGGATCACCCAATGGAACAAATCATAGGAGATCCACGGGACGGTGTCAGAACTCGTCGAGGTACAACTAACGAGAATCTCTATTTAAGTTTTCACTCACAGGTTGAACCAAATAAGTTTGAGGAAGCAAACTCGGACGCATCATGGATCTTGGCCATAGAAGAAGAACTAAATCAGTTCAAGCACTGCAAAGTGTGGACACTTGTTCCAAGACCCAAAGGTAAAAATGTCATCGGAATTAAGTGGGTCTATAGAAATAAGATGGACGAGGATGGGACAATCATAAAGAACAAGGCCAGACTCGTCTCCAAAGGATATCGTGAAGAAGAAGGGATCGACTTCGACCAGACATACGCTCCAGTGGCAAGGCTGGAGGCCATCAGACTATTCCTGGCTTATGCTGCACTGAAGGGCTTCAAAGTCTACCAAATGGACGTGAAGTCAGCCTTCCTGAAAGGTGGCATAAAGGAAGAGATGTATGTGGAACAGCCCCCATGTTTTCTTGATCCTAACTATCCTGAGCATGTTTATTTATTATCATAAGCACTGTACGGTTTGAAACAAGCTCCTCGAGCTTGGTACGAAACGTTGTGTAGCTTTCTCCTCGAGAACAAGTTCACAAAGGGAAAGATAGACAAGACATTATTTCTTAGGGAAATTAAAGGCAAGATTTTGATAGTGCAAATCTATGTCGACGACATTATTTTTTGCTCTACAGACGACAACCTCTGTAAAAAGTTCTCTAAAGTTATGCAAGGGATGTTTGAAATGAGCAGTATGAGAGAGCTGAAGTATTTCCTAGGACATCAGGTGAAACAATCTGAAGATGGAATTTTCATCTCACAGACGAAGTTTACCATGGAGTTGATTAAGAAATTAGGAATGGAGAGTGCAACCTCTATGAGGACTCCAATGGGCTTAGCTATGTCTCTGCACAAGGATGAGAAAGGGAAGCACTTTGATGAAACCAAATAAAGAAGCATAGTTAGATCCTTGCTCTACCTTACTGCTAGTAGACCAGACATAATGTTCTCCACATACGTCTCTGCTAGATTCAAAGTGAACTATAAGGAATCTCATTATGCTGCTGTAAAGCGGATTTTGAGATACCTTAAAGGTACACCGAATCTTTGCTTATGGTACCCAAGAAGAAATGACACTGAACTAATTGGTTTCTCAGATGCAGACTTTACAGGTAGCAAATCTGACAGGAAAAGTACTTCCGGGACGTGTCAATTCCTTGGATGCAGACTTATTTCATGGAGCAGCAAAAAGCAAAACTGTGTCGCAATATCAACGGCCGAGTCAGAATACATTTCTGCTGGTAGTTGTTGTGCACAGTTGCTTTGGCTAAAGAACCAGCAAGAGGATTACAATATGAAGATCAAAGACATTCCATTATTCTGCGACTCCTCCAGCGCAATCGCAATCGAAAACAACCCAGTCTCGCACAGCCAGACAAAGCACATCGAGCTCAGATATCACTTCATCCGGGAGCACATAGAGCAAAGGGATATAGACCTGCAGTACGTGCCAACAGATCGGCAAGTTGCAGATATTTTCACGAAGCCGCTGGAAGAGACCAAGTTCAATTTCTTCAAAACTGAACTTGTGATGTTGAAGAAAGAAGGATAAGTTACAGGAGATCAGTTTAAACCTCAAGAATCGAGGATACTTCAAACAGGTCAGAAATTTTGTGAAGAGGGAGGTAGTTCTCGAGAACTCTGTCTACTTCTCGAAAAGTAACATACATATTCTCGAAAACTCTGATTCCTTCTCGAGAACTTGACTTATCTCTCGAAAAGTTTCTTCAGTTCTTGAGAACTTTGAACTGTCTCTCGAAAAGTCTTTTCCGTTCTCGAGAACCAGTATATTACTTCTCGAGAAGTCCCCTGGAAGTTCTCGAGAACTATACCCGACTTCTCGAGAAATGCTCATTGCCTTTTATACTTCTAATTAATTTCTTCTATTTCTAAAACCCGTTGATTTAAGCCCTAATCCTAGATTAATTAGACCCTTAATTGACATTACTAGGATTATATATATATATATATATAATACTTTAGAAATCCCAAATCAACCACCATTTCGACATTACTCCTCTTGAAAACTCTTCGCCTTCCACCGACAGAAGCTTCGTCGCAGCCACCTTCTTGCGTTCCGTCCGTCGCCGCCGTCAGCTTAAGTGGCTCATAGTTCAAAGATAGGAGTCAGCAGCGAACTTGTAGTCGTAGGTATTGCAGACATCTCTAATGATTTCAAGAACCTGGTCCTTCTCCTGGAAACCGCCGGATTGATGTTCGTCCTGTCAGAATCCTGCAAAATTTCTTTTCCAGATGTCGAAGAATTCTTCAAAAATACAAAGGTAAGGAGGAATGGTGAGATTTTTAAAACTAAAGTAAGAGGGATAAAGATAAAGTTGGACAAAACCAGAGATTCAGGCAGAACTTACTCCTTCTATGGAGTTTCTGTGGATGTCATGTCTTTAAGGAGAAACATATTCAATGATGTAGGCAAACTTCTTGTCGACATAATTGGAAAAATCTTGTGGTGCAAAACAGGGTCGATTAGTTTCATAACAAATGACCTTTTTGATGTAATGACAGTAGTAATCTGCAGGAAGAAATTTCAGTTTGGCATGATGGTATTTGAATTGATCAGGGACAGTATTCAAGCTCCTAAGTTTGCAAGGATAATCTCTTTATTGCTGAGTCAGATTGATCCAGTCACTTTCAAATCTTCTAAAGGTAATAAAATTCATCACTTGAAAAAGATCTCATTGCCCTCCATACAAAAATGGGAACTCAAGCTGAAAAATCCAAAGCAGTTAGCTAAAGAAATTGAAGCTTCTGCCTCTGAGGTCAGGACCCCATCTCCCTGCTATCATCATATTGCTGAACCATCTGGTGCAGTAACTCAGGGGGAGCCTGCAGCATCTGTTCCTGTTATCAGACCTCCTCCTCCCTCTCCAATAAGATCAGCAAGCAGATCTCTTATCAAAAGCCATGTCAGCTCTCCAGCAAAGTCCCTAGTGGCACTCTATACCATTCTAGATGCTCAAGTCCTAGAAACCGTCCAAAACAGTGTAGAAGCCATTGACAGAATGGTGGAAGAACACGCCTCAGATGTTCCTCCCCTCTACAAGGAACCAGCTGAAGAACATCCAAACGATCCTTCTCCAGCTCCCTCACCTTCTCCAGTCAGATTACAAGAATCTCCTCCTGCTCAATCCCCTTCTGCTAAGCAAGATATCCCTGAGATTGTTCTTCTTTCTAATGTTTACAGAATCTCTCCTGAGCCTACTGATCTTCCCTTGATGAAGTTAGATTTCTCCATAGCCACATTCATTAATAAGGCTGATATTACTCTTATTCATACTACCAGAGCTGTAAGCTCAGTGATTCTTGAAGAGATACCTCTATGGAAAGCCCCTCCTCCTACTACTATTATTGCTTCTACCTCTGCCACTACCTCGTATAATGCTGTTGCTAGTGCTGCTACCCCTTCCAACTCAGAACTTCTTATCAATATAGGCCAAATGCTTTCTGATCAAAGGAAAAATTTTGACGATTCTCTGAAAGTGATGCAAGACAAGGTGACTGCTTTGGAAATAGAAATGTGTCGAGGATTTGCTGAGATCCAACACAACACTGACTCTCTCAAGAGCTTAATTCAGATTGGTGGTAAATCCATAGATCACACTAATACTAGTGTTGGTCAGGTTATGGAATAATCTCTGACTCTTGCTAATAATCAGATTTAATTAGAAAAGAATGCTCAGAAACATGTGATGAAAGTTTTTGAGGAAGTTGGTGCTTTCAAGGAAGAACACATAGGAAAACTCCTTGTAGAATTCGGAAAGGGGGAGAGCCTGGTGAAAGTACATGTAATCAAACTTGTGGATAAGTTTTCTTGAGATACAAACACTCTCTGGGCTGAGAAAATTTCTGAAATCAATAAGAATTATTTAGCTCAAATCCAGTCAGTGAAGTTCTATACTTATGACACCATAGTTTTGATGCACAACAAAATTTTCCCTGACTTTCAGGCTGATCCCAATATTATTCCTCATCATCTAAACCCCCGTGTAGAAGGAGAATCCAGTCAAATGCAAGCCCAAATGCAATAACCTCAAATGCCCAACTTCTCTCCTAGGCCAGAAGATCAGAATCCTCCTCCAGCCTCTTATGACTAGGTATGGGATGATGATATTCCTCAAAGCTTACCAGAAATTAATATCACCAAGAAGAGGAAGAATGGAGAAGGTCCATCTGCTTGCAATTCTATTCCCCAGCCAGATGCAGAGAAAAGGAAAGCTTAGGAGTTTGCTGAAGTTTGGAGTCCCACTTCTAAAGCTTTAATTCTTGACACACTCAAATTTGTGTTGGACTACAATGAGAACAGGAATCTCCACTACAGTTCCTCTGAGTGGGATTTATATGAGAAGTTCATGACCAAAAGAAGACTTTATGACAGAGAATATGAGAATAATAATCCTAAGGCTCCTCCTTAGCCTCCAAGATACTATCCTAAACCCTTCAACTATCGAAGAGATAGCAAGAGAAATTTGACAGACAGTATCAAAGCTATAAAGGAGAAGTATACTGTGGATATATGTGTTTTTGAGAATTTTTATGAAATGGTTCTTGATTAAGAAATAAAAAACATTACTTATATACAATTTCCAATTTTGCCTAATTGTGTTCAATTAATCTCTTGCTGCCTTAGTTTAAATTTTCATTTCAAGTTCTTTCTTAATTGTCATAATTCACCTTAGTATAAAAGGTTCTGACTTCTAAAAATAGGGGAAGATTGTTGGGCATTGCATGCACAATAACCCAGATTTGCACGAAGTCACCCTTGAACTAAGATGAATTAAGTTGTATTTTATAACTTGTTTAAGTTGTGTGTTTGCAGATCATCATTACTAAGTGTATACCAATGTCAGTCTACAGTGGGTCATGAACATAGGACCATACAGTGTAATCTCTCACTGTGTGATCCAAGGTGTTGACTCATGTGTAGCCTCTCTATTGGGATACACTTCATAATCAAACACTTGGACCATTGAATGAAGATTGGACTCTTGAAGAGAAGAAAAAGTTTTTTCTAAAAAGTTCAAGAAATTTTCTAAGTCCACTTCTCGAGAAGTCCTTTCAGTTCTCTAGAAATAGAGTTAGAAGTTCTCGAGAAACAGGAGTTTAGTTCTCGAGAAGATTAGATGTTTTAGTTCAGAAAAATTTTCTAAGTATGACTCTCGAGAAATATCTCTTAGTTCTCGAGAAGTCCTTTCAGTTCTCGAGAAGTAGAGTTAAAATTTCTCGAGAAACAGGAGTTTAGTTCTCGAGAAGATTAGCTGTTTCAGTTCAGAAAATTTTTCTAAGTATGACTCTCGAGACGTATCTCTTAGTTCTCGAGAAGTCCTTTAAGTTTTCGGGAAGCTCGTCTCTTAGTTCTCGAGAAGTCCCAGTGTAGTTCTCGAGAAGTTCAGAAAGTTTCAAGAAATTTTTCTAAGTCCTATTTCTCGAGAAGTCCAGATTAGTTCTCGAGAAGTCCTCAGTTCTCGAGAAACACAGCTTCATAGTTCTCGAGAAGTTAGGCTATTGTTCTCGAGAAGTCCATATTGTTTTCAAGAAGTATTGATCCTGAAGTCTCGAAAACTAAGTTCAATTCCAGACAATTTAGTTCTCGAGAAATTCAATCAGTTCTCGAGAGCTAATGCTACTTCTCGAGAACTGCAGACTAAATTTTTTTTTTTCTGAAAATTTTTTAAGTCCCGATCGGCCAGATTTTCTGAAATGACTTGACACGTGTCGTCATTAATGTCTTTTCTGACCATTAGGAGTAATCCTATATAAGGTCTTTTCATTAAGAACTAACCCTAACAATTATCTTTTGCCAGAAGCGGCTGTTCGTTCACTCGAAATCCTTCTCGTCGGCCGTCTCTAATTTCAGATCTCTGAAGCCGCCATCACCGCTTACGATCAGATCGATTCTTCTGTTGTCAATCAAGAAGACTTGTTGTTCAAGGATTCTCATCTTCTCGTTGATCAAGTTGGTCAAAGCTTTCTCGGATTAGATCTACTCTTCTTCTCAACATTTATGAAAGAGCCGCAAATTTCAAGAAGAATATTCAGATATTAACTTTTCCAGATTTGAGAAAGTTATTCTGTTTGTAATTCAAAATTTCTTTACTATTATTGTAGGAGATTTTCTCCGAGTGTAGGAGCATTGTTCTCCGAGTTTGTAGGAAGTTTTTATCTTCCGAGTGTAGATCCTTTTGGATCGACTTTCTAGGAACTTGGTTCCAAGGCATAGGATTGTTTTCAATCTGAGATAGTGGAGTAACCCAGTCTAGTGATTTGCTAGATCGGTGAGGTAAAGTGGATGTACCCAAGATTGGGGAACCACTATAAATCTTCTTGTCTTTCTGTGATTGCTTGATTATTAAGCAAGTACATTAAAATTTTTATTACGCAAATAGACGCATGATTCACCTATTCACACCCCTCTAAGTGATTTAGGTTGACAACTTTACACTTTCAGGAGGTGCTCCGGGCAAGCGTTCACCGCCAAATCCAAGCCGGAGTTTCCTCTCGGCCTCCTCAAACATCTCTTGGGCTTATTTCCAGCTTCAACGCCATAGCCATCAAGCAAAGAGAAGCTTGCAACTTTCGTCCGCTATCGTGACACAAAGAAGACGGGCCATTGCAAAGTGGTGACAGCCCTTCTCTATCCCGGATGTAGTTGTGGACCGAGCTTAGATGCAGATTGACAACCCGGCGATTCCAACCGTGAATCCTTAGCAAGACTTCAGATACGGTCGATCTCTTACCTTGTTCTTCCTTTATTGTTGTTTATGTGTTGTTGTAAACTTTATTTATAGATGATGTGCGCTTAGTTATAAAATGCTTATATTAAATCATGTCTATGTGATTTTCTATTTTCATTATATTTTCTTGAGGTGCGCCATATTCCATTCACCACAATCAACTCTTTCCGCACTAGCAATTTCTTGTGTCGTGCGCTGCGAAGAGGTGCTCTCAACCCTCATTCCACAAGCCTACTCTCCCATCCTCCTAGCGATTCGGTGCATAGCGGCACGATTAGTCTTGAATCCCGCCTGGCGAAGCATCTTATAGTGGCGTTGCATAGGAGTAGTTGTTAGAATTTTATTTCTTATTATCGCAATACCAAAACCCCCATTTTTTGTTACCTCCGACCTAAGGACTTCAATCTCAAGTCCTCCTCAACATTAACTCCGCCTTACTGTGTTCCTTGAGAGATCGATACTTGGGAAAACTCGCCCATTTTATATTACTTGTGCGACCGGTACACTGTCGTGATCTTTTGCATCAAGTTTTTGGTGTCGTTGCCGGGGAACACAGTCGTGTGATTTTATAGAGAGGTAGTCATGAGATAGAAGCCCTTTCTTTCATTTGCATATACCCTGTTTTATCTTTATTTTGATTTTTTGCTTTTATTGTTTTAAATTTCTTTAATCCTTCTTCTAGTTTTAATTTTTATGCCGCAGGCATTCTATTTATCTGCTTGCGTGTAGTTAATTTTTGCATAGAAAATTCTGTTGGTGAATTATTTGTGGTTGCACTATGTATTCTTATATGAATATTCGTTGCCGATGGTGCGGGGATTATAGGCACGGTAGTGATGAGTGCCCCACTAAAGATTGGGAGCATAATTCTCGTGGTTCTGTGTATGGAGCACCGTCTTCCTATAGTACTTCATAGACTCAACCCAGGTCTTATGGTCACTCCTATTCTACGCATTCACCTTTTTCTTATTCCCCTCCATTCCCACCTGGACCAAGGAGTATTGGGAAATGATGTTTGTGTTGTCACAGCACCGATCATGTGTTGAAAGATTGTGCAGAATTTCAGCGCCAGTTGGAGGAGGATGACGAGCCGGATATCCAAATCGTTCCATCCACCTCTCAATTGGTTGCTCCTACTGATTCTGACGTTGATTTCGCAGTACCACCATGTTATTTTGGCAGTGCTACGGATCGGTGTGATGACATTGTGGTACCGTCTCCCCCCATGCCCTCTTCCCCACTTGTTGATTCACCCCCAGAGGAACCTGCACATATTTTCTCTGATGCTGTTGTTCCACCTCCTTCTTTGCAAGAATCATCTACTCCTATTTCTTCTGAGTTGGTTGATGATGTTATGCCTGATTGTTATTCTGAGTTTGAGGTTGCGTCATGGTGTGACGAGGACATTATTCTCATCAATGGAGAGTTTTACGTCTTGGAACATAATGACGCACCGAGTTGTGTTGATGAGGAGATCCTTTCTGATGAGGAAGTCTCCACTTCCTTGTTGGATGAGGGGATCCAAACCACCACCGAGGACCTCAAATTCTCAGATCCCCATCATCATGACTCATATGATGCCGATGGTGATCATTTTTCAGAGCCTGCTGGGAGTGAGACTGGGACTACTCCCCCTATTGTTGATTATTTTTGTTCTTCATCTTCTTTATTTCTTGATCCACCTTCTATATCTGAGCCTGTGCTGGTTGAGCCTTCGCAGGTGCCTCAGGTGGAATTGGAGCTTTCTGCTCCAGTCATCGATGATAGCATCCTCTTATGTGAGGAGGTTGATTCCTCCTCTGTTGAGGAAGCTTCATTGATTGCTTTATCCTCCTGTCATCTTCCTACTATGGATGATATCTTGCAGGGCAAGGATTTTTTGTGTGAGTTGAGTGAGGACCAGGCCTTCTCCTAATCTTACATTCTGTTTCCTCTACTTGCAGTTTGCAAGTATTATTATTCAGGTAGAGGGGTTAATGTTCTATCATCGTATCGGTACCCGTTACCGACACAGATATTAGGACAGTTGCCTGTTCATTTTTTATTTCATAGACCCATTAGCTAGATATGTATAGAATTTAATAAGTCATGCTGGGATAACAGTAACCTTAGTAGTTATCTTATATTTTCTGCATTTTATTTTTCATGTGTATTTTTAGTTTTAGTATTTGTTTTTGTATATTTTTCTTTTGTTTTTACGGAGCTCACCCCTGCAGGTATTCATGGAAACTACGCATTGGCAGGGTTGTGATACTTCGTATGGTGGGCCTGCTTCTACTTTTCATGCTGCTTCTTGTATGCTCACTAGCTGAGCATTGGGTAACCTCTTACCTTAGCCCTTTATGATTTTAATTTCTTTATCATATGATGTGTTGTTGAGTTTAATTCTGGGGGAGAACTATTACTTGTTAACTTTTGCATGTGCACATTTCATGTGCATACTAGAAGCTTTTAAATATTTATTTTGATTAGTTCATTGCATTGCACACCACTACACTGACATGAGCGCGAGCTAAGATTTTAGCGTGTTGCAAGTTAAACTCATGTCTTTGATAGATTTGGGAAAATTATGGTGTTGGTTTAGGATTGTGAGACAAAGTAAAATGTTGACCTTGCTGTGTTTCTAGTCAACTGCTCTAGTCTCGTGTAGAAATTCGAGTAGATTTAATTTTTCTGTATGCTTATAGATTTATAATTTTCTATTTGCGTAAATAGATTTTATTCTACTCAAAAGTTGGTGAGTCTGGTGTGAATCAAATGGTAGCGTAGGAATGTGTGTAGCCGTAACTAGACTCATTTTTCTCGAGTCAGGAGGAAGGATTATCTTTCTCGGTGGCTAAGAACTTACCCTAAGCTACTCTCGAAGCATGGGTACATGGTTAGTCAAGCGTGAGTGTGATGTAGGCCATCATTTTGGCCCGGTTGAGCTTTGTACCATTCTTAATGTCATATCCTCGATAGCCCTGTTGTGCCTACCCTTTCCTTTAATTCAGCTCTAATTTTATTTCACTAAAGCCTCATAGCCTATTCTATTCGCACACCCAAGTTGAGCTTTAGTGTTTTTATATTTTCATGTTGGGGTGTTGATGTGGTGTTACTATTTGTGAAAATGTGGAAGTGCTCCCAAGTTATATCTGTTGAATTGTGAAAATAAAATGAAGAAAAAAGAAAAAAAAAGAGAAAAATATTTTGAAAAAAAAATGAAAAGAAAAAGTTTAATTGAGAATCTTTTTGATTATGTGATTATATTTGGAGTAGGCGGTTCACACACACATATGTTAAAAGTTATGTCTGGGGGTGTGGTGTACTCGTTTATATTGTGCTTAGCGGATGGATTCTTTTTAGGCTAGCTCATTAGGGTTAGGTGCATAGCCTTTCTTTTTTATCATTATTTACCTCACCGTAACCCAAGCCCTGTGATTATCCTGAATTCCTACGGATTCACGCTTGAGTCTAACAAGTGCTGTGGAGAGAGTGTGAACGGGCAAGCGTATGGTCCCCAACATTGGTGGATTCCTTTGGAGGTGATCCTGAGCACCGATCTTTGGCAAAGCTCGCCTTAGAGGCCTGCCTACTTTCTTCCTACGCGTGACCGGATGATTCACCGTGATTCTACTTTTGAGTAGTAATAAAATTTTGATACTAATAATACGTTTTGTAGTCTAAACTATTACCGTATTTTTCTAGTTTATAATGTGCAAATCTTGTATTTTAAGCTTTATTTTTATCTTTCTTATGTTAATTTTATTGCCCCTAACTTTTCCTCTCTTTTTGCAGCTTTTCTGAAAATTGGTCAAAATTAACCTGACACGCCCCCTGTCACGCCCTCCCCGGGCGTGACCTAGGGCGTGTCACCATTTCTAGAGGATTCCAGAAGCTAGAGGAAAATACTAGGAAAAACGGTTGTCACGCCCCCCTGACACGCCCTCCCCAGGCGTGTCCCAGGGCGTGACACGAGGTGTGTCACCCTCTGCCCGAAGCCTGCTGCCGCATTAAATTCCATTTTGACTTAGCACACCAACATTACTATCACGCCCCCTGTCACGTGCGTGATACAGGGCGTGACCCCACCTTTTCTAATGATTGATTGATTTCCGACCAATGATTTTAACGCGACGTGCGTGTCACTCCCCCCTATACGGGCGTGACTCAGGGCGTGTCCACCGACATACAGAAGAAATCATCCTTCCCGCCAGAATCCAGAGCCCGAGGTCAACCCCGTACCTATCACGCCCCCTGACACGCCCTCCCCGGGAATGTCGAAGGTCGTGACCAACCCGTGAACTTTTCCTATAAATTCAGACCCCCCTTCCATTTCAGCAAGCTTCTCTTGAGAGGGGGAGGTGCTGCCCCTTTATTTCTTGGTCTTTTTTATGTTCTTCTCTCTCTCCCTCTCTTCTTTATTTTGTAATTTTTTTAACCCTAGTTTTGTTTAGCTTTTGTTTAAGCTTTTATTGTAATCCTTGCTCTTATTTTTGTTGCTAAATGTAGGGATAGATTAGGATTTTAATTTCATGCAAGTGTAGCTCTCTTCTAGTATTAATAAAAGTGTTATTTTCTCACATTTATTACTTGTGTTCTTACTATGCTTTATTACACATCCCCCCTCCTCTGCTCCATTATGTGAAAGTTATCTAGTGTCAACTAAATTCACTTATGGGGGGGGGGGAATAGGTGATTTGCAGTCTTTTGCGGAATTAAAAATTAACCTGCACAAACAATAAACACAACACAGAAAAGCACACCAGAAATTATAGTAGTTCCCCGATTTGGGTACGTCCACTCTCCCCCTTCGACCTATCTCCCAATAAGGGACGACTCGGTAACTTCACCAATAGGATTGAAATCCAATCCTCTCACTATGGAAGAAACCCTTCCACCCGAAGGAGTCACTACTCCTCCACCACGGGTTGCACCCAACCCTTACAACGAGGAATCAAAGTTCCTTTTCAACAAAGTTAAAATAGAATGTACATGAAATACAGACTACGTTTGGAGAACCCGATGTTCCTCTTCGTTCAATGAAGCTTTCTTGATGAAGACGAAGAGTCCACGATCGGAGCACTCTCTTTGGGAGGATCTTCTCGAGATCGGCGGCGGCAAGTGAAAGCGGCGGCGATTCTTTGTAGATCCAAACTTCTTGACGAGGCAAGCAAGGTCTACAAATGATCTTACTCGGATCAATCGTCTCAATCGATTCGGAGGGGAGAAATATTCCCGTTCAACAAATCAAGAGACAAAGGATCTCAAGATAGAAACGTGAGACGCTAAGCTTAGCCTCGGTTCTGTCGCCAGACGATCAAAGAGGACCTCTAAGATCAGCGGCGGCGACTATCTGCGAGCGGCGACGGCTTGCGAGCGGTGACGGAGACGGGATGAAGTCTGCGATCGGCTAGGTCAACCTCGGCGACCGTGTTCCTTTCTCTTTTTCTTCGCTGCTTTTTAGATCCAAATTACGTGGGCATTTATACTATATATCAACCATAAAATACCGTTGTGGGCCCCAAAAGGAGAAACCCTAAGCCTGGTCCAACAGCGCCTGATATCATGGTTCAGTCCAGCGAGCAGGTAGAAATCGCCTAAGGAAAATTTGGCTGGAATCATTAGTGATTCTCGACGAATCGGAGAGAATCACTTATGATTCCCGTCGAATTATCCTTAGAAGAATTTTAGCCGAAAAGCATGCCATCCGGAGTGAATCGACGAGAATCAAAACCATTCTCGACAAATCGGCGAGAATGTGATAACACGTTTTGTAGCCTAAACTATTATCGTATTTTCTATTTTATATTGTACAAATCATGTCTATTATTAGTTTATTTTTTATCATTTTTATGTAAATATTATTTCCACTGACTTTTTCTTGTCTTTTTGCAGGTTTCCAGAAAATTGGCAAAAATGACCTGACACGCCCCCCTGTCACGCCCTCCATGGGCGTGATCTAGGGCGTGTCACCCGATCCCGAGGACTCCTGCTAGAAGGGATAGAAAAACGAATAAAACCGCTGTCACGCCCCACTGACACGACCTACCTGGGCGTGTCACCATGTGTGACCATGGGTGTGTCGCCCTTTGCCTCAAAGCCTGCCGGCGCATTAAATGCCGTTTCTCCACAGCACGCAAACAGTACTGTCACGCCCCATGTCACGCCCGTGACATGGGCATGACTCCCTCCTTTTTCGGTGACTGACGGATTTCCAACCAATGATTTATACATGACGTGCCTGTCACGCCCCACACTACACGGGCATGACCTAGGGCATGACCACCGACGTACAGAGGCAATGATCCTTCCCGCCAGAGTCCAGATCCCGAGGTCAACATAGTACTGTCACGCCCCCGGACACGCCACCTAGGGCGTGTCGGAGGGCGTGACCAACCCGAGATTTTTTTCTATAAATTGAGCCCCCCCTTCCATTTCAGCAAGCTTTGGTTGAGTGGGGGAGGTGCTGCCCCTTTGGTTCTTGATCTTTTTCATGTTTTTTTCTCTCTCTCTCTCTCTCTCTCTTTCTTTGTAATTTTCTTTTAACCCTAGTTTAATCTTTACTTGTTTATGCTTTCCTTGTAATCTTTAGTGGTTCTTAGTGCTAATTGTAGGGCTAGAATAGGTTTCAATTTCATGCACTTGTAATTTCAATTTCATTAGTGTAACTTGCTCCTTTTAATTAATATAAGTGTTCTTTCTTTATTAGTGTTCCTTTTTATATGCTTTACTACTCATCCCCCCTCCTCCACTCCATTATGATTAACTAATCCTCCTTGTACTCGATCTTGATGATCCGAGGTTCGAGCGATTAAGTTATGATGTTTTGATTAATCTTTTCTTTTTAGGTTAGGGCCTTGAATTATTCTTGATTTATCATGGGTTGGAGGTATATTATCGATATATACACTCCACCTTTGCTTTCATTCTGGGCTAGCCGAGAGGTCGATAGAATGAAGTGAGCATTCAAGAGTAAAGGGAGTTGTACCCACCCCTCGAGAGAGGCAAACGTTCAAATCTCCTAGATTGGAGTAAAATCCAATAGTGGGGTTCACCGCGTAAAGCGAGTTTTAGGCCTCCGATTTAGACGAGAGTCGGTCGGACCTTCCTAGACCGTGTTGGGCACGACTTCGAGAGAAGCGTGTTCAAGCTTTAGGAACCTCCACGGTCAAGGACCTTTACCCTATTAAGTTTAGATTTTTATCGCATTTTCTTAATCGTCTTTAGCCGAGGTGATTCTTGATCGAGTGCATTTCCATTTCATAGTTTCAACCTTCTGTCGTAATCGTTTTACTTAATAGCACTTTACTTAATTGCAATAGCTCTCTTTCTAGCATTAGTTTTATTTCCTTAATCTCAATTAGATTCTCTAAACCCTAATTTTTTCGTCGATAAGATAATAGCATTCGTGTGAGTAAGCATAGCCAACAGTTCCTGGATTTCAATACGACACTTGTGTCCCCTAGCTACAATTCGATAGGTATACTTACCTTATTGGGTTGCTAGTTCGGTTGCGTTTATTTTCTTCGAACCCTAGCGCGCAACAAGTTTTTGGCGCCGTTGCCGGGGAACCAACTTCCGTTGATATATTGAAAACACGAACCTATTAATTTTATCTCTTCTCTTTCTCATCCTCTTTCTTTAAAAGTTTTAAAAATCAAAAAAATTTAACACCGCTCTTAATAGTAACCAACTTCACCATTTTTCTACGCCACCTAATTCTCTCGAAAAGGGCAAAGGGCTTTAAGCGCCACTATCTTATCTAGTACCTTGCGAACCCTTCACGGGGTAGTCCTTGGGAAGTTCGGGAGTTAATCTATATAAAAAAATCTATTTCAAAAAGAAAAAAATTCTAATATAGTTTTTTTTCTAGTTTATGCTATTTTTCTTTCTTTTCTTCCTTTCTGTTCTTTTAGTGCATGACCCGCGGGAGTCCGTCGGTTATTTTGTACTTGGACCACGAAATTGAGCGTACTCTTCGGAGAAGATCGCGATTTCAAAGTCCTACAATCCAAGTGCCGGTTAAGGACTCCGAGTCATTTGCTACTTTAAGAATGGAAGAACCCAATGTAGATGAGGCTGTGCAAAGGACTATATTCTATTATGCACGGCCGAACCTCGAGGGAACTGAATCAAGTATAGTCCGCCCTGCTATAGCAAATAATAACTTCGAATTAAAGCCTAACATAATTCAAATGGTGCAGCAATATGTGCAATTTAATGGACTTCAAGATGAAGATCCGAACGCACATATAGCTAGCTTTCTTGAAATTTGCGACACCTTCAAGATAAATGGTGTCACAAATGATGCAATCAGGCTAAGACTCTTCCCATTCTCTTTAAGAACTAAAGCTAAGCAGTGGCTGAACACACTTCCTAAGAATAGCATAACCACTTGGACTGAATTAACTGAAAAAATTTTGGCGAAGTATTTTCCGCCAGCTAAAACTGCAAAACTTAGGAACGATATCTCTGCCTTCGGACAAATAGACTCTGAAACCCTATATGAAACCTGGGAGAGATTTAAATAATTATTAAGACGTTGCCCACATCACGCGCTGCCTGTATGGTTACAAGTGCAGACGTTCTATAACGGGCTAAATCAAAGCACGAAGCAAATGATAGACGCAGCTTCTGGCGGTACTTTAAATCATAAGACCCCGGAAGCAGCTCTTGAGCTTTTTGAGGACATGGCCATGAACACTTATCAGTGGAATGTGCCTAGGTCCCGCCCGAACAATCCTGCAGGTATCTATGAAGTGGACAACGTCTCCCAGCTCGCTCTACAAGTAGAAATCCTAAGCAAAAAAATCACGGAGATGACTGCTGCCTCCGCCCCTCAGGTATGGGAATCTGCAACCCCTACTCCAGAACATTTAGATTATGTTAATAATATGCCTAGAACTGCTTTTAATAATTTTTCTGCTGCGAATTTTCATCCGCCTAGTTTTAATTTTCCTAATAGTTATAACCCTGCTTTAAGAAATCATCCGAACTTTTCATGGAGTAATCCATCGAATGCAATGCGCCCACCACCGCAAAATGATTTTTCCATACCACCACCACCACCTCTTCAAAATTATCCAAAACCTCCAAGCTTGGAGGAATTACTTTCTAAATATATCACCACAAATGACGCTACTATAAGAACTTTAACCGGAAGCGTAAAAAGTCTAGAAAATCAGGTAGGACAGCTCGCGAAAATAATTTCTGAGCGACCCGCAGGGTCTCTTCCTTCCAATACCTAACCCAACCCGAGAGAGCAAGCGAAAGCTATAACTCTTCGGAGTGGGAAGCAAGTCTCCGGTATGGTAAGTGAAGGGCCCGAGGCAAGCTCCGCTCCTACCTTTAAAAATCAAAGCTCCGCTCCTACCTTTAAAAATCAAAGCTCCGCTCCTACCTTTAAAAATCAAAGATCCGCTCCTGCCTTTAAAAATCAAAACTCTGCTCCGCTTCCACCCTCTGCTGAAGAAGTTATCACCCCTATTTTAGAAAATAATCTCACTCCACCACCCATCTTAAAAAATAATTCAACTCCTCCATACCCCTCTGAACTTAATAGACAACGTCAAGATGATCAGTACTCCCGCTTCTTAGAGATCTTTAAGCAAATCCACATTAATCTTCCCTTCCACGAGGCTATTTCGCAGATGCCGAAATACGCCAAGTATCTTAAAGACCTCCTCACAAACAAGAAGAAGTTAGAGAATCTTTCGCACGTCACGCTAAACGCCGAGTGCTCCGCCGTTTTAACAAACGGTTTGCCGAAGAAAACCAGTGACCCGGGTAGTTTCTCTATCCCGTGTTTCTTCGGTGATCTTTTTGTTAAACACGCGTTAGCCGACTTAGGCGCGAGTATAAACCTGATGCCCTTTTCGTTGTTTAAAAAATTAGGGATTGGTAGCCTTAACCCCACGCGTATGAGTATCCAGCTAGCCGATAGATCTGTCAAGTACCCGTTTGGAATAGTGGAGGACGTTCTAGTGAAAGTCGATAAGTTCATCTTCCCGGTGGACTTTGTCATTTTGGACATCGAAGAAGACGTCGGGGTTCCCCTGATCCTTGGCCGACCCTTCCTTGCCACCTCGCGAGCCATCATTGATGTAAGCAATGGTAAGCTCTTTCTTCGAGTAGGCGACGACGAAGTCACATTTTCTATCACTTCTTCGATGAAGAACACCTTAGCAAACGATGACTCCTGCTTTTTCGTAGACACTGTGAGTGATGATTCTTCCTACTGCCTCTCCGACTTTGAAAAAGAATTTTCTACTTTTTGCTCCTCTTCTCTTACAACTGAATCACTGCAAGGAAGTGATGAATCTTCTTATTGTCTTTCTGAGTTTGAAAAAGAATTATCTGATTTTTGTTCTTCCTCTTTTCTTCCCACTGAATCGCTACAAGAAGCCGTCTTGGCTGCTAGCCCTACCCCTTATTACATTCCTTATAAAAAAGTTTATGAAGATATTATTTTTGAAAAAGAAAGAATCTCTAAATCCTCTTATGAAGAACCCCCTACCCTAGAACTTAAGGAAATTCCTAAACACCTTAAGTATGCTTTCTTAGAAAAAGATTCCAAGTTACCAGTTATCGTTTCGGCCTACCTCACGGATACGCAAAACGATAAACTTCTTCTAGTTCTATGTAAGCATCGTCGGGCTATTGCTTGGCAAATTTCTGATATCAAGGGCAAAAACCCATCTTTCTGTACCCATAAAATTTTAATGGAAGATAATTCACGTAACTCTATCCAACCTCAGCGCCGTATAAACCCGAATATGAAAGAAGTAGTTAAAGGCGAGGTTATGAAATTATTAGACGCCGGAATTATCTACCCTATATCGGACAGTAAGTGGGTTTGCCCCGTTCAGGTAGTTCCAAAGAAGGGAGGGATAACCGTAGTTTGTAATGAGAATAATGAATTAATCCCGACACGGACGGTGACGGGTTGGCGTATGTGTATAGATTATCGTAAGTTTAATGACGCCACCCGCAAGGACCACTTTCCTTTACCGTTTATCGACCAGATTTTAGAACGATTATCCGGCCATAGCTTTTATTGTTTTCTCGATGGCCTCTCGGGGTACTTTCAAATACCCATCTCTCCTGAGGACCAAGAGAAAACTAAGTTAACTTGTCCCTTCAGCACCTTCGCTTACCGAAGAATGCCGTTTGGATTGTGCAATGCGCCAGCTACATTCCAGCAATGTATGCTCGCAATATTTGACAAGTACGTAGAAAGCATTATGGAAGTATTTATGGATGATTTCTCCGTGTTCGGCGATTCCTTCGATAGATGTTTCGAAAACCTCGAAAAAGTCTTGGAACGATGCGAAGAAACTAACCTTGCCCTAAATTGGGAAAAATGCCATTTTATGGTAAGGGAAGGGTTAGTTTTGGGTCATAAAATTTCTGCTAAAGGTATTGAGGTAGACGTTGCCAAGATAGAAGTTATTGAGAAGTTGCCGCCGCCTACAAACATAAAAGCTATAAGAAGTTTCCTAGGTCACCCTGGTTTTTATCATCCTTTTATAAAGGACTTCTCCAAGATCGCTAAGCCCCTCACCCATCTCTTAGAAAAAGACGCTCCATTCATTTTTGATGACTCTAGTATTTCTGCCTTTGAATCAATTAAAGAAAAAATAATTAACGCACCGATTATGATAGCTCCGGTGTGGGACCTTCCTTTCGAGATTATGTGCGATGCGAGTAGTTTTGCGGTGGGAGCCGTATTAGGTCAATGTATATCTAAAAACTTCCACCCCATCTATTACGCTAGTAAAACCCTCACATCTGCACAAGAAAATTACACCACAACCGAGAAGGAGCACTTAGCTGTAGTATTCGCCTTTGATAAATTCTGCCCTTACATTACACTTTCAAAAATCATTGTTTTTATGGACCACTCGGCCCTCAAGTACCTTCTTGCCAAAACGGATGCCAAGCCTCGCTTGATTCGCTGGGTCTTACTCCTCCAGGAGTTTGACTTAGAGATCCGTGATAAGCGAGGAGCCGAGAACTTGACCGCCGACCATTTATCCAGATTAGATAACCCCTTTATAGAAAAATTAAATGAAAAATCTTTTAATGACTATTTTCCAGATGAGAAGCTGCTTTTAGTTAATACATTTGCTTCTCCTTGGTTCGCGCACATCGCCAACTATCTAGTGGCCCGGGTGCTCCCAAAAGAGTTCTCCTCTCAGCAAAAGAAGAAATTCTTTTCTGAGCTGAAGAACTACTTTTGGGAAGACCCGCATCTTTTCAAAATTTGTGCGGATCAAGTGATAAGGAGATGTGTTTATTATGATGTAGGAATTGATATTCTAAAACATTTGCATGAAGGTTCGACAGGTGGGCACTATCAAGCTGCTCACACCGCTCATAAGGTGCTTTGCGCGGGTTTTTACTAGTCTAGCCTGTTTAAAGACGCGCAAGCCTTTGTGAGCAGGTGTGATAGTTTCCAACGGTCGGGCAAAATTTCTAATAAAAATGAAATGCCGCAAAATTATTTCTTAGAGTGCGAAAATTTCGAACTCTGGGGAATTGATTTTGTTGGCTTCTTTCCTTCTAGCTTCGGAAACAAATATATTTTAGTTGTTGTTGATTATGTTTCACGATGGGCTGAGGCCCAAGCTCTTCCTGCAAACGACTCCCGAGTTGCAGTCACGTTTTTAAAAAAAAAATTTTCTAGATTCGGTACGCCTCGCGCAATCGTTAGCAATAGGGGTTCCCATTTCTGTAACGCGCAATTTTCAAAAATCCTTACCAAATATGGCGTTACGCATAAGCTTTCCACTGCCTACCACCCCCAAACTAACGGACAAGTCGAAGTAGTTAATAGAGAAATAAAAAGAATATTAGAAAAGACTGTTTAAACTTCTAGGAAAGACTTGTCAGCCAAACTTGACGATGCTCTATGGGCCTACCGAATAGCGTACAAAACCGCCATCAGATTTACGCCGTATCGGCTGGTCTATGGAAAATCGTGCTATCTGCCCGTAGAGTTAGAACACCGCGCCTTTTGGGCCTTAAAATTTTTAAACTTCGATCCCCACTCAGTCGGTGACCTTCGAAAATTTCAACTAATTGAACTCGATGAGTGGCGCTCTTATGCTTATGAAAATAATAAACTTTATAAAGAGCGGACGAAGCGTTTACACGATAAACACTTAAGGAACCCTAAAAACGTTAAGCCAGACGACCAAGTCCTAAGGGTAAATTAAAATCTCATTTACGTTTATATAATTCTCGTTTACGTTTATTTCCGGGCAAATTAAATTCTCGCTGGTCTGGCCCATTTTCTGTTTTAGAAGTATTTCCTTATGGAACTGTTTTAATTTCTCACCCTGATAAGGGTAATTTCAAAGTGAATGGTCAGCGTCTTAAACTATATTTGTCTGGTGAGGATGATGTCAGTCCAAACATTATTAAGTTTCTGCTTCACGAACTCTAACTTTGAACTTTTAATTTTTGCTAAAAACAATTTTATTTTTGGACAACAATATTTTTGGACAATATTATTTTTTTGATGCGTCGAGCTCAACGGCGCTTTAAACAAAGGGCTCTCTTGGGAGGCAACCCAAGTTATCTTTTTCTGTTTTCTTTATTTTACAATTTTTTGCCTCGGACGGCTCCGACAAGCTAAAGCTTCGGCTATCGCCTGCTCCAACGTTACTGAATCCATCACGAAATCCAAAGAAGACATTCGGGGGAGCGGCATCACTCAGCTTTCGCAGCAAATAAATTCGGGGAAGTACCTGTCTTTCAATTCTGTACTTTACTTTTCTCTTCTTCTCTAATCCCCTTCTTTAGCAATTGAGGACAATGTCTATTTTAAGCTTGGGGGAGGACTTCCTCCTTCATTTTTACTTAGTGTACAAATTTTTTCTCTTTGTATATATTTTAAATATTTCCAAAAAAAAATGAATATTTTAAAATTCCAAAAAAAAGAGAAAATTTCCAAAATTCAAAAAAAAAGTGAATATTTCACAAAATTAAAAAAAAATATGTGTTTTTGAATAGTTTAGACATTTTGGTATTTCAATAGTACCCCTAGTTTTTGTTTTTGTTTTACTCAAAATTTTCTATAAACCACGTAGTTAATTATAATATTTCTAATCGTCCTTTTTAATTATGTTTCACAAGTAAAACGTTGGCCATGCTGTGTTTCTAATTCACGGTAGCATGTTAAGGTGAAATATTTTTCTAAAACTCGCATTTCTATTATGGTTTTTTATTTTTTATTTCCTTTACTTTCTCAAAAATTCATCATCCACTATTTTCTTTTTGGTTTTTGAATAATTTTTGTAAAGACAACTTTTGAATAACGTAGTAGATGTGAACGATCCAAGTCACCTATTATTTCTATTTTCAAGTTAATTTCATCAATCTTCTTTTATTATCTAGGACTCGCTTTTTGAATTTTTTCAAACCTTTGTTTTAAATAAATTCAAAAGCGTGAAAATGATTTAGGCCATTTTTGTTTTGTTTGAGCTTTCGTGCCAACCTAAAAACTTTTGCCACTAGTTAGCCATTTTTGAGCCTTTTTCCGATTTCATTTGATAGCTCCTCCCTTCATTTCAGCTTCACCAAAGCCAAAATTTCCAACCTATCGAATCACACTAGCCTTTTTGAGTTTCATAAATTATTTTGACGATTTTGATAGGATATTTTGTGGGAGAAAAGTTTTTTTTTGAAAAAAATATGCTCAAAAGTGATGTCTATTTATGTTTGGCCAATTCATAAGGAAAATAAAAATATTTATGGCCTTTGTTTTGAAAAAAAGAAAAAAATGGAAAAAGAAGAAAAAGAAAAAAAATGGAAAAAGAAGAAAAAGAAAAAAAATGTGTATATATATTTTTATGATAGTTTTTGAAACTCTTTGTTTTGGTTTAGTGTGATTTTAAACCTTCACGTTTATCTTTGAATTCCACTCCTAATCATATTCCTAAAAAAACGTTTTGGTACTATTTATGTCCTTTTGATTCACGTTTTTTGATTTTTATTTAACAACTAAGAAAAGAAAAAAAGTAAATCAGTTTTAGTTTTGGATTTAAACCTAGATTTTTGTTAATTAAATTGATATAATTATAATGCGTTGCTTGGATCTAATAACAACTCAATGCGTGTTTTTCATTTTCGTTGCTTTGCTTAAGTCTATTTAAAAAATCTCGTTAAAATTTTGGATGATTTGTTTTTATTGAGTAAAATTTATAAAAGTTTTATCATACCTAAATAATTGTTTTAGAATTACATTTCACCTTTTCCCGACTTAGAATTTCGCATAGTACTTGTGTAGGCATAATAAAAACTTTTTGATTAGTCCTTTTTATAAATTTCTAGTTTTTATATTTTTGCTTGGGGACAAGCAAAGCTGAAGCTTGGGGGAATTTGATAATACGTTTTGTAGCCTAAACTATTATCGTATTTTCTATTTTAGATTGTACAAATCATGTATATTTTTAGTTTATTTTTTTTCATTTTTATGTAAATATTATTGCCACTGACTTTTTCTTGTCTTTTTGCAGGTTTCCAGAAAATTGGACAAAATGACCTGACATGCCCCCCTGTCATGCCCTCCATGGGCGTGATCTAGGGCGTGTCACCCGATCCCGAGGACTCCTACTAGAAGGGACAGAAAATCGAATAAAACCGTTGTCACGACCCACTAACACGCCCTACCTGGGCTTGTCACCAGGCGTGACCATGGGCGTGTCGCCCTCTGCCGCAAAGCCTACCGCCGCATTAAATGTCATTTCTCCACAGCTCGCAAATAGTACTGTCACGCCCCATGTCACGCCCGTGACATGGGCGTGACTCCCTCCTTTTTCGGTGACTGACAGATTTTTGACCAATGATTTAGAAATGACGTGCCTGTCATGCCCCCACTACACGGGCGTTACCTAGGGCGTGGCCACCAACGTACAGAGGCAATGATCCTTCCCGCCAGAGTCCAGAGCCCGAGGTCAACATAGTACTGTCATGCCCCCTAACACGCCCCCCTAGGGCGTGTCGGAGGGCGTGACCAACCCGAGATTTTTTTCTATAAATTGAGCCCCCCCTTCCATTTTCAGCAAGCTTTGGTTGAGTGGGGGAGGTGCTGCCCCTTTGGTTCTTGATCTTTTTCATGTTTTTTTTCTCTCTTTCTCTCTCTCTCTCTCTTTGTAATTTTCTTTTAAACCTAGTTTAATCTTTACTTGTTTATGCTTTCCTTGTAATCTTTAGTGTTGCTTAGTGCTAATTGTAGGGCTAAAATAGGTTTCAATTTCATGCACTTGTAATTTCAATTTCATTAGTGTAACTTGCTCCTTTTAATTAATATAAGTGTTCTTTCTTTATTAGTGTTCCTTTTTATATGCTTTACTACTCATCCCCCCTCCTCCACTCCATTATGATTAACTAATTCTCCTTGTACTCGATCATGATGATCTGAGGTTAGAGCGATTAAGTTATGATGTTTTGATTAATCTTTTTTTTTTTAGGTTAGGGCCTTGAATTACTCTTGATTTATCATGGGTTGGAGGTATATTATCGATATATACTCTCCACCTTTGCTTTCATTCTGGGCTAGCAGAGAGGCCGATAGAATGAAGTGAGCATTCAAGAGTAAAGGGAGTTGTACGCACCCCTCGAGAGAGGCAGACATTCAAATCTCCCGGATTGGAGTAAAATCCAATAGTGGGGTTCACCGCGTAAAGCGAGTTTTAGGCCTCCAATTTAGACGAGAGTCGGTCGGACCTTCCTAAACTCAGTTGGGCACGACTTCGAGAGAAGCGTGTTCAAGCTTTAGGAACCTCCACGGTCAAGGACCTTTACCCTATTAAGTTTAGATTTTTATCGCATTTTCTTAATCGTCTTTAGCCGAGGTGATTCTTGATCGAGTGCATTTCCATTTCATAGTTTCAACCTTCTGTCGTAATCGTTTTACTTAATAGCACTTTACTTAATTGCAATAGCTCTCTTTCTAGCATTAGTTTTATTTCCTTAATCTCAATTAGATTCTCTAAACCCTAATTTTTCCGTCGATAAGAAAATAGCGTTTGTGCGAGTAAGCATAGCCAACAGTTCCCGGATTTCAATACGACACTTGTGTCCCCTAGCTACAATTCTATAGGTATACATGCCTCATTGGGTTGCTAGTTCGGTTGCGTTTATTTTCTTCAAACCCTAGCGCTCAACAGAATGCAGAGTCATTCTCGACGATTCGGCGAGAATCACTTATTGATTCTCGACGATTCTTACTTAGCAGAATTCTTTAAGGCATTTAGTCAGCCAGATGCAGTCGGCGGGAATCGGCGAGTGATTCTCGACGATTCGGTGAGAATCACTAGTGATTCTCGTCGAATCAGCGAGAATTACTTAGTGATTCCTATCGAATTAAACTTAGATGAATCTTCGTCTTTGTTTCCATGAGTTGGTCTTTGACCCATCCTTGCTCCTCTTCAGCTCTCGATCAATCTCAACCACTGTACTTGAAAATAAGTACACTCCAATAGAGAGAGTACACGTGAGCCAACACACTGATCTGCTTAACGAGGGATTACGTTGCGCAGACCCGTATATATTGACCCACTGCACACTGATATTGGTGTGTACTTAGCTTGGAATAACTGCAAGCACAACTTGAAGACATATATCTTCAAATACATTGTGAATTCATCTTAGCTTGACAGGAGGCTTCTTCAAGTCCAGGTAATTGTGGATACAATACCCAACAATCTCCACCTATTTGAAGAAGCCAAAATCCTACTAACTAAGAAGAATTTCACCAACCGGAGTAATATACATAATAAATTAAGAGAGACAAGACACAGAGAATTAAAAGCATACAGAACAATACTTGAGTCAACATGAGATCATATATATATATATATATATCCAAAAGGGAATTGTTCATATAAATACATGAAGAGATAAACATGCATGAAGGAAATGACAAGCCAAAATCCTAAGTCTATTTCTCCTTAGTTAGATCATCCTTCAGTTGTTGAGCAAAGTACTTCTTGCTTTGTCTCTCAAAATATTCCTTGGGCTTCAGATAGTATCTGGGGGGGAGGAGCTTTTTGTTCCACAGAGTTGGTCCTGAAAAAGATATTTCGTTTATCTTAATATTCTTGGTGCAGCTCCCACTCATACTGATTATATACTTCATTTCGATTAATTTCCCCACGCTTTTTTAGCATAAAGGTATCCAAAATAATGCTCTTTGAGATAGGACTCCATCGTTCATTTCACACTTCACTCTCCTTCAATCTTACTTTCTTATCAGTTGGAGTCTCTTTGGACGTCCCTTCTTGGAGTTTTCTTTTTCCTTTCGCTATGGCTTCCTGGTCAAACATGGCACTGCGTGAATCTTTGGCAGCAGCCCTTGCAGACTTCTTAGCATCAACTTCACTAAGAGGAACCTCCTCAACACTTGCACCCTCATCAGCAGCAGTGGTGACCTAATCAGGAGAAGGAATCATAATTTGGATTTGTATGCCGGAGGCTTGCTGAACTAGCCTGTGACAGCTATCAAAAACATACTTATTTGACTGTTTGAAGTTGTCGACCATAATCTGTTCTAGCCCTGCCATCTTAGCGGTATATTCATTCACACCCTTTTTGGCTTCGAGGGCAATGGAGTTTGCATAAGAATGCAGTGAATCATTTATATGTTTCGCAGTTTGAGTGAAATCAGTTAGAAGGGAAGTCTGATTTGCGTTTAGAGTTACCGTGTTGGCATCGAATAGCTTGCTGTTGTCGGTCACAACATGTGCATTTTGGTTCACCACCGCTAGATCAACTGTGTTCTTCTAGAGTCCTTGCATTAGAAGATTTACTGCAGTGCCGGCCTCTGCATACTTGGCATCAAACTTCTGTTCCATCAGATCCAGTTTATGATTTATTGCCACAACATTCTTAAGCATTAGCTCCTCAGATTGTTTAATTCATTTTAGCACTTTGTTGTGTTATTGTTCAAAAAAAGTTTTCAGTTCATCCACTATACCTTGAATGATATTCACGGTGTGATTTGCAAGGTTAGGTCTTAGTGGATAACCCTGAGGCATGCCTTGGTCGTGCTCATCTACAGATTCACTGGGAGAGCTTGACACGTGCACAGTCTCAAATGGTGGGATAGGGGCAGCCTCTGTAGTTTTCTCAGGAATGCTTATCAACCTCTGCTGAGAGGACTCCCCCTCCATTGCTACACCAGATGTCTCAGGAACTTCCAAAGGTGCCCGTTCCTCAGAGGGGACTTCAACATCACCCCGTAGCTCCACCATCTCCACCATCTCCCTCATGGTCATTTCATTCTCAACTACTTCATCATTCACCTCATCAGCTGCCTTATCTTCCATATCATCACTGTCAACTGCAGCATTGTCCATGTCCTCTTCGTCTTCCTCCTCTTCAACCTGATCAGTGGCGAGGGTATCAACGACATTTTTTGCAATCAGAGAGATGTCTGTCCTGAGTGTATCAGTAGAAGCGGGTAGCGACTCCCCCTCAGGTCCTCAATGCAGAAAGTCAGGAACGTCACTAGGTTCATCCAAGGGATTTCTTTCATCTTAAGATCTATTACCTTCATCCTCATGGGCTTCAGCCAAGGGTTCATCATGGGCTTCAGCCACACCTGCTTGACCAATCCTTCTTTACCATCTATCAAATACACTGGAGTCCATTTTCTTCAAGTAATGTAGAGGAACTCCCTTACTCATGTCAAACCTGTCTCCATCTAGCTGATTGAGGTACATGCTGATGATCCTTCCAAAATTGGGGGTTCGTAGTGTATCTTTAATCTTCTCAAACAGCATGGCCCCCCAGTTATATCTTTTTCGACATACTATAGCCACCAAGATTTTGAACATATCACCAGAGATATGATCATGAGAGCCCAGTTTGCAGATCAGGGCTTTCCCAATGATATCAGATAGAAGCTTCACTTCCTCATTCATTTCCTTGCGCTTGATAGATTTAGTCCCTCGAGCAAGTCCACAGAATAGGAGAGTCCTGGCACGATCATCTTCCTCCAGGTATTCCTCTTGGTCAAAACTGGTGAGCTGTAAATGTCGTGATAATTTTCCAGCAGACATCTTGATCCGTAGACCAGCAATCTTACTCTTAATCACTATATCTTCATGCCGTAGCTTTGCCATTGCAAGGAATTCAAGCACTTCTTTGTCCAGGATCTTGCATGGATGCTCAAGGATGAAGGAAAGCCCGGCTTCTTCAAAAAGTAGGATAATATTTCTGAACTCATCGGAGGCATGAGAGAAGCTCGTCCTAACCAGTTCACTCCCGGTGAGGAGCCCTACTGTGGTTCTAGGAGCCATTGCAAACCTAAACAAGAAATGTTAAAGTGAATAAACCCTATCAGAAATTATAGTTTAGGAGCTACACTAGACGAGATACTTCAAGGATGAAGGGACGTTACCCTAGCGCTGAGAAGAGAGAGTGGCTTGCGGCGGGACGTTAGCGACTGGAATGAGCGTCGTCGAGAGAGGGAAACCTAACAGGGAGACGACGGAAGCATGACACGATCCTTGCGTCCTGATGATGTTGTCGACGGGAGCACGGAGGAGTGACGGAGAGCACTAGGCGACCGGGCAAGGGAGAAGCTTCCGTACGACAAACAGATTCGTCGAGATTTCTTGGGGAGTTGGCGGGATGCTCGCGAGATTAGGAATGTGAAGAGTCAAAAGGGGTTTTATGCTATTTATATCCACCGACGGTTAGCCGCTATTTCACTATACGGGGTAGTTTATACTGTTCGGTGTGATTTGGAATCTTAGCCCCCTTTTTCAATTCTTGGTCACAAAACCTAGGTCGAGTTGAATGGTATATTAACCCTAGAAATAATTGCTGAGTAATTCTAGGTGATTCAAAAGTGTAGAGTTTTCGTTATAGCCCCTTGCACACACTCCTTAAATTTTAACTGGACTGATTGACACCCATTGAAATACATCATCAATTATATATGTAAATAAAAGGAATTCTTCCGATTTTAACTAAGGATAATTTAACTGTTTCGTCCTTTCACCAGGTGTGTGAACATATATATATAAACATTTACTTTTAGAAGAGGAATCGACATATTCGTTTGGATATATATATAAGCATCTATATAATGCGACTCAAGTATTGAAACTGAACGTGTGTACCTGGGATAATTAAATTGATCATTCAGATCTTTTATTTGAGGTACACCAGGTGTCCAATTGGAGTAGGCCATTGTATTTAGCACTAACTCTTATCCCATATACTTGTTCCATGTCATTCTTGGAACAGTCAAGTCTAGTTCCCATCATATTTACGGGAACCTAGACTATCCTGCAACAACAAAAAATTACTGTACCTTAGGAACCCAATATGTATTGGGTCCTAGGTTCTTGTCAGCATAAAATATCGAATGCCTTCCTACAGGAATCCTTTCAGGAAGGCTAACTCTGCCCAGAGTAAAGTGATATACCCTTTCCCTTGGCACAAAGGGATTGTGCCAACAATCTATGGCAAAGTGACCCACCTTGCCATAGCACCAACAATCATGAATGTTGTATCGCCATTTCTGACCTGATCTACTGACTGAGGTAGTCATGATCTTAGGTCTAAACGGGACAGAGCAGGTTCTGCTCACAAATTTGCCCTTTCCACCGAGACACGAGGGAGAGTGGATAGAGAGCATGTGGTGAGTGTCATGGGTCCTGGGAGGTGGTGCCTTCCTTTTAGTCAGCACATACCTGGGGGCCCCATGGGTACTTAGTACATGTTTCCCAACCCCCTTTTCTTGTGTCCTTGGGTGGTGAGAGTTACTGTGAGAGCTGGTTCCTGCAATCTCGTGAAGTGTTGAGGCTGAGGCAGAGAATACAAAAAGTTCATGATGAGCCAAATGTATTTTCTCATGGGTAGCAATAATAACACTTGCACTAAGGGTACTTCCACAAGAGGGTTGATCATTCTTGTAGTGACCATAGTTGTTCTTATGGTCATACCTTAAGGCATGATGTGTGCCCTTCCTACTCGGTGTGGGGGGTCTGAAAACAGTTTCCCCATTTCTCCACGATTTTATAATTCGTGAGATCCACCCGTTTTATCCTTTTCTCTTAATAACATCTATCTTGGAGAAGTTAGATACTATTCTCTTCTCGGTCTCTAGACGAACCTCTAGATCCGAGATCTTTGAGTCCTTCACCTTGATGGATTCAAATTGGAGATCCATCATGGTCTTCAATTGAGCAATCTCCTTAGCTTGTTCCTCAACAAGTAAGTTGCTCTTCTGATGGGCACTCTCAAGGGAATCAAGATTTTCAATCCTTTGATTGATGCTATCCATTTCCCTTATATCACTAGATGGACAACCCTCTTAACTATTCCTATCTTCAGGAAATTCAAGGTGAGAGGAGCATGATGAAGAAGTTACCTGATCATGACTTTGATATTCAGGTTTAGCGTTAAGATCGGCAGAGATTGTTGTGTCAGATTCATCAGAACTGCTTTACTCAACCTCTTCTTCAGTCTCAGACATGGACACAAGAGCCCTGATACTGAGAGATTGGTCTTAACATTCATCTTCAGAAATGAGGACCCCCACATAGGCTTCATCCTCCTGCTGGCATCCAGTCCCTGTTGTCTCCGATCCCACCATGAGATCTGAGATAGTTTGCCACATAGACTTTGCAGTCATACACTTGTCCAGTCTTGAACGAGACGATCCAGACCAGCCGTTAGTGATGATCTGACGAATCAGCTTGTCCAAGTTGAAGAGTGAGAGCTCAGTCTCAGACATCTCTTCAGAACTCTTTGGGATTTGGAGATCTTTTCCTGAGCTAGAAGCCTTCATGGGAATGAAGGGACCCTCTTCCAAAATGAGTGATGTGTGAGGGTCAATGGCCTCCAGATGAAATATAACTCTCATCTTCCAGATGGGATAATACTCCGTTGTGCAAGCAGGGAGTCTTAGAGGAGAGACATCAGGGTACAACTCCATGCTTGAGTCTTGTCTTCTTCTTGACACTAGAACTGGGATCTTACTCAAGGTGTTAACCTTATTGACGAGTAACCTCCCTCTGATACCACTTAAAAGTTATCTAGTGTCAACTAACATCACCTATGGTGGGGTAGGGGGAATAAGTGATTTGCAGTCTTTTATGGAATTAAAAATTAACCTGCACAAATAACAAACACAACACAGAAAAGCACACCAGAAATTATAGTGGTTCCCCGATTTGGGTACGTCCACTCTCCCCCTTCGACCTATCTCCCAATTAGGGACGACTCGGTCACTACACCAACAGGATTGAAATCCAATCCTCTCACTATGGAAGAAACCCTTCAACCCGAAGGAGTCAGTATTCCTCTACCACGGGTTGCACCCAACCCTTACAACGAGGAATCAAAGTTCCTTTACAACAAAGTTAAAATGGAATGTACAAGAAATACAAACTACGTTTGGAGAACCCGATGTCCCTCTTCGTTCAATGAAGCTTTCTTGATGAAGACGAAGAGTCCACGATCGAAGCACTCTCTTGGAGAGGATCTTTCCGAGATCAGTGGCAGAAAGTGAATGCGGCGGCGATGCTTTGTAGATCCAAACTTCTTGACGAGGCAAGCAAGGTCTACCAACGATCTTACTCAGATCAATCGTCTCAATCGATTCAGAGGGGAGAAATATTCCCGTTCAACAAATCAAGAGACAAAGCATCTCAAGATAGAAACGTTAGACGCTAAGCTTAGCCTCGATTCTATCGTCGGACGATCAAATAGGACATCTAAGATCAGCGGCGGCGACTATCTGCGAGCGAAGACGGCTTGCGTGCGGCGACGGCGACGGGATGAAGTCCGCGACCGGCTAGGTAAAGCTCGGCGGTCGTGTTCCTTTCTCTTTTTCTTCACTGCTTCTTAGATCCAAATTATGTGGGCATTTATACTGTAGATCAACCTTAAAAGACCGTTGTGGGCCCCACAAGGAGAAACCCTAAGCCTAGTCTAAACAGCGCCTGATATCTTGGTTCAGTCCAGCGAGCAGGTAGAAATCACCTAAGGCAATTTCGGCGGGAATCATTGGTGATTCTCGACGAATCGGCGAGAATCACTTATGATTCCCGTCGAATTATACTTGGTAGAATTTTAGCCGAAAAGCTTGCCATCTGGAGTGAATCGGCAAGAATAAAAACCATTCTCGACGAATCAGCGAGAATGCAGAGTCATTCTCGACAATTCGGCGAGAATCACTTATTGATTCTCGACGATTCCGAGTTAGCAGAATTCTTGAAGGCGTTGAGTCAGCCGGATGCAGTCTGCAGGAATCGGCGAGTGATTCTCAAAGATTCGATGAGAATCACTAGTGATTCCCGTAGAATCGGCGAGAATCACTTAATGATTCCCGTCGAATTTAACTTAGACGAATCTTCGTCTTTCTTTCCATGAGTTGGTCTTTGACCCATCCTTGCTCCTCTTCAGCTCTCCATCAATCTCAACCCTGTACTTGAAAATAAGTACACTCAAATAGAAAGAGTACACGTGAGCCAACACACTGATCTGCTCAATGAGGGATTACATTGCGCAGACCCGTGTATATTGACCCACTGCACCCTGACGTTGGTGTGTACTTAGCGTGGAATAACTGCAAACACAACTTGAAGACATATATCATCAAATACATTGTGAATTCATCTTAGCTTGACAGGAGGCTTCTTCAAATCCAAGTAATTATGGATACAATACCCAACATTATGATTAACTAATCCTCCTTGCACTCGATCTTGATGATCCGGGCGATTAAGTTATGATATTTTAATTTATCTTTTCTTTTTAGGTTTTAGGCCTTGAATTACTCTTGATTTTTCATGGGCTGGAGGTATATTATCGATATATACTCTCCACCTTTTCTTTCATTCTGGACTAGTCGAGAGGCCGATAGAATGAAGTGAGCATTCAAAAGTAAAGGGAGTTGTACGCACCGCTCGAAAGAGGCAGACGTCCAAATCTCCCGGATTTGAGTAAAATCCAATAGTGGGGTTCACCGCATAAAGCGAGCTTTAGGCCTCCGATTTAGATGAGAGTCGGTCGGACCTTCCTAAACTCAGTTGGGCATGACTTTGAGTGAAGCGTGTTTAAGATTTAGGAACCTCCACGGTCAAGGACCTTTACCCTTTTAAGATTAGATTTTTCTTATCGCATTTTCTTAGTCGTCTTTAGCCAAGGTGATTCTTGATCGAGTGCATTTCCATTTCAAAGTTTCAGCCCTTTGTTATAATCGCTTACATTATGCTCTTTAATTAACTGCAGTTGTTCTCTTTCTAGCAGAGCTATATTTCTTTTATTGCAATTAGTTTCTCAAACCCTAGTTTTTCCGTCGAAAAAATAATAGCCTTCGTGTGAGTAAGTTTACTCAACAGTTCCCAAATTTCAATACGACACTTGTGTACCCGAACCACAGTTCGATAGGTATACTTGCCTCATTGGATTGCTAGTTTGGTTGCTTTTATTTTCTTCGAAGCTTAGCGACCACCAGATACACATTGTGAAAAATATAAACTATTCTACATACTTAGAAATTTTCTCTATTGTATTTTTACGCACGCGAGCATGCGACTTCGCATGGTACCCTGTTTGTCAATTTCTTTGTTAGCTAGTAATTTTCCCTATCTGCTTAGATTTTGTTTGCTCGGGACGCGCAAACAGTTATGTCTGGGGGTGTGATGAGTCCTATTTATATAGTGATTTTTGGACTCATCTAGGATGGTTTTCTTATGCTTGCACTTCACTTTTAGTTCATTATCGTTTATATTTCATATTATTCTTATTGTCAATGGAAGTGCATCTTTCGGCCCGTGGTTGTGTCTATTTTGTACTTTTATTGGTTGTTCTACTTTTCATGTTTATCTTGAATGTCTACACGCATAGGTGATGTGTTTAGGGGTTGTGTGCGTGTTCCGGGGACGTTTGGAATCAGGAGTACTGCGCACGATCATCGGATATTGTGCGCACGACCACCAATCGTGCGCCACTGATCATGTGCATTGATTCCACTTTTCCTGGAGTTCTTTCTGGTGTAATCGCACGACCACTGGACATAATGTGCATGACCACCGGTCGTGCGACATCGCTCATGCGTGTTACCCCAGTTCTTCTCATAATTCTGCCATGCCAATACGCACGATCACTGGCCATAGTGTGCACGACCACTTGTCGTACGCCAGTGATCGCGCGCATTGTTCAAATCTGCATTCTATAAATAGCGCAGGTCTCGCCATAATTTAGAGAGCTCGCCATTTTCCGCCGTTTTCAGCCTCCGACAAAGGGATCTGCCGATCTCCTTCAATCTCCACCCTAAGGAGGTGCTCCGGGCAAGCTTTCACCGCCAAATCCAAGCTGGAGTTTCCTCTCGGCATCCTATATCATCTCTTGGGCTTACTTCAAGCATCAATGCCATAGCCATCAAGCAAAGGGAAGCTTGAAACTTTCATCCGCTATCGTGATACGAAGAAGACGGGCCATTGGAAGGTGGTGACAACCCTTCTCTATCCCGGACGTAATTGAGGACCGAGCTTGGACACGGATTGACAACCCGGCGATTCCAACCGTGAATCCTCAGCAAGACTTCGGATACGGTCATATCTTGCCTTGTTCTTCCTTTATTGTTGTTTATGTGTTGTTGTAAACTTTATTTATAGATGACGTGCACTTAGTTGTAAAATGCTTATATTAAATAATGTCTATGTGATTTTTTATTTTCGTTATATTTGCTTGAGGTGCGACATATTCCATTAACCACCATCCACCCTTGCCGCAATAGCAATTGCTACTGGCATACGTTATGAATAGGTACTCTCGACCATCATTCCGCAAGCCAACTCACCCATCTGCCTAGCGATTCGGTGCATAGCGGCCTGAGTAGTATTCCTTCCCGCTTGGCGAAGAATCGCATAGCGGCGTTGCATAAGAGTAGTTGTTAGATTTTTATTTCTTTTTATCGCAAAACCAAAACCCCCCTTTTTTGTTATCTCCGCCTAAGGAATTCAATCTCAATTCCTCCTCAATATTAACTCCACCTTACTGTGTTCCTTGAGAGATCGATACTTGGGAAAACTCCACCATTTTATATTACTTGTGCGACCGGTACAATGCCGTGATCTTTTGCATCATGACTCTAAACAAGAGACTTCCAAAGATGCTACCTCCTATGTCGGGAATCAAATTCCAGCTAGCATCTCATAGATGATGTCGAAATACTCCTCTATACAGACCGCTGACACTATCCCGAGGTAAGATGGAGGTAAAATCCCCCGAAAGTCACTCAACAAGTGAGCCCTTGTATTTGGCTGTTGAGCCGGAGCCTGCTGAGTCCTAAAGGCCTCCAGAATAGCTGTCAGTGTCTGCCCCATCTCCGTCTACTGGAACGGAGTCGGGGCCGGCGGTGGTGGAACCACATTCTATTACTGAGGTGTATCCTACTATTGAATAGGGTTCGTCGCTGGCTACAAAGGAAAAATTCCAATTGTTAGATAATGTACAAGTCAAACTAATGAAAAAGTGGACTTTTACACGTGAATTTCCTTATGGGCACACCATTGCTTCCGCGTCTAGTTTGTCCGTAAACTAAGCTCTTATGGGGTGGTCTACGATTTTTGTGGACTTCTTCTCTTGGCTCAATGTCTCTCCTCATATACTAGTTTGTAAGACCCCATTTTTTTATTTTTAAACCACCGGGTCTTATACCCAGAATCACCATTTTGCGGTGACACCGTCACTCGAGAATGTCGCCACTACAAATTGCCAATCCTACCGGCCTTAATAATCTCCAAAGAGAGAGAAACAAATAAATATTTCAGATATATCCAAGCCCACATATCACAAATAAGATATATAAAGGAAATCACATCAAATCTACATTATAACTGATGACTTGTTTTAGTCATCGTATTTGGGGTAGTTTAGTATGAAATATTCTTAGTTTAATCATATGTATTAAGTTTTTTTATGCATGTTTTGTCTTTTTGTGTTAGGATATTATAATTCCTAGTTTTATTATTTTATGTTATGATATAAAAATATATAGTTTTATTATATGTATTTTTATTATTATAATTGTTAAGTTTTATCTTTTATGATATAATAATCTCTAATTTTATTTATGTTTTATTTTATGTTATTTTGTCTTGTTATGTTATGTTAATTATTGTTATGTTATGTTTGTTATTATGTTATGCTATGTTCTAATATCTAATATTTTTTGCTTTGTCTCTTGTATGTTTATTGCAACATTGAGCAGCCCACTTCATTACCATGCAGCCCGGCCACCTACCAAGCAAACCCGAGCCTACAAGCAGCCCATGGTGCATCCCGTCCCCATCCATTGCATGCTACCCGATCCCTATATGATGCAGCCCAACTTGGAGCAGCGCCTAGCCTACCCGAGCCACCTAACAAGCCAACCAAGAAGCCCATCTCTCTTCCCTCATCATTCATTGAATGCATGAACATCCCCTTTTCAACTTGGCTAGCCACTCTCATGCATGCACCTTGCCACCTCATTCATCCCTCTCTCTCCCCTTTATTATTATTTTCTCCCCACTTTATTCCTCATCCATCCCCCCTCTCTTATGTTTAATTTTCTTTTCATTTTCCTAAAATAAAATGCATGCATGTAGCCTCCTCTCCCTCCTTCCATTTATTATCATACATTAAACCTCCCATTTTATCTCTCCCTCATTAAACTCATGCATGAACCCTCTCCACCACCTATGGCTGGCCACCCCCCTTTGCTCCCCCCTCTTCATTTCCATCTAGAACCTTCTCCCTCTCCTATAAAAATAACCCATGTCTCATGCATTTGTAAGTTAGATTTTGTGGAGAGCAAGTGAGATAGTTTAGTTTCTTCTTTCTTTTCTAAGTAGATTTGCTTTTCATTCCTTGTAATCTTTTCCTTTAGTAGTATAATTCTTTCTTATTCTTATTTTGTGTACCCCTTTTATTAATAAATGAAATTGAATTTGCTTTTTCTTATTGTTGTTATTTCCTTCTCAATCATGCTTAGCTAATTAGTTTTTGTGCCCGATCGCGATAAGCTTTACGATAAAATAATATTTTTCATTTTATGTTGCATTTGTATTTTTCTATTTTTGATCCGACCTTGAATTATTTTGTATTGACTCCGTATTGTTAGTATACGGTAGTAGATTCCGATCTCATTTTATAGAAGTCGAGAGGCTCGTGAATGTGATAGATCACTCAAAGAAGGAGGGAGTTGAATGCACCCCTAGAGATAGGATGACGTAAATCTTTCGGATTCGAGTCAAATCCAATAGTGCGGGTCACCTCGATAATGTGGCTTTAGGCCCTTTGACTTGAAAGAGATTTTGGTCAGAACGTCTATAAGTCAGGGGATTTAATTCTCTAGCGAGATTATTTCCTAATATCGGATCCATCACGGTCGAGTATGATTTGCAAATTTAAAACTATATCTTTTTATCCCTCTCATATCATTTCATGGTTAATCATTGATCGAATGCTATCTCTTTATTATAAGTTTTTCGTCTAAAAATCATCTTTTATTTTACTTTTAAAAATTCTCAAAGCCCAATAGTTTTCCGGTAGGATAATAGTTAAAGTGTGAGTAGCAGTACTTTACAACCCCGAGTTTAAATACAACCTTGATACTACGATTCGACAGGTACACTTGCCTGTTCGGGTTTTTCGCCGATCAAGTTTTTTGCGCCGTTGCCGGGGATATTTTGGCAATATTACGAAAGACCTGAGTTTATTACTTCTGCTAATTTTTTTTTTAAAAAATATTTTTAATTTTTCTACTTTCAAAAAAAAAATCAATCAAAAAAGATAAATTTTCTTTCTTTTTGGTAACAGTCATTTTTTTATGGAATCATCGTAGTTTTGCGCTTTTTGCGGGTCGCCCGACCACTTTTATTCTGAATGTCTTTTGGGAACCCCTCCCTCTTTTGATTTTAATTTCTCTGGGGAAGGTCAAAATGGCCAATTTGACCCTTACTTCAATTTTTATCCTACTTGGGAGATGGGAAACCCGTATTATTTTTCGCATGATTTTGCCCCGCAAAGCGCCACGCCTCCAAATTTTAATTTTAATTCAATCGATAATGGGTATCTTGAATTGCAAACTTCTATTGATAATTTTAATTCGCATTTCAAAACAATTATGGATTATTTTTCCCGTGAGGCCGCTTCATTTTCTTCGTCTTCTTCTCCATCTCCTCCAATTTATTCATGTAATGAGTCACCAGATATCCCGGCTTGTCTTGTTCCTCTCGAGGAGGATAACTATTCGAATATCCCGGATTGTTTACTTCCTCCTTTGGAAGACACCTCTATGGATATTCCGGTTCGCTTCTTACCAGTTGAGGATGACGAGACATCCCTTAATTCTTTTTCTGAAGACGTTTGTGATTCCATTTCGCTTCAAATTTCAATTGTTCCAAATTTTTCTATTTGTAGTGAATCTTTTTCTTCTTCTTCTTTTATTTTAGATAATTCTTCTTTAGTCCTCTCTACCCCTTCTTCTCCCAAAATTTCACAAGTTTCTCCTTCTCCTTGTGAAATTTCCATTGATGAAATTTCTTTTTCTACTTCTTTTATTCCTCTTTCTATTTCTTCTTCTTTTTCTTCCTTTTCTTTTGACGACCCCTTCTTTCCCATTTTACATACGACAGAGTTCTTCCATAACTCCGTCCGTTCATTTTCGGGCATCATTCCTTTGAAGATTACACTACATGTCGGTGCGATTCTTCATTTCTTTTTTTTTAATTTACTCTCCTAAGCGCATACTTAGGGAGTTACCTCTTCACTTTAGTTTTTATTTTCCATTTAGCTAATCAATAACGTCGGGCTCAGACGACGTTAAACAAAGAGCGCTCTTGGGAGGCACCCCTTGCTTATCTTTTTTTTTCCTTTTTTGTTTGCTTATTTTGTTTTGCAGGAATAAAACCTCCAGCGGTTCGTTTGGCTTCTTCATTTCCACTCTTCCTTAGGCTTGAGCCGGTGTCCAGCTCAAGTATGGGGGAGTGACATCTGCATTCGACCTTACGAATCCGAGGAAGTCATTTTTTTTATTTTACTTTATTGCATCCCCCCTCCCCTTTCTTCTTCTTTTTTCTTCCTTATTTTTTTTCATTTAGGGCAATGCAAAATTCAAGCATGGGGGAGAGTTTAGTTGTTTTATTTTTTTTTCTTTCTTTTCTACAAATGTTTTAAATTTCTACAAAAAAAACAAAAAAAGATTAGTATAATTTTATTAAGTTTCTTTAGTACAGCTTTTATTTAGCCTTATCAAAACCCCCCAAAAAATTAGAAAATTCAAAAATTCCAAAAAAAAGATCATATTTCAAAACACAAAAAAAAATTGAAAAATGTCAAAAAAAATCAAAAAAATAATAAACCTCATGCTTAGCTTTTTGTTATTTTCAGAAATTTAGTTTGAGTTTGTTTATAAGCATTTTTTTTTGCTAATCTTTTATTTAATCATATTTAGTTAAATTTAATATTTAGTGATTTAGTTTTGAGGATAATCTTATGATTTTAATTTTCTTAGAGTAATTTATTAAGTACTTTTTCTCTTTTATTTAAAATAGTTTCAATATTGTAGTAATTTTGCTTAATAATTTGGATTCTAATGATTATTACCTCATGCTTTTAGATTCTTAGTAAATCTCAATCTACTAGTAGTTGCTCTCTAGTATTTTAGTTTATTTTCTAAAATCTTGTTTAACCCCTTATCCTTACCCAATTATCTTTTTCTTTCTTTTATTGTTAGATCATATGTCATGGGAATAAGGAGATTTTAATTCCTTATTCTCAGGTACACATATGCAACCCTGATGAAGAGAGGAATTAAAAGTTCATATATGTTAGGGGAAGTGATAGGATGTTAGTCTATCATTTTCTCGTATTACATATATATTATTTAAAAAAAACAAAATTGTGGGGTATGAAAAAAAAATAAATAAAATAAATAATTTTGATCACCTCCAATCAAAGGCCTCTTCATGTTAATTTTCGCCCTAAATCCCTTAGCCAATATTATTGTCTTAGTCTTTAAACTAAAATATGGGGAAAGCATAAGTAGTAGATTGCAATTTTTTCCTTAAGTTTCTTTTAAGTTATGGTTTTTATAATTTCAATCTAACCTTGTTTGCACTTTACTAAAATTTGAATGCTAGTTAATATATTAGAGAATTTTTGGCTAAATATTACTCTCTTTTCACTTTAATTTCATAATTTAGGACTTAATTCGTAAATCCCTAAATTTTTATTTTTGGCTAGTTCTTGGTGTAAATAAATTTTTAGTTTAATTGAAAAATAGATTAATGTCTATTAAATATTTCTCTTACTTTTGCTCTAGAATTGCAAAAGCCTAAGCATGGGGGAGTTTGATGACTTTTTTTAGTCACGTTTTTGGGGTAGTTTAGTATGCAAAATTCTTAGTTTAATCATATGTTTTAAGTATTTTTATGCATGTTTTGTCTTTTTTGTGTTAGGATATTATAATTCCTAGTTTTATTATTTTGTGTTATGATATAAAAATATATAGTTTTATTATATGTATTTTTATTATAATAATTGTTATGTTTTATCTTTTATGATATAATAATCTCTAATTTTATTTATGTTTTATTTTATGTTATTTTGTCTTGTTATGTTATGTTAATTATTGTTATGTTTGTTATGTTATGTTCTAATATCTTACATTTTTTGCTTCGTCTCTTGTAGGTTTATTGCAACATTGAGCAGCCCACTTCATTACCATGCAGCCCGGCCACCTACCAAGCAAACCAGAGCCTACAAGCAACCCATAGTAGAGCTCGGCCCCCTCCATTGCATGCTACCCGATCCCTACATGATGCAGCCCAACTTGGAGCAGCGCCTAGCCTACCCGAGCCACCTAACAAACCCACCAAGAAGCCCATCTCTCTTCCCTCATCATTCATTGAATGCATGAACATCCCCCTTTCAACTTGGATTGCCACTCTCACGCATGCACCTTGCCACCTCATTCATCCCTCTCTCTCCCCTTTATTATTATTTTCTCCCCACTTTATTCCTCATCCATCCCCCCTCTCTTATGTTTAATTTTCTTTTCATTTTCATAAAATAAAATACATGCATGTAGCCTCCTCTCTCTCCTTCCATTTATTATCATACATTGAACCTCCCATTTTCTCTCTCCCTCATTAAACTCATGCATGAACCCTCTCCACCACCTGTGGCCGGCCACCCCCCTTGGCTCCCCCTCTTCATTTCCATCTAGAACCTTCTCCCTCTCATATAAAAAGAACCCATGTCTCATGCATTTCAAAGTTAGATTTTGTGGAGAGCAAGTGAGATAGTTTAGTTTCTTCTTTCTTTGCTAAGTAGATTTGCTTTTCATTCCTTGTAATCTTTTCCATTAGTAGTATAATTCTATGTTGTTCTTATTTTGTGTACCCCTTTTATTAATCAATGAAAATGAATTTGCTTTTTCTTATTGTTGTTATTTCCTTCTCAATCATGCTTAGCTAATTAGTTTTTGTGCCCGATCGCGATAAGCTTTGCGATAAAATAATATCTTTTATTTTATGTTGCATTTGTATTTTTCTATTTTTGATCCGACCTTGAATTATTTCATATCGACTCCGTATTGCTAGTATACGGTAGTAGATTTCGATCTCATTTCATAGAAGTCGAGAGGCTCGTGAATGTGATAGATCACTCAAAGAAGGAAGGAGTTGAATGCACCCCTATAGATAGGATGACGTAAATCTTCCGGATTGGAGTCAAATCCAATAGTGCGGGTCACCTCAAAAAATCGTCTTTAGGCCCTTTTGACTTGAAAGGGATTTCGGTCAGAACGTCTATAAGTCAGGGGATTTAATGCTATAGCGAGATTATTTCCTAATATCGGATCCATCACGGTCGAGTATGATTTGCAAATTTAAAACTATATCTTTTTATCCCTCTCATTTCATTTCATGGTGAATCATTGATCGAATGCTATCTCTTTATTATAAGTTTTTCGTCTAAAAAATCACCTTTTATTTTACTTTTAAAAATTCTCAAATCCCAATAGTTTTTCGGTAGAATAATAGTTAAATCGTGAGTAGCAGTACTTTATAACCCCGAGTTTAAATACAACCTTGATACTACGATTCGACAGGTACACTTGCCTGTTCGGGTTTTGGCCCATCAATAACAGAAGTACTAAAATAGAATAGTACATAGATATTTAAACGGGCTTAAGCTTGGTACATCGAATTCTCACTACAAACTCTCGCGGAAGCTAAGTAAACTATTCACATACAGAGCTAATAGCCGGTGCTCCTGTTCTAGAATGGCTCGCATCCTTGTGAACCGTGCTCCACTAGTGTTGTATCTTCTACTGCTGCTCCCTGTCCCCCATCCGGAGCCCCTGACATATTTGGTCCACCTACGGTTAGCCCAAAAGACTATGCCTAATTTACCCCACACCTCCCCCAATTTCTCCTAGGCACTAAGCGGGAGGAATGATAGGAAATCTATGATGGTGGAGAGTAGACAAGAGCAGGTGACGGTGAAGCTATTCTAGCAGTTGGATAATAATGTAAATAGAGCTAAAGAAGGAAAGTACAACTAACAGTTCTATAGTAATAAACAGAGAAGGCTGAAAGTAAAGCACATCACAAGGCAAGTAATAAATATCCATAAGAAGAGTAACCATAACATATAAGCATGCCCACACAAACTTATAAACCTTGGGGTCTTTTGGCAAGGCCTAACGTATAAAAAGTACCATAGCGATTTATACATTAGGGGTAAGGGTTGAATGATGTTGTCATGGTATGCTATGTTATGTGGGTTTAAAGATACGTTCATGCAAGTGCAACACAAACACTCAACTCTATGCGCACAGACCTTTAGTTCCCCCCATTTGGGCAGCTAACTTCACTCCTAGGAACCTCTGTAGTGGCAAATGAAGACAGTGGGTCGGGCCCCCAACTCCTAGGCTGGTATCCATACTACCAGGTCTAGCCCTTACGTACCCCTCTAGAAGGACACACCCAGAGTCACAACATACTAATGTTGGCCATATCAACCAGTCATCATTTGGCTAAGTGTCAACCACACCCGCCGTGTCAGCGTATCAACGTTGGTGTGAATGACCGTCCAATACCGAATACCCACCACCTTTTGCTCATCTATCCAGGAATTCCCGAGCCATTGGCTCCTCGGGCTAACCTATTTATTATAACTACCTTCCGAGCCCTCGGCTCGCTGGGACAACCGACCCAATTCCACAACCACCGAGCCTGTCGCGCGGATAACCCCAACAAACTAACTTCCTGAGTTACTAGGGTGTGTGAAAGTGAATCACTAGTTATACTAATTGCTCTTAAACATTAATTATTCTTACGGTTTAGGTTAGCCTAAGACTACCCAAGGTATTCCCGGTGAAGGGCTCTCACAGGGCACTAAGACTTATGATGGTAGCTGAAGCTCATCGTTCCCTTTGGCAAGGCACTTACTATTATTGGTTATTACACAATTACCAATACAATTTTATGTTATACTAAGTCTAACCCTAGTGTATTTTTACTCTTTCTCTCTCCACATGAAAGACGTTCTTTCGCCGATCCCGAGAACCACTTACATTAGTCAACCCATCACTTCTCCCCATAATGACTCCCAATGAAGCTCACTTTTTCATCTTACCAAATCAGCCTACCATTACTCCCAACTTCCTATGTCCTTCCCACATGCTAACACAATTCTACAGTTTTACTATATGCAGACTAACCTAAGCTATATGATGGGTATGAAAGGTAACCCCTTCAAATATTCCTCCAAATTCCCAAGAATTTTTACTGGGAGTCTATCATGATATACTTAGATTAAATCAATAAACTTATAATTTTCCTAATTAATTTAATACTTATTAAATTTTTCTAAAAATTAGACCATGGATGGTTTTGAACATGAAGTACTAGATTTCCTTAAGTTATGACCTTCCAACAATTATGATCACTTGTATGATGTTTAAATATTAGAGAGTCTGAATTTAGATAAACTTTCATAAATATATTAGCCCCTACTTAATTATTTTAAGATAGTCACAGTAATTAAAGTTAAAGAAGGAAGTACCACCAATCATAATCCAAAAATTACAAAACAATTACCAGTGCTTAAAAATTTTCATAAAAAATTACTGGCTGAGTTTCATACAATTCCAAGTTAGTTAAACCATGAATTTATCAAAATCATCAATAGGGGCAACAAAAAGGTTTAACTATAAGAATGAGTTACTGTCTTCCAAACACCCTACAATAAATTTCAGAGACCTAGAAAGATATAAAAACTCTTCCACTGGAATTTCATAAAGATCCAAGATCATATGTCTCTTTAATATTTCAATAAAAAGTATTGGCCTAAACAAACCCTAATTGATTTAAGTTGTGTGCCTGTCTAAATGTCACCAAATTCCATCCTAGGGCTCTTAACCATACTAGGATTATATGGACTAAACTCCAATTCCATCCAAAGACATATCACAAAATGTCCTTCAATAACCCCCAAGGTTCAACATTCGGGTTTGAACTAGGGTCCTAGAGCAAATCCACCCCAATCCATCAACAACTCCATGAGGGGGTGTTTAAACCAACCTTGGGGCTTTGGCCAAGGTCCCAACCCCTTTAGGTGAGTATTTTCCTCTCCATGCCCCAAGCTCACTCTTCCCCTAATTAACCCTTAAAGGACCACACTTTGTGTAACGCCCCGAAACTCAATCGGGTGACGGGTGGTGTTTTGAGCCAAATATGTGTTTTGGCAGGGCGTGTCGTGCTCGGGTTCAGTGTTGTCCGCGCGGTCATCAATTTTGGGGTCAACGATTGTCGAGAGGCTGAACACGGCATGGGACACGGGCGTGTCCCAGGGCGTGTTAGTCACTCGTCGAGTGTGGTGCACACGGGACATGACACGGGCACAGACACAGGCGTGTCACATGTGACACGGGCGTGTCTAGTGCCGTGTCACAGATCTGTCCTTCTCGGGTTAAGAATGTTGGTCGTTGCACACGGGGGTGATACGGGTCGTTACACGGCCGTATCGCATGCGACACGGGTGTGTCGGAGGCCGTGTCGAATGTCGTGTGCTGGTTATCGAGTCGGTCGAGATGGAGAATGGGTGACACAGCCATGCACACGGACGTGTTGCAACCAGTGTTCGGCCCAGATTTTGCAATTTCAGGCCTCATCGTGTCCGTTCGTTTCCTTGGCTTTGGATCCAACAGTGGGGGGCTATTCCCGAGAGGTTTTAGCCGGGATTTAGGGCTAGAATCCCTCATTTCATCCAAGTGAATCTCTCTCTAAGTTTTAGAGAGAGGGGAGAGCAAGGTGTAGGAGGAGACAAAGATCCGGCCACCGGTGGAGCATCGGAGCTCCGAATCGCGATCCGAGTCCAGATCTGCAAAGGTGACGCCGTTGCGGTGCTTTCCAACCACGTAGATTTTTCATGGCGCCATGAAAGAACGCAAGGGTAATGATTTCTCATCCTAGGGCATGTGAAGCCCTCTTTTCCTTTGCATAGGAAGCCCTCTCTCGCGAGTGAGCCAAGAGTTGGAGCGTTCCTTGGGGTAGATATGTGAAGTCCCCCTTGTATAGAGTCCGTATGCGAAAATGGGCATAGGCATTGTGTGTGAAGCCTATCCGGACAAGTAGAGACGGATCGGTGATGTTGCATTTCATATGAACCGGGGAAGACTCCGGATGTTTGGGCGTTTTTCGGGTTTTCTACGTGGTAGATTGCAGCAGGGAGCCTTGGAGATTAACTCCAAGGTGCACCCGAAAAACTGGTCAAATGAGTGTTTTGCCAACACGATGGCCAGGGAGCCAACGTGAACATAACTAGGTTTTGTGATTGTTGTGGCGGAAACGGGACTCGATGATTCTTGACCTGCGCATATGGCTTAAATTGTCATTGCGGGATGAGCACGGGTCAGGCGGAACCGTACCCGACCTATGTCGTTCGGTGGGACCGTTGGCATGGACGAGAGTCTTCGACGGTCTATGGCTTAAATTTTCGTGACCAAGGCCATGAAAGCCAAAATTGCTCATATGATTGGCCGTCCAAGGGGCGGTGGTGGAATGGGAACGTCTATGGCTTGAATTGACGTGACGTTGGCCGGTTCGCCGTGAATGCGCCCTGTGTGCATGAGGTGTGTGGCCGTGCGAGCCTACGCCTGTAATGAAGTGTGTTTATAATATTTTATTGCCTATACTAATATAGTGCAGGGAAAGAGCATCGCCGCCCCGATTTTGGGGGCGGGATCATTATAATTGGTCAGTATAGCTGACTGTTGGTTTTGTTTTCCACCGGGCAGTGGATTGTGACTTCTAGGTGCTGCGGAGCCGAGCGAGAAATAGCGGGCTAAAGCCCAAGTTGCGGAACCGGCCCTCCATGGCCCAATTTTGAGTGTTTAATTGTAATCATGTGTGGCCGGCCTGCGAGTCGAAGTATGAAAACACTCTTTTATCAAGCAAACTGTGTAAGGCCTTAAGGCCATTTTTATTTCTGTGTATTGAAACATTCCTTCGGGTGTTTTTGTAGTGGACATTCATTCTCTTTGGCCAGGTTCTTTCGTCTTGCAACTTAATTTTAATGCTTCCGCTAGGTGCTTGTGTAGGACGTGTAATTGGTTGAATGGTTTCAACGCGTAACCAACCGGTCTGTCCGTAGCATATGGAGTCGTGCCCCTGCCGGACCTACTGCTATATGCCATGTGACGGATAGGGGTGTCACAAATTGGTATCAGACTACAGGTTTGGGTCAAACTTAAATGAATTCGTGTGCGAATTCACTTTAAGGGGTGGTCAGCACATGTGTGTGCGTCATCGTTATAACATGAAAAGAACCCATGAATGTCCACTTAGGAATGAAAATACACATGTTTGAGGAACCTGCGTGTTCCTATAATTGTTGTTTGCAATAGTTTTTTGGTCGCTTATCGGTGTTTTGCACGATTATAGGTGACTAGAAGTGGTGCTGGACCGTCGGAACGGCCAGGTTCTGAGGCAAGCAGCGCACCAAGTGAAGCGCCTGTAACACCTCCGTCTACTGAGACCATTAGGTTGGTGCCAGAAGCTATCTTTGCTATGATCAACGCGCAACCTGCAAGGCAAGTGCAGCAGCCTGCTCCTGTGGTGGAGCAAGTGCCGCTCTAAGCGGTGGAGCATAGAAGGGTTGAGCAGGTGGTGGTGGAGCCGGAGTTGCCTCAGAGAGCAATTGAGAGACAGCTTAAGCATGTGATTGGCTTCCATCCACCGACCCATGCTGAAGATTGGCTCTCAAGAGTCAATTGGGTGATGACAGCAACCGAAACGAATAAGTGGCAAAAGACCACAATAGCGACGTTCCTAATGGATGGGGAAGTATGATTATGGTGGGAAGGTCTAGAACTACACCAGTTGAGGGGAAGGCTGTTGGCTGAAGTATCTATGGAGGAATTTTCGAGGCTGTTCATGGCTCGATACCTCCCCTCAGCGCAGAGGATCGCACTAGAGAACAAGTTCCAAAAGTTGGTGCAAGGAGATAGCATCGTAGACGAGTACCTCCACGAGTTTACTCGATTGGGGAGATATGCTAGCGCTACCTTTGCCGATGAGGAGCGAAAGATGAAACACTTCTATGAAGGGTTAAGAGATGAGCTGAGGTTGCTACTGTCGGCGCCTATGGCGCAGGGCTTCCTAGCCTTTGTCAACTCGGCCCGGTCCTTGGAGAAGGACATGAGAAATGTGCAAGCTAAGAAGGAATCTGGTGGGAAGAAATTAGAGTTCAAGGCGCCGACTACGTCGAAGTCGGGCTATCAAAGATTCTATAAGAAGGCTAGGACGTTAGGTCCAGCTTCTTCTACAGGTGCCTCGGGGAAAACTACCAATCGAACCCCGGGCGCTTGTTTCACGTGTTGAAAGACGGGGCACTTTACCCGCGATTGCTGGACCGGACGCTCAAAGTCCGAGATAAAACAAGGAGCTACTTACGAAGAGAAGGGCAAGGCGGTGGAGTCAACCGCGTCCCATTATGCTCCGACTCAACCTAGAGTGTACAACTTAGGCCAGCAGGAGGCCATTAAACAAGCTGACGTGGTGACAGGTACGAGTTAGTTTATAGCAAGTTAACTTTAAATACTGTTGTCTTTTTCTTGTTAGCCTAATATTGTTTTCATAGGCTTTGTTTTGATTAGCGATAGTTCGGCGCGGGCACTGTTCGATACGGGAGCTTCACACTCCTTCTTGTCCGAAAATTTTATATCGCGCATCGGAGTCCCTTCTTCGATGGCGAAGGACAAGTTGGATGTGCTGCTACCGAATGGGTGCTCGATGCGTGTGGACAGAGTGTGCTCCATGAAGGTTCACGTAGGCAGCCAAGAGATCTAATTGCTAGCGTCGTTGCTGCTGCTAGTACAGTTCGACGTTATCTTTGGGATGGATTGGCTTTCGGAGCAGAAGGCTTGGATTGATTGCCACCGGAAGGAGGTCAAGCTATGTGTTGGACAGGAGACAACACTCGAGGGACTCAAGGGGTCGAGCAAGACGCTGATGTCTGCTCTTCAGATGGTAAAGGCAGTCTGTACTGGTGCAGAGCTGTTCTTTGCAATAGTGGGGGCTATGGAGCCAAAGTCCACGTTGGATAGCATCCCCGTGGTTTGTGAATACCCCGATGTGTTCCCGGATAGTCTTCCCGGGGCCCCACCGCAGCGAGAGATTGATTTCACCATCGAGCTCATTCCGGGTGTCAAACCCGTGTCACGTGCTTCGTATAGGTTGGAGCCGAAGGAAATGGCAGAGTTGAAAGTTCAGCTAGAGGAGCTAATGGAGCAAGGTTATGTGCGTGCAAGCTCGTCTCCTTAGAGCGCACCGATCTAAGGAGATTAAGAAGAAGGACGGGAGTATGTGGCTGTGTATCGACTACAGAGAGTTGAACAAGCTGACGGAAAAGAAAAAGTACCCGATCCCGAGGATTGATGATCTCTTCGATCAGTTAGTCGGATCGTCGGTATATTCTAAGTTGGACTTGAAGTCGGGGTACTATCAGTTGAGGATCAGGGAGTTTGATATCCCGAAGATGGCGTTCAGCACAAGGTATGGGCATTTCGAGTTATCGGTCATGCCGTTTGGACTGACGATTGCGCCATCAGTGTTTATGGACTTGATGAACAGGACGTTCCGAGATTTCCTGGACCGCTTTGTGATCGTCTTTATTGACGATATATTGGTGTACTCGCAGTGCGAAGAAGATTACTTGAAGCACTTGCATTTGGTGTTGGAGACTTTGAGGAAGAATGAGTTGTATGTGAAATTCTCCAAGTGCGTGTTCTGGCTACCTTCAGTAGCATTCCTTGGTCACATTGTCAGTGGGGAAGGTTTAGCAGTGGATCCGGCGAAGATCGTTGCGATACGGGAGTGGCCTGCGTTGTCTTCTATCGCGGAAGTCCGTTGTTTTCTCGGGCTTGCCGGATATTACAGTCCCTTCGTAGAGAACTTCTCGCAGATAGCGCTACCTCTCACGAAGTTGACAAGGAAATATCAGAGATTCTTGTGGATGCAGGAGTGCGTGCAAGCTATTAGGAGCTGAAGAGACGGTTGACCACGACGCCAGTGCTTAGTTTGCCGAGTGGGACCGAGGGCTTCGAGGTTTATAGTGATGTCTCGGGTAGTGGTTTGGGTTGTGTGCTGTTGCAGCATGGGAGTGTGATAGCTTATGGATCACGTCAGCTAAAAGTGCATGAAAGGAACTATCCGGTCCACGACTTGGAGTTGGCGGCCGTGATATTTGAACTTAAGCTGTGGAGGGACTACCTATACGTCGTAAGGGTTGATATATATACTGATGACAAGAGCCTGAAGTACCTATTGGATCAGAAGGATCTTAACATGAGGCAGAGGAGGTGGATGGAGTTCCTGGGGGACTACACCTTCAAGATTCATTATGTACCCGGGAAGGGCAATGTGGTTGCTGATGCGTTGAGTCGCAGGGCTCTTGCCCAAGCAAACTGGTTGTCGTTGCATGATGAGCAGCTAATACGGGAGTTGGAGGAGCTTGAGATCTGTTGCGTTGACAAGCAGACGAGCGCCAAAGCAAGTTGAACTGGACAGAGGTTCAGTATGACCTGGCTGATCGGGTTCGGCAGGCATTGGAGTCAGATGACTCCATGAAGGAGCTTATGGAGGCAGCATTGGATGGGTCAAATTCCCAGTTCTCGGTGGAAGATGGGTTGTTAAGGAAGGACCATCGGTTGTGCGTCCCAAGCGGTTGTAACCTACGGGCGGAGGTTATGTACGAGGCTCATCATACCAAGTACTCAATCCACACAGGGAGCACAAAGATGTACCGTGACCTCAAGAAGCTGTTTTGGTGGCCGGGGCTTAAGAAAGACGTAGCGTTGTTTGTGGCTAAATTCCAAACGTGCGCCTTGGTGAAGGAGGAGTGCCAAAAGCCGGGAGGATTCTTGAAGTCCTTGCCTATACTGGAGTGGAAGTTAGACGACATATCTATGGACTTTGTGCATGGGTTGCCAAGGTCGCAGAAGGGGAACGACGCCATCTGGGTGATCGTAGATCGGTTAACTAAGGTGTCGCATTTCATTCCGCATAGGAAGGACGACTCGGTGGAGAAGTTTGCAAAGCTTTATGTGGACAAAATAGTTAGACTGCATGGTGTGCCTCGCAGCATTGTCAGTGATCGCGATGGGTGTTTCATGTCAAATGATTGGAGGTTAGTGCAGCAGATGCTGGGGACAAAGTTGAAGTTCAGCACAGCCTTCCATCCGCAGATGGATGCACAGACCGAGAGAGTCAATAGAACGATGGAGGACATGCTACGCATGTGTGTTCTAGACTTCGGGAAGCATTGGGAGGACCACCTGTATTTGGTGGAGATCGCATACAACAATAGCTACCAGGGGATTATCCAAATGGCGCCCTTTTAGGCCCTCTATGGTAGAATATGTCGCGCGTTGTTGTATTGGTTATAAATGGGTGAGGCAAGGTTGTACAAGAAGCAGGAGGTGGAGAGTGCTACCTCGTTGGTGCGGATCATTCTGGAGCGCTTGTTGATCGCTATGGATAGGCAGGCGAAGTATTATAATGCCAAGCACCGGAACATGGAGTTCGCGGTAGGCGATTGGGTATACTTGAAAGTGAAGTCGTTCAAGGGGGTTTCGAGGGTAAGACGCTTGATGAAGCTGAGCCAAAGATACCTTGGACCTTTTGAGGTTCTGGAGTGAGTCGGCGAAGCGACATACGGTTTGAGGCTATCAGAGGAGTAAGTGCGCTACATGATGTGTTCCACAACTCTGTATTGCGAAAGGCGGTGCAAGAGCCTTCGCAGGTGATCGCAGTTGATCAAGTGCCGGTGGACGAAGGGTTGACGACTAGGGTCAAGCCCGTTCGTATCGTAGACTCTGAGGTCAAGAGGCTCCATAACAAGGAGATCCGAATGGTCAAGGCCCGGTGGGACAATTGCGGTCAGGAGGAACTCTCTTGGGAACGGGAGCAAACTATGCTGGAGGAGTACCCAGAGTTATTCCACTCAGGTACCGCTTAAAGTTTTCCGTTTTCTTTCCTTTAGTAATTTCGTGGGCGAAATTCTTTTAAGAGGGAGAGAGTTGTAACGCCCCGAAACTCAATCGGGTGACGGGTGGTGATTTGAGCCAAATATGTGTTTTGGTAGGGCGTGTCGTCCTCGGGTTCAGTGTTGGACACGCGGTCATCAATTTTGGGGTCGACGATCGTCGAGATGCTGAACATGGCCTAGAACACGGGCGTGTCCCAGGGCGTGTCAGTCACTCGTCGAGTGTGGTGCACACGGGCCATGCCACGGGCACAGACACGAGCGTGTCACATGTGACACGGGCGTGTCTTGTGCCGTGTCACATGCCGCGTCCTTCTCGGGTTAAGAATGTTGGTCGTTGCACATGGGGGTGACACGGGTCGTGACATGGCCGTGTCACATGCGATACGGTTGTGTCAGAGGCCGTGTCGAATGTCGTGTGCTGGTTATCGAGTCGGTCGAGACGGCAAATGGGTGACACGGCCATGCACACGGCCGTGTTGCAACCCATGGTCGGCCTAGATTTTGTAATTTCAGGCCTAATCGGGGCCGTTCGTTTCCTTAGCTTTGGATCCAACAGTGGGGGGCTATTCCATAGAGGTTTTAGCCGGGATTTAGGGCTAGAATCCCTCATTTCATCCAAGTGAATCTCTCTCTAAGTTTTAGAGAGAGGGGGAGAGAAAGGTGGAGGAGGAGACTAAGATCCGGCCACTGGTGGAGCATCGGAGCTCCGAATCGCGATACGAGTCCAGATCCGCGAAGGCGACGCCGTTGCTGTGCTTTCCAACCGCGTAGATTTATCATGGCGCCGCAAAATAACGCAAGGGTAATGTTTTCTTATCCTAGGGCATGTGAAGCCCTCTTTTCCTTTGCATAGGAAGCCCTCTCTTGCGAGTGAGCGAAGATTTGGAGCGTTCCTTGGGGTAGATATGTGAAGTCCCCCTTGTATAGAGTCCGTATGCGAAAACAGGCATAGGCATTGTGTGTGAAGCCTATCCAGACAAGTAGAGCCGGATTAGTGATTTTGCATTGCATATGAACTGGGGAAGACTCCGGATGTTTGGGCATTTTTCGGGTTTTCTACGTGGTATATTGCAGTAGGGAGCCTTGGAGATTAACTCCAAGGTGCACCCGGAAAACTGGGCAAAAGCAAGTTTGTCCAACACGATGGCCGGGGAGCCAACGTGAACATAACCGGGTTATTTGATTGTTGTGGCGGAAACGGGAATCGGTGAGTCTTGACCTCCACATATGGCATAAATTTTCATTGCGGAATGAGCACGGGTCAGGCAGAACCGTGCCCGACCTATGCCGTTCGCTCGGACTGTTGGCATGGACGAGAGTCTTCAGCGGTCTATGGCTTAAATTGTCGGGACCAAGGCCATAAAGACAAAATTGCTCATATGATTGGCCGTCCAAGGGGCGGTGGTGGAACGAGAACGTCTATGGCTTGTATTGACGTGACGTTGGCCGGTTCGCCGTGAATGTGCCCTGTGTGCATGAGGTCTGTGGCCGTGCAAGCCTACGCCTGTGATGAAGTGTGTTTACAATATTTTATTGCCTATACTAATATACTGCAGGGAAAGAGCATCGCCGCCCCGATTTTGGGGGCGAGATCGTTATAATTGGTCAGCATTGCTGACCGTTGCTTTTGTTTACCACCGGGCGGTGGATTGTGACTTGCAGGTGCTGCGGAGCCGAGCTAGAAATAGCGGGCTAAAGCCCAAGTTGCTGAGCCGGCCCTCGAAGGCCTAATTTTGAGTGTTTCAATGTAATCATGTGTGGCCGGCCTACGAGCCGAAGTATGAAAATACTATTTTATCAAGCAAACTGTGTAAGGCCTAAAGGCCATTTCTATTTCTGTGTATTGAAACATTCCTTCGGGTGTTTTTGTAGTGTACATTCATGCTCTTTGGCCAGGTTCTTTCGCCTTACAACTTAATTTTAATGCTTCCGCTAGGTGCTTGTGTAGGACGTGTAATTGGTTGAATGGTTTCAACGCGTAACCAACAGGTCTGTCCGTAGCATATGGCATCGGGCCTCGGCCGGACCTACTGCTATATGCCATATGACGGATAGGGGTGTTACACTTTGGTCTCACTAAAACCTATTCAAACCAAACCTAATTGAGTTGAGATTATTATCGGAGTCATAATATGACCCTAAGAGTCAGCCACCAATATTTTTGGTGATTTAGAGGTCATTAGACCCCTTAAATAATTCATACATTGTTTATTAAATTTTTACAAAAACTAGGAAAATGATTTCCAAAAATTCCCATTTTTGGTTATGTTTTAGGAATATATAAGAGTGACCCCCATCAAAAATCTCAGGTCAATTGGATGACTTGTTTGATGGGGGTACTCATTTTAATTACTGGCTAGCCCTATGTATAGGCTGCAATATTTTGAGTGATGTGGTCATACCACTTACCCAAATTGGTTGAAACCAATTTTAAATTAAACTAGACATAAAGGGCTACAATTTTCATGTAGGACACTTTCACTGTAGGGAGCTCTAAGTATTTTTAATAAGTCAAAATATTCACAGCCTTTTAAGTAAAAGAATTGAATTAAATACTTATAATAAATTATTAGATTCTGCATGAATCTTGAAGAAGGATCGATGAGATTGGTTCATCTTCCCCAACGCGCCAACGTCCAGGATTAGCCCATCCTGGGCCATTTTTGCTGGCGATTTCCCGGCCACCCGCACCTCTTCCCGGCTGGCCACCGCCACCACCAGCTTCATTGAGGTGGTGGTTAGCGATTCGTGGTGGTTGGCCTGTCGATGGTGGCCAGAACAATGGTTTGTGGGTGGAGGAAAAATCTTGAAAAACAAAGACTTTGGCCATGCCGATCTTGGACCAATTGGCCTCAATTCTGGTAGCCGTCGATTGTAGATCTACCAGCTAGAAGAGAGGAGAGGGACATGACCTTAGTGGAAGGCTGCATTCGGGCCGATCGTCGGGTTGCCATGGATGGTGGTGGCGTCATCGGATGCTCTACAACAAAACTATAGAAGGCCTTGATTTCTTCAGGGGAAGAGTGGAAACGGCTCCTCTCTGCCCTGTGAAGCTTTAAAAAAAACAATTGGGGAAGGGGGAGGGTCAATCTTCAATAGACATTAATGGCGATGGGGATGCTTTTTCGGCCAATGTGCATTCACTGCAACCAGCCACTGAAAGGGCATGGTAAGTCCCTTGATCTCCTCAGTACTGATGGGGGAGATGAATAAGCCCATTGGAGATGAAGCGAGAGTGCCCTTTTCCTCCCTTGGCCATGAATGGCTCTCTTCCTCCTCTCTCTCCTCCATAAAAGGGGGAGTGGAGTTTTTCTTTCTCCTAATCACCATGGCCGAATTTGATGGCTAATTCAGCCTAAAGGCACCCCACTAACCCATATTAGTAATGGAAATAAGGTTAGCCCAAGTGGATTGGGCTTGAGCTTGAGTTAGCCTATTTGAGCTACTTCGACATAATACTAGGGTGGAGTTGACCTTAGTAAATTGACCTTTTGGGTTGCCTCCAATGGGTCCTTGTTGACCCATTGGCCTCCCCTTAGGTGTTGGTATGGTTGGGTAGGGTTGGCTAGGCTCCTTGAAGGCCACTTGACCCTTAGTTAGGGCACTTTGACCACTTTGGGGCTCGGGATGACTTGGGACAAATTGATCTTTTGGGTTGCCATAATGGGTCCTTGGTGGCCTATTGACCTCCCTTTTGGGTTACAAAGGTATAGGTGGGGTCCATTTACTAAAGGGAAGGTCAATTAGCCATATATAGGTCAGTTTGAAACATTTAGGGTTAGGGTGGATTAGGTCAACTTGACCACTTTGATTGTCCCCAAAGGTCCTTAGTTACCCTATAGATCACCCAAGGTATTAGCGATGTTGTGGTGGGGTCATTGAGTCAAGTTGTAGCCCTATGTTCAAACCCTAGGTCTTGTGGTGAGGTTGTGTTATAGGCAGACCAAGATGATATTCCCCTTGTGCCTTTGCTCACATGGTCTTTTGAGCTTCTTAGGGTTTTGTCATTACCTAGTCCAGTAAAAACCACTCCTAGGGGTCTAGTTGTTTGAGAGAGGTTACATCATGAGTTCTATTCATGTATTCACGATATATGTTCACGTACCTGCTTTTGACTTCTCTTTTAAACAGATTAGCAAGTGTTCGCGAGTTCACTTAAAGTACTCGCATTATATATTAATTTACTTGTTTTTGACTTCTCTTTTGCTGAGATTTGTAGGTGTTTGCGTGTTTACCTTAGGTACTTATGTTAAATATTTATTTACCCTCTTTTGACTCCCCTTTTGTAGAAATGATCAAGTGTTAACGAGTTCTCGTGATGTATTCATGTTATAAGTTAATTTACCTGCTTTTGACTTCTATTTTGCCAAGATAAGAAGGTGTTAATGAGTTCACTGCAAGTACTCATGTCATATGTTTATTTACCTATTATTGACTTCTCTTTTGGGGAGATTAGCAGGTGTTCACGAGTTTTCTTCAGGTACTCATGTTATATATTAACTAACCTGCTTTTAACTTCTCTTTTGCAGAGATTAGCAAGTGTTTGTGAGTTGACTTTAGATACTCGCATTATATGTTTATTTACCTGCTTTTGACTTCTCATTTGCGGAGAATTGCAGGTGTTCGCATGTTCTTTTTAGGTACACACGTTATATTTTAAATTTACCTGTTTTTTATTTCTCTTTTGCACAGATTAGTAAGCGTTCCCGAGTTTACCTCAGGTACTCGCGTTATATTTTAAATTTACCTTTTTTTGACTTCCCTTTTGCAGAGATTACCATGTGTTCATGAGTTCTCTTTAAGCACTTGCGTTATATTTTAAATTTACTTACTTTGACTTCTCTTTTGAATAGATTACCAGGTGTTCGCGAGTTCTCTTCAAGTACTCGCACTATATTTTTATTTACATGCTTTTGACTTCACTTTTGCAGATATTTGCAGGTGTTAGCATATTCACCTTAAGTACTCACGTAATATGTTTATTTACCTGCTTTTGACCTCTCTTTTTTAGAGATGAGTAGGTATTTGCGAGTTCTCTTCAGGTATTCACGTTATATGTTAATTTACCTGCTTTTGACTTCTCTTTTGCAGATATTAGAAAGTATTTGCGAGTTCAACTCAGGCACTAGTGTTATATGTTCATTTACATGCTTTTGACTTGTCTTTTGCAGATATTATAAGGTGTTTGTGAGTTCAACTAAATTACTCGTGTTATATATTTATTTACCTGCATTTTTACTTCTCTTTTGCAGAGAATAGCATGTGTTCGTGACTTCTTTTCAAGTATTCACGTTATATGATAATTTACCTGCTTTTGACTTTTCTTTTGCAGTGATAAGCAGGTGTTTGTGAGTTCACCTCAGGTACTCGCATTATATGATTATTTACATGTTATTGACTTCTCTTTTTCGGAGATTATAAGGTGTTTGTGAGTTCACCTAAGGTACTCGTGTTATATGTTTATTTACCTGTTTTTTATTTTTCTTTTGCAGAGATGAGCAGGTGTTCGTGAGTTATCTTTAAGTATTAAGGATATTTGTTATTTTACTTACTTTTGACTTCTCTTTTGCAGAGATTAGCAGGTGTTCGCGAGTTCACCAAGGTACTCAAGTTATATATTTATTTGCCTGATATTGTCTTCTCTTTTGCAAAGAGTAGCAGGTTTTGTGCTATATGTTTATTTACCTTCTTTTGACTTCTCTTTAAAAGAGATTAGCATGTTTTAGAAATTTCTCTTCTATTACTCGCTTAATATGTTTATTTACCTAGTTTTGGATTAACTTTTGCTGAGATTAGCAGGTTTTCGTGAGTTCTCTACATGTATTTGCGTTATAAGTTAATTTAACTTCTTTTGACTTCTCTTTGGGAGAGATTAGCAGGTGTTAGCATGTTTATCTCAGATACTCGTGTTATATGTTTAATTACTTGCTTTGTATTTCTCTTTTGTAGAGATTAGCCGGTGTTCGAGAGTTCTCCTCATGTACTCGCATTATATGTTAGTTTAACTGCTTTTGACTTCTCTTTTGCAGAGATTAGCAGGTGTTTGCGAGTTCACCTCAAGTACTCCTGTTATATGTTATTTTACCTGCTTTTCAGTTCTCTTTTGCATAGATTGGCAAGTGTTCGTGAGTTCTCCTTATATACTCACGTTATTTGTTAATATAACTGCTTTTGACTTATCCTTTGCTTACATTAGCAGGTGTTCATGAGTTCACATCAAGTACTCGTGTAATATTATTATTTACGTGCTTTTGACTTCTCTTTTGCAGAGATTAGCAGGTGTTCACGATTTCTCGTCATATAATCGCGTTATATGCTAATTTACCCACTTTTGACTTCTATTTTGCGGATATTTGCAGGTGTTTGTGAGTTCAATTCATATGCTCGTGCGATATGTTTATTTACTTGCTTTTGACTTCCCTTTTGCAGAGATTAGCAGGTGTTCACGAGTTCTCCTCATGTACTCGCATTATATGTTAATTTACCTACTTTTGACTTATATTTTGCAGATATTTGCAGGAGTTCACGAGTTCAACTCAAGTACTCGGTAATAATTTACATTTACCTAATTTTGACTTCTCTTTTACAAGGATTTGCAGGCATTCGCATGTTCACCTCAGGTACACGTGTTATATGTTTATTCACCAGCTATTTACTTCCTTTTTGCAGAGATGAGCAAGTGTTCATGAGTTCTATTCAGGTATTCACATTATATGTTAATTTACCTGCTTTGGAGTTCTCTTTTGCAGAGATTAGCATGTTTTGTGGGTTCACCTCAGGTACTCGAGTTATATGTTAATTTACCATCTTGTTTACTTCTTTATTATAGAGATGAGTAAGTGTTTGGGAGTTCTATTCAGGTATTAATGTTATATGTTAATTTACCTGTATTTTACTTCTCTTTGGTAGAGATTAGCAAATGTTTGCAAGTTCACCTCAGGTACTCACATTATATGTTTATTTACCTGCATTTGACTTCTTTTTTGCAGAAATTAGTAGGTGTTCGCGAGTTCTCCTAAGGTATTCATGTTATATGTCAATGTACTTGCTTTTGACTTCTCTTAAGCATAGTTGAGCAAGTTTTTGGTAGTTCATCTCTGGTACTCGCATTATATGGTTATTTACCTGCATTTGACTTTCCTTTTACATACATTAGCAGGTATATGCGAGTTTATCTCAGTTACTCATGTTATATGTTTATTTACATACTTTTGACTTCTCTTTTGTAGAGATGAGCAGGTGTTCACATGTTCTAATATGGTATTTATATTATAAGTTTATTTACTTACTTTTGACTTTTCTTTTGTAGAGATAAGCAGGTGTTCATATGATTACCTTAGGTACTCGCGTTATATGTTTATTTACCTTTTATTGACTTTTCTTTTGCAGAGATTAGCAGGTGTTTGTGAGTTCACTTAAGGTACTCGCATTATATTTTAACAAACTATCTTTTAACTTCTCTTTTGGAGAGATTAGCAGTTGCTCATGAGTTCACTTCAGTTACACGCATTATATATTTATTTATCTTCTTTTGACTTCTCTTTTGTGGAATTAGCAGGTGTTCGCGAGTTCTTTTAAGGTACTCACGTTATATTTTAAAATTAGTTGCTTTTAATTTCTCTTTTGCAGATATAAGTAGGAGTTCGCGAGTTCAACTAAGGTACTCACATTATAAGTTTATTTACCTGCTTTTGACTTCTCTTTTGCTGAGATTAGCATGTGTTCATGTGTTCTCTACAGGTGCTCTCATCATATTTTGAATTGACCTGTTCTTGACTTCTGGTTTTAAGATATTTGCAATTGTTTGTGAGTTCTACTCAGGTACTCGCGTTATAAGTTTATTTACTTATTTTGACTTCTCTTTTGCAGAGATTAGCAGGTGTTAGCAAGTTCAAATTAGTTACTAGTGTTATATGTTTATTTACCTTCTTTTGACTTCTCTTTTACTAAGATGAATAGATGTTCATGAGTTCTCTTAAGATATTCACGTTATATGTTAATTTACCTATTTTTAAGTTCTCTTTTGTAGAGATTAGCAGGTGTTTGTGATTTCACCTCAGGTACTCGTGTTATATGTTTATTTACATGCTATTGACTTCTCTTTTTTTGGAGATTATTAGGTATTCGCGAGTTCACAACAAGTACTAGTGTTATATGTTTATTCACCTACATTTTACTTCACTTTTGCTGAGGTGAGTTGGTGTTCGCGAGTTCTGTTTAGTTATTTACATTATATATAATTTTACATGCTTTTGACTTCTTTTTTGCAGAGATTAGCAAGTTTTCGCGTGTTCTCCTTAGGTACTCGTGTTATATGTTATTTACCTGCTCCTTAATTTTCTTTTACGTAGATTAATAGGTGTTTGCGAGTTCTCTTCAGGTACTCGCATTATACTTTAAATTAACTTGCTTTTAACTTCTCTTTTGCTGAGATTTGTGGGTGTTCATGAGTTCACCTTTGGTACTCGTGTTATCTGCTTATTTACCTGCTTTTGAATTCACTTTTGCAGAGATTAGCAGGTGTTCAAAGTTAATTGCTTTTGACTTCTCTTTTGCAGAGATTAGCAGGTGTTCGCAAGTTCACCTCGGGTACTCGTGTTATATGTTTATTTACCTACTTTTTACTTCTCTTTTGCAGAGATTGTAGGTGATCACGAGTTCTCCTCATGTAATCGCATTATATGTGAAGTTAGTTGGTTTTGACTTCTCTTTTTCTGAGATTAGCAGGTGTTCCCCAGTTCACCTCATATACTGGTGTTATATGTTTATTTACCTGCATTTGACTTCCCTTTTGCAGAGATTCGCTAGTGTTCACGAGTTCTCCTCATGTACTCACGTTATATGTTAATTTACCTACTTTTGACTTCTCTTATATAGAGATTTGTAGGTGTTCGCGAGTTCACCTCAGGGGCTCGCAATATATTTTATATTTACCTTCTTTTGACTTCTCTTTTATAGAGATTTGCAGGTGTTCGAGAGTTCATCTTAAGTACTCGCGTTATATATTTATTTACCAGCTTTTTACTTCTCTTTTTCAGAGATGATCCTGTGTTCGCGAGTACTGTCCAGGTATTCACGTTATATATTGGTACCCTAGATGTGATTTGGCTTATGTAATCCCTTTCCAGCCCCTCTTGATCCATATAACTATATATGATCATGATTAGGCCTTGTTCAGTTTCCCTAGGACAGTTTATAACTGTCCCTAGGACAGTTTATAACTATCCCTAGGACAGTTTATAACTGACCTAGAGCTTAGGCTAGAAGTTCTAGATGTATTTTTGGTTAAGGCATTTTCCGTTCGACCATCGTCGAACGAGGCCTCGCGATCGTCGATCATTGGTCGATGATAGCAGGGCTATAGAATCGTTGAAGTCAAGACAATTATCGTCGACCGATGGTCGACGATCTCAGAGCAAGTTTATTATGCTCTGAAGGTTGGTCGACGATCTTCCATCAGCACTTCAACGATCGTGTTCTTGCTTCACGATTTCTGTCTCGACAGATTTCTGCCTTAGTCGTCGACATCATGAGATGTTCGACGATATCTGTCTCGACAGATTTTTGCCTTAGTCGTCGACATCATGAGATATTCGACGATATTTGTCTCGACAGATATTTGCCTTAGTCGTCGACATCATGAGATGTTCGACGATTTCTGTTTAGACAAATTTTCTGCTTTAGTCGACGATATCTTGAGCTGGTCGACGATTTCTGTTCGACGATTTCTGTTTCGACAGATTTCTGCTTTTGTCGACGATCTGTTAGCTAGGTCGACGATCATCGAACCCTTGTTCGACGATTATTGTCTGCCTTTATCTTTTTGTATTCATTCTATCCCTTGGTTTATTTCCAAGTGTTTTAGCTTGTGGTTAGAGAATTTTCTGAAGTTGTTTTTGCAGATTTATGGCTTAAATTCACAATAAATTAATTACCAAATATGTCAAGCTTAAATCACGGGATTCAGTATTTTGATAAAGCATTTTTGTCCTATTATACAAAATATATTGCCAGGCTGTATTCTAGCTGTTGGCACTGTTTGCTATTTCCAAGAATGGTAAGTCCTTGTACTGAAATATTTTCCCACTTATTTAATTCCTTATTGGGACTGACAGTAAGCTAATAGGTCATTCTATTCCTATTGCTATATTCTATTTTGAGATAATCTGTTGCAGGGCTCGAGAATTCAAATCAATAGAGCCGTTTCAAAGGAAAAATGAGAAGACATATTTAAGAGAGATTTTTTTCTCAGAAAAACAAAAAGTTACAGATACAGAGAGATTTTTTTCAGTGCTGCATTCTCTCAAGCATCTTCAGAGCAACTCTTCACCATCTCACAAAAAGAAGAAGAAAAGCTCCCCTGAAGAAAAAGCCCAGAGCAATTACTTTCATTCTCAAGTCTCCTGAGCATCTGCTTAGAGTTTTCAAGACTTCAGAAAGAGCTCTAGTTCTGCTTCAATTATTCCAGAATCTGAAGACCTGATAAAAAATCAGTCTACAGATCTCTGAGGATTTAGTTTCAGTATATCTGAAACTCCTTCATGCTGAAGCAAAGGCTTTCCCTGGACTTTCACTGAGCCAGGGGGAGACTTTGATTCTTTAGAGAATCCACAAGTCTTCTCTAATCTGTATTTACAACAGAGAAGATAATCTAACCCTCTCAACCCCTTTGTAAAAGAGTTTGTTCACACCTCTTCAAAAGTGAACATTGGTGACAGGGCACCTTATCAACAACCTGTGGTTGAGCATCCTTATCAAAAGCTCAAAGGGTCTGTTTGATCTACCTGAATCAGATCATTGGTGGCAGGGCACCTTAGCAAAAACCTGTAGTGGATTCCTACCAGGGTGGTAGAAGAGTGGAGTACCTATTTAGAGGGAACCACTATATATCCTGTGTCTCTGGCTATCTTGTTTAATTGTTTATTCTGTGGTTGTGATAGAACTACCTAGGATTGCTAGTTGCTGTGATAGGCTTATAGTTAAACTGAAATTTCAGTTAACTCTCTCACTTTTGCACTTTACTGTGTTAGGCTCTTAAGGTTCAAGTATCAGATTATTTATTCCGCAAATAAACTCCAAGGGAGCTGACTAGTTGTTCATAAAATTTGAATACTCTATTCACCCCCCCCCCCTCTAGAGTAGTTTACAATTTATCCCCTCACTTTCAATTGATATCAGAGGGAGGTTGGCTGTTCATACAGGCTAACACCTGAGTTAAAAGATCCAGTGATAAGTTGTTTCCTGATACCATTCACAAACACTTTCACACATGGCCCAGTCTAAGGATTATGCAAGCACCAGACCTCCTGTATGCAACTTGTCCAAGTTTGGCATATGGAAGGCCAGGATAAGACTATACATGAATTCTATTGATGAAGTTATCTTTTCTTCTATTTTGACAGGACCACCTGCTAGGCCTGCTGCTGCTTCTATCACATCTGCTGATCTCAGTGCTGTGCCACTTCCTGATTACAATGAAAGCTACAAGAAGGCAAAAGCAGCTGATGCAAAAGCAATGAATATCCTAGCTCAGACAATGTTTGATGAAATATTCCAGAAGCTTGCTGAATGTACCTCAGCCAAAGCTATGTGGGATTCCCTCAACCACATAGTTGCTGGCTCAGCTGATGAGAGGAAGGACAGGAGATCCAACCTCACCTCTCAGTATGAAAATTTCAAGAAGGATGATGCTGAAGACATTGACTCAATGTACACAAGACTCAGTTCAATAATAAGTGAACTGAGGTCTTTGGACAAGGAGATAACTTTGTCAGAAGTCAATGACAAGATCCTGATGTGCCTTCCCATCTCTTGGGACTCAAGGATATGGCCCATCAAGGATGGAAGAAACACTGTGGAACTCTCCACAGAAGCTCTGTTGGGAAAGCTCAAGTCATATGAGCAAACTTTAAAGAGCAGAGCTGCTGCAACTGAAGTAAAAACTCCTACACCAACAAAGAAAGAGCACTCTCTAGCTCTTAAGGCTGCTGAGACTTCTGAAGGAAGTCAATCAAATGAGGAGTTACTGGCACTCATTGCCAAGAGGTTCTTCAACATGGGAAGAAGAGACCTCAGAAAGAAGTCCTCCAAGTATGAGGACAAACCAAGGTATGACAAGACTCCATCTAAAGAAATCATCTGCTATGTTTGCAGCAAGCCTGGACACATTGCTCCAAATTGTCCAGAGAAGAAACACAAGGAGAAGAAACATGAGAAAGAGTACAGGAAGCACCACTCCAAGTCCTCCTCACACAAATACAAGAAGAAGGACAAGGGATTTGTGGCTGCTACCTGGAGTGAAACAGAAGAGGATACCTGCTCCTCTAGCTCCAGTGATTCAGAAGGAGAAGAAGAGAAGAAAGCCAAAGAGGTCTGCCTCATGGCTATCAATGCCTGCAGCTCTTTGTCAGCTGCAGAGAATTCTGAAGAAGAAGGAGACAATGAAGAAGATCTTCCTATGGAAGACCAGGTAATCAACTCATTTGATTTTTCATCTCCTGAGTTCAAATTAAAATTTAAAACTCTATGTTTAGATCTACTGTTATCTGAAAAAGAAATCAAGTCACTTAGATCAAAGATAATGGAACTAGACATGGAAGGTACTGAAATAATCAGATTAGAAAAAGAATTAGAAAGCTTAAGAGGAGAAGTAACATTCCTAAAATTAGAACTAGCTAAATCTAAGAGGTTAGAAGAACAATTAAATGGCAGAAGCCTTAAATTATCTGAAATAACCAGTATAGCAAACACTAGGGTTGGTAATGATAAACTAGGCTTAGGTGCTACATCTAGTGAACCCATCCTCCTCACAAAGGAGAGATTTAGCACTCCAGTAAAATTTATTTCTGAATCAGGAATAAAGAATACTGAGAAAATTGAAAAATGTAAGAAAATTCAGAATAAGATTAAGAAAGAGAACAGGAAGAAAAAATTTCTAGCTTTACAAAAATCGTCGAACATTAATCGACGATCGTCAAACCAATCGTCGAACGTCTATCGACGATCGCTGAACACCTTCACCAAGTATGATATTTTTGGTGCAGGAGATCGACGATCTCATCTTGAGTCGTCGACCAGTGATCGACGATCTCATCTTGAGTCATCGACCAGTGATCGACGATCGTGGAATCCAGAACATAGCACTACTACAAATGATCGACGATATGGCTTGCGATCGTCGACCGTGGATCGACGATCTGGACTTAAGCTGGAAAATAAATTTCAAACTTCCAGAATTGCAAATCCCAATCACTACCCTAGGTTGTTTAATCCTTCAACTGAATGGATTATCCCACCTAGGAGATCACACCCTTTAGGATATAAATCTAAGCCTGCAAAATCTTTTATATCTAGTTTTTCTTTTGTGAAGAATACTGGACCCAAGGTAACCTGAGTCCACAATGTATAACTGTTCTCTCTGCAGGTGAAGACCTATCCAGTCATACATGACAAATGGTATCTGGATAGTGGATGCTCAAAGCATATGATAGGAAAGAAGAAGAATCTGTCAGGGTTCAAAGCCAAGCTGGGACCAAAAGTTGTATTTGGGGATTCCAGCTGTGGACAGACTGAAGGGTATGGCAGCTTCACCATAGGAGCTGTAACATTCAAGAAGGTTGCTTATGTCTCAGGACTAAAGCACAACCTAATCTCTGTAAGCCAAATGTGTGATGCTGGGTACAAGGTATGGTTTACTGACACTGCTTGTAATATTGCTCTAAATATTACTGTTGTGTTAGTAGGTATTAGAATTGGTAACGTTTATGTTGTAGATTTTAACTCATCCAAATCTGAAATATGCTTATTTAATGAAGTAACCAGTAATAATACCCTTTGGCATAAGAGACTTAGTCATGTAAATTTGAAAAACATTTCTAGGTTGGCTAAATACAATCTTGTAAGAGGCTTACCTTCTTGCCCCTACAAGAAGGAAGGCCTTTGCAAAGCTTGTCAATTAGGTAAGCAAACAAGAAATAGCTTTAAATCAGTTAATAAAAGTGATTCTCCCAGGATTCTGTACTTGCTACATTTGGATTTATTTGGTCCTATTGCTGTACAGAGTCTTGGAGGAAAGTCTTACACTCTAGTAATTGTAGATGACTTCTCTAGGTTCACTTGGGTATTCTTCTTGAGAACTAAGGCTGATAACTTCAAGGTTCTTACAGATTTTCTAAAGTGTATACAGAGTGAGTATTCTACTCAGATTGCCTTGATCAGAAGTGATCATGGTACTGAGTTTGAGTCTCTTCTTATGCAAGAATTTTGTGAGAAGGAAGGTATCAAACATAGCTTCTCTGCTCCTAGAACTCCTCAACAAAATGGTGTAGTTGAAAGGAAAAACAGAACCCTAATTGAAGCTGCAAGTACATTGTTGGCAGATGCTAACATGCCTCTGTCCTTTTGGGCTGAAGCAGTTAGCACAGCTAACTATGTATTGAACAGAAGTCTGATACATAAACTTAAGGGTAAGACTCCCTATGAGTTACTTAAGCAAGTGAAACCTAAAATAGACTATTTTAGAGTATTTGGCTGTGTTGCTTTTGTTCATAATAATAACAAAGAATACCTTAGAAAATTTGAGGAAAAAGCTTCAATGGGAGTTTTTCTAGGATACTCTCAAGTAAGCAAAGCCTATAGGGTCCTTAATATATCCTCTCTTAAGATAGAAGAGTCTGCACATGTCTCTTTTGATGAGACAGTCATGTATTATAAGGAGAAGGACTCTTCCTCTAATAGTACAGTGCAAGTCCTAGGAGTAAGTAAGGATTTGGAAGGTTTGAGACTCACACAGGAGAATCATCCCCAACAAACTCCTTAGGTTGCTTCTTCAGATTCTGAATCTGATGTATAACTTTTAGAAGTTAAAGCACCTGCTCCAACAGTTGATCAAATTCCACATGAGGAATTAAATCTTGAACATGTTGAAGATCAGATCATTGTTGAACCTACTAATCTTGTCACACTTAGAGATCACCCTGTATCTCAAGTGATTGGAGACATTTCAGTAGGAGTCCAGACAAGACATCAACTCAACAAAGATGTGATGTTTGCTTGTTTCCTTTCTCAGGTTGAGCCCCTAAACATTAAAGATGCTGAGCTTGATCCACACTGTATTATAGCCATGCAAGAGGAACTTAACCAGTTTGAAAGATGTAAAGTTTGGACTTTGGTTCCAAGACCAAGAGGCCAACTGATCATAGGCACCAAGTGGGTGTTTAGAAACAAGCTTGATGCCCAAGGCATAGTAGTTAGGAATAAGGCTAGGCTAGTAGCTCAAGGCTATAGACAGGAGGAAGGCATAGATTATGATCAGACTTTTGCCCCTGTAGCTAGACTAGAAGCCATTAGGATTTTCCTAGCCTATGCTGCCTATAAGAGATTTAAGGTCTTCCAAATGGATGTGAAGAGTGCCTTCCTCAATGGAGATTTAAAGGAAGAAGTGTTTGTTGAACAACCACCAGGGTTTGTTTCATCAACCTTACCCACTCATGTGTTCAAACTCCAAAAGGCTCTATATGGACTTAAGCAAGCTCCTAGAGCTTGGTATGAGACCTTAGCAAATTTCCTTCTAGAACACAAGTTTGTGAGAGGTGTAGTAGATAGAACCCTATTTATTAGACATCATAAGGACTCACAACTGTTAGTTCAAATCTATGTAGATGACATTATATTTGGCTCCACTGATCCCAAACTATGCAAGAGGTTCTCTGAACTAATGCACTCCAAGTTTGAGATGAGCAGCATGGGTGAGTTATCCTATTTCCTTGGTCTCCAAGTGAAACAGTGTGTTGATGGTATCTTCATTTCTCAATCAAAATATGCCAGAGAGCTGGTTAAAAGATTTGGAATGTCTGATGCTTCATCAATGAGCACACCTATGGCCTCAAATGCAGTTATTGATTCTGATGTCAATGGCAAGTCTGTTGATCAAAAGAACTATAGAGCCATTGTTGGTTCCCTGCTGTATTTGACTGCAAGTAGGCCAGACATAATGTTTGCTACATGCCTATGTGCTAGGTTTCAGGTCAACCCAAGGGAATCTCACTTAACTCTTCTCAAGAGGATCTTGAGATACCTTAAGGGATGCCCTAACTTAGGACTGTGGTACCCAGCTGAGTCAGGATTTGAATTAATTGGATATTCAGATGCTGATTATGCTGGTTGTAGAGTTGACAGGAAAAGCACCTCAGGGACCTGTCAGTTCCTGGGAGAGAGACTTGTCTCTTGGTTTTGTAAGAAACAGGCATCTGTGTCTACTTCAACTGCTGAGGCTGAATATATAGCAGCAGCTAGTTGTTGTTCACAGATCCTGTGGATTCAAAATCAGCTAGTGGATTATGGGTACACACACTCAAAAACAAAAATTCTGTGTGACAGTACTAGTGCAATATCAATTGCTCAAAATCCTGTGCACCATTCCAGGACCAAGCACATTGAGATTAGACATCATTTTCTGAGAGATAATGTGGAAAAGAACAAGATAGCAATGGAATTTATATCCACAGACCTGCAGAGAGGAGATATTTTCACTAAGCCCCTTGATGAACAAAGGCATTTGTTCTTCCTGAACCAGCTTGGTATGATTAATGGTTCAGAGTAGTGAAAATTTGGATAGATTTGTTTTCTGTCTAAAATCGTCGAACGACTGCTCGACGATCTTCGACCAGGTTTGGTATCTATCGTCGACCAATTGGTCAACGACAGATCGTTTTTTGTAGTAAGGCAGAAATCGTCGATCAACTGGTCAACGATCTCTCCTTAGGTATCTATCGTCGACCAATGGTCGACGACAGATTTTCTGTGTTGTGTGGAGAATCGTCGACCAACATATATTGATCGACGATTGTGGTGATTGCTTGTAGTCGGTCGATGTTTACGATTAGTCAAATATTGACTATCGTCGATCATTGTTCGACGACCGATTTTGTTCCGGGTTCGACGATCGCAGATTTATATCTGATAGTCGATTTAGGTCTGGAGATCGTCGTTCTTCCGCTCCGTCTTTTCATATTCCATCTTCTGGCTTAGAATTCGCTCTCGAACTCTAATCCCGCGCGATTCTCTTCTCCCCTGCCTTGCATCTCGGTTCTCCATTCTCTCTTCAATCCAATGGAGATTCCTTCAGCAGTTCTCTTCGGGATGAAGTTCGACACTGGATTCTGTGTCGACTTCGATTCCTTCAGTCGATGTGATCAACCCATCCAAGACATTCTGCAGCTGTGTGAAGATCAAGGCCTAAAGAGATTTATGTCATTCTCACCGAAGATTCATATACCAGAGATTCGAGAATGGGTATATACTTCGTCCTCCAGCGACGAAGCCATGACTGGAAAGATAAATGGAGAGGAGGTCATTCTGACTCCTGAAGTTCTGACTGAGCTGTTTGGACTACCAATCGGTACTGAGGACTATGAGCAAAATACAGAGGAATATGGCCGCATGCTAACTGTGATGGGCCATGCTGAGGGTATTCCAGCTAAGCTGCTGAAGATCAATCTGTCTCCAGAGTATAAGTTTCTGGCAGACCTGGTGGGCAAGGTCGTTTTGGGAAAACACTCTGCTCACGACAACATCAACAGGCAACAATTTGCCTTAATGTCAGCTTTGGTGAATAAGACGCAGATAGCCTGGGGAAAAGTTCTGTTTGAACTGATAAGGAGAAAGAACAACAAGAAAGAAGACAACCTTGCCAGGGTGTTGGGTGTGTTTCTGTATGTGAAAGCACCCCTGCTGCTTGTTTCTGCACCCTCTGCAGTCAACGCCAGCAAGAGGTTGGACCCCTCTCTGTTCAAGAAATCCCAGAGAGTCATCAAGAAGTCAGCCAGGGTTGATCCTAACCCTCCATCAGACACAAGGGCTGATTCAGCCACTCTCCAGCTTGCTGGGGAAGGCTCAGTAATCCCTCCATCCTCCCTCTTTACCCCTGCATCCTCATCTCCTGCATTACCCTCCACACAATCTGCAGTGCCACCACAACATGAATCCCTACATGCATCTCCCATCCTACATGCATCTCCACCCCAGTCACCCACACCACAACATCTGGCAGCCTCAGCCAGTGTTGACATTGTAACTGCTACCATCCTCACACACCTCTCTCAACATGAATCCCACACTCATGGTGATGATCACCCATCTCCACATGATTCATTTGATCATGTGGCAGATCATACTGCTTCCATTCCATCACCACCTCAATTTGCATCCCACAGTCATCCATCCACCTCCACACCCTCAGCATTTCAGATAACTCCTGAATTGCTTGCACATATTGTAGAGCTCATCACTCCATCCATATAAAAAATGATTGAGGCTGCCAATGCCCCTCTCATTGCATCCATCAATGCCCTTACTGAAGCCATCAAATCACTTCCACCCTCTGCTGAGCCCTCTTCAGTAAGATGCATGACTCCAGTCCCCACTGAAGTCATGCAGGGGGAGATGTCTGTTGAAGTGGTCTCAGGTGATGCCTTGACCCTTCAGGACAATTCTTCCCTTCCCCTTCCAGCAATTGTAGAAGAACCTCAAGAGCTTCTAAAGGAAGCTATTCCAGAGAAAGAGTCTCTGATGAAAGATCCAGAGCAACCAGAAGGTAAAACACTTCCTCTAAAGGTTATAATCAGGACTTTAAATTGATATCTTTATCTAACAAAGACATTCACTCCCTAGTGAATCTAGCTTCTGATGAAGAAGTCTCTGAGAGAGATAATGAGGAAGTCCTCATGGACTTGTGTGAAAAAGTTCCAATGAACACTACTGACTCAGAAGTAGTGGTTCAACAACTTGAGAATATGCTGCTGCTGCTGCTGCTGGAGAAGCTGAGGCTGTGCAAGACTTACCAGAGAATGCCTCCAAGATGACTGAAAAGGAATCAAGCTCAGGTACTCTAAACCTTGAACAATATATAGCCTTTATGGCTGAGAATATTGCCTCTGAGTACATTGAAGAGTTGGCTAAATCTCATATGGTTTCCCTAGCCATCTCTCTACGAAAAGCATCTGCCGATGCAGATACAGTCATCTTTTCTCCACCTATCCTTACCTATCCTCTACCCATTCCTTCTATTGCAGAACTGGTCCCCAGGATAGTTCCTGACTTGTATCCTGAATCAGAACTCTGGAAGAGATCTCCAAATGTTGATCTTGATGCCCTCCTTGAGCAAGATGCCATTAAGGAAGCAAGAGAAAAAGAAGATAGAGAGAAGCAGGAGAAAGAAAAGGCTGAACATGCTATAGTTGCCAAGGATATCTCAGAACAAGACTTTGATGATTATGCTGGCAGAACCTCATCCCACTCCTCTGATGATGATGATTCTGAGGATTCTGATAGCACCCAGAAGAAGAAAAAGGCTGTATCCAAGAAAAGAAAAGCATCTGCTCCTACTGCTAATCCAGACAAGGATGTTCCCTATTTCATTCTGAAGGGAATTGATCCCAAGAGCAAAGAATTTCAACCATGGATGAGACTCTCAAAGAATCAGACAAGAGAGAAGAAGAGAACAAAAAGATATGACACTCCAATTCAGAAATTCCCCCCCAGAGGTCCTCCTCCACCTCCTGGTGCTGGAGCCTCTGGAAGTCTCTCTTCTACCCCATCTGCAAAATCAGCCAGTTCTAACACCTTTCAGTCCTACCAGAGAAGGAGTAACCAAAGCCAGGGAGGCCAAGATGTATCAGGACAAGGAAGGAAAAGAAATGAAAATGCTCCCATGGAACAAATAAAGGAGATGACATTTCAGCAACCTACTTTCTCTCCTCCTCCTTCTCCTAAAAAGAAAGTTCCAGAATGGAAAACTTCTCCTCCCAGGAGAGGTCCATCCTCCACATCAAGGAAACCTGCTGCTTCTGAGACAGTTGAAACAAAAGGAAAAAGAGTGGTCTATTCAGAGAAATCCCACAAGAAGTTCACTGAACTTGCACCTCCAAGATCTCTATATGCTGAAACTGATCCTAAGAAGGCTGCACAGATTCCTCTTGGCTCAAGAAAATTAGCCACAGCTCTTCAAAGGAACATGGAGATTGCAGCTCAAGCTGATACTGACAGACCACCCTCTCCATCAGATATGACTGAAACTGAAAGAATTGCCTCTATGGCAAGATTTAAGGAATTTATTGCTCTAAGCATGATGGAGAGAGCCAAAGCTCAAGGACTAGACCCTACAGCATATACAACTATGTCTGAATTCAGAGAAAAGGAACTCAGCAAAATTCAAGTCAACTCTGAAATTTTTAATACTGAAGAATACATGAAGTTGCACCCTGCTGCAGTTCTACCAAGCTATGCTAAAAAGAAAATTATTGGTGAACATGACCTAATGCTATCCAAAAGACAAGCAGCAAATCCAAACAGAGAAATTATTTTCAAACCAGCTGTAATCCCTAAGAACTCATCTGATGCTAAAACCTCTGATAAATCTGCTTGATACTTTATAGTTCTGCTGATTTATGTTTTTATGTTTTTCTGTGGATTGCCTGTGATTTAAATTTTTGGTTAATCTCTGCTTTTGTTATTGTGTGCATTAGTTTTTAGATCGGATTGGATAACATAACCCAAATAGGGGGAGATTGTTGGTACCCTAGATGTGATTTGGCTTATGTAATCCCTTTCCAGCCCCTCTTGATCCATATAACTATATATGATCATGATTAGGCCTTGTTCAGTTTCCCTAGGACAGTTTATAACTGTCCCTAGGACAGTTTATAACTGACCTAGAGCTTAGGCTAGAAGTTCTAGATGTATTTTTGGTTAAGGCATTTTCCGTTCGACCATCGTCGAACGAGGCCTCGCGATCGTCGATCATTGGTCGACGATAGCAGGGCTATAGAATCGTTGAAGTCAAGACAATTATCGTCGACCGATGGTCGACGATCTCAGAGCAAGTTTATTATGCTCTGAAGGTTGGTCGACGATCTGCCATCAGCAGTTCAACGATCGTGTTCTTGCTTCACGATTTCTGTCTCGACAGATTTCTGCCTTAGTCGTCGACATCATGAGATGTTCGACGATATCTGTCTCGACAGATTTTTGCCTTAGTCGTCGACATCATGAGATGTTCGACGATATCTGTCTCGACAGATATTTGCCTTAGTCGTCGACATCATGAGATGTTCGATGATTTCTGTTTAGACAGATTTTCTGCTTTAGTCGGCGATATCTTGAGCTGGTCGACGATTTCTGTTCGACGATTTCTGTTTCGACAGATTTCTGCTTTTAGTCGACGATCTGTTAGCTAGGTCGACGATCATCGAACCCCTGTTCGACAATTATTGTCTGCCTTTATCTTTTTGTATTCATTCTATCCCTTGGTTTATGTCCAAGTGTTTTAGCTTGTGGTTAGAGAATTTTCTGAAGTTGTTTTTGCAGATTTATGGCTTAAATTCACAATAAATTAATTACCAAATATGTCAAGCTTAAATCACGGGATTCAGTATTTTGATAAAGCATTTTTGTCCTATTATACAAAATATAATTGCCAGGCTGTATTCTAGCCGTTGGCACTGTTTGCTATTTCCAAGAATGGTAAGTCCTTGTACTGAAATATTTTCCCACTTATTTAATTCCTTATTGGGACTGACAGTAAGCTAATAGGTCATTCTATTCCTATTGCTATATTCTATTTTGAGATAATCTGTTGCAGGGCTCGAGAATTCAAATCAATAGAGCCGTTCCAAAGGAAAAATGAGAAGACATATTTAAGAGAGATTTTTTTCTCAAAAAAACAAAAAGTTACAGATACAGAGAGATTTTTTTCAGTGCTGCATTCTCTCAAGCATCTTCAGAGCAACTCTTCACCATCTCACAAAAAGAAGAAGAAAAGCTCCCCTGAAGAAAAAGCCCAGAGCAATTACTTTCATTCTCAAGTCTCCTGAGCATCTGCTTAGAGTTTTCAAGACTTCAGAAAGAGCTCTAGTTCTGCTTCAATTATTCCAGAATCTGAAGACCTGATAAAAATCAGTCTACAGATCTCTGAGGATTTAGTTTCAGTATATCTGAAACTCCTTCATCCTGAAGCAAAGGCTTTCCCTGGACTTTCACTGAGCCAGGGGGAGACTTTGATTCTTTAGAGAATCCACAAGTCTTCTCTAATCTGTATTTACAACAGAGAAGATAATCTAACCCTCTCAACCCCTTTGTAAAAGAGTTTGTTCACACCTCTTCAAAAGTGAACATTGGTGACAGGGCACCTTATCAACAACCTGTGGTTGAGCATCCTTATCAAAAGCTCAAAGGGTCTGTTTGATCTACCTGAATCAGATCATTGGTGGCAGGGCACCTTAGCAAAAACCTGTAGTGGATTCCTACCAGGGTGGTAGAAGAGTGGAGTACCTATTTAGAGGGAACCACTATATATCCTGTGTCTCTGGCTATCTTGTTTAATTGTTTATTCTGTGGCTGTGATAGAACTACCTAGGATTGCTAGTTGCTGTGATAGGCTTATAGTTAAACTGAAATTTCAGTTAACTCTCTCACTTGTGCACTTTACTGTGTTAGGCTCTTAAGGTTCAAGTATCAGATTATTTATTCCGCAAATAAACTCCAAGGGAGCTGACTAGTTGTTCATAAAATTTGAATACTCTATTCACCCCCCCTCTAGAGTAGTTTACAACTTATCCCCTCACTTTCATTATATGTAATTTACCTGCTTTTGACTTCTCTTTAGTAAAGATTAGCAGGTCTTTGCGAGTTATCTTCAGGTACTCACGTTATATGTTAATTTAGCTTTTTTTACTTCTCTTTTAGAAAGATTTGCAGGTGTTTGCGAGTTTACCTCAGGTACTCTTGTTATATGCTTATTTAATTGCTTTTGACTCTACTTTTGCAGAGATGAGCAGGTGTTCACGAGTTCTCATCAAGTATTTATTTTATAAGTTAATTTACTTGCTTTTGACTTCTCTTTTGCAGAGATAAGTAGGTGTTCGTCATTTCACCTCATTTACACGCGTTATATGTTTATTAACCTATTATTAACTTCTCTTTTATGGAGATTTACAAGTGTTCGCGAGTTCTCTTCAGGTACTCGCATTATATTTTAACTAACCAGCTTTTGACTTCTCTTTTATAGAGATTAGCAGGTGTTTACACTTTCACTTCAATTTCTCGCATTATATGTATATTTATCTATTTTTTACTTCTCTTTTACGGAGATTAACAGGTGTTCACAAGTTCTTTAGTTACTCATATTATATTTTAAATTTACCTATTTTTTATTTCTCTTTTGCAGAAATTAGTAAGAGTTTGCTAGTTCAACTCAGGTACTCTTATTACATGTTTATTTGCATGCTTTTGACTTCTTTTGTAGAGATTAGCACATGTTCATGAGTTCGCTTCATGCACTCGCATTATATTTTAAATTTACCTGCTTTTGACTACTCTTTTGAAGAAATTACCAGGTGTTCTCTAGTTCTCCTCAGGTACTCGCATTATATGTTAATTTACCTACTCTTAACTCCACTTTTGCAGAAGATTAGCAGGTGTTAGCATATTCACCTCAGGTTATCGCATTATATGTTTATTTACCTCCTTTTGACTTCTCTTTTGCAAAGATGAGCAGGTGTACACGAGTTCACTTCTTAAATTTACGTTATATGTTAATTTACCTGCTTTTAACTACTCTTTTGCAGAGATTAGCAAATTTTTAAAAGTTAACCTCAAGTACTAGCGTTATTTGTTTTTTTTACAAGCTATCTACTTCTCTTTTGCAGATATTATTAGGTGTTCGAGAGTTCACCTCAGGTACTCGTGTTATATGTTTTTTAACCTACTTTTAACTTCACTTTTTCAGAGATGAGCAGGTGTTCGCGAATTCTCTTCAGGTATTCACATTATATGTTAATTTACTTGCTTTTGACTTCTCTTTTGTAGAGATTAGCAGGTGTTCGCGAGTTTCCCTTAGGTACACGTGATATATGTTTATTTACCTGCTATTGACTTCTCTTTTGCAGAGATTTGTAGGTGTTTGTGAGTTCACCTTAGGTACTCATGTTATATGTTTATTTACCTTCTTTTGACTTCTCTTTTGTAGAGATTAGAGGGTTTTCACGAGTTATCTTCAGGTACTCGCGTTATATGTTAATTTACCTATTTTTGACTTCTCTTTTGTAAAGATTTGTAGGTGTTCGTGAGTTCACCTTATGTACTCCCTTAATATGTTTATTTACAAACTTTTAACTTACTTATTGCTGAGATTAGCACGTGTTTGCGAGTTCTCTTCAGGTATTCAAGTTATGTGTTAATTTAACTGCTTTGACTTCTCTTTTGCAGACATTAATAGGTATTCATGAGTTCTGTGTTATATGTTTATTTATCTACATTTGACTTCTCTTTTGCAGAGATTAGTATGTGTTCTTGGGTTCTTCACATATACTCACATTATATGTTAATTTACCAACTTTTAACTTCTCTTTGTATAGATTTGCAGGTGTTCGCAAGTTCAACTCATGTACTCGCTTTATATGTTTATTTACCTACTTTTGACTTCTATTTTAAAAATTTTAGCAGGTTTTCGCGTGTTCTCTTCATGTATTCACGTTATATGTTAATTTACCTACTTTTGACTTCTTGTATGCATTGATAAGCATGTAACATCCCATTTCCGCCTAAACCCCTAGGAGTCGGTCTGTCGTGACAGAACCCTAGGAAACCCAAAAATTAAAGTCCATCAACCAAGACTTCAAGTCACGGGTTGGTCACGCTCGTGACCTACCTATCACGCCCGTGACCTACCTGTCACGCCTGTGACCTAGGGCGTGACCCCTTCGACGATCGTCGATCTCAGGAAGACGATCGTCGAGCATAGAATTTGCAACCCAGGCCTATCACGCTTGTGACCTATGTGTCACGCCCGTGACCTAGGGAGTGACCCCTTCGACGATCGTCGATCTCAGTGAGACGATCGTCGAGCGCAGAATTTGCAATCCGGGCCTGTCATGCCCGTGACCTATGTGTCATGCCCGTGACCTAGGGCGTGACCCCTTCGACGATCGTCGATCTCAGGGAGATGATCGTCGAGCAGAATTTACATCATGGCCATGTCACGCCCGTGACCCACGTGTCACGCCCATGACCTAGGGCATGACCCCCTCGACGTTCGTCGATCTCAGTGAGACAATCGTCGAGCGCAGAATTTGCATCATGACCCTGTCACGCCCGTGACCCACGTGTCACGCCCGTGACCTAGGGTGTGACCACCCTTCGACGATCGTCGATCTCAGGATGACAATCGTCGAACTCAGAATTTGCCACCCAGGTTTGTCATGCCCGTCACCCACGTGTCACGCCCGTGACAAAGGCCGAAACGTCATCCAGGCTGGAAATTTCTGTAAACCCAAGTCATAATAAATTCTGATTATGGGAATTTACAGCAGGAGTATTTATGGGTCATTTCTTTATCTAATTACTTAGTAAAATGAGGAAGTGTTGACCCAATAGTAAATCTCCACCTGGATTAGTCTTCTCATCTTCCACCGTTTCCTTTCCTCCACCATAACCGAAAAGCCATTCATTAAGAGAGCTTTTATTGCCATGAATGCTTCACCCTTTCCCCTCGCCACTTGGAGATCTATAAAAGCCCCCTTAGAGCAAGATGAGAAGGTTAAACTCTTGACCAAATGGATTCAGATTTTGTTCTTGCTGAAGGAGAAGTTCGGGAATGCCACCACCGCGCCATGACAATCCGACGTTCATCTTGCCTCCAAACCGCAAACAAGGTCCTCCTCTACTTCTTATCTTATGGGTAGATTTTAGGATCTTAGAAATGAAGTTCGTGCTCAAAGGAGCCATACCTATCTCGCGTTTTCATGGAAAACCATAAAAAAATATATTTTCGGGTACGCCGGAAACCGCCACCTCCGGCGGCCAAACCACCGGCAACCGATAGCCATCGCCTTGACGGAGGTGGTGGTGGGTGTGGCTGGCCAGGGAAGTGACCGGACGGCCCGCTACGGATTACGGAAGAGCTACAAGAAAAATATGTTTTCTTAGTTCTGTTCACGGGTTCTGTAGAAGATGAACAGTAAAACATATTTATATTATAAAGTTTTGAATATAATAAATAAGGAAAATATATATATAATTGGTTGTATTTTGAGGCTGCAAAACGAGGCACTTAAATGCCTATTTAGGAAACATTGCCAGTCATGAAAGTTGTAGCCCTTCGAGTCTAGATTAATTTTAAATTAGTTTAAACTCATTTGGGTAAGAGGTTTGACCGCAGTACCCGTTTTAGTGCGGGCTGTACCAAGAGTTGGGCCGGAACTAAAATGAATGACCACTCTTCGTCCCTCGTCCAAATAACCTGAAATTTGGGTAGGAGTTTACCCTTAGCTGTATCTGGAAGCTGTACAAAAATGGGAATTTTTGGAGATACTTTGCCTAAAGTTTTTGTTTTAATTTAATAAAGTTAGAGTAATTTATTTATGTGGTCAAGTTACCTCCAAACCCTCCCAAATTTTGGTTAGTGGTCCCTGGCTATAAAACCTAGTTCTGTACAAATTTTAAACTCATTTGGATGAGTTTTGAATAGGGAGTCACCTATTCTAAACTAGGCAACAGTGAGGCATTTTTTTAGTAAAAAGTGCACTACAGGTTGGAACTGTCAAATCACCTCAACATAGGCGACTTGGAAGGGTTATTATAACCCAGCTTGAGAAAATGGTATGGTTTAGGGTTGGTTTACACTAGGATCCAAACTCAAACCCTAAATGGAGGGTTTTGAGGGTTGTGAAGGACATGAGAGCAATTGCTCTCGTATTGCCTTGAAACTCTGTAGAGTTAACATTAGCATGATAAGAATCATCTGGATGGAATCTTGGAGGATTTTAAGACAAGTAGATACCTCAAAACCCTAATCTTAGCTTTAGGGTAAAATACTAATTAAGCAAATTTCATCACTAAACATTATCTAAAGGCTGTGAAACTCGGGTAGAAAGAGTTTTTGAGTGGGTAGAATCTATAGCAATTTTACTGGAATTTTCTGATGTATATTTCCAGCACTTCTTTTGTAACGTTTGTTATAGCTCTAATTGATATTTTATTTATTTGAATTTTATGTTCATTGAAACCCCATGAAATCTTGGAAGTAAAAGTTTTAGGACAGAATGGTTGCTCTTGAATTTTTATATAATTTTTAGTTGAGTAAATCTAGTACTTCCTCCACAAATGTTAAAAAGGGCTTTTATGATTTAAAAATTAATTATGCATGATATTTCTGTTGAAAAATTATGAGGCTTAGGAATTATGACTTTCTGGCCAAAATATACTTGTAGACATTTATTCATGATTTTTAGAATTGTAGTTACGGTACTTTCTTTACAAGTCCACCTTAAGGAGATATTTGATAAATAATTTGTTCAGGGATTAATACTTGCTGAAAAATTTTGAAATTGGGCCAATGCTAATTTTAAGGCTTTATCTGCATAGTATAATTTATTTATAATTTTTGGAAGAATATTCTTTGTACTTGATTCACAAATAACGAAATATAGAAGATATGGCTAAAATATTTTTAGTGCCTTTTTGATGATAGAAAAATTATGATACTTGGATTTAACATATTGAGATAACATACTATTTATTATAATTTTGTTGGACATCGTGCATGAGAACTTAGGGTAGTTCATGTTCAAACTTGTAGCCCTTGGAATTTTTGAGGAAATTAATTAAATGCCAGATAAATTAGTAAAATTACCATTTTCTGTATTTAGGCTAGTTATATCATTATAAGTCTTCAGTAAATAACTTAGGGCATTTGGATGAGTATTGGATCATTGCCTAACCGGTTTGACATATAGTCTAGGTTGGTCTGCATTTAGCAAATTGTTAAATTGCAATAGGACATGATCTTGGATAATTGTTGGAGTTAGTCATTTTGTCTGGGTGGACAATTGTGGATGATATTGCAATAGAATGATATGAAGAGCAGTGAGAATTGGTGGTAGCTAGAGTTAAGAGGTGCTCGGGTTCGACGAAAGATCGTCTTTCCCGAAGAGAGGAAAGTTAAAAATCACCCTAGGTTTGTCTATCGTAATATGAGAAGGGAATGGATAAAGGGAATACCCCAATAACAATAAGTGCCTTGCGAAAGGGAATGTTACCATCATCGTTCCTAGTGCCCTTTGAGAGCCCTTCACGGGGAATACCGGGGGAAGTCCTGGGTTAACGTAAACTGTATTAACAAATTGAAAAGAGTAACTCAGTAATTAGGGTTGCACGTTTCACAAACACCGTTAGAACAGGAAGATATTTGGGAGCTTCGGCTTGGTTGGTTAAGAGACGGACAGTATGGTCCGGGGAGCTTCGGCTCGGTTGGTTAAGAGACAGACGTTTTGGTCCGGGGAGCTTCAGCTTAGTTTTTGGTTGACTATGATTAAACTTGCATGTGCATAAAAGGAAAGAAAATTAAGGTGGTGGGTCTTCGGTATTGGATGGTGGATGCACCGACGCCAATACGCTGACTTGGCAAGTGTGGTTAGCACTTCGACAACAGAAGTCCGGTGCGCCAGCCGGCAAGAGTACGTAGTAGTCCTCTTAGTGCACCAAGCGTTGAGGCGTACGATAGGTCTGACTGGTAGTGCTTTAATGGTTTAGAGGTGGGCGAGGCCCAACCTACCGCTTCCGTCTGCCACTACGGCCCTGTGAGGTAACGACTCCGAAAGGGGGAACTAAAGGTCTGTGTGCATAGAGCCGGGTGTGTGAGTTGCACATGCTTGTTTCATCATACTCACTTGCATGTCATAGCATAATCGATTCATTTAACCCTGACACCTAAAGAATAAGTGGTATGGGACGCTTATACATTAGGACTTGCAAAACGACCCCTTGGTCTATAAGCTTGTGTGGGCAAGTTTATAAATTAAGGTTAAATTCAATATATATATATGCTGCTGTTTGATAACTGACACCCCAACGTATAAGTGGTATGGGACACTTTATACGATGGGAGCCTTGTAGAAGATCCCTTAGCTTATGAGCTTCCGCACATAAGTTAAGGTTACTTTTCCTACTTTCTGTTTCTGTCATATTTACTATAGAATTTCTAGATTAGTTCCGCTACCACTTATTTTCTTTGATACATTCTCCACCTTCATGTACTTCCCTTTCTTCCTCTCCGCTCGGTACCTAGGAGCCATGGGGGAATGGGTAGGGGATGATAGGGCTTAGTCTTTATGATGAATGGTTTTTCGAACTGCATCATTTTAGGGGATCGTGGAGCCCAGTATGGAGGAGCAGTCCCATAGACCGGTACGCTTGGAGATGGGGCAGTCTAGCTCCGGAGTTCATACAGCCGGGACCGTGAGTCTCGACCTTGAGTAGATGTTTTTTTTGCTTCTGCATGAGTGACTTGTAGTGAGGACATGATGTACCGGGTATAAGCCCGTATTTTTAGTACTCTGATATTTTATTCTGTGGGCACTCCCTTTGTGGAGATTTTATTTCTATATATGTGATTATCTTGTGGACTTGCTTTTACTTCTTTTTGCTACCTTTCTGTGATCGAATTGGCCGGCAAAATCGATGCTTTCTGGTGATGAACCTTCAGGGCGTGAAGGTGTCACTGCAAAGTTGTGGTTCTGGGCCTAAGACCCCGGTGTTTTAAAATAAAAAAAGAAGGTGGTCTTACAAAGCAGGAGTTCACAAGTTCACCTTAGGTACTCGTGCTATATATCTATTTACCTGCTTTTGACTATTCTCTTGCAAAGATTAGCAGGGGTTCGCGAGTTCTCTTCTGATACTCACATTATATTTTAAATTTACATTCTGTTGACTTCTCTTTTGCAGAGATTTGCAGACGTTCGCGAGTTCACCTAAGGTACTCGTGTTATATGTTTATTTACCCAAATTTTACTTCTCTTTTGCAGAGATGAGCAAGTGTTCGCGAGTTCTCTTCAGGAATTCACATCATATGTTAATTTACCGGCTTTTGACTTCTCTTTTGCAGAGATAGACATGTGTTCGCGAGTTCACCTCAAGTACTCGCATTATATGTTTATTTACCTGCTTTTGAATTCTATTTTAAACAAATTAGCAGGTGTTTGCGAGTTCCCTTCATCTACTCACGTTATATGTTAATTTACCTACTTTTGAAGTCTCTTTTTCAGAAATTGGTAGGTTTTCACGAGTTCTCTTAGGTACTCCCATTATATGTTAATTTACCTGTTTTTTTATTTTTTCTTTTGCAGATATTTATAGGTGTTCACGAGTTCACCTCAGGTACTCGCTTTATATATTTATTTACCAACTTTTTACTTCCCTTTTGTTGAGATTAGTAGGTGTTCACGAGATCTCTTCAGGTATTCACGTTTTATGTTAATGTATTTACTTTTGACTTCTCTTATGCAAAGATTAGCAGGTGTTCGCGAGTTCACCTCAGGTATTCGCATTATATGTATATTTACCAGCTTTTTACTTCTCTTTTGTAGAGATTAGTAGGTGTTCGTGAGTTCTCTTCATGTATTCATGTTATATGTTAATTTAACTACTTTTGACTACTCTTTTGTAGAGATTTTTAGGAGATCGCGAGTTTGCATCATGAACCCGATGTATATGTTTATTTACCTATTTTTTATTGATGCATAAAGTGCGGCTCTAGGCTATGCGAAGAGAAAAGAGTGTGGAGGAAACTGTCGAGTAGCTGGTTACTAGCGGTTAGGGCAAGCGGTTAAGACCATGAGGGAAGAGAGGAGAGGGAGGCTGCTGGCAGCGGTAATACTTGAGTTCGCCTGCCACGGTTAAATGCCACTCCTGCGATGTGATTTCCTTTAATTTAGAGATGAATCAGTTACAATGGTTAAAATTGAGAACTCGAGCAAATTGTTATCCGATAGAGGAGGAGTTCGAGTCTGCTGTCTTAGACAAATAGCTTTAGGATTCGAACCTCCTTCTAGGATATACTATTCACGCCTGTTTTTAGTCTCGGGGGCCTACCCAAATTGATAGGGCTAAAAATATCGGCTTCCCGGGGACTGGAAAATTGGGCAGCGGTGACCAGATACAAGGATAACCAAGAGAATAAAGACCACCTAATCACGCTGCTAGGAGGTCAGAGCTACAGCTGGTCAGCACCTCCTCTAATGCTGCTATGTCGAGGATACCCTATAAGAAGGCTGCAAGAAGGCAGAGAGTCAGATTGTAAACCCCCCTCCTGGAACACAAGACAGAGTCGAGGGGAGTCCTATTCCCTGAACAGCCATCGTTCGGTAGCATCAGCACATAGGCTAACTTATACCACAAGAATCCTATCCTGCCGACTAAACCAATATCATCCATGCCAACCTAACATAAATAATATACAGAAGTCAAAAATCATAGAAGCATAAGAGTCCAAACCGAGTACTATAATAATAAGAAGCAACAACAGCTTCTATAACATAAGAGTACAAAAAAATTTCCCAAAGGATAACAATCATGGGTCCCTCAAAACTCACATCTATAACTGACAGTAGCGAAGGTAACGTCATATCAAGCCCTCCTGTATAACCTGCTGCTGCTCTATATATGGGGTTTCCTCCTAAAATGGAAGATGTACCAATCGTTAGTCATAAAGACTAAGTGGCTATCACATCCGCTCCCCCAACATCTTTTATGCACCGAGAGGTAAAATGAGAAATTGTACAATATATAAAAGTAGTAAGTAAAAGCAAATTGTGTATTTGTACCTATCATGAATAGTAGTAGAAGCAATAGTGTATATCTATGTAACAAATATTCTGATCTAATAAATATATAAGTTTTTAATCATTCAATCACAGCTTATTATTTTTCAACAGGAAAGTAACATAACTTATAAAAATTCCCATAATGATTTATAAGTTAAGGATTAGCTTAACAGTAAAGTAACTCATCATATAAGAGTGCCCAGACAAACTTATATGATAAGGATCTTATGAGGTGTAATGTAATTTTATGAATGCAATATGATGACTCACCCATGCTCTTACACATGCACACTGCTATGTCAACACAGACATTTAGTTCCCACTTTTCGAGCTGGTATCTAACCTCTCGGGCGTCATCCATCGTGGCTAGACGGTTACGTTAGAGAGGGTGTCTCCACTACTAGGTGGGCATCCACACTACCAAGCCTAGGCCTCCGTACGCCTCAATGCTAAAAACACAACAACGGATCCCATGGGTACTATGACTCAGAGGGGTCTCGGGTAGATGTACACCAAGAACCCTTCTCAAATAGGCTATCATCGTGGAATGGGAGGAGCCTATAGGAGTGTATCACCAAAGGACTAGGCCCAAATATCCACTTGGCATGGAAGGAGCTCCGAGCGTGAGCACCGAGGACCAAGCCCATCTGTAAGGATCCGACCCATTAGGCGCGACGTGTAAGACCCCCCTTTTTTTTTCATTTTCAACCACCGGGGTCTTAGGCCCAGAACCGCCGCTTTGCGGTGACACCTTCACGTCCTGAAGGGTCATCACCACAAGGCGCCGATTCTGCCTGGCCAATTTCGATCACAGAAGAGTAGCACAAAAACTGAAGTAAGAACAATGCAGTCCACAACAAATAAATCACACATATATATAATGAAATCTCCACGAAGGGAGTGTCCACAGAAAACATCAGAGTACTATAAATGCGGGCTTATGCCCGATACATCATGACCTCACTACAAAATCTCTCATGCGGAAGCGAAAACAGAATCTACTCAAGATCGAGACTCACGGTCCCGGCTGTATGAACTCCGGAGCTAGACTGCCCCATCTCCAGGCGCACCGATCTCTGGGGCTGCTCCTCCATGCTGGGCTCCACGATCCCCTAAATGATGCGGTTCGAAAACCGTTAGTCATAAAGACTAAGCCCTATCATCCCCTACCCCTTCCCCCATGGCTCCTAGGTACCGAGCGGAGAGGAAGAAAGGGAAGGACATGAAGGTAGAGATAATCATGAAACAGATGGCAGCGGAAACTAATCTAGCAAGGTGTATTCGGTGAGCAGTTAATATGATGTTATAATAGGTCTAGCAGTAAGAAAAGCAATTATATGAATTTAAACCTTCACTTATGCGAGAACACATAAGCAAAAGGGATCTTTTGCAAGGCTCCCATCGTATAGAGTGTCCCATACCACTTATACGTTGGGGTGTCGGTTATCAAACAGCAATGGTTGTTATATATTGAAATTAACCTTTGATTTATAAACTTGCCCACACAAGCTTATAGACCAAGGGGTCGTTTTGCAGGTCCTAATGTATAAGCGTCCCATACCACTTATACTTTAGGTGTCAAGGTTTAATGAATCGATTATGCTATGACATGCTAGTGGGTATGATGAAACATGCAAGTGCAACTCACACACCCGACTCTGTGCACACAGACCTTTAGTTCCCCCTTTCGGAGCCGTTACCTCCCAGGATACCTCCGTAGTGGCAAACGGAAGCGGTGGGTTGGGCCTCGCCCACCTCCAAAACCAGTAAAAGCACCACTGGTCTGACCTATCGTACGCCTCAACGCTTGGTGCACTAAGCGGACGCCTGCGTACTCTTGCCGGCTGGCGCACCGGACTTCTGTTGGCGAAGTGCTAATCACCCCGCCGAGTCAACGATATCGGTGTCGGTGCAATCGAACTCCCCGATATCGAAAGACCCACCACCTTAACTTTTTTCCTATTTTATGCACATGCAAGTTTAATCGTAAACACACAAAAGCCGAGCCGAAGCTCCCCGGACCCAAACGTCCGTCTCCAAACCAACCGAGCCGAAGCTCCCCAGACCAAAACGTCCGTCCCAAACCAACCGAGCCGAAGCTCTCATCAATCTTCCTGTGCCAACAGTGTTTGTGAAGAGTGCAGCCCTAATTAATAAGTTACTCTTGTCGGTTTGTTATTACAGTTTACGTTAGCCCAGGACTGCCCCCGGTATACCCCGTGAAGGGCTCTCAAGGGGCACTAGGAACCAAGACGGTGCATTACGGCCCGAAGTTCCCTTTCGCAAGGCACTTATTGTTATTGGTTGTTTTCCCTTAGCCCGATTTCCTTCTCATATTACGATAGACCATCCTAGGGTGATTTTTAAACCTTCCACTCTTCGGGGAAAAGCGATCTTTCGCCAAACCCGAGCACCTTTTAACTCTAGCTATCACCACTACTCACTACTCTTTATATCTTCCTCAGATCATGTCCTATTGCATTTCACAATTTACTAAATGCAGACCTACCTAGGCAACATGTCGAACCGGTTATGAAATGATCCATTACTCATCCAAATGCCCTAAATTATTTACTGGAGATTTACCATGACATAAATGACCTAAGTCCAGAAAATGGAAATTTTCCTAATTTATTTGGCATTTAATTATATTCCTCGAAAATCCAAGGACTACCGGTTTGAACATGAACTACCCTAAGTTCTCATGCAAGATGTCCAGCAATTTTATGATAAATACTAGGTTATCTCAATAGGTTAAATCCTAAGTATCATAATTTTTCTATCATTAAAAGGGCATGAAAACTATTTTAGAAATAATCTCTAACTTCTATTGTTTATGAAGCATGTACAGAAAATATTCTTCCAAAAATTATAAATAATTCATGATATGCGGATAAAGGCCTAAAATTAGCACTGGCCAAGTTTCATAATTTTCCAGCAAGTATTTTATCCATAATTAATTTTTAAACATAAAAGCCCCTTTCTATCATCTGTGAATAAGGTACTAGATTTACTCAACATAAAATTCTATAAAAATCCAGGGGTCATTGTGCTACTAACAAAGATCTAAATCCAGAATTTCAACTGATTATAAATAATTTTAAAGCTCCAAATAATTGAAATAATAATTCCGGCAATTAATCCTTTAACACATGAAGTATAATATTTAATAATCATAAAATTCCAGAAGATTTACTATAAGTCTAAAACATCCTAAAACTCCCTCCTCCCGAGTTTCACAATTTTTGAATTAGATTTAGTGCTTAAAATAACTAAATTACATTTCTACCCTAATTCAAACTCTCAATTTCCGAGGTACCTAATTACCTCCAATCCCTTCATTATTTCCACCAGAGGGTTTTCATCATATCATCCCCCTCTCCTCCAAATTTCAAGGGCATACAAGAGCTTTTGCTCCTATGTCCTTCACAAACCTCAACCTCCCACCCGTTGGATTTGAGCCAATCTCTTAGGGTAAAATCCACCCTAAGCCACACCATGTTACCCAAGAGGGTAGACATAGACCCAACAAATCATTGGCCAACAACTGCAGCCTCTTTTGAGGAGATTTGTCCACTCCATCTCCAATCGTACTTTTCCCCAAAGTACCCCTCACCAAGACCTATCTAGGACTTGATACTTCCCTATTCAAAACTCGACCAATCGAGTTGAAATTTTGTACAGATCTTAATATTGATGCCAGGGACCACCACCCAAAATTTTGGGGAGTTTGGACTTAATTTCATCTCCTAATTAATTTTATATTGATTATTAAATTTTCACAAAAACTTTAGGCAAAAGTTCTCCAAAAATTCTCATTTTTGGACAGCCTCTCGTTATACATATTATAGACCACCAGTCCAAATTTCAAATCATTTGGACATGTTATGAACCGTGGGCAACCATTTCAATTTCTGGTTAGCCTAGGTCTTGATCCCACCAAAATGAGTGCTGTGGTCAAACCACTCACCCAAATTGAATAAAATCAATTTTAAATTAAAGTAGACCCCGAGGGCTACAACTTTTGTGACTGGTCATTTTTCCTAAATCGGCCTCTAAGTGCCTCGTTTCGCAGCCTCAAAATATGTTCAAATAATCTATTTTCCATTAAGTAATATATAATAATCTATGTATTAAAATATGAATTCTACTGTTCATCTTCTTCATGAACCCGAACAGACACAGGAAAACATTTTTCCTGTAAGCATTCCGTGATCCGTCGCCGGCCGTTCGGTCACTTCCCTGGCCAGCCACCACCACCACCACCTCCGTTGAGGCGACGGCTATCGGTCGGCGGTGGTTTGGCCGCCGGAGGTGGCGGTTTCCGGCGAACTCAAAAATACCATTTTCATGGTTTTCCCATGAAAACGAGAGACGGGTCCGGCTCCGTTGAGCGCGAACTTATTTTCTAAGAATCCTAAGATCTACCCATGAAAAGAAGGAGCAGAGGAGGACCTTGTTCGCGGTTTGAAGGCGAGAAGAACGTCGGGGTGCCATGGCGCGGTGGTGGTGTTTGCTGAACTTCTCCTACAGCAAGAACAAAGGTCTGTTCTGATTACTTGAGCGTGTAACCTTCTCCTCTTTCCCCAAGTGGGCTTTTATAAGTCAGATAGTGGGAAGATGAATGGGTAAAGCCATTATGGCCATGAAGGCTCCTCCCCTTAACGCTTCGGTTATGATGCAGGGATAAGAAACGGTGGAAAACTGAACCGGTGTGTCCAGCTGGCGGTTTTCTATTGGACCACCTTTTCCTCATTTATTATATAATTATAGAAGGAAAACGGCCGGAAGTTACCCCTGGTGTAACTTCCCACACCAGCATTTATTATCACGCGTGTTAGAATAATTTCGTGCCTGAACCGTCGTTTCGTCAATGTCACGGGCGTGACACATAGGTCACGGGCGTGACAGGCCCGAATAGCCAATTCTGGGTTCGACGATCGTCGAACTGAGATCGACGATCGTCGATGATGGTCACGGGCGTGACACCTTGGGTCACGGGCGTGACAGGCCCGAATGGCAGATTTTGGGTCGACGATCGTCGAATTGAGATCGACGATCGTCGAAGGCTGGTCACGCCCTAGGTCACGGGCGTGACCTCTAGGCCACGGGCGTGACATGCCCAAACGGTAAATTTCGAGGTCGACGATCGTCGAACTGAGATCGACGATCGTCGAAGGCTGGTCACGCCCTAGGTCACGGGCGTGACACTTATGTCACGGGCGTGACATGCCGGGCCGCAAGATCGACGGTCGTCTTACGGCGAATCGACGGTCGTCGATGGGGTCACGCCCATAGTCACGGGCGTGACACCTTGGTCACGGGCGTGACATGCCCAGACAGCACGTTCGGCGATCGTCTCGTGGAGATCGACGATCGTCGAAGTAGTCACGCCCAGGTCACGGGCGTGACGGGTCGGTCACGGGCGTGACCAACCCGTGACCCGAAAAATTGATCGCTTTATTTTCACTCTTTGTGCTCCTGGGGTTCCGACTCGACCAACCGACTCCTAGGGGTCTAGCCGGAAATGGGATGTTACAAATCCCAATAAACAAAACAAAAATTTCGTCCCCGAAATTGAGGTTGAGCCTATGGGGATTTCTATCGGAATAAATTAAACTTGTAACATCCCATACGATCTTTCTATTGGGTTCAGGCGACTGTTCGTCTGATAACGAAGACAATCTCCCCAATAAACAAAAGATTAGCCCCTACCTTTCTGATTAAGTGCGCATGCCTAGGTCCTGGATATTCCGTATCTAGTCTTAACATTCCAAAACAAGAAGGCAATCTATAGTATACCGAGAGGTGGTGAGATGTACCTGACTGAACAACTCCGGGTATCTTTGCCTCATCAGATCCTGCGGTTCCCAGTGTGCTCCTCCTGACCGTGATTTCTCCACAGAACCTTGACTAAGGGGATCTTCTTGCGCCGCAAGATCCGCACTCCTTTGTCGTCGATCCGAACCGGCTCCAAGTGAACAGATCGGTCTGAAGCTACCGGCCCTTCGGTGGTCAAAATCCGCTGCTCCGGGCGTAGTAGAGCCCTTCTCAGCGAAGAGATGTGGAAGACGTCGTGTAGAGCTGCCAGCTCCGGTGGCAACTCTAGCCTGTAGGCTAGGGGTCCGATCCGCTCCAGGATCCGGTAAGGGCCCATATACCTAGGGCTGAGTTTCTTCCTCCGACCGCGCACCCGTGAGACTCCGTGCATGGGCCGGATCTTCAAGAACACTCGATCCCCTACCCGAAACTCCACCTGACGATGCCGGGCGTCATAGTATTTAGCCTGTCTGCTCTGCGCCTCCAACATCCTATCTCTGATCAATCTCACCTGAGCCTCGGTGTCTTCAACAAAATCTGATCCCAGCAGCTTCGGATCCTCGTCCTGAACCCAAGAAAGCGGGGTTCTACATTTTCTTCCATATAAGGCTTCGTAAGGTGCCATCCTGATGCTGGACTGGTAGCTATTATTATAGGAGAACTCGACCAACGGTAACATCTTCTCCCACGGCTCCCCTCGGTCCAGTATACACAGTCGTAGTAAATCCTCCAAGGTCCGGTTGGTGCGCTCTGTCTGCCCGTCCGTCTGAGGGTGGAAGGCCGTGCTAAAAGTCAACCGGGTGCCCAAATATGCCTGCACTGACCGCCACTCCCTGGATGTAAACCGTCCATCGCGGTCCGATACTATCGTCCGGGGCACGCCATGATATCGGACATACTGCTCCACAAACTTCCGTACCAGCACTCCCACCGAGTCATCCTTCCTGATCGGTACAAAGCGGGCCACCTTCGTCAACCGATCGACAATCACCCAAATCGAGTCGTTCCCTGTCCGAGACCGGGGAAGACCATGTATAAAATCCATCGCTATATCGTCAAACTTCCACTCCGGCACCGGGAGTGGCTGTAACAATCCTGCGGGGTTCCTGCATTCCGCCTTCACCAACTGACACGCCTCGCAATGGGTCACGAAGTACGTAATGTCCTTCTTCATGCCCGGCCAAAACATCGTCCTCTTTAAATCAGCGGTCATCTTTGTGATCCCTGGGTGTACCGAGTACCGGCTGCAATGCGCCTCCATCATAATATCCTCTCGGATCTGGCCTCCTGCGGGTATATATACTCTGCCTCTGAAGTGGAGCAAACCATCTCTCAGGGAATAATCTCCTGTCGAACCTGCCTCCAAAGCTCGAAACATCGGCTCCGCCCACGCATCTGTCCTCTGTCCGTCCCGAATGCGATCCCGAATATCGTCAATGGCCACTATCGATGCCAGATACTCCCTATACAGATCTGGGTCATCCTCGGACACTAGGGATATCTGCATATCTCTGAATGACTGGACTAGCTCCATGGACATAACCTGGGGCCCAGCTTCGGAAGTGGCAGCTCTCCGGCTCAACGCGTCGGCCACCACGTTTGCCTTCCCTGGATGGTAGTGCATCTCATACTGATAATCTGCTAAGAACTCCACCAAACGCCTCTGTCTAATATTCAGCTCCTTCTGCGTGTCCACGTATTTCAGGTTCTTGTGATCGGAGAAGATATCGCAGTGGACTCCATAAAGATAATGGCGCCAGCCCTTCAGAGCAAAAACGACCGCTCCCATCTCGAGGTCGTGCACCGGGTAGTTCCTCTCATGGGTCTTCAGCTGGCGGGAGGCATATGCTATGACATGTCCGTTCTGCATCAGCACCGCTCCCATCCCTTGGTATGATGCGTCGGTATACACCTGGAATCCCTCCCTTCCGGATGGAAGGGCCAGGATAGGGGCCGAGATGAGTCGGTCCTTCAGCTCCTGGAAAGCCGCCTGGCATTGCGGGGTCCAAACAAAAGGTGCCTCCTTCTTTGTCAAAGATGTGAGGGGGAGGGCAATCCGAGAGAACCCCTCCACGAACTTCCGGTAGTAACCGGCAAGTCCCAAGAAACTGCGTACATCGGTGGCTGTCCTCAGCTGCGGCCAATCGCGAACTGCCCCAATCTTTGTTGGGTCTACTGATAACCCGGCTCCGCTGATGATGTGGCCTAGGAAGGCCACCTCCCTCAACCAGAACTGACACTTGCTGAATTTTGCATAAAGGCGATGCTCCCGCAACCTCTCCAAGGTCAGTGCCAGATGCCGAGTATGCTCCTCCTCCGTCCTAGAGTAGATCAGGATGTCGTCTATGAATACTATGACGAACACATCCAAGTAGGCCTCAAAAACCCTGTTCATGAGACTCATGAACGCCGACGGAGCATTCGTGAGCCCAAAGGGCATCACGGTGAACTCATACAGGCCATATCTGCTACTAAAGGCCGTCTTCGGGATATCCTCCTCCTGGATCCGCAGCTGGTAGTATCCTGATCTCAAGTCCAGCTTCGAGAAATAATGGGCCCCCTCCAGCTGGTCGAATAATTCGTCTATCCGTGGGAGCGGATAGGTATTCCGGACGGTCAGCCTGTTCAGTGCTCGATAATCGATGCACAGGCGTAGTGTCCCATCCTTCTTCTTCACGAACAGGACCGGTGCTCCCCATGGCGAGGAACTCGGTCTAACAAAACCTGCCTCAACTAATTCCTGCAACTGAGTCCGAAACTCTGCCAACTCCTTTGGGGCCATCCGATAAGGGGCCCTAGACGCCGGCTTGGCTCCCGGCACAAGCTGTATCTGAAAATCCTGCTCTCGGTGTGGAGGTAGTCCTGGCAGTTTCTCCGGAAAGATGTCAGCGAAATCTCGCACCACCGGGATGTCTGTCACTGACTCCTTAACCTCCGCCATCTCAAAAAGAATCTGATAGACCTCCTCTCCCTGCAGATGGGCCTTAACGGCCTGTACCGAAGATAAGAGTATACGAGAGACAGGTCTTAACCTTCGATGGTAATGAAAGAGTCCCCGTGTCTCACGGTGATCCTCTTTGCCTGGCAGTCAATCTGGGCATAGTTCCAGTGCAGCCATACCATGCCCAGGATCAGGTCGTAGTCCGTCAGCTTCAAAATCGTCGCTGGAGCCTCGAACGCTTTTCCACCAATTTCTGCCTCCATATTGCAGTGATCCGTGGTAAGGGGCTCAGATCCATCTGGCAGTCGCACCCTCATCCTCGAGCCTGTGAACCGCTCCACACCCTCCAGTCCTTCTACGAACGACTCCGATACAAAGGAGTGAGTGGCTCCAGTATCGAACAGCGTGCGGGCAGGCTTGCCGCTGATGAACACTATACCTGGGGTGATTAAATATCTTAGGGTTCTATAAAGAATTTTCTTTCCTTGTTAATCTTTCTAGTGCGGTTCTGATTTTTAACAACTTAAAGGGAGATTCTATGAAAATAAAGAAATATTGCAGCGTACCTGCGATGACCTGCTCCGGATTTCGAGGCTGCGCAAGGTCCAAAGCATATACCTGCTCTCTTTCCTGTCTACGATCTCCCCACTGGTATCCACGACCACGGCCGCGTCCTCGGCCTCCATAATGCTGAGCTGGTGGGCCGCCCTGATGTGCTGGAGGTGGTGCCCCCCTCATGGGGCAGTTCCTCCGAATGTGCCCAATCTGATGACAAAGAAAACACTCTGGTGGGGGATACGCCATTCCCCCGGGTCTCGGCATCTCCTGCATCCGAAGAGGGGGAGGGGCTAATACCACCTGTTCCCTCGGCTTCGGCCTCACGTCCTGACGAGGCTGGTCCTCTGTCCTCCTCCCCTCTGGTACAGCACCTCACCGCTGGTCATTTTTACCTCTCCGTCCCTGATCCTCTGCTGGCCGCTTCCGGCCCCGGGTGGCGTGCCAATCTGCCTCAATCCTTTTGGCCATCTCCAAGATCCGGGAGATGGGCCCGTCAGATACGAACAACCGAGCCTCCCTCAAGTCCTCCCGCAGGCCCTTATAGAACCTCCTGATATACCCTGCCTCGTCCAGCTGGTAGGAATCTGCGTATCGAGCCAGATGGTCAAACTCTCGATGGTACTCCACCACGGTCCGAGTACCCTGCTTCAGCTGTAAGAACCGCTCCTCCAAGTCATCCCTAGCCGACTGCGGAACGAAATGCTCCAGCAGTGCGGCCCTGAACTCCTCCCAAGTAATCTCCGCAACCTCCCTATCAGCAAAGGTCGTGTCCAACAGCGTCTTCCACCACCTCTTTGCATGGGACTCCAGGCAGGAGACAACCAGAGCCACCTTCTCCTCCCATGGACACCGAATCCCGGTCAGCATCTCATACATGATATCTAGCCACTCTTCCGTCCGAACCGCTGACTCTGTCCCCAAGTAGGACGGGGGAGCCAGCCCTCGGAAGATGCTTAGCCAGTTGGCCCCCGGATTTGGCTGCGGGGCCGGAGCCTGCTGGGCCCTGAAGGCCTCCAGAATGGCAGTCAGGGTCTGTCCCATGTCTGACTGAAGGAAAGGAGTGGGGACCGGTGGGGGTGGTGCAACATCCTGAGCCTGTTGAACTCCACCTTGAGGCGTAGTCCGTGCTGGAGGCTGCGTAACAAAAACACACGCTGAGAAAACGTTCAAATACTACATAAAGGTGGACAAATTATATGTGATCCCCATATGGGCACACCACTGCTTCCGCTGCTTAGTTTGTCCCCAAACTAAACTCGAGCGGGGGTGACCTAGGGTTTGTGGACTGCTACTTCCTTCTGATCGATGTTTGCTCTGATACCACTTGTAAGACCCCCCTTTTTTTTTCTTTTTCAACCACCGGGGTCTTAGGCCCAGAACCGCCGCTTTGCGGTGACACCTTCACGTCCTGAAGGGTCATCACCACAAGGCGCCGATTCTGCCGGCCAATTTCGATCACAGAAGAGTAGCACAAAAACTAAAGTAAGAACAATGCAGTCCAAAACAAATAAATCACACATATATATAATGAAATCTCCACGAAGGGAGTGTCCACAGAAAACATCAGAGTACTATAAATACGGGCTTATGCCCGATACATCATGACCTCACTACAAAATCTCTCATGCGGAAGCGAAAACAGAATCTACTCAAGATCGAGACTCACGGTCCCGGCTGTATGAACTCCGGAGCTAGACTGCCCCATCTCCAGGCGCACCGATCTCTGGGGCTGCTCCTCCATGCTGGGCTCCACGATCCCCTAAATGATGCGGTTCGAAAACCGTTAGTCATAAAGACTAAGCCCTATCATCCCCTACCCCTTCCCCCATGGCTCCTAGGTACCGAGCGGAGAGGAAGAAAGGGAAGGACATGAAGGTAGAGATAATCATGAAACAGATGGCAGCGGAAACTAATCTAGCAAGGTGTATTCGGTGAGCAGTTAATATGATGTTATAATAGGTCTAGCAGTAAGAAAAGCAATTATATGAATTTAAACCTTCACTTATGCGAGAACACATAAGCAAAAGGGATCTTTTGCAAGGCTCCCATCGTATAGAGTGTCCCATACCACTTATACGTTGGGGTGTCGGTTATCAAACAGCAATGGTTGTTATATATTGAAATTAACCTTTGATTTATAAACTTGCCCACACAAGCTTATAGACCAAGGGGTCGTTTTGCAGGTCCTAATGTATAAGCGTCCCATACCACTTATACTTTAGGTGTCAAGGTTTAATGAATCGATTATGCTATGACATGCTAGTGGGTATGATGAAACATGCAAGTGCAACTCACACACCCGACTCTGTGCACACAGACCTTTAGTTCCCCATTTCGGAGCCGTTACCTCCCAGGATACCTCCGTAGTGGCAAACGGAAGCGGTGGGTTGGGCCTCGCCCACCTCCAAAACCAGTAAAAGCACCACTGGTCTGACCTATCGTACGCCTCAACGCTTGGTGCACTAAGCGGACGCCTGCGTACTCTTGCCGGCTGGCGCACCGGACTTCTGTTGGCGAAGTGCTAATCACCCCGCCGAGTCAACGATATCGGTGTCGGTGCAATCGAACTCCCCGATATCGAAAGACCCACCACCTTAACTTTTTTCCTATTTTATGCACATGCAAGTTTAATCGTAAACACACAAAAGCCGAGCCGAAGCTCCCCGGACCCAAACGTCCGTCTCCAAACCAACCGAGCCGAAGCTCCCCGGACCAAAACGTCCGTCCCAAACCAACCGAGCCGAAGCTCACATCAATCTTCCTGTGCCAACAGTGTTTGTGAAGAGTGCAGCCCTAATTAATAAGTTACTCTTGTCGGTTTGTTATTACAGTTTATGTTAGCCCAGGACTGCCCCCGGTATACCCCGTGAAGGGCTCTCAAGGGGCACTATGAACCAAGACGGTGCATTACGGCCCGAAGTTCCCTTTCGCAAGGCACTTATTGTTATTGGTTGTTTTCCCTTAGCCCGATTTCCTTCTCATATTACGATAGACCATCCTAGGGTGATTTTTAAACCTTCCACTCTTCGGGGAAAAGCGATCTTTCGCCAAACCCGAGCACCTTTTAACTCTAGCTATCACCACTACTCACTACTCTTTATATCTTCCTCAGATCATGTCCTATTGCATTTCACAATTTACTAAATGCAGACCTACCTAGGCAACATGTCGAACCGGTTATGAAATGATCCATTACTCATCCAAATGCCCTAAATTATTTACTGGAGATTTACCATGACATAAATGACCTAAGTCCAGAAAATGGAAATTTTCCTAATTTATTTGGCATTTAATTATATTCCTCGAAAATCCAAGGACTACCGGTTTGAACATGAACTACCCTAAGTTCTCATGCAAGATGTCCAGCAATTTTATGATAAATACTAGGTTATCTCAATAGGTTAAATCCTAAGTATCATAATTTTTCTATCATTAAAAGGGCATGAAAACTATTTTAGAAATAATCTCTAACTTCTATTGTTTATGAAGCATGTACAGAAAATATTCTTCCAAAAATTATAAATAATTCATGATATGCGGATAAAGGCCTAAAATTAGCACTGGCCAAGTTTCATAATTTTCCAACAAGTATTTTATCCATAATTAATTTTTAAACATAAAAGCCCCTTTCTATCATCTGTGAATAAGGTACTAGATTTACTCAACATAAAATTCTATAAAAATCCAGGGGTCATTGTGCTACTAACAAAGATCTAAATCCAGAATTTCAACTGATTATAAATAATTTTAAAGCTCCAAATAATTGAAATAATAATTCCGGCAATTAATCCTTTAACACATGAAGTATAATATTTAATAATCATAAAATTCCAGAAGATTTACTATAAGTCTAAAACATCCTAAAACTCACTCCTCCCGAGTTTCACAATTTTTGGATTAGATTTAGTGCTTAAAATAACTAAATTACATTTCTACCCTAATTCAAACTCTCAATTTCCGAGGTACCTAATTACCTCCAATCCCTTCATTATTTCCACCAGAGGGTTTTCATCATATCATCCCCCTCTCCTCCAAATTTCAAGGGCATACAAGAGCTTTTGCTCCTATGTCCTTCACAAATCCTCAACCTCCCACCCGTTGGATTTGAGCCAATCTCTTAGGGTAAAATCCACCCTAAGCCACACCATGTTACCCAAGAGGGTAGACATAGACCCAACAAATCAGTGGCCAACAACTGCAGCCTCTTTTGAGGAGATTTGTCCACTCCATCTCCAATCGTACTTTTCCCCAAAGTACCCCTCACCAAGACCTATCTAGGACTTGATACTTCCCTATTCAAAACTCGACCAATCGAGTTGAAATTTTGTACAGATCTTAATATTGATGCCAGGGACCACCACCCAAAATTTTGGGGAGTTTGGACTTAATTTCATCTCCTAATTAATTTTATATTGATTATTAAATTTTCACAAAAACTTTAGGCAAAAGTTCTCCAAAAATTCTCATTTTTGGACAGCCTCTCGTTATACATATTATAGACCACCAGTCCAAATTTCAAATCATTTGGACATGTTATGAACCGTGGGCAACCATTTAAATTTCTGGTTAGCCTAGGTCTTGATCCCACCAAAATGAGTGCTGTGGTCAAACCACTCACCCAAATTGAATAAAATCAATTTTAAATTAAAGTAGACCCCGAGGGCTACAACTTTTGTGACTGGTCATTTTTCCTAAATCGGCCTCTAAGTGCCTCGTTTCGCAGCCTCAAAATATGTTCAAATAATCTATTTTCCATTAAGTAATATATAATAATCTATGTATTAAAATATGAATTCTACTGTTCATCTTCTTCATAAACCCGAACAGACACAGGAAAACATTTTTCCTGTAAGCATTCCGTGATCCGTCGCCGGCCGTTCGGTCACTTCCCTGACCAGCCACCACCACCACCACCTCCGTTGAGGCGACGGCTATCGGTCGGCGGTGGTTTGGCCGCCGGAGGTGGCGGTTTCCGACGAACTCAAAAATACCATTTTCATGGTTTTCCCATGAAAACGAGAGACGGGTCCGGCTCCGTTGAGCGCGAACTTATTTTCTAAGAATCCTAAGATCTACCCATGAAAAGAAGGAGCAGAGGTGGACCTTGTTCGCGGTTTGAAGGCGAGAAGAACGTCGGGGTGCCATGGCGCGGTGGTGGTGTTTGCTGAACTTCTCCTACAGCAAGAACAAAGGTCTGTTCTGATTACTTGAGCGTGTAACCTTCTCCTCTTTCCCCAAGTGGGCTTTTATAAGTCAGATAGTGGGAAGATGAATGGGTAAAGCCATTATGGCCATGAAGGCTCCTCCCCTTAACGCTTCGGTTATGATGCAGGGATAAGAAACGGTGGAAAACTGAACCGGTGTGTCCAGCTGGCGGTTTTCTATTGGACCACCTTTTCCTCATTTATTATATAATTATAGAAGGAAAACGGCCGGAAGTTACCCCTGGTGTAACTTCCCACACCAGCATTTATTATCACGCGTGTTAGAATAATTTCGTGCCTGAACCGTCGTTTCGTCAATGTCACGGGCGTGACACATAGGTCACGGGCGTGACAGGCCCGAATAGCCAATTCTGGGTTCGACGATCGTCGAACTGAGATCGACGATCGTCGATGATGGTCACGGGCGTGACACCTTGGGTCACGGGCGTGACAGGCCCGAATGGCAGATTTTGGGTCGACGATCGTCGAATTGAGATCGACGATCGTCGAAGGCTGGTCACGCCCTAGGTCACGGGCGTGACCTCTAGGCCACGGGCGTGACATGCCCGAACGGTAAATTTCGAGGTCGACGATCGTCGAACTGAGATCGACGATCGTCGAAGGCTGGTCACGCCCTAGGTCACGAGCGTGACACTTATGTCACGGGCGTGACATGCCGGGCCGCAAGATCGACGGTCGTCTTACGGCGATCGACGGTCGTCGATGGGGTCACGCCCATAGTCACGGGCGTGACACCTTGGTCACGGGCGTGACATGCCCAGACAGCACGTTCGGCGATCGTCTCGTGGAGATCGACGATCGTCGAAGTAGTCACGCCCAGGTCACGGGCGTGACGGGTCGGTCACGGGCGTGACCAACCCGTGACCCGAAAAATTGATCGCTTTATTTTCACTCTTTGTGCTCCCTGGGGTTCCGACTCGACCAACCGACTCCTAGGGGTCTAGCCGGAAATGGGATGTTACACGACGTTGCCGGCTCACAAGGAAGCTTGCCCACTTCCGGTGGTACAACCGAAATATTATAAGGCTTGTAGGCCGTACACCCCAACGCCTCCCAAGCCTGTTTATCAGCACACTATGTTATTGGCGCTAGGTCTCGAACCCGCAACCCTTTATAAGGAGCCTTAATACAACTCCTCTTCACCAATTGAGCTGTGGCTCAGTTGGTGATGTGGAGTGGTATTAAGGCTCCTTATCAAGGGTTGTGGCTTCGAGACCTTGTGCCAACAACTTGCTGTGCTGATAAACTATCCATAGAGGCGTTGGGGTGTACGGCCTGCAGGCCTTGTAATATTTAGACTGTACCACCAGAAGCGGGCGTGCTTTCTGGTGGGCCGGCGACGTCACGCCTAATGGGCCGGGTCGTTACAAAAAGTGCACTTTTTTATATAACGACCCAGACCTATAGACCAAGCATCTCTATGGGGCTGCAACACATACAACTCAACAAACTCTCTGCGCCTGTATATCAGGAGCAGCAACAGATTGTTGGCGCTAGGTTTCAAACCAGCAACCCCTAATAATACGCTCTTTCAACACTGACCATCACCAACAGAGCTAGAGTGTCACAACCTGTATTTTCTCTGACCTTAATTGTTCATCAATGTAGGAGAAAACAAGCTTCGTGATGCCACACCGTTCAGGTGATAACTGCAGACACTCGAGCAAGACTCCAACTATATATTCTAAAAGAAATTCATAAGTTTATGATGATGAAAACACAGTTTAAGTTAAGCTTGGTGGTTGTATCCCTTGGCTTGGTGGTTCATCTGGCCCACAAGTGAAAATATATTTATACGTTGCAGAAAATAGTTGGTTTATATTATTTGACATCCTACATGAGCAAAAACATCAATTTCAGACAACTCATGGTATGCAAAACTCTAGATTTAGTATACGTATAATTATTAGTTTGTACGTTCCTAAAGTATAACAACTTTAGCTTTTAGAAAATGATATGCATGAGATAGAAGTAATAATTTTATAATTTAAACTATCTAACATGCAACCTAACATAAAATCTTCCTAGAGAGAAAGTAAAAACCAACGAATCATATAAAAATGAGTTAGCAGCTTGCCAGTACTTCTCATTAAAAAAATCATGTGGGAGTCAACATCCTGACATGAACCAACCAAAATAATGTATGTTTGAACTAAATGAAATACAAAAAACAACTACCTCATAACTGATGAGGAAAAATGCAGTTATAGAACACCATCCAAAAATCCAAAACTCTTAGCCGCTCAACCGGCTACTGCTCAAAACCTGAGGCATTCAAAAGAAAAGAATACCTCAACAAGATTATATAAATGGTGATTAAAGATCAAAAGGTTAGCAATAAACCAAACAGGAATAAGGGTTTTTCAAGCCAAATATAAGGAAGCTATCAAAACACGGCAAAATAGCTATAGAAAGTGATAAAAGATCAAACTTATAAAATCCAAGAGTATGGAAATTGAACAAAGTGCGAAACAAAGCCATGCTTCCGGATTACCTGCTAGAGTAAGAAGAGCAACTTATATATATATATATATAATTTGAGTAAAAAGACTTAACAATTCTACTCATATAAATCATTAACACTGGAAGGAAATGGTCCGAAGTTGGTGGTCATCTTGTCCAACCCAAACTTATAGACCCAAAACATTTCAAGAAGATATAATGGTGGTGGAAACATTGTCCAACACAACCAGACAATCCAAATGTCTCAACAGGACTCAAGGGTGGTGTCCTCAATATCCAGCTAAACCCATCAATCCAAATATATTAAAAAGGTACTGTGGTGATGGACACTTTGTCCAACTTAACCCCATATTCCTAAAATATCTCTAGAAGTTTATCGATTCTCAATTTGCCACTAGGTTGGTGGTCCTTTATCCATTTCCAACCGAAAGGCCACAACTAAATACCCATATACATCAATAGAACTCTAACCAAACAGTAGATCTCTCCCCATAACCAAAGGGAAGAAAAATCCCAAAAGAAAACCACCCTATGCCATACTCGACGAATTAGAACCAATTCGGCAAAATTTTTCTAAGCACACACTGATTAGTCGAGTATACTCGACGAATATAGTGGATACATGATGAATTTCACTTAGCAGCATCAATTATCTAAATATATGACGAATCGACAGAATTATCCCAAGTCCACGGAAAAGCGGCGAGTCGACTCGACGTCACATTGAGTGCATTCAACGCACTCGATGCCACACAGCAAAACTCAATGATTTTTCCTTCACTCAACGCTGCGTCGAGTACACTCAATGCCGCATTGAGTGTATTTAGTGGACTCAAGTGTTTATACTTAGTCTTACAGGCACTCAATGCCCCCAACGCCAAGGGCTTTAAACAACGCCACTTAAAGCCAAGTGCTATACACTCAATGCCACTCAATGCCAAGGGATATACACTCAATGCCACATATATTACTCGATGAATTCGTCGAGATTACTCAATGAATTGGACTTAGACTCAAATCTCACTCAACGCCAATCTCATAATCAACGGACTCAACGCTTAACACTCAACGAATTGGACTTACTCTAAAAACATCACTCAATGCTAGTGTTTATTACTCGATGAATGCAGCAACACTCAACGCCAAGTATCATACCCGACAAACTCAACGCCTGATACTCGACAAATTGACTTTTCTCCTATTGAAACTCGCCGAATTTTACTTGGACAGATCTCAGACGACTCTAATCACTAATAATCGATGAATTTTAGATTATAGCCACTAATTCGACATATATTTTTTACTCAGAACCATAATAAGCGAATTTGACTTATTTATTATCATATACGTCGTCTTTATACCTAGCACATAAGTCTTTCATTCATAGGATTACACTAGACAAGCAGTCCTGTGCACTCAACGAAATCTAAACTCTCATATACGATGAATTAGACAAGGTTGAACTGATAAGAAATTAGCAAGTTAGAACCTAATAACAAAAAAAAATGATGAATCCAACTTAGCCAAATAATCAATGTACGACCATCTACTAAGACAAACAATCCAATTACGATGAATGGCCTATGACAGGAAGTTTCACAAAAAGTAGCAGGTCAATAAAGGCCAAACCCTACCCTAATCCAAATTTATGTATAAGGAGAGAATAAGGATAATAGGAATCAAAGAACAAGCACGGGAAAAACCACCACTTGCCTCAAACCTTGTCGAACTTGGCAATACCAACACTCCTCCTCACGGATCTGGCCGGAAAACACCTAAGCAGCATTTCCTGAAACTTTTCTGGACGAAAGAGGGTCAAAATTGCATAGCTTAATCTCTAAAAATCAATGAAACGGGAAAAATTCACTATAGAAACAAAGATCTTGATGAGAGCAATCAAAATCAACCCTTCAACAACGATTTCGTGCACCGGAGCTCCTAAAATTGACGGCCAAAGGCTCTCCAAAGACCTCCTCTTTCCCTCTTTCGCAAAACAGTCGGCGATTTCAGGAAGAAGATGATGAATAGGGTTTACGTCTAATCGAAGTCTATTTATATGGAATAGAAAAAACAATATAATAATAATAATATATTATTTCTATTAAAATGTCCAAATGACCAAAACTCGCACTAACTCGGATTTTTACGAAAATTTCACCGTAGCTAAATATCGACGCTACGAATCCAATGTAGAAGTTGAATTCGAAATTCGAAAAACCAAACTCGGGTAAACACTCCCTGAAGTCAAAACACCACCATTCCCAAAAAGGCTACACCGTGTTCCAAAACGAACCCCGGCTTGCAAGGTAATATCAAAATACTAGAGGAATTATTCAAGCTAATACTCCCAAACCAAAACCTCGAATACCAATGAGCAAAAAAAATCATGCTCTGACAACGACACCCACCAACTAAGTGTTAACGTAACTGCTCGACGTTTAAATTATGCCAATAAAAGAATTAAATTAAACATCAAAAAAATCTAGGGCATTATACCAACCACCCAATGTCTATCTGTTAACTCCCATCGGTATGGCGACTTGCGAGCCCATAGACCTATCACACTATCCTTAACCCATGATTATGAAATCACGTGTCAACTCACACAACATGCATTTCATATAGCCATGCCATCACATCCGAGGGCTCCAACCGAGTCTCTTCAAATCATTTCCAATCCAGTGCGCTCACATACTCAAGCACTGAAACCCTTTTGCATTCTCGTGCTCCCAACACTTAAGGGTTCTTCATTAAGACAGGTTGTATGTGATGAGTTATAAATATTCATATTTTTCAGTACTTTAATCAGGTCGTTATATTTTATTTTCGTTGTTTTTAGTTATTTTTGTTCAATAAAATGTTTCCTTTTTGTATATAGTCTTCTAAACTTAGCTTTATTTTATTTCTTGTATTTTTCATGAAAAGTCAAAATTTCAAAGTACATGCCCATGTCATGCTAGTGATAATTCGGTGGTGCTGGTGACCGGGGCGTATCACTTTGATTATAGTGGAAATCTGCTATCTGTAAATAACGGGATAAGTCATGCCCGTGTCCAGCCTAACAAGCTCGTATATAACCACTCAATGCCCATGTCGGCCCACTCAATGCCTACAGCCATGACCGTGTCCATTTTTCATGCCCGTGACTTCCACGTGTCGCATCCAAATGAAGATTTTAGCTTCTCCAGCAATCCAAACCAGCTCGTTGGCTAGTCATACCCCCCGACATGCCCCCCGACAAGCACGTAACATCGACGTGGATCGTACCGACTACTTCTAGAACCAAGATAGCTCACCAGAATTTCGACTTATCCAACACGCCAGACCTGACACGCCCACCAGTCATGCCCGTGACTGAGGACTCGTAACCTAGTTTTTTATATATAAATTGAACTTTTCTATAAGGACCAAGGGTTGAATTTTTGATCCATTTTGCTATTGAAGTGCTGCTTGGTTGCTTTTTGAGCTATATAAGGTAATTTTCTCCCCCTCTCTTAAGTGTTTGCTTTAGATTTTTGTAACTCTAATTTTGTCATTAATAAAATCTGCTAGTTTTTCTCTCCTTATGTTATTTTGGAATGCATTTGAGTGCACCTCTTTCAGTGATCTTTTGTTTTTATTTGTCTTTCTCTTTAATAAATGTGGGTGTGTATGAGTTAGATTTGTTATTTTTATGTTCTCAAGTTATAAAATTTGCATAGTTTCATTTTAGGATTTCTCAAAGGTTTTAATTGTTATGCTAGCATTTCTCATCTTGTCCCTTAGCTTTGTTTAGGTTTAGATTTTTATTACTTTATTTTCATTTTTATGGTTTTATAAAAGTATTTTCAAAGTGGCGTTTAATCTTTTTTTACTTAGTCTTTTCATTTTTTTTAATTCTTTTTGTTTATTTACTTTTATTTCCACTTATTAAGCCTTTTTATGAAATTATAAGAATAAAAATCTAATCGTTTTTATTTTTGTAGCACTTTGTTTTTCTTTAATTTTCAAAACCCTTCAGCTCCTTTAATTTTTATGTCCACTTTTTATGCATTTTTTGCATATTCTAGGAGTAGAAATGTAATTATTTTAATTTTGTGATCACTTTGATTTCATCTTCTTTGTGTGTGTGTAAGTGTATGAGATTATGTTCTTTTTGATCTTTCAAACTTCATGAAGAGTATGTGCGCGTATGAGTAAATTTTTATTGCTTTCTTATATTGCTTTCTTTATCGCTTTCTTAATTACAAAGAGTGTGTGAGTGGATGAGATAGTGTTTATTGCTTTCTTTCAACTATGTAGAGTGTGTGTGTGTGCATTTATTTCCCGCCTACTCATTCGAGTAGGACTCGCTTTCTTTAACCGCCTACTCATTCGAGTAGGACTTGTAATTTGCATTTATTTCCCACCTACTCATTCGAGTAGGACTCGCATTCATTTCCTGCCTACTCATTCGAGTAGGACTTGTAATTTGCATTTACTTCCCGCCTACTCGTTCTAGTAGGACTTATAATTTCCCTTTCTGTAAATTAGCTATTTATTTATGATTTTGTAGAGTGTGTGAGTTCCCTTTTTTAATAGTCTTACAATTTCTTAAATTTCATTATTTAATGTCCTTTTCTTACAATCCTTACATAGTTTTGAACTCACGTCTCATAAAAATCATAAGCTCTCCCCATTCTGATGAGTGGCTAATCATTTTTAGACCTCAACATCAAAGAGCATTGGGACATAAAAAAATCACTTTAAATAATTGAAGGTCTTTTTCTCGCTTTAATTAAAGGACTTAAGCTTTTCCCCGGGTATAAGATGCGTAGAACCACATATCGATGTGTGGTCTCTATTTTCGTTATCTATATGCTAGCTTGCCGAGTGGCCATGCGTATGGACCAATCACCCTTAGGTAAAAAGAGTTGGGTGCATACCCTCGAGAGAGTAGAAGCATAATTCAACCGAATTGGGTTTCCCACCCAATAGCGGGGTTCTTTGCGTAAAGCGGGCATTAAGAGGAATCCTTCTTCGGATGAGAGTTCGGTTGAATAGTCTTAATGTTCAGGTGAGAGATATTGTAATGCCCCGAAACTCAAAAGATTAACAGACATCGTTTAGAGACAAGTTTGGGTCTTATTAAGGGTGACACGGCCTGTGACACAGGCGTGTCCAGGGCTGTATCATGCTCGGGATTGATGATTTCTTCACGTGGTCAACGAAATGCAGTCGATGTTCCTTGGAGGTCGACAACACGACCTGAGACATGGGTGTGTCAAGGGCCATGTCTGGCTCAGGCTGTTTGTCGGGCTATGTCGAGTAAGATACAAGGCCTGGGACATATGCGTGTCCCGGTGCATGTCTAGCACACAACATGTGACACGGGCCAGACACATGGTCGTGTCCCCTTCAGGATGTTTTGGTCCCATGTCGAGTGGGGAACATGCCTCACAACATGGGCGTGTACTGATTGACACGGGCGTGTCAAAGATTGACACGGGTGTGTCTGAGCCCATGTTCTTTTCGGGATGCGACGGTTTCAGCGTCGATTGGGGCACACGGCCTTGTATATGGGCGTGTCACAAGCCGTGTTCGGCCCACAAAATTTGTTTTAAGTGCGAATCATAGCCATTCGTGTCCTTCTAATGGGATCTAATGGTCCATAACAGTCCTTGTTGCGTTAAGTCTAGGAATAGGGTTTGAAACCCTCATTACTCATCAAGCTTTCTCTTTATAATGCTTTAGAGAGAGGGGAGAGCATGGAAGAATGTGAGATCCGGCCACTAGAGGAGCTTCGGAGCCCCAAATCGCAAGCCGAGTCCAGATCTATGGAAGGGAGGCCGTTGCGGTGCTCTTCATCCGTCTAGATCTTCATGGTGCCAAAGAGAACCATAAGGGTAACGATTCTCTTCTTGGACATTTGAAGTCCTCTTCCTTTCTACATAGGAAACCCGCTCTCGCAAGTATGTGGTGAGTGTCAGTTATTCCTTTGGGAAGACATGAATAGTCCCAGTTGTTTTGCATGCAGAGTCCGAAATCAAAGTATGGACATAGGCATGGTGTGTAAAGCCTACCTTGAAAAGTTGGTCTGGATCGGTGATGTTTCTTTATGCTTGAAGAGCTGGAGAAGTCTCCATGCCGATTGTTGTTTTTGTGTTTCTATGTGGTAGATTACAGCAGGGATCCTAGGGAATTAAATCCAAGATTCACCCGGAAAACTGGACAGAAGCGTGGTTCTGCCATCCCTGTGGCATGGGAGCCAACTTGCACATTACTGGGTTATGTAGATTTTTGTGATAGATTTGGGACTCGGGGTTGCTTGACCCGCGCCTATTGCTTAAAATGATGTGGCGGTGTGAGCAACGGGTTAGGCGGATCCGTACCCGCTATATGTGGTTCGGTTAAAGTGACCTAATGTACGTTGTACTTACCATTGGCATAGATGGAGGGTCTTCGGCTTAGGCCAAAAAGACTATAATGCTCATGAGGTTTGTCGTCCTGGCGTCGGTTGTGATACCTGTGATTTTTACCGGGTTCACCGAGTAAGTGCCTCGTGAGCACGGGGTGTATAGACATGCGAGCCTGCACCTGAGGTATATTATGCAAATGTTGTACTTTCACTTATAATCGTTGGATTATAATAATACAATGCAGGGAAGGAGCACGACAACCCCAAGAAAGGGGTGGGGTTGTTATAAATTTGGTAACTTTAGCTGACCATTTCTTTGTTTTCCACCTCTGCGGTTGATTGTTGCTTGCAGGTGCTGCGGAGCCTAGTGGAAAATAGCGGACTGAATCCCTTATTGCTGAGCCAGCCCTCGAAGGCCTTTGCGAATCTTTAATTTTATTCTCATGTGTGACCGGCCTTTGTGCCGACGTTTTGAAGACACTATTTATTTAAGTAAACTCTTGTAATGCCATAAGGCCAGGTACTTTGTGTATTTGTACGCTCATTCTTATTTTCGGTATTTAGTGGACATTCATGTTGTGGCTTGGGTTCTTAATGTTGCAACTTTTAAAATACTTCCGGTAGAATGTACTCTGTGTAGGACGTATGTTATTGGAAGGATGGTTTCATTTAGTAACCCACCGATCTGTCTGTGGTATATGGCGTCGGGCCCCGACCAGACCTACTATTATATGCTATGTGACGAATAAGGGTGTTAAAATTTTGTATCAAACTACCAATTTTGGTTATACTTTTAGGAATTCATGGACGAATACTTTTAAGTGGTGGTAAGCACATGTATGTGCGTCATCGTTATAACATAAAAAGAACAAAAAAAATGTCCCCTTAGGAATGAAAATACACACATTTGAGGAAACTGCGTGTTCCTATAACTCCTTTTTGCAATATTGTTCGGTCACTTAATGGTGTTTTGTACATTTATAGGTGACCAGGAGTGGTGCGGGGCCTTGAAAACACCTGCATTCTAAGGCAAGTAGCACACCGAATGATGTGCCTACAATACCTCCTTTGGGAGAAACCATAAGATTGGTTGCCGAAGTGGTGTTCGCAATGATAAATTCCCAGCCATCAAGGCAGGTGCAGCACCCAGATCCTACGGTGGAGCAGGTAACGCTTCAAGCGGCAGAACCAAGAAGGGTTGAGAAAGTTGTGGTGGAGTCGATGATACATAGAAAAGCGACCGAAAAGCAGCTCAAACACATTATGAGCTTTCATCCTCCGGTATTCTCGGGGACTGGAACCCCAACCCAAGCTGAGGATTAGCTCTCCCATATAAAGAGAGTCTTGCCAGCTACGGAAACGGAGGAGTGGCAGAAGACCACCATAGCTACTTACCTATTCGATGGAGAAGCACGGTTGTGGTGGGAACGTTTAGAGCTACACCACTTGGGGGGAAGGCAACTCACAGACGTCTCGATGGAGGAATTTTTGAGACTATACTTGGCAAGGTACCTTCCCTCGGCTCAAAGGATCGCGATGGAGAATGAGTTCAGGAAGCTGTTGCAAGGAGAGAGTAGCGTGGACGAGTACATCCATGAATTTATATAGTTTGGTCGGTATGTAAGCTCTATATTCGCTGATGAGGAGCGAAAGACAAACAAATTCTATGAGGGCCTGTGAGATGACCTAAGGCTTCTGCTCTAAGGGCCTATGATGCAGGAATTCTTGACCCTGGTCAATATGGCCCGGTCGTTTGAGAAAGATTTGAGGAATGTACAAGCGAAGAAATACTCTAGTGCAAAGAAGATTGAGTTCAAGGTGCCGACTACCTCAAAGTCTGGGTATCGTAAGTTTTTCAAGAAGGGTAGGACTTCGAGTCCGGCACCTTCTTCTGGTGCTTCCGGGGTGACTACAAACCGAACCCCACGAGCATTTTACAACTATGGAAAGCTGGGGAACTTTGCCGGCGATTGCTGGAGCGGACATCCAAAGTCTGAAAGGAAGCCTGGAGCAACCTATGAGGAGAAGGGCAAGGCAGTGGAGTCAACCACATCGCACTATGCTCCAACCCAGCCTAGGGTTTATAATCTTAGCAAACAAGAGGCCATAAAGCAAGCTGATGTGGTGATAGGTACAGCTTAAATTAATAGCAGTTTGGCTTTAAATACTTGTTACCTTACGCATGTTAGCTTACTACTGCTTGTACTAGGCTTTGTTTTGATTTTTGATAAGCCGACGAGAGCACTCTTCGATACGTGAGCTTCGCACTCCTTTTGTTCGAAAAATTTGTATCACGCACCGGAGTACCTCCTTCGATGGCCAAGGACAAATTGGATGTGTTATTGTCTAATGTGTGTTCAATGCGTGCAGATAGAGTCCTTTATGTAAAGAAACAGATTGGGAGTCAATAGTTTGACTTGCAAGCATCATTACTACCGCTGGTGGAGTTTGACGTGTTATTCGGTATGGACTATCTCTCAGAGAAGCAGGCATACATTGATTGCAATCTCAAGGAGGTCAAAATGGGAAATGTTCGAGAGACAAATTTTGTAGGCTTGAAATGGTTGAGCAAGACTTTGATGTCTTCTCTTCAGGTTGTTAAGGCGGTTCGTGCTAGTGTAGAGTTGTTCTTCATACTAGTGGAGGCTTCGAAGACTAAGCCTAGTTTGGACAGTATCTCGGTTGTATCCGAGTATCCCGACGTGTTCCCTGGCGATCTCCCTGGAACCCCGCCGCAGCAAGAGATTGACTTCACTATTGAGCTAGTGCCAGGTGCCAAATTTGTGTCACGCTCTCCGTATCGGTTAACGCCTAAGGAAATTGCGGAACTTAAAGTTCAACTTGAAGAACTGTTGGAACAGGGTTATGTGCGTCCAAGTTCGTCATCTTGGAGCGCACCGGTCCTCTTGGTTAAGAAGAAGGACGGAAGTTTGTGACTTTGTATTGATTATCGAGAGCTGAACAAGTTAATGGAGAAGAATAAGTATCTGATCCTAAGGATTGATGATCTATTCGATCATTTAATTAGGTCATCGGTGTACTTAAAACTGGATCTTAAATCCGGGTATTATCAGCTGAGGATAAGAGAAAGTGATATCCCCAAGACAGCTTCCAGCACGAGGTATGGGCATTATGAGTTTACCTTCATGCCGTTTGGGCTGACTAATGTGTCATCCGTGTTTATGGATCTGATGAATAGATCATTCAGAGAGTACCTAGACCACTTCGTGATAGTCTTTATTGACGATATCTTTATGTACTCGCAGTGTGAAGAGGATCACTTTAAGCATCTGCATTTGGTGTTGGAGACGCTGATGAGGAATCAACTATATGCCAAATTCTCCAAATGTGAATTCCGGTTATCCTCGGTTGCATTCCTTAGTCATATAGTTAGTGGAGAAGGGATTGTGGTGGATGCGGCGAAGATAGTTGCGATATGGGAGTGGCCTATGCTCTCTATGGCCAGAGGTGATGGAAGCTTAAAATCTATGGCACAGAAGGGATGCTCAGCGGAAGTTTGCAACTCACGGAGAGAGGTACAATCACACAGAAGGGATGCACAAGAAAGAGTAAGAACAACAAGAAAGAGTAAGAATAACAAGAAGAACAGAACTCAAACACTCAAACTTTTATTGCCTTGGAATACTTGCCAACACTGAGATAGATAAAACATTACAATACACCCTTATTTATAGTCATCCCGTAAGGGGATAACTTACATCACACGCTAAGGATATTCTAAGAATATTCCTTTCTTACAATACAAGTTATTCCTTTCTTGACTTCTACGGCACACCGGATTAACTTTATGTCACATCATACATTATTTATTCCTTTCTTGACTTCTACGACACACCGGAAATACTTTATGTCACATCATACATTATTTATGAACTTTATATTACAACAGATGCTAAAGATAAGATTCCCTTCTTTCATCCTTTCCCCCTGGTGAAAAAAGGTGATGGCTCCACGTCATCGTAAGCACGGGTGGATCGATGTGTTGGTGGAGCCTGTAAACGAGAGCCTTGGAACCGATGGAGGCTATGTTGTATCTCATCAATATACTGGAGGGGAAGAACTCTGGTATTTCGCCAGTAAGCCGTGGGCAGACCCAGAGGGACATCAGTGATAGGCACACCGTTTATAGTATAGAGGAGTGCTTTATGTGCTATTGTTGGAACTCGGCTGTTGTACTCATAGTCATGCCAGAAAGTACAAGAATACTGTTTATGAATAAAGATATGAGTGTCCAGATTGCGTAAAGATTGTTGGCATCGAAAGTGGATAAGAACATGCTTCTGCTCGCACACTCCATTTAGACTATTGCCTTCAGGTCGTAGGTTTTTACGCCAGAAGCTGGTATCGCCAAATAAGCTGAGCCACTTGAGGAGTTGTCGATGTTGCGGTATGCATGGATATACGTCATTTTAGGCGATATATTGGAGTAGCTTGCCTTTGTCAAATATCATTCCAAACGGGAAGCTTTCAATAAAGTACCATAACACCATGTAGGCTTCTTTAGGAAAATCATAATAAACATCTGCCTTGCATTAGAGTATGGTAAGAAAAGGGAGAACGGGATGGAACGGTAAAGTGGCAAGAGGACCGTTATCTAGGCCGTGCTAGCTGATATATATTTTTTGGAAAATCAGGAGGCATGATAACGATCATTTTCGCAGGAGAAAATGCAGCAATTTGTGTTGAATATGTGATGGAAGATCTATCGGGTGAAAATGGTAGATGACTGGGAATATCATAGAGATCGTTCTTTGAGTTCGTGATAAGAAATCCGGGAGGAAATTATTTTTTACTTTGATATGTTGGGCGTCAAATTTCCACTAAGAGAACCAATTTGCCCATAGCAGAAGTTGGGCTTGGGGATACATCTTTTGTTTGAAATGTAGCATTTTTGGAAACACTGACATATCCATTTCTATTAGAAAATGTTCTCCAATGAGATGAAATTGAAACTTCTCGATACCACTTTTAACATCAAGGATTTCCTTATACGTGGAGTGATAATGAAGTTCTCCACTCTTGAAAGCTCCGCTCTTGTATCCACAGATTCTTCGTTTGCCATGTAACTCTTCAAGTAGTATGGCACCCCAAAAATGATCACTAGCATCAGTCTGAAGGATTCTTCTCCCTGATGAGGGAATCTGGAGATGGGACAAACCCTTTGATAGGGACTTTAGTTTTTTAACTGCATTAGTGCAGGCCTCATTCCATGGCAGCTCTTCTTTCTTAAGCTGATTAGTGAGTGGAGACCTAAATTTAACCAAATCATGAATAAATTCTGCCATATAATTTACGATGCCTAGAAACTATTGAACTTGTTTGAACGTTAAGTTCTCATTCGAGAAGTGATCCAGTTGAGTTGCAATATGCGGTTGAAGCTGATATTGACTATTCGAAATATGCATACCCAGGAAGTCAATGTCTGGTTTTCCTATAATCATCTTTCGTTTGGATTGCATAATCCCGTATTCTTGAACCAAACTATGAAACTGTGAGAGTAAGGCATGATGGGCATCAATATCCGGAGAGAATAGTAAGATATCATCGATGTAGATCAGAGCATTTTCCGTGATTGGCTGGAATATTTTTGTCATGGCTTTCTGGTATAAGGAAGGTGCTGGTTTTAAACCATAAGCTACGACGGTCCAGTGGTAGTGTCTTTCGGGAATGCAGAAGCAAGTCTTATGTTTGTCATCAGGATGAATTCCTAACTGCCAAAAACCAGTTTTAAGATCGAATTTTGAGAATAACTTTGCCTGGGGGAGTTTCTGGAATAGAACTTCTCTCTTTGGTAGAGGAAATTTATCATCTTCAAGAAAATGGTTACGAGGTTGGTAATTTATTACAAGCCTCATTTTTCCTCTAGCTTGCTCGGTCCTTTTGTTTACATAGAGGGCTTCACAGGCCCATTGTGATTTAGTGGGTTCAATTAACCCTTCTTGTAGTAGTTGATCAACTTCTTTTATAGCAAGTGCAAAATGATCGGGGTTCATACCTTTATGGCTCGCCTTTGTAGGATTGATATCTTCATTACTTTTGAATGGTAGGGAGACAAAGAATTGAGGATTTATCCAAAGGGGGTGATCACATTTCTGTAGGAAGTCCGTGTGTGATTCAGCGCAGGAGGTGCGCGTAATCTCGTCCCTGATGGGGCTCAGAATTTCTAATGGATAAAGATGGAGAGTTTTTGTCCAAGGCAATATGTGATTTTTGTACCTTAGCCCTTCTTTGCTCCATGAAATCCTTTTTAGTGAGTGCAAGATGTCAAACCCAATAAGTAAATCTTTTGCAGGGAGTTCTGAGCCATAAACTTGATGCTTAATAATATAGCCTTGAAAAATCTAGATGTTGATGGGTTTACTGATCAGAGTGATTGTGAAGAGATCACCGTTGGCAGCTCGAAATGATCTGTAATAGGAAGTCCAACATTCACTTGGTAAAATGTTAGGCTTCATGATAGAGGATGCAGCTTCGGTATCAAAGAATGCGATCACCGGAATAGTTTTTTCCCATTTTCCTGTGAAGACGTGGACTTTTACAGAAGGAGTTGGTTGGCAAAGAAGACTATCATCGAGCGCGGTGGTGTAGATAGTGTTGTCAAAGAGAACTATATCATCGTCAGATTCGGCAGAGGAGTCGGATAGATCAGCTCCAAGGGAGAGAATGGTATCTGGTCCAGCTTCTTCGTCCATAGAGAAAAGTGACTCAATATCATCGTTGTCGACATCTTCGACTTGGAAAAGTTTGGCAATGAGTCGTGAGCTCCTTTCTTTGTCAGGACATTCTTTGGCAAAATGTCCTTTCTTTCTGCATATATAACATCTGGAGGATTTTGTGCTTCCTTTTTTCTTTCTGAGAAAACTCCAGTGCTTTTTATTCTTTTTAGAGAAAGAAGTTTTTCCTCTATCCTTTTTATACTTGAAAGGCTTATCGTTCTTCTTTTTCCCGCATGTACAAGATTTGTCTTTGCCACACTTGATCTGAAGGTCATGACAATCACAGGCTGAGCCAAGGTTCTTACTTTGATCTTCAATTTGTTTGAGAAACCGATTCTGATTGCATAGCTTCTCAAGTGAGAGTAACACATTCTGGTATAACTCACCAATAGATGTGTGACTAATCGGGATATTTTTTACTGGGAGGAGCCGAGATGTTTCGTTTCCAAGTGGATCTGGGAGCGAATTTAGAAACGTCTTCTTTAAGTTAACATCGTCGATTCCATTAATGGCATAGAATCGCTTCGACATTTTCTCATAATGATCCTCTAGGTCTTTTCTTTTGTACGAGCAGCACTTCATACTCAAGTATTCTTCTCTGGCTTGAGTTGTATAATGATCCCATGCTCCCAAGAATTCGTTGTGGACATGCATAATTAGGGCATCAACATTTGGACTTTGTTTGACCATTTGTTGCCTATATGGTCCCAGGGCAATCCACCATTGTTTCAGTCTACCAAGAAATTTGGAGACAAATCTGTCCGCTACAGCAGGCATTGTTACCCCTGGCTGTAATAACTCGGCGGTGCACCAGGCATGCATTTCATAGATTCGGTCATGCCATTTTGATGGTGGGATGTTGTCGAAAGAGAAACCGTTTGAAGGGTCATTGGGGAACTGACTGGATTGCTCGGACCCTTAGTGGGGGGTTTGGCTAGTCTCATCATTTTCAATAGTTGGATCCTATGTTGGTGGATCAGCCATCAAAATCCCGAGTGACATGTCCTCGGTGTCGGAATCTTCATAATACTTTTCTTTCAGGGATGGTTGTTGTCTTGGAGACAGTGGTTGCATGGCTATTTGGTTTAGGAATGAGGATATAGGATTACCAATCATTTTCTGAGAAGATGTTTGGGTTGTAGGAAACACTTGTGGAGAAGATTCTCGGGATGGATGTTTTTCTGGTTTTCGTTTGGATGACTGAGGTATTTCATAGCGTGGTTTTGGGAGGAATGCAACACTATTGAAAGGATTATGGTCAAATGGGGAGAAATTGGATAGAGGTTGAGAATATGTTTGAAGAGGTGGTAAATATGATGAGTAAGGCGGGGCTTCATAATATCCCGAGGAATGATATTGTTTTTGGGTTTGGAAAGAATGAAGCTGGGCTTTGAGACTCTTTAACCACGCCTCCTTTTGCGCCAGAAGTGGAGAGTTAAAAGAAACAGTACTAACCAGTTGAAGTAATTCGTGATGTACAGCCGTTATCTCATCCTGAAGTTGCACAGTGACTCCAGTGATTGTCGAAAACCCGAGATCGAGCGTTTTCTCGATTGTTTGTTGGCTAGCTGCTATTTGTTTCAAGACTTTGTTTTGTGCTATAGCATTTTCAGACTGCCAGTTCAACGTAGCCTCTGCGTGAGAGACATGCTTCGTAGATCCATCAGGATTTTTTGTAGTCTGGTTCTTTATCTTCCAAGTATGTGAAGTCCTGTCTTCATTGAACTCCATGGGAGGGAATTCTTCATGATAGGATGTTGGCTGGAGCATATTGATTTCTGATTCTTTAGAATAAAGGACATAATAGTCAAATTTGCCAGATTGTTCGCCAAGCAATCCAACCTTTGGATCTCCCTTTTCATAGCGTTCTTTGAGAAGCTGTTGCGTCGACTTCTTTTTATTTCTCCGCCATTTCGGCAGATCATCGAACTCGGAATCATCATCATAGTCTACTTTGCAATTTGCACAGGAGCATATATCAAAGTATTGATGTCCTTCATCATCTTTGAATTGGTAGATATGTAACCCGTCAGCACTAAATGAAAGTATGGGCGCACCAAGCCCAAAATCTTGAACTTCAATCATGTTTATTTCTGAGGCGAAGATGGGGGACGTGCTAGAGGAGGGGTCCTTGTTGTTGAACACAATTTCTACCGCGCCGTCCTTTTTTCTTATGAATGAAGGCTTTACAGAATGAATTGGTTGGTTATTGATTCGTACCTTCTCGTAATGTGTTACCCAAGATTCTAGAAGGAGTTTAATGAGCTCGTCTTTCGGAAGCTGCTTTGGGACATAAACGCATGAGGAGCCCGAGCGGGCATCAATTTCCAAGTATAGGGCTTCGTCAGTGTCTTGAGGAAGACTTAAGTCGAATGAATGATTTTGGACCCGATAGGCCATTTGATAGTGGAGCGTAGCAGCATATGTTCCCGCAACTTGGGGTGCTCCAATAATTTGAAGTTGAACACTAAGGTTGTTGTAGATTTGTGGATCATCAAGCCTCAAGGTTAAATTTGGGAATAAAGTTATAAATGCAGTGCCAGCATTCAGGGTATTCTGGATAGTCGCGATGTAGGCATGACTGTATTTCTGAAACCATGTGTCCAGGAGGGCTAATTGCGCCACTACTGGGAGGCCTTTTCTTGCATGCAAAGTAAGGGCCATTCTGACAGCTCCAAAATGGATGTGGGAATAACCATGGGACTTCCACTACCCAGGTAGTTCCTCATCTAGTCTTATAGCGAAGATCTGCTCTACTTCCGTAGCAGTAATTGGTACTAGTTCTAGCTTTGAGGCTAAGACAAGTTCTTTTGCAATAAGCGTCTTGTTGGGAGTAAGGGCTTGTCGAAAAACACGAGAAACATGATGATGTTTCTTGGTGAAAGCTTTATAAGGATTTAGCAGGGGAAGGTCGGTGACTGGGATGCGACTATCTTTAGTAAGGTAATCGACTTTATAAAGCAAATTAGAGTTTTTTGCGGAGGAAGAGGAACTGTAGGAATTTCGAGGGTAAGAAAAAGAAGAAGAACGAGTAACTGGTTGTGAATTTGCCATAGATGTTAGAGGCCTTATTTCTCAAGAATCTCCTATGGTGTTAGGATAACTTGCTATCATACGGAATGATAGAACCGTTGCTGAATTCTTGTGAAAACCTGAGCATATACCCATAACCGCACACCTAGCAGCTTCAAAGGCCACAACTCCGTTATTTTCACAAAGAATTTCTGCCACAAGTTCAGGTATAAGATTTCTGATGTGGAGGATCCCTAGAAGGGCAACCACAGAGCATACTATCTCTAATAATATGCAAGCCAGCATGAACAAATCATGCCAATACCATCATGAACAAATCATGTACACCTCCGGATCATCAAGAGAAACAAGGGGAAGTTTTTTTAAGCTTCCATCCCTCTGATACCAAGTTTTTTAAGCTGAAGTCTAGAGTTTTTTTGGGCTTGTTGACTATTACAGGTGTTCGTAGAGAAATTCTCGCGAATAGCGTTACCTCTCACGACTTTGACGAGGAAAGACAAGAATTTTTTGTGGTCGTTGGAGTGCACGCAAGCCTTCTAAGAACTGAAAGGTCCGTTGTGTAAGACCCCCCTCCCGGAACACAAAACAAGACCGAGAGGAGTCTTATGCCCAAAACAGCCGCCTTGCGGTAGCGTAGTACTTGGGCTAACCTGTACCACAAGACGCCTATTCTGCCCGCCATAACCAATATCAAACATTGCCAACCCAACCAAACATATAATAAGAAGCCAAATTCACACACATGCATATTGTCCAAAAGTATAACATAAAAAGAAGCTACATCAAGATTCTAAACTATCAGAGTACGAGTAAAATTTCCCCAAATGGGCTACATCAAAAGTCTCTCAGATACTCACATCAGTCTCTGATGGTAGCGACGGTACCATCCCTTAAGGCCCTGTCATCCTGGCCTTGCTGTCCTTCTGCAAAACCTGTTGTTGCTCCGTCTGCGCGGTTTCCTCCTAAAAAGGAATATGTAGCAATCGTTAGTCATAAAGACTAAGTGGCTATCACATCTGCTCCCCCGGTGACTCCTCGGCACTGGGCATAGAAAGAAACAGGATACAATATAAGTATATAAAGCAATAGTACAAACATGTGGTATATTGAGTGAATTAATGTATATATAGCAGCACAGTAATTGAGCAAACCATTTACCTTTGCAGTTCTATCATCTGCAGTAGAGTATGAAAGTGTAAATCTACAACTGAAAGTAACTCAACTTATATGAATGCCCATACAGACATATAAGTTGAGGATCGGCTCAACAGTAAAGTAACTCATCGTATAAGAGTGCCCAGACAAACTTATATGATCAGGATCTTATGTAATCAATGTAATGCAATGCCATGAATGCTATGCAATGACCCACCCATGATCACACATAAGCAATTGTTATGTCGACTGAGGACCAAGCCTTACCGTCCACTTACGACTCTTTTCACCATTCACATCTCGTGCTCAAAAGCACGCAAGGGCTCCTCACCGTGTCCCCAATCAACACAATCAATCAAGTGTGGAAAACACTCACGCACTAACAACCCTTCCACGTTTTCATGCATCCAAGCACTCAAGGGTTCCTTGTAACCTTAGGTGGCAAGCCACCTAGTACAACCTAACAACACTCACTGGTTCACTTATGGTTTTATCACCCAATTCACAATAACCTTTCACCTATTAAATTTCCCAAACCATTCGTTCGTTGAATTCCTCCACACCATTTGCATTAACGTGGTTCACTATCTTCCACCAATCACCTTGATTCAAGTGCACTTTACTACACCATTTGTTCATTGAGGATGTATCCAACAAAATCCATTGACATAATTTTATCACGATTACTTATACTTTGAACTTAACGAGACATCAACGTTACTGTACCACAAACTCATTACAAACCCAAAATCGATACAAAACCAAGACGCGAACTACATGTGCAGGAAATATAACTGCACAACAACTTCAAATGGGGAATCCCGAGGCTACAGAAATCTGGTGAAGATGTTTAACCATTTGTTGGAATGGTATTTCCATGATCCACAACTTTTTTATTCAGTCCTTCACCCAGATCAGACCGTAACACAATTGAAATCCGCCTCTAAGACTACTACGTTTAGAATATAGTTTTTGTACGTTTATATTATCAGCAATCAGTTTCTATTTGGCTTTCCTGTGGCTATAGACTTAACAAGAAGACATATAAACACTCATTGGAACGGTTTTTCCATGGGCTACGACTTTCATGTTTAGTTGAAAACACTGATTTGGATATATCATACCTGAAAATTTCCACGAAGATCGTTGCGTGTAGAAATCAGATTTTTGCACGCATCATAAGGCGGAATGAACGTCATCACTTCGTCTTCCTCCTCTAGCCGATCTTCAAAAAACACATCCAGAACTTCTACTCCCTTATTCACCCTATTAAGGCCATATATCTTCACAAAACCAGTCCACCTTCTACTCTAGAAGAGGGGAGGGGTTGAAGACTTCACTATCCATAGAGCACAAGCCGTATAATGGCCTTTTCCTAGGAAATCACCATCTCACAAGTCAAGTCTAGTCGACATCTCGCCTAGGAATATTTATAGATCTTGAACCAAGGGAGAGGGGAGGAAGCTCACCTCATTTCGGGCGTTTCCACCATTTCCGGCCATGGATCTTGTCATCCACCTCGATGACATCTTCTTTTCCAAGGCGGTGTTGGCCTTTCAAGGGGAGAAGATGGCTCCAACAATTTCCTCTCAAGCAACTTTTCCTGCAGCAATGGCATGGGGAGGAAGAATATAAAATGGCTAGGGTTTTCCCCCTTTTCATATGGTAAAGACACGGGTAGGGGGTAGGGACATGCCCGTGTCACTACCCGTGTCACACACACAGGTAGGACACGCCCGTGTCACTACCCGTATCCTTCTCGGGATTTACCGTCGACGGTTTCCTTGGACCCATGTACACGGGTAGGGACACGCCCCTGTCTCTACCCGTGTCAATATACATGGGTAGGGACACGCTCATGTCTCTACCCGTGTCCTTCTCGGGACACTTAGTCGACCTGTTGGATACATGGACATGGGTAGGGAGACGCCCGTGTCCCTACCCATGTCCTGCTCGGGACAAACAGTCGACTTCTCGAGTGCTGCGGTCGACTACTCGAGTGATTCTTGGATACACACACGTGTAGGGACATGCCCGTGCCCTAACCCGTGTCCTGATCGGGGTTCCTGGTCGACGATATTATTTACACAAACAGGTAGGCGCATGCCCGTGCCACCACCCGTGTCCACACATACGGGTAGGGATACGCCCGTGTCACTACCCGTGTCACTACTCTGGACCAACTTCACCTCTTTTTCACAAGTGAAAGCCTAGCTTCCAGCTCTTCCTGAGCCTAAGTCAGCTCTCCTGACTTAACAATGCGTACGAGGGGCCTAGCGTGAATTGGGACGTTACAAATCCTATAAACAAAATAAAGGATTTCGTTCCCGAAATCAGGCTAAGGCTATGGGGAGAGAAAAACATGAAATAAGATAAAATATGCTTTTAAAATTACCTTGAGGAAATAGCTCCGGGTAGAGCTTTCGCATCAAGTCCACCGGCTCCCATATATACTCCCCCTTCCCATGGTTAGACCACAACACCTTTACCAAAGGAACACTTTTGCGGCACAAATTCCTTGTCTCGTTGTCTACTATCCGCACTGGCTCTAGTCGTACATATCTATCAGTTGCTACTGCTCCATCAATGGTGGGAATAAGGTTATCGGGCCGCAATAGTGCCTTCAGGAGAGATGACATATTGAATACATCATGAAGGTTCTCCAGCTCTGGTGGTAACTCAAGTCGGTAGGCTAAAGGGCCAATCTTTTCCAATATTGTATAAGGTCCAACGTACCTTGGGATGAGCTTCTTTACACAACGTACACGTGACACTCCATGCATCGGCCGAATTTTTTGAAACGCTTTGCCACCCACCTGAAATTCCACCACCAGGTGCTTCACATTATAGTATTTAGCCTACCGACTTTGATCCTTAGGCATGCGGTCCCTTATTAGTCTAACCACCACATCAGTTTCATCGATGTATTCAATACCCAAAACTATCGGGTCTTCATCTTGTACCCATGACAAGGGGTTCTACACCTTCTTCCGTAAAGGGCTTCATGGGGTGCCATCCCGATAATCGCCTGGTGACTGTTGTTATAAGAAAATTCCACCAGGACCAAGAGCCTTTCCCACAGCTGTCCTTTATCCAACACACACAGCCTCAATAGGTCCTCCAATGTTCTTATGGTCCTATCAGACTGCTCGTGCCTCTGAGGATGGAATGTTATGCTAAAGGTAAGACGTAAACCAAGGTATGCCTGTACGACCCTCCATTCCTTAGAGGTAAACCGACCATCCCGGTCAGAAACAATATCATTGGCACACCATGATACCGTACGAACTGCTTAACAAAGAGGTAAACCAAAACATCCACAAGAGCTTCTTTTTTCGTAGGAATAAAATTGGCTACTTTCGTTAGGCAGTCAATGATTACCCATACTGAATCATTCCCTGAGCGTGAGTGTGGCAAACTGTGGATGAAGTCAATGGAGACATCCTCAAACTTCCACTCGGTGATGGGCAATGACTGTAAGAATCCACTGGGGCTCCTACATTCTGCCTTCACCCTTTTATAGGCCTCACACTGTGTAACAAAATATCAGACGTCCCTCTTCATTCCCAGCCAACACATGGTCTTCCACAAGTCGGTGTACATCTGGGCAATCCTAGGATGCACAGAATACTGAGTGCAATGTGCCTCTCTCAAGATATCTTCCAAAATTTTACATCCCTTGGGAGTGAAAATAAGGCCACGAAGATGGACGAGGCCATCTTTTAGGGATTACTTGTCTGTTGTCCCATCTTCAATTGACTTGATTGACGGGGCCAGAGCCGTATCCTTTCCTTGCTCCACCTGGATTCGATCTGGTATATCATAGAATATGCTCATCGCGGTTAAGTACTCTTTATACCCTTCCAAGTGATCATATATACAAGGGTGATCTCCATCTCTTCGAGCATCCGGGCTAACTCCATTCTCATCAATCGGGACTCAGAGTTCGATTACGGTAACTTTCTGCTCAAAGCATCAGATACAGAATTTGCTTTTCCAGGGTGGTAGTTCAAAGTGAATTCATAATCGCATAGAAATTCTATCCACCGCCGATGTCTCAAATTCAATTCCTTCTGTATATGGACGTACTTTAGATTCTTGTGGTCTGAAAAGATTTCGTAGTGGATGTTGTACAGATAGTGTATCCAAATCTTCAAGGCGAATACCACTGCTCCCAATTCTAGATCATGTACCGAGTAGTTTATTTCATGCTTCTTCAGCTGTCTTGAAGCATATGCAATCACATGCCCGTGCTACATCAATACCACTCCTATCCCTTGTTACGACGCGTCAGTGTAATCTTGAAATCCCTCCCTCCCAAATGGAAGGGCTAGGATGGGTGCGGATGTAAGTTGGTCCTTCAGTTTCTGAAAATCATCTTCACACTGAGGTGTCCACTCATATGGCACACCTTTCTTTGTCTGCGTAGTAAGAGGAAGGGTAATCTTTGAGAACCCTATTACAAACTTGCGATAGTACTCGGCAAGTCCAAGGAAGCTCCGCACATTGGCCGCTGACTTCAAGGGCGACCACTCCTTCACGGCATGCACCTTAGCCGGATCCACTGCAACCCAGCCTCACTGATCATATGGCCCCAAAAGCAACCTCTTGGAGCAAAAATTCGCACTTGTTGAACTTGGAAAACAAGGCGTGGTGTTTTAGCTTCTTCAGTACCAAGGTCAGATGTTCGACATGCTCTTCCTCCGTCTTAGAGTAGACCAAAATGTCATCGATTGAAATGAAGATGAATACAGATAGATAAGGCTCAAACACTTTGTTCATCAAGCTCATAAAAGCTGAAGGGGAATTTGTGAGCCCAAACGGCATCACAGTAAACTCGTACAAGCCATACCTTGAGCTAAAGGTCATTTTCTGAATGTCCTCCTCCTGTATTCTCAACTGATAATACCCCGAGCGCAAATCCAATTTGGAAAACCAATGCTCTCCTATAAATTGGTCAAATAACTCATCGATCTAGGTAGCGAAACGTTGTTCCGTACCGTAAGTTGGTTGAGCACCTGATAGTCTATACATAATCGCAAGCTTCCATCCTTCTTCTTAACAAACAGAATAGGGACTCCCTAATGTGATGAGCTGGGGTGAAAAAACCCTGATTCTACCAACTCTTAAAACTGAACTCTAAACTCTGCGAGTTTTTTCGGGGCCATCCGGTAAGTGGTCCTATAGACGGGCTTAGCTCCTAGTACTAGCTTAATTTGAAAACACACTTCTTTATACAGGGGTAATCCTGGCATTTTCTCAGGAAATACCTCGGGAAATATCTCGCACCACTCACACGTCCTTCATATCTATTTTCATCTCTTTCAGATCAAAACATATCATGTAAACTTCATCCCTCTCATGTGAGCTTTCAACTCCTGAATTGAAGATCATAGCAAGCGAGGCTTTAATTTTATACATTGAAATATGAAATTAGTATCCCCGTGTCTCAAGTAAATTCCCTTCTCTGCACAATCATTTCTTTTATAATGCCAATCCAGCCATGCCATGCCTAGTATGAGGTCAAACTCTAGCATTCCCAAAACTATGGCAGGGGTATCAAAGATCTTTCCCCCAATGAGTATCTCCAATTCGCACTTGGCGGTTGCGGTCATCTCAGAGCTGTCTTGAAGGCGTACTCTTCGAGCAATAGCAGTTAAGTACTGCACTCCTCCTAGGTCTTTAAAGAAATCCGCAGACACAAACGAGTGTAAGGCACCGGTATCGAATAACGTATAGGCCGGTTTCCCGCGGACCATCACGATGCCTAAGTACAAATAGCAATACTCAAAGCTAGATATCTAGTAAATCTAAAACAACTTAAGATTAATAATTAAGATGTGATATCTAGCTATAACATACCTGCAATCACCTCCTGAGGGTTCCGCTACTGTGTCATGTCCAGCGCGAACACCTGATTCTGAGCAGGTCTGGGGTTTCCTCCTCGTGGTCCTCGTCCCCGACCCCGCATATGTCCTTGCCCTCGTGGAGCTGCCAGAGGGAGAGCAAGAGGAGAATTCCCAAACAGTTGCGGGATATATCGTCGGATGTGCCCCGGTTGGTTTCTCTGATAGCAGATTCGTTAAATTTACCTTCGAGTTGTTAGAATTGTTGATGTTGTGGAGGTGGAGGCAATGTTGGCAGTTGCGGAACCGGGTGTTCCATTCTAAAATTCCGGTGGAAGCGCCTGCCACCTCTCTGATATCCTCTTCCTCTTTCGTAGTCATGTCTCCTTCTATTGCGAGAGCTAGCTTCCATCACCCCTTCAACAGGTCTCTTTCCACTTCCCAAGTGGTCTGCTTCCAACCTCTTTGCCATGTCGATTATTTCTGCTATGCTGGAGTACACTATAACAAAAGGGCTTGCCTTAGGGGGTCTTGCAAGCTTTTGTAGAATCTTTTAGCATATCCTCTGTCGTCCAACTTATAGGAGTCAACAAATTTAGCCAAATGCTGAAACTCCTGCTGGTACACCATCACTAACTTGGATCCCTTCTTCAGCTGTAGGAACCATTCTATAAGTTTATCTTGGGCTGACGAAGGAATAAAGTGCTCTATTAAAGCTCCGGAAAACTCGCTCCAACTAATATCTGTGTAGACTCTTCCTTAGAAGGTGGAACCCATGAGAGACTTCCACCACCATTTTGCATGTTGCTATAGAAGTGTCACCACCAAGGTCACAACCATATTGTTTGGGCATCTAATTCTCGCTAGTAGTTCTTGCAAGATGTCGAGCCATTCCTCCGTATGCAGTACCGACTCCGTCCCAAGGTAGGGAGGAGGGGAGAGAGCACGGAAGGTGCTCACCTAATTGGAGCCCGGAGCTTATTGTTGTACGGGGGCTTATTGGGATCTAAAGGCATACAAGATTGCTATGAACATCTGCCCTAGCTCCGATTGTTGAAATTATGTGGGTATGGATGGGGTGGGGGTGCCCCCCTCTGGATCAGTGTGCACGAGGATCTACACTTAGAGAACAAATATTAGGTCTGGTTGGCTAATCTTAGGTCAAAGTTGGACATACATAGTGTTAATTACATATGGGCACAACACTGCTTCCGCTAAATCAGTTTGTCCCCAAACTGACTAATCGAACGGGGGTGGCACAACTATTGAATGACTTCTTTAGTTCAGGATCGTAGCAAGCTGATGCCATTTGTAAGACCCCCCTCCCGGAACAAAAAAAACGGTACGAGAGGTGTCTTATGCCCAGAACAGCCACAATACGGTAGCGTTAGCACTCGGGCTAACCTCTACCACAAGACGCCTATTCTGCCGGCCATAACAAATATCAAATATTGCAAACCAAACCAAACATATAATAAGAAGCAAAATTCACACACAAGCATATAGTCCAAAAGTATTACATATAAAGAAGCTATATCAATATTCTAAACTATCAAAGTACAAGTAAAATTCGCCCAAAAGGGCTACATTAAAAGTCTCTCAAATACTCACATCAGTCATTGATGGTAGCGATGGTACCGTCCCTTCAGGCCCTGTTGTCCTGGCCTGGCTGTCCTGCTGCAAAACCTGCTGTTGCTCCGTCTGTGGGGTATCCTCCTAAAAAGTAAGACGTAGCAACTGTTACTCATAAAGATTAAGTGGCTATCACATCTGCTCCCCCGACGACTCCTCGGTACCGGGCAGAGAAAGGAAGAGGGTACAATATATGTATATAAAGATATAGTAAAAACAGGTGGTATATAGAGTGAACAGTATTAATGTATATATAGCAGCACAGTAATTGAGCAAACCATTTACCCTAGCAGTTCTATCATCTACAACATAGTATGAAAGTGTAAAGCTACAATAGAAAGTAACTCAACTTATATGAATGCCCATACAGACGTATAAGTTGAGGATCAGCTCAACATTATAGTAACTCATAGTATAAGAGTGCCCAAACAAACTTATACGATGAGGATCTTGTGTATGTAATGTAATGCAATGTTATGAATGCTATTCAATTAATAACCCATGATCATGCACAAACAATTGCTATGTCGATACAGACTTGTAGTTCCCACTTTTGGAGCAGGTAGCTAACCTCTCAAGCGTCATCCGTCATGGCCAGACAGTGACTGTAGAGCGGGCATCTCCACTACTAGGATGGCGGGTGTCTCAGGTAGATGAGCACCGAGAACTAAGCCTCAAACTGGCTTATGTTGTGACCCAGAAGGAGCCTCGGAAGAAACACGAGGACCAAGGCCAACCGTTCAATTGGAACGGAAGGAGCCCCGGGAATGAGCATCGAGGACCAAGCACAACCGCCCAAGGTCTAACTGTCAACTCCCGTCGGTGTGATGATTGGCGAGCCCATAGACCTGCCACACTATCCTTAATCCAGGATTACGACACTGTGTGTCGACTCACACCTCATATAATTTCACATCATTGTGGCACAGAAGGAGCATTGGGAAAGTACACCAAGGAACAAGCCCTACCGTCCACTTACGACTCTTTTCACCATTCACATCTCGTGCTCAACATCACGAAAGGGCTCCTCACTGAGTCCCCTATCAACACAATCGATCAAGTGCGACAACCACTCACGCACTAACAACCCTTCCACGTTTTCATGCATACAAGCACTCAAGGGTTCCTTGTAACCTTAGGTGTAAAGCCACCTAGTACAACCTAGCAACACTCATTGGTTCACTTAAGGTTTTATCACCCAATTCACAATAACCTTTCACTTATTAAATTTCCAAAACCATTCGTTCGTTGAATTCCTCAACAGCATTTGCGTAATCGTGGTTCACTATCTTTCACCAAATCACCTTGATTCAAGTGCACTTTACTACACAATTTGTTCATTGAGGATGTATCCAACAAAAGCCATTAACATAATTTTATCACAATTACTTATACTTTGAACTCAACGAGACATAAACGTTGCCATACCACAAACTCTCCACAAACCAAAAAACGATACAAAACCAATACGAGAATTATATGTGCAGGAAATATAACTATACAACAACTTCAAACGTGGATTCCTGAGGCTACAGGAATCCGGTGAAGATGTTTAACCATTCATTGGAAAGGTATTTCCATGATCCACAACTTTTGTATTAGGTCCTTCACCAAGATCAGACCGTAACACAATTGTAATCAGCCTCTAAGACTGCTACGTTCAAAATATAGTTTCTATACGTTTATATTATAAGCCATCAGTCTCAATCAGGCTTTCCCGTGACTACGGACTTTGCACGAAGACGTGTAATCACTCGTTGGAAAGTTATTTCCATGGGCGATGACTTTTGTGTTTAGTCGAAAACCAAGATCTGTGCATATCATACATGAAAATTGACACGAAGATCGCTGCGTGCAAAAATAAGATTTATGCACGCATCTTAAGGCGGAACGAACGACATCGGTTCGTCTTCCTCCTCTAGCCGATCTTCCAAAATTACATCCAGAACTTCTCCTCCCTTATTCACCCTCATAAGGCTATATCTCTTTAAAAACCAGTCCACCTTCTACTCTAGAAGTGGGGAGGGGTTGAAGACTTCACTATCCATAGAGCACAAGCCGTAGAATGGCCTTTTCCTAGGAAATCACCATCTCACAAGTAAAGACTCTTTTGAGTCGACATCTCTCCTAGGAATATCTATAGATCTAGAACAAAGGGAGAGTGGAGGAAGTTCACCTCATTTCCAGCATTTCCACCATTTTCGGCCAAGGATCTTGTCATCCTCCTCGGCGACATCTTCTTCTCCAAGGAGGTGTTGGCTCTTCAAGGGGAGAAGATGGCTCTTGCAATTTCGTCTCCTATAAATTTTCCTACAACAATGGCTTGGGGAGGAAGAATAGAAAATGGCTAGGGATTTCCCCCTTTTTATGTAGGAATAAAACGGGTAGGGACACGCCCGTGTCCCTACCCGTGTCCCACACAGGGGTAGGGACACGTCTGTGTCTCTACCCGTGTCCTTCTCGGGATTTACTGTCGATGGTTTTCTTGGACACATATACACGGGTTGGTACATGCCCGTATCTCTACCCTTATCCATACACAAGGGTAGGGACACATCCGTGTCTCTAACCGTGTCCTTCTCAGGACACATACTCGACCTGTTGGACACATGCACACGGGTAGGGACATGCCCATGTCCATACCCATATCCTGCTCGAAACACACAGTCGACTTCTCGAGTGCAGCGGTCGACTACACGAGTGATGCTTGGATACACACACGAGTAGGGACAAGCCCGTGTCCCTACCCGTGTCCTGCTCGGGGTTCCTGGTCGATGACATTATTTACACAAACGGGTAGGGGCATGCCCGTGCCACCACCCGTGTCCATACACACGGGTAGGTACACTCCCGTGTCACTACCCATGTCACTACTTTGGACAAACTTCACCTCTTTTTCATAAGTGCGAGCGTAGTTTCCAGCTCTCACTGAGCTCAAGTCAGCTCTCCTGACATAACAGTGTGTACGAGGGGCATAACGTGAATTGGGACGTTACAGGTTGACCACGATGCCTATTCTAAGTTCGCCTAGTGGGACCGATGTTTTTGAGATTTACAGTGATGCTTCGGGCAGTGGTTCCGGTTGTGTTCTACTGCAGCATAGGAGCGTTATAGCTTATGGCTCGTATCAGCTGAAGGTACACAAGAGGAATTATCCTGTACATGACTTGGAGTTAGCGACGTGATATTTGCCCTGAAGCTATGTATGCACTACCTGTATGGTGTGAAGGTCGATATCTATACCGACCACAAGAGCCTGAAGTATTTGTTGGATCAAAAGGATCTAAATATACGACAGCGGAGGTGGATGGAGTTCCTGGGGCTCTACACCTTCAAGATACATTATGTGCCAAGGAAAGGAAATGTCGTTGCTGATGCGTTGAGTCGCAAGGCTCCCGCACAAGCCAATTGGTTGTCTGTTCATGACGAGCGATTGATTTGTTATTTGGAGGTATTAGAGATATCTTGTGTTGACAAGCAGACTAGTGTGGAAGCACAACTGAACTAGACAGAGGTGTAGTTTGACCTTGCTGATAAGATTCAGCAGGCTCTGGATGGGGATGAAAGCATGAAGGAATTTATGGATGAGGCTTTGGATGGGTTAAATTCCCAATTTAATGTTAAGGATGGACTGTTATGGAAGGAAAGTCGTCTGCGCTTCCCATGTATGGGTAAAAACAAGAAGAATTGATGTACGAGGCTCATCATACCAAGTACTCGATTAACCCAAGGAGAACGAAGACGTATTTTGAAAAGAAAAAGTTGTTCTAGTTGCCAGGACTTAAGAAGGACGTGGCACTTTATGTGGAGAAATGTCAAACGTGCACCTTGGTGAAGGAGGAATGCTTGAAGCCTTGAGTTTTCTTGAAGTCCTTGCCTATCCCGGAGTGGAAGTTCGATGATATTTCAATGGACTTTGTGCATGGATTGCCAAGGTCAAATAAGGGAAACGACGCCATCATGGTGATCGTAGATCGATTGTCGAAAGTGTCGCACTTCATTCTGAATAGGAAGGATGATTCGGTGGATAAACTGGCAAAAATCTATGTTGAAAACATTGTTCGATTGCTTGGTATGCCCCGCAGCATCGTGAGTGAACAAACTGGGCAGTTCACGTCCAATGACTATAGGCTAGTGCAAAAAATGTTGGGAACTAAGCTGAGTTTCAGCACGGCCTTTCATCCGCAAATGGATGGTCAGACCGAGAGGGTCAACAGGACGATGGAGGACCATCTTCGCATATGCTTTCTGGATTTCGGAAAGTAGTGGGAAGATCACCTATACTTGTTGGAGATTGCTTATAACAATAGCTACTAGGTGAGTATTCAAATGGCGCCCTTCGAGGCCCTTTATGATAGAAAATGTCGCACGTCGTTTTCATGGTTTGAAATGAGTGAGTCAAAGCTGTACAAACAGAAGGCGCCACTTCGTTGCTGCAGACAATTCGAGAATGATTGCTTATCACTCAGGACAGTCAGGATAAATATTATAATGCCAAGCATCAGAACGTTGAGTTCGCTGTTGGCAACTGGGTGTATTTGAAAATGAAGGCGTTCAAGGGCATCTCACGGGTACGATGCTTGAAGAAGCTGAGCCGGAGGTACCTTGGACCTTTGAGATTCTTGAGCGGATTGGTGAAGTAGCCTATTGGCTGAAGCTATTAGTGGAACTGAGTGGTCTACACGATGTATTCCACATATCGGTGTTACAGAAGGAGGTGCAAGACCCTTCGCAAGTGATTAATGTCGACCAGGTAACAGTTGATAATGGTTTGACGACGAAGGTAATGCCCATTTTCATTGAGGACTTTGAAGTCAAGCGACTTCGTAATAAAGACATCAGAATGGTCAAAGTCTGGTTGGACAACTACGGCCGGGAGGAGCTCTCGTGGGAGCGGGAGCAAACCATGCTTGAGGAGTACCCCGAATTATTCCACTAAGGTACCGTTTTACTTTGTGCATCTTATCCTTTCTGTAATTTCGGGATGAAATTCTTTTAAGAGGGAGAACTGTAACGCCCCGAAACTCAAAAGAGGAACGGGGAAAATTTAGAGCCAAGTTTGGGTCATGGTAAGGCTCACACGGACTATGATACAGGCATTTCTAGGGCCATGTCATGCTCGGGATCGATGATTTCTTCGGGTGGTCGATGAAATGCAGTCGACGTTCCTTGGAGGTCAAGAACACGGCCTGATACATAGGCGTGTCCAGGGCTGTGTCCTGCTCAGGCTGTTTGTCGAGCTGTGTTGAGTAAGTTAGATGGCCTAGGATACAGTCATGTCCCAGGGCGTGTCTGCCACACGGCATGTGACACAGGCATGTCACATGGCCGTGTCCCCTTCGGGATGATTTTGTCCTGTGTCGAGTGTGGAACACGCCTCGCAACACGGGCATGTACCGATTGACACTGGCGTGTCAAAGATTGACACGGTCGTGTCTGAGCCTGTGTTCTATTCCGGATACGATGGTTTAAGCATCGATTGGGGCACACATCCATAGACACGGGCATGTCACAAGCCGTGTTCGGCCCAGGAAATTTTTTTTAAGTGAGAATCGTGGCCGTTCGTTTCCTTCTAATGGGATCTAATGGTCCAGAGCAGTCCTTGCTGAGTTAAGATCGTGAATAGGGTTTGAAACCCTCTGTCCTCATCAAGATTTCTCTTTCTAAAGCTTTAGAGAGAGGGGAGAACAAATAAGAAGGAGAAGGAGAGATCCGACCACCGGAGGAACTTCGGAGCCTCAAATCGCAAGCCGAGTCCAGATCTACCGAGGCGAGGCTGTTTCGGTTCTTTTCATTCGTTTAGATCTTCATGGAGCCAAAGAGAACCACAAGGGTAATGATTCTCTTCTTGGACATGTGAAGTCCTCCTCCTTTCTACATTGGAAACCCGCTCTCGCGAGTATGTGGTGAGTGTGAGGTATTCCTTCGGGTAGACATGAGTAGTCCCCGTTGTTTTGCATGTATAGTCCGGAATCGAAGTATAGACATAAGCATGGTGTGTGAAGCCTACCCGGACAAGGTTGTTTGGATCGGTGATGTTTCTTTATGCATGTAGAGCCGAAGAATACTCCGTGCTGATGGTTGTTTTCTGGTTTCTATGTGGTTGATTGCAGCAGGGATCTTTGGGGATTAACTCCAAGGTGCACCCGATAAACTGGGCGGAAGCGTGGTACTGCCATCTTGGTGGCCTAGGAGCCAACTTGTACATAACTGGGTTATGTAGATTTGTGTGATCGATTTGGGACTCTGGGAAGCTTGACACCCGCCTATAACTTAAAATGATGTGGTGGTGTGAGCAATGGGTTAGGCGTATCCGTACCCGCTCTATATTTTTCGGTTAAAGCGACCTAATGTACATGGTACTTACCATTGGCATAGATGGAGGGTCTTAGGCTTAGGCCGGAAAGACTATAATGCTCACGAGTTTTGTCCTCTTGGCGGAAGTGGAGAGACCACAGATTTTTACCGGGTTCACCGAGTAAGTGCCCTGAGAGCATGGGGTGTACGGCCGTGCGGGCCTGCACTAGTGGTGTATTGTGCAAATTTTGTACTTTCACTTTTATCGTTCGATTATACTAATGCAATGCAGGGAAGGAGCATCGCCTCCACAAGAAAGAGGTTGGGTCGTTATAAATAGGTCAGCTTTAGCTAACCGTTGCTTTGTTTGCAACATCTGCGGTGGATTATTGCTTGCAGGTGCTGCAGAGCCTGGTGGCAAATAGTGGGATGAAGCCCTTGTTGCTGAGCCAGCCCTCGAAGTCCTTTGCGAATGTTTACTTTTATTCTCATGTTTGACCGGCCGGCATGCCGATGTTTTGAAGACACTATTTATTTAAGTAAACTCTTGTAAGTACATAAGGCAGAGTACTTTGTGTATTTGTACGCTCATTCCTATTTTGGGTATTTATTGGACATTCATGTTGTTGCTTGGGTTCTTATTATTGCAACTTTTAAAATGCTTCCTCTAGAATGTGCTCTGTGTAGGAGGTGTGTTATTGGAAGGATGGTTTCATTTAGTAACCCATTGATCTGTCTGTGGAATATGGCATCGGGCCCCAGCCGTAACAACTGCTATATGCTATGTGACGGATAGGGGTGTGACAGATATCCTTAGAGACAGGTGAGCTCATGTTTGAGGAACCTCCCCGGCCAAGTTTCCTTTAATTAATTTTAAAACTAAGTTCTATAATTATTAAGAGTTATTTTAGTTCCAATGCGATTCGATGTCGAGCGTTAATACTTCATCGAATTTTCTAAGTCTTTTAACAACTCTCTTTTATAACCGATTTTGTTAACTAAAATCTCATAACTTTTTTATTCGGTAAGATAATAGTCCCTCCGAGAGGAGTAGAAATAATCAACCCGCCCTGAGAAATATACGACCTCGATATTCCCCCCAAATATACTGTATTACTCGCGATAGGTGAACTTGCATCCTTTCATCGCACAAAATCCTCACTCAGTATGCTCATTAGATATATCCGAGCCCGGGCTTCGCGCGCATCAAGTTTTTTGCGCCGTTTCCTGGGAGACACACGTTATTATTTAGAATTCCGGAATCTATTACTTTTACCTTTTTTCTAAAAATTTATAAAAACTTAAAAACTAAAAAAACACTACTTAAAAAAGGAGAAGAGTTTATTATTTAGTACATATTTTAGGGTGTATGACCCGTGGATATACCTCGGAGTCTGAAAGTTTTGATTTTGATCCTGTGATCGAACGCACCCCTGCACGTATTCGATCTCAACTCCGGAATCCCTTTTTAGACCCCGAAGAATCTATCGGAGAACCATTGCCGTAGTTATGGCCAACCCAAACCCAAACATGGCCGCGGAGCATACAATGTCTTACTACGCCCGACCAAACCTGGATGATACTGGGTCTAGTATCATTCGCCCGACCATGGTGAGCAATAATTTTTCAATATAATCTACCGTTATTCAAATGATCCAAAATGCTGTGCAGTTCGACGGATTGCCGTGTGAGGACCCGAACATGTACTTATCTAGTTTTTTTTTAAAATATGCGACACTTTTAAAATTAATGGCATCAATGATGACACCATTCGGTTGCGCATTTTTCCATTTTTCTTAAAATATAAAGCTAAGGCGTGGTTGAATTCCCTCCCGCGAGGATGTATCACCACTTGGGCCGAGCTTACGGAATGGTTCTTAACGAAGAATTTTCTGCCCGCAAAAACTGCAAAGTTAAGGGAGGTTATTTCTTCATTTGTGCAGAACGATCCCGAGTCTCTATTTGAGACTTGGTAGAGGTTAAAAGAATTTCTTCGCAGGTGTCCGCACCACGCGCTGTCAGTATGGTTGTAGGTCCAAGTCTTTTACAACAGGCTTAACTATCATATGCGTCAAATGATTGACGCGACTGCCTGGGGTACTCTGAATAACAAGACCCCCGAGGCTGCCCAAGCTATTATCAAAGATATGGGCATGAACGCATACCAGTGGAACGTCCCACGCGGACGACCCAAGTAGGCGGCCGACCTCTTTAATGTGGATGCCATTGCTCACTTAGCCTTTCAAGTTGAAAGGCTTATGAAGCAGGTGGCGGAGATGTCGGTTGCCTCCTCCATTCCGCCTTGGGCACTTCCCTCTAACCTGAGCATAGTCAAAGAGTTTGTATACTACATAGGAAATTCAGGTCGGCCTTCTTTCAAGCCCAACAATAACTCAAATAGAATGCACTATATTCCGGGTTGGAGGAACCACCCGAATTTCTCATGGAGAAACGTGAACAACGCGCATTGCCCTCTTAACTCTTTTGCACCCAGATTTCCGCCGCCACCCCCTCTTAAAAATCCCTCCCAGATGGAGGAAAGTTTTTCTAAATACATCGCGTCCAACAGATAAAATATCTGGAACATCACTGGATCGCTAAAAACTTAGAACTACTGGTTTGAAAGCAGGCACGAATGATGTCCGAGCATGCACTCATGGCACATTCGGGGAACACGGGGCCGAATCCTTGGGAGAATATCAATGTTATAACCCACCGTAGAGGAAAGGAGGTAATCGATCAAAAACGGATCGATCCGCTGGTACATATTTCACCTCCGACCCCTCTTACCCCTTCTTCGGTTACGCCACCCTTACAAATTTTAAATGATAAAATTATTTAAAAAACGCCCTTGTCGTATCCACATAAGTTAGATAGTGAGCGTAAGGACGCGCAGTACAAAAAATTTATTTTATTATTAAAACAAATTCATATTAATGTTCCCTTCTGCGAGACAATCTCGCAGATGCTTAAGTATGCGAAATATTTAAAAGAACTTTTATCTAATAAACAAAAATTAGAAAATATTTCGCATATCTCTCTCAACGTTGAGTGCTCGACGACTCTTATTAATTAATCGCCACGAAAGAAAAAGGCCCGGGAAGGTTTTCCTTCCCGTGACTTTTTGGCAATATACTAATAAAATACGCTCTAGCAGATTTAGGCGCGAACAATAATTTGATATTGTTCTCTCTCTTTCAAAAATAAGGTTTGGGCACTCGTGCTCCTATTAAATTGCATAACCAACTAGCAAATCGCTTTGTTAAGTTTCCCATCGGGGTAGTGGGGGACAAACTTGTCCGAGTTGATAAGTTTATCCTTCCGGTAGACATTGTCGTCTTTGACATTTAGGAGGATGCCGATGTACCAATTATACTCGGTCTCCCTTTTCTTGCCACCTCCCGCACATTAATTGATGTGAGTAACGGTCATCTCCTTCTTCGGGTAGGAGATGATGAGGTTACATTCTCTATTAATCCCTCAATAAGAGATTCTTCATCGAGCGATGACTTTTGTTATAATTTAGATACCTATTTCAGAGATTGTTCTTCCCCTGTTTTGGAGTCTACCTTTTTAAACGATGATATTTTTGAGCACGAAAACTTTAATTGCATAGAGGATGACTCTACTAATATGCCTTTCAAACCATTTGGATCGAAAGACATTAAGATTAAAACCTCATTATAAGAACCTCCCTACCTAGAATTAAAACCTCTACCCAAATCTCTCAAATATGCTTTTTTTGGGAAAAGATGATACGCTTCCCGTTATCATTTCTTTGCATTTGAGTAATTCAGAGACTTCCGATTTATTGGAAGTTTTGCTTAAACATCGCCACGCAATTGCGTGGCAATTTTTTGATCTAAAGGGGATTAACCCCTCTTTCTGTACCCAAATGATTTTTCTTATCAATAATTGCCGGAAAACTATTTATCCATGGCGATGTCTTAATCCAAACATGATAGACGTCGTTAAAGCCATAATCATAAAATTATTAGATGCGGGGATTATTTATCCTATTTCAGATAGTGCTTGGGTTAGTCCCGTTCATCTCATGCCCAAAAATGGCGGTCTTACTGCAATGGAAAATGAGTATAATGAACTCATCCCAACTCGTACTGTTACGGGTTAGCGGGTGTGCATCGATTATAGAAAACTAAATGATGTTACCCATAAGGACCATTTCCAAATACCATTTTTAAAACAAATTCTAGAGCGTTTACTCAATCATCCATATTATTGTTTTCTTGATGGTTTATCGGGGTTTTTCCAAATCCCCATTTCCCCCGATTGTAATACCCCCGATTTAATTTGGTAATTTGTATAATCCTTGTTTGGCATTACGTTGACGCATTTCTGGACTTTTTGCTGTTGGTAGAGCGTGGTCCTAACTCTTTAGGTTCTTGAGTGGCATGTTTATAGCCTATTTACAAGGTTCCCCAGCTAGCCGGAGTCAGTTTTGGTGACTCGGCGGAAAATCTCAGGGAATGCTTCTGCTTTGGAATTCAGGAGGTGTTAGCCCAAGTTTTGATTGTCAGATGTTATTTTCGACTTCGCCATTGTTTTCGTGGCCATAGTGTTAAGCTACGGTACGAGTTTCGTCGAATTCCGAGATCGTTTGTTTTTGCGCCGTTTCGACGTTTTTTATGTTATTTGTTACTGTGTTACCAAGCTTTTGTTGTTGCTATGTTGGGCTAAGTGGCGGAGCTTAGTTATAGCAGGTAGCCGGTTTTTGTTTGGCTTAATTTAGGTGAAGATTGTTAGTTGGTTATATATATGTATATATATATTTGTCTGTTTGAGCTTGGGTTTAAGCTTGAATGTTGGAGCTTATTTCAGCTGTTCTTTTTTTTTGGTGTGTTGATAGCTGTTGTTTAGTGGCTGGTTTTTGTTAGCTATCAGCTACCTGTTCTTATATGTATAATTATATATGCTATATATATATATATATATATATATATATATATATTAGTTGCTGGATTTCTTTTGCTGCTAGTGGCCGAGCTTTCCTAGTTTTGGGATTATTTTATTAAGCTATGGCCGAGTGAGTGGGGAGGGTAGATAAATAGGGTCGACTATGTTTTCTTCTCCTCATTTCTCTTTTCCCAAGCCATCTGCTAGCTTCAAGCGAAACGCATCGGGCGACGGAGGTGTTGGAGCTCTGGCCGGTTATTGCTGGAGGTTTAGAGCTTGTTTTTCTTGGGTAAGGGCAGATTTGGACTGCTCACACCCGGATTTTCCTCCCTAGGTATGTATTCCTTGTTTTAGGATTGTCTTTGTTAGCTAGGGTCTTTAGGGATTTTTCTTATACCACTAAAAGCTTCAGGTTTGCCTCTTCGGTGGCCGATCTTGCCGCTGGTGCCGAATTTTGAAATGCAGTTGTGGTTTCCTAGAGGTAGAGGTAAGTGGTGCTCTTTACCCATGCCAACCTTGATTTTACTCCAATTAATCTTGTTGTAGTAGCTCATTCTTTCTTTTTCCTAAGAACCAAGGGTTGCTGCAGCTTTCATCCCAGCTAGATCTTGCACAATCTTGCCCAGTTTTAATTTATTCTCTCTCTTCTTATTCAATGTTTTGTGTCCAGGTAGTGGCTGGAGGTAGGATTTTAGTTTACTAGTTTTAGTCCAGCTTGGTTGGTAGTTGTAGCAGGGTAGAAGGGGTAGGAGAGATGAAATTAGTATTTTTTTAGTTCTCTAGATGGGTGCATTGAGTGAGCCTAGGGAAAAGATTTATATTTTAAAAACTAAGTCAAAAGCGTTGACAACGTTGACTGAGTGAAGCTCACTCAACGCCGTCTGGCTAGGTAATTTTTCTAAGTCAAAATCGTTGAAAGCGTTGAGTGAGGTGAGCTCACTCAATGCCGTCCAAGTTTGGCGTAGGCGTTGACATCGTTGAGTGAGTTAAGCTCACTCAACACCGCCAGCTTGGTTAGATTTTTTCTAAGTGTAAAAGCGTTGACAGTGTAGTGTGAGGTGAGCTCACTCAATGCCATCTGCCTTCGTAGATTTTTCTTTTCTAAGTCTTTTGGCGTTGAGTGAGTGAAGCTCACTCAACGCCATCTAGCCTGAAGAATTTTCTAAGTCTTTTGGCATTGAGTGAGTGGAGCTTACTCAAAGCCATCTAGCCCGAAGACTTTTCTAAGTCTTTTGGCATTGAGTGAGTGGAGCTCACTCAACTCCATCTAGCCTGATGTTTTTTTTTCTATGTCTTTTGGCATTGAGTGAGTAGAACTCACTAAACGCCTATAGCTATATGGCATTGACAGCATTGAGTGAGTTGAACTCACTCAACGTCGTTGTCTCGAGAGTGAGTTTTTTTATGATTAAGTCATTTGGCGTTGAGTGAGTGGAGCTCACTCAACGCGGCATCGAGTGAACTTGACGCCTTCCCCACTGGGTGTTGGCGTTGAGTGGGTGGAGCTCACACAATGCTGCGTCGAGTGAACTCGACGCTTTTTCCTTGGGATGGTGTTTTCTCCAGGATTATTAGTATGGCTTTTCCATTAGGGGGGGGGTTGTTTTGTTATCGGCTAGTTTTTGAATGCCGACTCGTGGATTATGGCAGGTGGCATTTCTGGTGGCTCTATAAGGGGTGAATGGTGTGTGCTGAGCTGTGGCCACCACCAGTTAGGCCGTTTTGGGCTAGTATGGTTAGGTGTGTGGACCCTGTAGCTGCCACTGGTTGTTTTTTTCACCCTTGAGTATTTTTGGGTCTGGTTGTTTGGAAGAGGGCAGTTTTTTTGCCACCAACCCAGACCCAAGGTTTTACCACGACCAATAATTCGCAAAGTTAGGACTGTTAGCTCCTTTCCTTTCATATAGCTATTTTTATTGGCATATATTTTCCTTGTTGCTGCTGCAGGTGTTTGGCACAGTATGTCATTATTAATTCTTGCACTTGGTGTGCTTTGATTGCTCTTTAGACAGTGTTTATTTTTGCTGTCTTGATTATTTCCCTCTACTCTTATTGATAGAATTTGTTGCAGGGTTAGTAAACTCCTTCTTTTATTGCTTATGAATCTAATGCTCCACTTCTTTTGATTATATTCTTGTTGAGGTATTCTTTCTCTGAATGCCTCAGGTTCAGGTTGTAGCCGATTGAGCGTCTAGTTTTCTTGTGGAGCTTTCTTTCGGCCTCTTGGGTAGCAGAGATTGTCATTCCTCATATTTGTGAGATAGTTTTCTTCCTTCTATATAGATATGCATACTCACCAGTGGGTTTGTGTCAGGTTGTTGACGCCCACTAGTGGCTTACTTATGATGCTGGGTATGAACTGAAATTGCTATTTTTTTGCTTATTTGGAGATTGTTCATATAACGCCCCCATGCGTCACGTAGAATATAACCGAGGGTCCGGACGGGGCCCCACGCCATATTTCACAGACAAACGACGGAGTCACTTGAGAGTATCAAAAACCTTCTACACGCATCCTAACTCAGAGCATTCTAGCGGAATTTTATTAAGTGCAAGAACTCATATCAATGAATGTCCACTAATATATAAATATCACATTTATATAAAAGACCAGGAATGTTTACAAGACCACGCCGCACACGGCCTTAAGGCCTTACAAGTTACTCTTTACAACACATATAATTTCATACATCGGCACGCAGGCCGGCCACACATGAAATCCAACACTTTGCACGGCCTTCAAGGGCCTACCAGCAGCATGGCCTTTGCCCGCTTAATCCAATCAGCCCGCAACACCTGCATATGAACGTCCACCCCATGGGTGATAAACAAAGCAACGGTCAGCCTTCAGCTGACCAATTATAACGACCCCACCCCTTACCCGGGGCAGTGGTTCCTTCCCTGCATGCATAGCAATTGCAACATATATATAACATACACACAACATCACAAACGCCGGCCTCAATGCCAGGCGCTCCGTGCACTCAGGGCACATTTATGGTTTGTACTTGGTAGGCGGGCATAAGCCTCCAAACCCCTGTTGAAGACCTCACGCACTCGTCTCACTCAGAGGTACGCACCACACCAAAACCCGTGAGCACTGCCAGTCGACCTACCCACGTAGTGTAACAAGCCTAGGGAATTCGCCCTGCTGCTTTGCTACCGATCGACCGCTCATCCGATCTTAACATCGCTACTTGGTGGAATGGGCATAAGCCTCCAAACCCCTGTTGAAGACCTCCCGCGCCCACCCACTCAGAGGTGTCCACACTCCATCAACCAGCTCTTAGCAAGAATGCAACCAAAGGAGCTATACAAAGCATCCTGTACACCAAGTACATCGTCCTTACCATCTCCGCAGGCTAAATGATGAATACACGGAGTCTTCTCCGGTTCGCAATATAAACATCACCAATCCCGACATACGTTTGGATGGGCTTCACACAACATGCCTATGCCATACTACATATTTCCGGCTCTAGATGCAGACTCAACTGCTGGAATCACTTACGCATTTCCATCTCTTGATGGAGGATCCCATGCACATGCAAAACAAAGGGCTTCACCTGCCCAAGGAAGAAAGATCGTTACCCTTGACGATCGCTTCGGCGCCATGGAAGAACTAGCCGGATGGAAATCACCGCAGCGGCCTTGCCTCCGCAACGCTGAACTCGGCTCTCGATTCGGATCGACGAAGCTCCACTGGCGACCGGAAAGCTCCTCCTCTTCCTCCTCCAAGCTCTCCTCTCTTTCTTCTCTTTAGAAAGAGAATGGCTAAGTGGAAATGAGATTTTATCTCAATCCACGGCCTTATAGAAGCTGGAAAGGCTTTGGACCACAAGATCCAAATAGAAGGAAACGAACGGTCGAGATCTGCTCTGAAAAAAATTTCAACAGGCCTGACACGCCCTGTGACACGCCCGTGTCACAGGCCGTGTTCCCGAGTCGGTTAGCAACCGTCTCGAAAGATACCAGAACACGGGCTTTGACACGCCCGTGTCGAACCTGACACGCCCGTGTTCAAGGCCGTGTTCACGGCCGTGTTCAAGGCCGTCTCTCTGACTCAAACAGGCCATTTTTGAATTTTATTGTGTGACACGCCCTGGGACACGCCCGTGTCCCAGGCTGTGTCGCCGCTTGACGAACCGCTGACCGTCAAATTGACACCGCGACACGCCCAGAACGGACACGTGTCGGACACGCCCTGGGACACGCCCGTGTCCCAGGTCGTGTCGACCGACACGCCGCCCTACCTTGCCGCCTGCAAGTCACTGGCCACCCAACACAACACCTGGCTGGACACGCCCCCCGACACGCCCGTGTCGCCGGGCGTGTCAGCCCTCTCAATAATTGTTGAGTACAAGCTGTTGAGTACACGAACCCGAGCAACCCGACAGGACACGCCCTGGGACACGCCCGTGTCCCAGGCCGTGTCAGCCTACAAAATCTCCATTTTGCCTTAGAGATATTTGGGGTGTTACAGTTCACTTGCTTTCTAGGAATGATTTATGCTAGGTTGCATGTTAGGTATTTTAAATCCTGAAAGCATTACTATATATACCGCATGCACGTCATGTTTATAAAACTAAAGCACTACTTTCCTAAGTAACGTAAAGGATATTTTTTGTACTATATTAAATTTAGAGCCGTGCATACCATTGAGTCGTCCTTCAGGGACACTTAAGCTCATTTATAATCTCAACTTAACCAAAGTATTTTCCGCAGCGTATAAATATATTTTTAATTGTAGACTAGCTAATCCACTGTGCCGAGGGATACGACCATAAAATTTAAATAGTTTTCTTTCATATTATATTATGATTTTCTTCAAAGATATAGAATCTGGAGTTTTACTTGAACGTGTGCAGTTATCCCCTGCACGACGTGGCATAATGACACGTATTTTCTCTTGCTCTGATATGATTTAATTATTGAGAAAATGCGGGTCGTGAAAGTTGGTATCAGAGGGAGGTTGCTTGACAATTGGTCGGGCAACCTTTCCCTTGTTAGCATTAGTAGTTTAGCGCCATATCATACGCACACCGATATATCATCAGTACGTCTTGGCTGAAGGAAGAACACTACACTCATAAGCATGAATAGAATTATACGGGGCATATTATGTAGTATTGGATGCATAATAAGTGTTAATATATGGATCCACCATAGGTGGCAACATTTGAGGGTTATGTAGTATGAGATGCATAACCTCACCACATGAATGCCCATTAACACGTTTTTTTTTCATTGCATGCAATGTTATGTAGTATGGGATGCATAACATTTCCATGTGTATGATCGCTCATGGAATGCATTAATGATTTTTTTAGAATGCATTGCACAATATTCATAGCATAACATTGCATAAGCACAACGTGCCAAGCTAAAGATTTGCATGATTACATATGTACACACATGCTTTTGAGTCAAAAGAAATACAAATTCATGCATTCTTGGTCTAAGCACATTAGTTAGTATGATGGTGGTGAACCATCCTGGGTTAAGCATAACATCATTATTATAAAAATCCAAGAGCAAGTTAGCAGTTGAAGTTCATATTTAAGTATGTTTGTCTGTACCAGGTAGATTTGTTCTAATAGTTGGGCTAGGTTTTGATTAGTGCTACTTCAATTATAGGATGGCAAGGCATCCTTCGATGAGACTGACTCCCCAATTTGAGGGTGAGTCTTCAGGAGCGCAAAGTGAGGCGTTGATTGAAAGTCTGTGGCAGAGTAACGAAGCCTTGTCCAGGCAGATGGTGGGTATGCAGAATCAGATCCAGTCTCTGTTAGCAGTTGTGGTAGGAAATCATCCGAGAGTGCTGGACCCTGCTGTAGGCATTGTTGTTCCTATTCCTCCTACTCCTATGGTATCTCCTTCTGTGTTGCCCCGAGAGATGATGTTTATATCATACTTCCAATGATTAGGACCTCCTACTTATGATGGAAAGGCAGACTTTATTGTTTTGGACGATTGGCTTATAGCCATCGAGGAGATGGTCACCTATTCTGGAGTTACCCCTGATAAAAGGGTGATGATCGTCGCCTATCATCTTAAGGGATTAGCGAAGAGTTGGTGGCTTAGAGAGAAGGAGATCTTTAAAGAGGGATGCTCTTGGGAGACCTTCCGGGAACTGTTTCTAAGGAAGTTTCTGCCTTTTGTCAAGTGCGTCCTCCTGATGAATGATTTCCTCCATTTGAAGCAGAGGCAGCTCAAAGTTAGTGAGTATGAGATCGAGTTCCGCAAACTGAGTCGGTTTGCACCCTGCTTGGTAAGCTCCGAGACGGATCGAGTTAAGTATTTTCTTGGTGGCCTAAGAAGTGATGTCAAGCAGTTAGCAAGTGCTTTTGGATCAACGAGCTATGCTGGAGTGGTGGAATCTGCTTTGAAAGTTGAGGCAATTTAGAATGCTAAGAAAAGAGGGAAGCAGATGAGAAAAGATAAGAGGAAATCGGTTGAAGGAAAGAGCCCTTAAGTACCCAGTGCTGCTTCAAGAAAGAAGAGCAAGGAGGTTTGTAGCTTTTGTGGCCAGTCAGGCCACCCCTTTGAGAGATGTTTCAAAAGGTTAGGAGCTCAGAAGAAGGAGAAGGTGCATGCAATTCAAGGTGCTTTTAGGAAAGATTTATTCTATTCTGCATGTAAGCATCCAGGGAATGATGTTGCCCATTGCTGGGGAAATGATAAGATTAAGGAAAGAAGTTATTTTCTATAAGGTCAAGAAGGGCACATCAAGGCTCAGTGCCCACAGCTCCATCCTATGTTACAGCTAGTGCCACTCCAGGCATTGCCACAGCCTCTGCGGGTGGATAAAGGCAAGGGAAAGTTGAATGTGATTTCTTCGGAGGAAGCACAGACTTCGACTCAAGTTATTTTAAGTTAGCTTTCTCCCTAGCCTGAATGTTTTTATTCTTAGCAATCGTTTAGCATTTGTTTTCCTTAGTTGCGTGTGCAATCTTATAGGAAGATTTAAGGTGAAGAACCGTTGGGTGCGTGTTCTCTTTGACTCTGGCGCTACCAAGTCGTTTGTGGCTAGAGCCTTTATGGATCAATACCGTTTGGATCTAGATCGAGTTGGGGATGCCTTTTGCGTCAAGTTCCCTATCAGTGATTATGTGGTTTCAGATCAGGGAATTCAGGATTGTCCGATTGTGTTAGGGTATTTTCTTGCAAAGGTAGATAAGAAGGTGATCGACCTAGAAGAATTTGATGTTATCCTAGGCCTGGATAGTGTTGTCCAGGTATGATACAGTTATCTAGTGCAAGGGTAGCGCTTGGACATTGTAAAGGACAACGGTCAGCATGGGAGTGTTTATGGTGATCCGTGCTAGGATTCTCCAGTCATTTCTGCGGTATGTGTTCGGAAGCTGCTTGATTCCGGCTGCTTTGCCGGTTTGGTCTAAGTTGTGGGGACTATTGTTAGTGTACCACGCTTGGAGGAGATTCTTGTGGTGTGCGAGTTTTCAGATGTTTTTTCTTATAATCTTCTAGGTCTTCCACCTGATCGAGATGTTGAGTTCATTATAGATTTGGAGCCAAGTAGTCATCCTATTGCGAAGGCGTCGTACCGGATGGCCCCGCGAGAGCTAGAAGAGTTGCGTATCCAGCTGTATTAGTTGTTAGAGAAAGGTTTTATCAGGATGAGCTCGTCGTCTTGGGGTGCTCCTATTCTGTTTGTTAAGAAGAAAGACGGATCGATGAGGCTTTGCATCGACTATAGAGAGTTAAATAAGGTTACTATTAAGAATAGGTATCCTCTTCCAAGGATTGGCGATTTGTATGATCAGTTGTGCGGTAGCGTGGTATTTTCTAAGATTGATCTTCGTTCCAGCTACCATAAACTAAGGATCCGCGAGTCAATCATTCCGCTGACTGCTTTTCGATCCAGGTATATGCATTTTGAATTTCTAGTTATGTCATTTTGTTTGACCAAAGCACCCTCATCCTTTATGGATATGATGAACAGGGTGTTCAAGGACTTCTGGATAAGTTTGTGGTCGTGTTTTTCGACAATGTTCTGATCTATTCCCGCAATGCTGAGGAGCATGACCAACATCTGCGTTTGGTTTTATCTACTTTGAGGGACCACAAGCTATTCGCCAAATTGAGCAAGTGCTAGTTTTGGTTGGCTCAGGTTTCATTTCTGGGCCATGTGTGATGGAGCCGACTACCCCCGGCGTGTTGATTTGGAGCGTCCTCCCCTGGACGACTTTGGTGATCCAGTGCTGGTTGATGTAGACCCCCTTCCGGATGATTATGGTGAACCGGATATGATTGTTGCCAATGTTCGTCGCCACATAGAGTTCGATGATTATGACGACTGTTGCCGCAAGCTTGAAGGTTGGGACTTGGCCATCACCGCGGCGCAACATCCACCGCCATCACTGCGCCGCAACATCCAACCGCCATCACCGCGCCGCAACATCCAACCGCCATCGCCGCGCCGCGACATCCACCGTCATTGCCGCGTCAAAAGTTCCTCCGCAACTACGCAAGAAATTACTATTATTGTTGTTTAATTCTGCAAGTTAATTTCGTGTTTTTTTATTTATAATTTCAGCATTTTTAATTTTGTTTATAATGGCCTATGTTTAGCCATGTTTGGAGTGCGTTTAGCCTCCTTTCTTGTAATGCCTATATAAGGCTAACCCTTGCTTTATTTCGGTAGAATGAATGAAAAAAAAGAAAACCTAATTTCAGCTTTTGAAATCCCTCTCTTCCTCCCTCTTGTGGCCGCCCACATCTCCTCTCCTTCCTCATTAGGCCGTCGGCCTTCTTCCTCCCTCTCTTCCCCCTCCAACCTCTCGGCCAAGCATGGCCGACCACCTCCCCCCACCTCCTTCTAACCGTCGACCACCTCCATCCCTCTCCCTCTAGAGGCCGCCCTCCTCCTTCTCTCCCCTCCAACATTTCGGCCAAGGTTAGGCCGCCCACCTCCCTCCTCCTCCTTCAACCCACCGGCCTCCCATCCCCCTCTCCCACTCAAATTTCTTACGCCTTCTTGAACGGCGCACCTTCCGTTACTTGGGCGGTACCATCTCCGGCGTGGTCCGAAGAAGGCGATTGGTTTTCCTCCAACCGGTGTGTCTTCGGTGGAACCAGAACCGGAACGATCCCTACAACCTCGTCGACATCCGAGCGGGGGTAACGAATATTTCTTCACAAATCTAGTGATTTCCCTCTTGACATATATTGTGGCTACGACATGTTTTGTGATCTGTGACGCATGATTTTCGTGACTTATATTTCTTTGATTTGCTTGCGTATTTCCGATCTTCATTTACGTTCGTGAGGCTTGGCGGCCCTCGTTTATTTTGTTGGGAGAGAACCACCCTTTCCGAATCGTTTATTTTCGGTGGGTTCTCTTTGGTACAACTACGCTCGTTCGGGATCAATTTTATCCCATTTAGCCGGAAGGAAATTGGCCTATAGACAACTTTTCGTTCTACTTGCGGAACGGCGATCCGTATGTTAGCGCGAACGTTAAATAAAATAATTGGAATAGCTGCGTTTATGCTAGCATGTGAAATAGAGAGCGTGAGCGTCATTAAAAGCGTCGTTAAGGCTTCCGTTACGCATCCCAAGGCGATACCCTACATCAATTTGGTATCAGAGGGAGGTTCACGTCAATTTCCTAATTGGCACTCCTCCCCCTCGTTTGCGGCACATTCGAACACCTTTTTCCGTTTCGTTGCAATTCATGAAACTAGTTTTTCTACATAATGGTCTGCAAATAGCGGCCTTAAAATGTCAACTTTTCTCAAAATATAAAATTTAAAATTTCTGGAATTTCTCCCTCTAATTATTAGTAAGAAAACCAAAAAAAAATATATTTTTATTAAGTACTTATTTTTATTAATTAATTTGAAAATTTCGTATTTGGTGTGCTAATAGCGGTCTAGATTCTTATTTTCTAAATAAAGAAATTCCAGCAAAAATTTTTAATGTTCATCCTATTTTTCCAGCAAAAACCCTATCATATAATCTTTACAACCCTAGAGGTTTAGCGGGAACAAATCAATCTTTAAAAAATAAATAGGCCCAGGCTTTTCTTGTCTTTGCATGTGCACCGGTTCAGGTTGAGTTTTCTCTCCGGTTCCCTCTGAAATGGCCCATGACGTCAACGTCACCCGAGGAAAATCATTTATGACGGGTTGTTGGAGTCCTCCTCCCCCACCTTCCTCGGTTGGTGCATTTCGCAATGAGATGAACCGCAAATTTGACAACCTTGAGGATTTAATAGCCCAACTTAGTGGTCAGTTTCCGACGTCTCCTCTGGAGGCCCCTAGACAACCCCACCAGCGTGATGGTAATTCTAAGTCAACTAGGATCGTATCAGCCCCCTACAATGGGTTGGGAGGTCCCCATGCCTTCCTTAGCTGGGTTGTTGAGTTGGAGAGTTACTTCGAGCGTGCACTTATGCCAGACCACTCCCAGGCTTGCGTTGCGAGTATACAATTAACTGGTCTAGCCTGGCGCTTTTGGAACAGCGCCAAGAGACGTTATGCACCTGATGTCAGTTGGACTATCATGAAAAGTCTCCTCACCCATCAATACGCTCCTGCGGAATTTTTGGATGTAGTGACCCCTTTACGGCAGGGCACTAGACCCTTTCCTGTTTATGAGAGTAGTCCTATCTGTACGGTTAGTCAGGCGAATGTGACTTGTGAGTCTAGTGGTGTGTCTGACCTTAGCTCTATCATGTGTTCCACTCCTACTACCCCCGTAGTCTCTCCTGAGTCCCTTCCAGGCCCATCTGTTCTAGCTGTTGATCCACCTGAGCCCGCCACTGAGGGCGAGGTCGAACTCACTGTCGATTGTAGTGACGCTGAGGAACTGGGATATCCTAGTGATTTGGATGAGGATTTCTCCTTTGTGGAAGTTCCCCCTGGGATTATACCCCTTCCCCTCGACCATATTTCTGATCCGTCCCCTTTGACAGTCATTGAGCCTTCTGTTAACATTGATTTGGGTGATATTTCGACGGTGTTGGAAGAGTCTCCTTTGGACGAAGGCGTGATATGGGAAGATCTTAGTTATGAGCGCTCAGAAGATAGACCTTTGATTTTATTGCCTTTACTCGAGACTCAAGCTATCTTGGAGTCTCCTCGGGATTGGATTTGTCCTACCCTCCTTCCTGATTTTGATGATGTGCCTACGTCATGGGAAGATTTAGCTGTCGAGAGTAAGGTGTTATTGGAAGACTTGGGAAGAAGCGTCTTGGATGAGTCACCTAGTAAAGGGAATTTATTTTTGGAAGATATTAGTGCTAAGTACCCGAGCGATGCCTTCTTGGTGTTATCTCCATCTCCTGATGGACAAATTGATTTGGACAGTTTGTCAGGTTCGGCTATTCCTATTTCTGAGCACGTTTCTGGCACTCATTTGAGTATAGCCTCTAGTATGTTGGTAGATTATCCTAGCAAGGGAGATAGACTTTTAGATGATGTTATTGTTGCTGGACCGGGCATGTTACTGGTGATGCAGTCCCCGTTACTTGTGCTTAAAAATGACTTTGATTTTCACCCGGGCTCGATTTTACCACCTCTCCCTCCGGATCCCTTGACCCGATTTGTGGACCTTTTTGGATACGAGTCTATTTTGCTGGGTCCGTGTCGTTCAATTCTGTCGACCATTTTGGCCCCTCCTTTGGGTGTATCTCGAGGTATTAGTGTTAGTAAATTGGTTGAGTCACCTAGTAACGAGTGTGTGGCTGAGATTGAGTTAGGTGATGATACTTTTCTTGAGTTTGATAGTACGCGCCCGAAGGATTTCTCTTTGATGATTTCTCCATGGTATGATGATCCTTTTGAATTAAATCCTTTGGTTACCTTGACGCAGGTAGTTGACTTGTTAGGACACGTGCTGGGTCCTTCTAGTCTGGGATATTTTGATGCGTCCAACTCTATGGTTGGGGATGTGCGAATTTCTCTAGTCTTTCTTTATGTTTGTAGAGTGCCCGTGCCACCGGATTTACTCACATTAGTCTACACTTTGATTTCCCGTCTTGTTGCACACGGGTTCACTCCTTACGGTTATAGTTTACGCATGCGCACTTTTAAAATCTTTATCGTTCTAAATGTGTTTTGCACTTTATGCGCTAGTTTGTTTCGGAGAGCCCCCCGCCACATTGCACATGGGTTCACCCCTCACGTTCACTATTTTCTTAAGCGCATTCTTAAATTATTTTTCAACCTAAATGCGTTTTACTTACTCGACGCTAGTGCATATCGGAGAGCTTCCCACAGTTATGTGGATGATTTGGATTTGGCTGATCTCACCCCTGAAGGGATGCCCTCGGGCGCCTTAGAAATTTTAACGAATCAAGTCAATCCTTTGCGAATATTTTTGGAGGTTGGTGACCTTGCATCTCTTGTGGTATTTTTCACTGATTGGGGCATAGCTCCTGTTTTCATTGTGTCACATTTTACAATTCATGCTTATATGCCACTTGATATGTCTACCTTCCCGTTTTTATTTTCCACTGTCTCTTCTATTGGGATGGGTGGTGAGAGTTTCCTAGGATCGTTCTCTTTCTTGGTCTCCATCGGAGGTATGTTGGTTGATGTTGTGGAAGCTTTGTAACCTTTTTTGGCTAATGCATTTATGAGGTCCCCCCAAGACCACCTTTTGCCCTGCAGGTTCTTCTTCCCCGTCGACGCTATTCCTGGTGTGTACACACAGGTCTACTCATCGGTGATGAGTAATTTTGAGAGGGGGAGGATTGATGGAGCCGACTACCCCCGGCGTGTTGATTTGGAGCGTCCTCCCCTGGACGACTTTGGTGATCCAGTGCTGGTTGATGTAGACCCCCTTCCGGATGATTATGGTGAACCGGATATGATTGTTGCCAATGTTCGTCGCCACATAGAGTTCGATGATTATGACGACCGTTGCCGCAAGCTTGAAGGTTGGGACTTGGCCATCACCGCGCCACAACATCCACCGCCATCACCGCGCCGCAACATCCAACCGCCATCACCGCGCCGCAACATCCAACCGCCATCGCCGCGCCGCGACATCCAACGTCATTGCCACGTCAAAAGTTCCTCCGCAACTACGCAAGAAATTACTATTATTGTTGTTTAATTCTGCAAGTTAATTTCGTGCATTTTTTATTTATAATTTCAGCATTTTTAATTTTGTTTATAATGGCCTATGTTTATCCATGTTTGGAGTGCGTTTAGCCTCCTTTCTTGTAATGCCTATATAAGGCTAACCCTTGCTTTATTTTGGTAGAATGAATGAAAAAAAAGAAAACCTAATTTCAGCTTTTGAAATCCCTCTCTTCCTCCCTCTTGTGGCCGCCCACATCTCCTCACCTTCCTCATTAGGCCGACGGCCTTCTTCCTCCCTCTCTTCCCCCTCCAACCTCTCGGCCAAGCATGGCCGACCACCTCCCCCCACCTCCTTCTAACCGTCGACCACCTCCATCCCTCTCCCTCTAGAGGCCGCCCTCCTCTTTCTCTCCCCTCCAACATTTCGGCCAAGGTTAGGCCGCCCACCTCCCTCCTCCTCCTTCAACCCACAGGCCTCCCATCCCCCTCTCCCACTCAAATTTCTTATGCCTTCTTGAACGGCGCACCTTCTGTTACTTGGGCTGTACCATCTCCGGCATGGTCCGAAGAAGGCGTTTGGTTTTCCTCCAACCGTTGTGGCTTCGGTGGAACCGGAACCGGAACGATCCCTACAACCTCGTCGAAATCCGAGCGGGGGTAACGAATATTTCTTCACAAATCTAGTGATTTCCCTCTTGACATATATTGTGGCTACGGCATGTTTTGTGATCTGTGACGCATGATTTTCGTGACTTATATTTCTTTGATTTGCTTGCGTATTTCCGATCTTCATTTACGTTCGTGAGGCTTGGCGGCCCTCGTTTATTTTGTTGGGAGAGAACCACCCTTTCCGAATCGTTTATTTTCGGTGGGTTCTCTTTGGTACAACTACGCTCGTTCGGGATCAATTTTATCCCATTTAGCCGGAAGGAAATTGGCCTATAGCCAACTTTTCGTTCTACTTGCGGAACGGCGATCCGTATGTTAGCGCGAACGTTAAATAAAATAATTGGAATAGCTGCGTTTATGCTAGCATGTGAAATAGAGAGCGTGAGCGTCATTAAAAGCGTCGTTAAGGCTTCCGTTACGCATCCCAAGGCGATACCCTACATCAATGTGGTTAATAAGAGTGGGATTTCTGGTGACCCAGAAAAGATAGTTGCTGTGATGGATTAGTGTAGGTCGGACACACCCAAAGAGATTAGAAGATTCCTAGGGTTGGCCGGATATTAAAGGAGGTTTGTGGAGGGTTTTTCTACCCTGGCTGCACCTTTGACTAGATTGACTGAGAAGAATGCGGCTTTTGTTTGGAGCAAGAAGTGTGAGGAAGACTTTCTAGAGCTCAAGAATAGATTGTCCACTGCTCCCATTTTGAATCTGCCTTTGGAGGGCATGGATTATGATGTTTATGTGGATGCATTGCATGTTGGGCTTGGTTGCGTGTTGATGCAAGATGGGAAAGTGATTGCGTATGAGTCTAGGCAACTGAAGCCTCATGAGAGGAACTACCATACGCATGATTGAGAGTTTGCAGCCATGATTTTTGCGCTGAATTTGTTGAGAAATCTGCTTTATGACACACAGTAGTGCAAGATTTTTACCGATCAAAAGAGTTTAAAGTACGTCTTCACCATGAAGGAATTGAATCTGCGCCAGCGGTGATGGTTGGAGTATGTTGCCGACTATGATGTTGAGATCCATTACCATTCGGGCAAGGATAATGTGGTGGCCAATACCCCAAGTCAGAAGACGGGGAAGATTTTTAATCTCTCCACCGAGATATTAGTGGACGAATTTCTTTTGATTCATATTTCTGTTGGGAGCTGCGACATGCAGAGTTATTTGATAGTAGTAGAGCCTTCTTGGATTGTGCTTACGAGGTTACACCAGAAAGATGCTCCAGATCTGCTGCATTTATATCTTAGAGTTGAGAAAGGGGAGTTACCAAATTTCTCGATTTATGATGCGGGTACTTTGAAGTACCGCGGCAGATTTGGTATCCTCGCCATTATGGATATTCGAGTTATGTTGTGTATAGAGGCGCATAGTTCTTGTATTGCCTAATATCCAGGATCTACCAAGATGTATCATGAATTAAAGCTAATTTTCTGGTGGTAAGGGATGAAGGGAGACATAGCCAGTTTATTTCTGAGTGCTATACTTGCAAGCGTGTTAAGGCTGATTATGGAAGGCCTGGTGGCAAGTTGACTCCATTGGAGATTCCGACTTGGAAGTGGGAGAGTATTTCGATGGATTTCATCACGGGTTTACTGAGATCTCCTTGAGGAAATGATTCAGTTTGGGTGATTGTGGGTAGATTAACGAAGTGTGCTCACTTCTTAACTTATAAGATCGACTATCCGATGAAGAAAATAGCCGAGCTGTATTTAAATAAAGTCATTCAATTGCATGGTGTTCCAGTCAGCATTATTTCAGACCGAGACTCCCGGTTTACATCTCGCTTCTGGAAGAGTTTGCAAGAAGGTTTGGGTACGGATTTGAGATATTCTACCGCATACCACCGGCAGACCAATGGTCAGACAGGGCGAGATAATCAGATAGTGGAGGACATGATCAGATGCTATATTTTAGACCACGGAGTAGCGTGGGATGAGCGTTGGAGGGATATGGAGTTTGCTTATAATAACAGTTATCAAGAAAGCTTGCAAATGGCTCCTTTCAAAGCTTTGTATGGGAGGCGCTGCAGGACTCCCTTATTTTTGGCTGAGGTTAGCGATAGACCTTTGTTGGGTCCGGATGCGCTCGAAGAGATAGAAACTTTTATGAAGCTTATTCGGGAGAAGCTTCGGATAGCCTAGGAGCGATATGAGAAGAACGCCTACTGGTGTAGATCTGATCTGGTGTTTGCTGTTGGGGACTTGGTTTTTCAAAAGGTTTCCCTAATGATTGGAATCAAGTCGTTTGGTAAGAACCGGAATTGGACCCGAGGTATGTGGGGTCGTTTAAGATCATTGAGAGGATTGGTGTGGCAGCTTATAGGTTGGATTTGCCCGCGAACTTTCCTGGAATTCATGATGTTTTTCACGTTAGCCAACATCGAAAGTGTGTGCTGAGCGACAGGCAAGTTTTGGATTTTGTGCCTCAATTAGAGCCAAGTCATTCTTATGTGGAGATGCCTGTCCGCATTCTGGGTGCTTAAGATCACATGTTCCGGATGAAATCAATTCCTTTGGTTAGGGTTTTGTTGAGAAATCAGGGACTTGAAAGCGCGACTTGGGAGTTAGAGTCGGCTTTGAGGAAGGCCTACCCTTATCTGTTTCCTTGACTTATGCCTGGTATGTTTTGCATTTTCTATTATAGCTCTTGCTTGGCTATTTCTTTTTCCTTCTTGATAGAAGTGTTGTGTTTAAAGTTTTGGGGCGAATCTTTCTTGTAGGGGGAGTGGCTGTGACGCCTCCAGTTTTTTCTGTGATTTGTATAATCCTTGTTTGGCATTACGTTGATGAGTTTCCGGCCTTTTTTCCATTGTTAGAGCGTGGTATTATCTCTTTAGGTTCTTGATTGGCTTGTTTATAGCCTATTTGCAAGGTTCCCCAGCAAGCCGGAGTCTGTTTTGGTGACTCAGAGGATCCTCTCAGGGAATGCTTGTGCTTTGGCATTCGGGAGGTGTTAGCCCAAGTTTTGATCGTCGGTTGTTATTTTCGACTTCGCCGATGTTTTCGTAGCTTGAGTGTTTAGCTACGGTGTGAGTTTCGTCGAATTCCGAGATCGTTTGTTTTCGCGTCGTTTCAACGTTTTTATGTTAGCTGGTAGTGTGTTACCAAGCTTTTGTTGTTGCTATATTGGGCTAAGTGGCAGAGCTTAGTTATAGCGGGTAGCTAGTTTTTGTTTAGCTTAATTTAGGCGACGATTTTTAGCTGGTTATATATATGTATATATATATATTTCTGTGTTTGAGCTTGGATTTAAGCTTGAGTACTGGAGCTTATTTCAGCTGTTCTTTTTTTTGTTAGTGTGTTGATAGCTGTTGTTTAGTGGCTGATTTTTGTGAGCTAGCAGCTAGCTGTTCTTATATGTATAAGTATATATGCTATATATATATATATTAGTGGCTGGATTTCTTTTGCTACTAGTGGCCGAGTGAGTGGGGAGGGTAGATAAATAGAGCTGGCTGGGTTTTCTTCTCCTCATTTCTCTTTTCCCAAGCCATCTGCAAGCTTCTAGCGGAAGGTATCGGGCGACGGAGGTGTTTGTGCTCCGCCCGCCGATTGTTGGAGGTTTAGAGCTCATTTTTCTCGGGTTAGGGTAGATTTGGATAGCTCTCACCAAGATCTTCCTACCTAGGTATGTATTTCTTGTTTTAGGGTTGTATTTGTTAGCCAGGGTTTTAAGGGTTTGTTCTTCTTCCTCTAAAAGCATCAGGTTTTCCTCTTAGGTGGCCGATTTTGCCGTCGGTGCCGAATGTTGGAAAGAAGCTGCTGTTTCCTTGAGGTAGAGGCAAGTGGCGCTCTTTGCCCTTGTTTATTTTAATCCAATTAATCTTGTTGTAGTAGCTCATTCTTTTATTTCCTAGAAGCTAGGGTTGCTCCAGTTTTCATCCTAACTAAATCTTGCTCAATCTTGTCAAGTTTTAATTTATTCTCTCTCTTCTTATTCACTATTTTGTGTCCAGTTAGTGGTTAGAGGTAGGATTTTAGTTTGCTAGTTTAAGCCCAGCTTGGTTGGTAGCTGTAGCCGGGTAGAAGGGGTAGGAGAGAGGAAATTAGTATTTTTTTAGTTCTCTAGATGGGATCGTTGAGTGTGCCTAGGGCAAAGATTTTTATTTTAAAAACTAATTCAAAAGAATTCACAACGTGGAGTTAGTGGAGCTCACTCGATGCCTTCCGGCTAGGCAGTTTTTCAAAGTCAAAAGCGTTGACAGCATTGAGTGAGGTGAGCTCACTCAATACCGTCCAAGTTTGGCTTAGGAGTTGACAGTGTTGAGTGAGTTAAGCTCACTCAACGCCGCCAACTTTGTTAGAATTTTTTTAATTGTAAAAGCATTGACAGTGTAGAGTGAGGTGAGCTCACTCAACGCTGTCTGCCTTCGTAGATTTTTCTTTTCTAAGTCTTTTGGCATTGAGTGAATGGAGCTAACTCAACGCCATCTAGCCTGAAGACTTTTCTAGGTCTTTTGGCATTGAGTGAGTGGAGCTTACTCAACGCCATCTAGCTTGAAGACTTTTCTAAGTCTTTTGGCGTTGAGTGAGAGGAGCTCACTCAATGCCATCTAGCCTGATGTTTTTATTTATGTCTTTTGGCATTGAGTGAGTGGAGCTCACTCAGCGCCTATATCTCTATGACATTGACAACGTTGAGTGAGTTGAACTCACTCAACATCGTTGTCCCGAGAGTGAGTTTTTTTTCGTTTAAGTCATTTGGCGTAGAGTGAGTGGAGCTCACTCAATGCGGTGTTGAGTGAACTCGATGCCTTCCCTGCTGGGTGTTGGCGTTGCGTGAGTGGATCTCACTCAACGCCACGTCAAGTGAACTCGACGCTTTTTCCTTGGGATGGTGTTTTCTGCAGGATTATTAGTGTGGCTTTTCCCGTAGGGGGGTGTTTTGTTATCGCCTAGTTTTTGAATGCCGACTCATGGATTATGGCAGGTGGCATTTTGGTGGCTCTTTAAGGGGTGAATGGTGTGTGCTAAGTTGTGGCCACCACCTGTTAGGCCATTTTGGGCTGGTATAGTTAGGTGTGTGGAGCATGTAGCTTTCACTGTTGTTTTTTTTAAACCTTGAGTATTTTTTGAGTCTGGTTGTTTGGAAGTGGGTTGTTTTTTTGCCACCAACCCAGACCCAAGGTTTTACACGGCTAATAATTCGCAAAGTTAGGACTGTTAGCTCTTTTCCTTTCATATGGCTATTTCTATTTGCATATGTTTGCCTTGTTGCTACTGTAGGTGTTTGGCAGAGCATGTCGTTATTCATTCTTGAACTTGGTGTGCTTTGATTGCTCTTTAGACAGTGTTTCTTTTTGCTGTCTTGATTATTTCCTTCTGCTTTTTTATAGTATTTGTTGTAGTGTGGGTAAACCACCCCTTCTTTTATTCCTTATGAATCTAATGCTCCACTTCTTTTGATTATATTCTTGCTGAGTCATTCTTTCTTTGAAAATCTCATGTTTAGGTTATAGCCGGTTGAGCACCTAGTTTTCTTGTGGAGCTTGCTTGTGGCCTCCTGGGTAGCTGACATTGTTGTTCCTCATCCTTGTGAGGAAGTTTCCTTCCTTCTGTATAAACACACATACTCACTCATGGGTTCATGTCAGGTTGTTGACGCCCACTAGTGGCTTACTTGTGATGCTGGGTATGAACTGAAACTGCTATTTTTTTTTGCCTATTTGGAGGTTGTTCACTTGCATTCTGGGAATGATTTATGCTAGGTTGCATGTTAGGTATTTTAAACCCTAAAAGAATTACTATTTGTACCTCATTCACTTCATGTTTATAAAACTAAAGCGCTACTTTCCTAAGTAACGTAAAGGCTATTTTTTATACTATATTAAATTTAGAGTCGTGCATACCATGAGTCATCCCTCGGGGACACTTATGCTCATTTACAATATCAACTTAACCAAAGTATTTTCCGCTGCGTATAAATATATTTATAATTGTGGACTAGATGATCCACTCTGCCGAGGGATACAACCATCAAATTTAACTGGTTTTCTTTCATATTAAATCATGATTTTCTTCAAAGATATAGAGTGGAGTTTTTCCTGAACGTGTGCAGTAATCCCCTTCACTACGTGGCCTCATGTCACGTATTTTCCCTTGCTTTGATATGATTTAATTGTTGAGAAAATGCGTGTCGTGACACCGATGACGATGAGAAAACAACTTTTACCTGCGTATTTGGCACCTTTGCATATCGAAGGATGTCATTTTGCCTAAACAATGGGCCAGCTACATTCCAAAGACGTATGTTGGCGATCTTTGGCAAGCTGGTAGGAGACATTATGGAAGTCTTTATGGATGACTTCTCTATTTTTGGATGCTCATTGCCTACCTGTCTTCTTAATTTAGATCATTTCCTTCAGCGTTGCGAGGACATGCATCTCGTTTTAAATTGGGAAAAGTGTAACTTTATGGTTCGAGAAGGTTTGGTTCTCGGCCATAAGATTTCGACTAAGGGGATGGAGGTCGATAAGGCCAAGGTAGAAATTATCGAAAAGCTTCCCCCGCCCTCCAACGTAAAATCAATTAGGAGTTTCTTAGGCTACGCGGGCTTTTATGGGCACTTTATTCAAGAATTTTCTAAGATAATAAAGTCGTTTACTCGCCTTCTGGAAAAGGATTCACATTTTGCCTTCAGTAGCGATTGCAAGTTCGCTTTTAATTTTATAAAAAAGAAGCTTATCAATTCTCTAATTTTAGTGGCACCCGATTGTTCCCTTTCGTTCGAGATTTGGTGAGACGCTAGTGATATTGCAGTAGGTGTCGGTCTTGTCCAATACATAAACAAATACTTTCACCCCATTTATTACGCTAGCAAGATGCTCACTTCCGCACAAGGAAATTACACAACAACAGAAAAGGAACTTTTAGCTGTTGTTTTTTGCATTTGATAAGTTTGGGTCATATATAACGCTATCGAAAGTTATTGTATTTACCAACCACTCTGTCTTAAAATATATTTTAGCATAAATGGACGTCGAGCCCTGCCTTCTTCGTTGGGTCCTCCTCCTACAAGAATTTGATTTGGAGATCCTGGATAAGAAGGGTGAGGAAAATTTAGTCGTCGATCAACTCTCTCATTTATAAAATCCTAGTGCGAAAGCTCTCGTCGAATATGACATAAATGACAGATTCCCGGAGGAATGCCTCCTAGACATAAATACTATTTCATCTTCCCCGTCTTTGTTCGCAAGTTTCACGAACTATTTAGTTGCGCGGTTGCTCCCAAAAGACTTTTCGAGCTAGCAAAAGAAGAAATTATTTTCTGACTTGAAAATTTTCTTTTGGGAGGACCCTTTTCTTTTTCGTAGCTACACGGACCAGGCTATCCAAAGATGCGTCGCGGGTGTGGAGTGTACAAAAATACTTAGGCACTATCACGAGGGTCCGGCTGGTGGGCATTATCAAGCTAACCGGACCGTGCGGAAGGCGCTTGAGGAGGGCTTCTTTTGTCCTACTCTTTTAAAAGATGCTAACAATTTTGTGCGCTCCTACGATAGCTACCAATGGTCGGGTAACATCTCTCGTCGTGATGAGATGCCCCAAAATTTGTTTTTAAAATGTGAAGTCTTCGATTTATGGGGCATCGATGTTGTTGGCCCCCTACCTCTATCTTTTAAAAATAATTATATTTTAGTGGAGGTTGACTACGTATCAAGGTGGAAGAAAACACAAGCTCTCCCCACCAACGATGCATGAGTCATCGTTAGCTTTCTTAAAAAAATATTTTCTTGCTTTGGCACACCTCGAGCTATTGTGAGCGATAAGGGAATGCATTTTTGTAATGCCCAAATGGCTAAGATGTTAGCTAAATATGGAGTCACACACAAAATTGCCACGCCCTACCACCCACAAACAAGTGGCCAAGGTCAGGTAGTAAATCGAGAGATAAAGCGTATAATAGAAAAAACCGTTTCGCTTAATAGGAAAGATTGGTCTGTCAAACTCGACGGTGTGTTATGGGGGTATCGTACGGCATACAAAACCGCAATTAGTTGTACGCAGTATTGATTAGTCTTTGGAAAAGCATGTCATCTCCCCAAGGAACTAGAACATCGCGCTCTTTGGGCTTTAAAACTCATAAATCTCGACGCTAACTTAGCCGCCCAAAATAGAAAACTACAGCTAAACGAGCTCGATGAATGGTGTTTCAAACGCTCACGAGTGCAATATGTTCTATAAGGAGCGTTCTATGTTTTATCATGATCAAAAAATCAAGCCCCAAAAAACTTTTTCTCCGGGCAATCTTGTCCTTCTTTATAATTCCTGTCTTAGGATTTTCCTGGTAAACTAAAATCACGATGGTTCGGCCCCTTCAAAGTTAAAGAGGTTTGGCCATATGGGACCGTACTCATCTCCTACACGGAAAGAGGCTCGTTTAAAGTAAACGAGCATCGTTTAAAATTATATATAGCAGGCGATCCTGTGGGCGGTTATATCAAAACCATAACCCTACTCGGAATATAAATCTGCCAAAATAGTACAGCTACACGACTATAAACAAAGCGCTCATGGGAGGCACCCCATGTTTATCTTTTTCGCTATTTCTTTTTTTTTCCTTTGATGTTTTGTTCTTAACAATGCACGGTTTTTAAACGGGCCTCCCCGAACACGTTTCAGGGATGTTTCTACCCTCTTTCTTCATTTTTGTAAATAGTACATTTTCATCTCTTTTCGTTCCTCATACTTATCTTTTAATATTGGGAATAATATTGGAATTAAGTATGGAGGTGTTTTCGTGCTTTCTTTTCTGCTCTTTTATTTTCTTCACTCCTAAAAATTTTAAAAATACCAAAATAAAAACAAAACAAAACAAAGCAAATTTTTTGTTTTAAAAAATGAAAACTCCAAAAAAAATTTCTTTTATCATCAAAAATTTCAAAAAATTATAAAATAAAAATTCCAAAAATATTTAGTTTTACTTTGTAAATATTTTTTGTAAATATTTTTGTAATTACCCTTTTCAATTTCCCCTCTTTGTAAATGACTTTTCTATCTTTCCTCTCTTGTAAATATTTGTTTAAAAATATAAAAAAAATTTGAAAACAAACAAATTTTTAGTTCAAAAAATTATATCTTTTTCGTATTTTTTGTATGTATATATTAAGAAATAACTTCAAATTCCAAAATAATAACTATAAAAATTCCCCAAAAAGAGAGAAATAAACAAAAAATTCCAAAAAAATATGATAAATCAAAAATACAAAAAAAGATGATAACTCTAAAAATAAAATATATGATAACACTAAAAAAATCCCAATTTTTTTATTATGAAACAAATAAATCAAATATACCATTCTTAACCCTTTTCACTCTCCATAAATCTAGTTGCAAGTTTATTTATAAGTGAATTTTATTAATTCTTTATTTACTATTCGTTTATTAATTGGAGATTCATTAATTTAAATATCCAGGGTTAGGTTTTAAAGAATTTCATATATTTTCTTCTTAAGATAGGGGACTTGTTTTAGGCACTACTTCTTAAGTTTTTAAAATAGAGGCACATGTATTATGTTAGAAAAAACAATCTTAGACTTCAATTATGTTTACTTCTGAGAGCGCTAAGTTGTCTACCTAAATCAGCTAGAGGGGGGTGAATAGGTGAAATGCGTGCCAAATGCGGAATAAAAAATTAACACAGCACAGATCAAGCAATCACACAGAGAACACAGGATTTATAGTGGTTCCCCAACCCTGGGTACATCCACTTTCACCTCACCAATCTAGTAAACCATTAGACTTGGCTACTCCACTATCTCGGATCAAAACGATCCTACAACTCGGAACAACGTTCCTACAAATCTCGATCCAAACGGATCTACACTCGGAAGAAAACCTTCCTATAAATCTCGATCCAAACCGGATCTAAAGAACTCGGAGTCAAGACTCCTACAAGAATAAAAGGTTGTATAAAGAAATATACAAACAGAACCGATCAGATCTGGATCTTCAAATCTTTCTTCCTTCTTCAGCTTTTAGAGATCGGCAGAAATAAATCGAGGAAGACAGAGGCGAAAACCCTTGGATCTGGAAACCTAGAATCAGCATGATCAAGCACGGGATCTATCGATTGAGAGTAGCTTGATCTTCTGAAACTTCTTGGCTGAATCTCTGTATCGGAGAAGACCGGCGACGAAGAAGATGAACAGTATTTTGTCAGCGTGAACTTGTCGGCTTCCCGATGTCGGCGATAAAATAAGATTCAGAATTCTTATATTTTCTTCTTAGGGTTTGTCGACTTGACAAGACCTATTTATAGTACTTCTGCAACGGTCAAAATACTTAATCAAGTACACGTGGACCAATCATATGAGAGGATTTGTAATAACCCGCAAAGTCTGGACTTAGAAACATTCTTTCTGTAAATTGACATGCATGAGTATATCAATGAACTACTCGAGTATCAGGAGAGAAAGAGACATACTCGAGTAAGCACGAGTCCAGGACTTAGAAAATAATCTGAAGGGAGAATCAAACTACTCGAGTATATCAAACTCACATACTCGAGTATACATATAACTACTCGAGTAACTAGGAAACTACTCGGGTAATCACAAACCTACTCGAGTAAGAGAATCAAGCTACTCGAGTATAAAGTCATTCACTCGAGCATATCAGGGAACTACTCGAGTCTGCAAACTAACATACTCGTGTAAATGGATATACTCGAGTACTTGGCTGGACTACTCGAGTATATACATGAGCTACTCGAGTATCATAGTGCCTACTCGAGTAAGAGGAAGAATCTGAAGACTCGAGTATGTCCTTTGGATTACTCGAGTACTAAGTTACTTACTCGTGTATATGAAGCTATCTACACGAGTATGTAGACTTAGAAAAATTTCTTCCTTGAGAACTCATTTCTCCTACTAAAGATCAGCAACACTTCAAGGTTCCATTTGTCCATACGCTTATGAAATGAAGTGCATCCCAATAGAGAGGCTACACATGAGTCAACACAATGGATCACACAATGAGAGATTACGTTGTATGGTCCGGTATTAGGTGACCCATTGTAGACTGACATTGGTCTACACTTGGCAATATAGTCCTACATACATAAATCAAACACAAAATCAAATACAACTGCAATTCACCTTAGTTTTAGGAGGACTTCTTCAAATTAAGTTCATTGTGGAAACAAGACCCAACAATCTCCCCCAATTTGAAAAAGTCAGAACACCATCTACTAAGTTGAATTACTAGAGATATTAAAACAAAATGACATGAAAGAGGATGCATTGTCTTACATTTCTTTACTATAATTGTCCAACAATCTCCCCATTTCTGTACTAGAATTGTTTTGCATTTCTCCCCCTTTCTGAAATCTTCATTTGGATTTGCAAAATTTCTCTTCCTTTATCATCTCTAAATTCCATTTCCTTTTGCTCTCCCCCTTTCTGACCTCTTTAAATAGGGGACACTAGAAACTCCCCCTTAATCTTCTAGTTCCAAGAATTTTTCTGGAACAACTACTTGTCTAATTGCCAGATAAGAATTTTATTGGCCTATGGACGTACCTGCATCAACAAGATTAGAATCCCTTAGGAGCCCAAACAAGATTGGGTCCTAGGTCTCTTATTAGTATCCTCCCCCTATGAGAGTTAACATTATGAGTGGTCTTTCTCACATTATCAACTTGAGGAGTTAAAACATAGCTGGGATTAAACCAGCAATCTATGGCGAAGTGACCAACCTTGCCACAACACCAACAGTTAAACATGTTGTACCTTCTCTTGTTCTCTTGCTTTACCTTATGGATGTGGGGTCTAGCAAGAGCAACTGACTTGGAGGAGGAAGCCTCATGATTGCATCAAGTACATGGCTTCCTTATCTCCTTGGCCTTTGTTACACCAGTTTTAGCTTTTGCTGTCTTCTTCTTATTTGGCCCATGATTGTAAGGATCTTATTTTAGTAAGGCAACGGTTTGGCTTGGGAAAGCCTTGCCTTTACCTTTGGCAGATTTATGTCCTAAACTGTTATTTTTCACGAAGGAAGCTTCTCCATTAGTGATTGGAAGCAAAGTTGTAGGTGAGGTGAGAGTTTCAACCAGCTTTCGTTCGATGACTAGCTTTGCTTCCAGTTCATCCAGGAGGGATTCCTTATGATTTACTAATTCAGTGAAGTCTTTAATTTCCTCCTTCAAGGATTGAACTTCATCTTTGAGAGGGGTTAATTGGTCAATCTCCTCCCTCAGATTTGATTACACCTCTTTGAGGGATGAAATCTCTTTTGATTGCGATTTGACTACCTTCTGGCATTTGTCAAATGCAGTCAATAAGACTTGATACTAATTTACCAATTCAAAATCATCCTCCCCAAAAGAATAGCCATCATGACCATTTGAGTCAGAATCTGAGGCAGAAAGAGGTGTGTGAGAATTTACCTTCCCGGTATATGAGGAGTTACCGTTGTCTTTTTCCTCTTGGTCAGAAAAAGCCATAAGCCCGAAGTAGGCTTCTTCATCCGCACTTGTCTCAGATGAGTCAGAGTCACTGAGGGTCTTTGGCTTTTTGGCAATGAAGCTTCATTCTTTCTTCCTTTTCCCTTGAGGGGAATTTTTTTCTATGCCTCTTCCTTCTTTCTTCTTTAGAGGGCACTCAGTGCTTATATGCCCTGGCTTACTACAGGAATAAAAAACAACGTTAGATGAAACATGTTTGTTCGGTTTAGATTTATACCTGTCATGTCTGTTGTGACGATCACCATCAGCACGTGATCTTCTGGATGAGGAATCATTTTCTCTCATTTGTTTCTTATTGCTAAGAAACTTCTTGAATTGTCGGGAGAGAAGATGAAACTCTTCATCTGATGAATCTGAGCCTGAGGTGCTTGGCTCGGACTCTTCTTCTTCATAGTCTCCTTGAGTGGAAGCATCTTTGGCCTTTCTTGAGCTGTCTGCCCTTAGTGCAACTGGCTTATCTTGGAATGAGGAGCTGTTGCCCTCTTCTTCAGCATTTCTATTATTGATTTGAAGCTCATATGACATAAGCTTTCCGAAGAGGTTCTGAGGGTCAGTTTCTGCTAATCTTCCAAACTCTCTGATGGCACATATCTTGTTGTCCTAATCCTTTGTCAAGGATCTTAGGAACTTGTAATTTAGTTCACCATCTGTGAACACTCTGCCGTAGTTCCTCAATCCATTGACAATCTTGAAGAAATTTTCATATCTGTCAGCAATAGCTTCCTTTGGTCCTTGCTTGAAGGCTTCATACTTTTGATTTAGAAGGGATCTTCTATCATCCCTTACTTCTTCTATACCTTCCATCAAGATAATTAGAGATCTCCACATTTCCTTGGCAGATTGGCAGTGAATGAGGTTTTGAAACATAGAATCATTGACTGCACTTGCGATGATGTTCTTGGCTTTCTTGTCTAAGGAGACAAGTGCAATCTCATTCTTATCAAGATCCATCAACTTCTTTGGAACCTCCTTTGTAGGATCACTAGTGGAGGCAATCATAGGGATATAAGGGCCTTCCTCCACTATCATGAATAAGCGGGGGTCAACAGCTTCCATGTAAAGTTTTATTCTCTCTTTCCACATGGGAAAGTTTGACTTATTGCACACTGGGAGCTTAGAAAAATCCTTGGCTATGTCCATGCTTGATTAAGTCAGAAATACAACTAGGAGGGATCAGATCAAGGTGTTAACCTTTTAAAGATCAACCTCCCTCTGATACCAATTGAGAGTGCTAAGTTGTCTACCTAAATCACCTAGAGGGGGGTGAATAGGTGAAATGCGTGCCAAATGCGGAATAAAAAATTAACACCACACAGATCAAGCAATCACACAGAGAACACAGGATTTTAAGTGGTTCCCCAACCCTGGGTACATCCACTTTCACCTCACCAATCTAGTAAACCACTAGACTTGGCTACTCCACTATCTCGGATCAAAACGATCCTACAACTCGGAACAACATTCCTACAAATCTCGATCCAAACGGATCTACACTCGGAAGAAAACCTTCCTACAAATCTCGATCCAAACCGAATCTACAGAACTCGGAGTCAAGACTCCTACAAGAATAAAAGGTTGTATAAAGAAATATACAAACAGAACCGATCAGATCTGGATCTTCAAATCTTTCTTCCTTCTTCAGTTTTTAGAGATCGGCGGAAATAAATCGAGGAAGACAAAGGCGAAAACCCTTGGATCTGGAAACCTAGAATCAGCGTGATCAAGCACGGGATCTATCGATTGAGAGTAGCTTGATCTTCTAAAACTTCTTGGCTGAATCTCTATATCGGAGAAGACCGGCGACGAAGAAGATGAACAGTATTTTGTCGGCGTGAACTTGTCGGCTTCCCGATGTCGGCGATAAAATAAGATTCAGAATTCTTATATTTTCTTCTTAGGGTTTGTCGACTTGACAAGACCTATTTATAGTACTTCTACAATGGTCATAATACTTAATCAAGTACACGTGGACCAATCATATGAGAGGATTTGAAATAACCCGCAAAGTCTGGACTTAGAAACATTCTTTCTGTAAATTGACATACATGAGTATATCAATGAACTACTCGAGTATCAGGAGAGAGAGAGACATACTCGAGTAAGCACGAGTCCAGGACTTAGAAAATAATCTGAAGGGAGAATCAAACTACTCGAGTATATCAAACTCACATACTCGAGTATACATATAACTACTCGAGTAACTAGGAAACTACTCGGGTAATCACAAACCTACTCGAGTAAGAGAATCAAGCTACTCGAGTATAAAGTCATTCACTCGAGCATATCAGGGAACTACTCGAGTCTGCAAACTAACATACTCGTGTAAACGGATATACTCGAGTACTTGGCTGGACTACTCGAGTATATACATGAGCTACTCGAGTATCATAGTGCCTACTCGAGTAAGAGGAAGAATATGAAGACTCGAGTATGTCCTTTGGATTACTCGAGTACTAAGTTACTTACTCGAGTATATGAAGCTATCTACTCGAGTATGTAGACTTAGAAAAATTTCTTCCTTGAGAACTCATTTCTCCTACTAAAGATCAGCAACACTTCAAGGTTCCATTTGTCCAGGCGCTTGTGAAATGAAGTGCATCCCAATAGAGAGGCTACACATGAGTCAACACCATAGATCACACAATGAGGGATTACATTGTATGTTCCTGTGTTAGGTGACCCATTGTAGACTGACATTGGTCTACACTTGGCAATATAGTCCTGCATACATAAATCAAACACAAAATCAAATACAACTGCAATTCACCTTAGTTTTTGGAGGACTTCTTCAAATTAAGGTCATTGTGAAAACAAGACCCAACAACTTCAAGCTTTTTGAAACACGGGAACGCTCAATTTATCAAAGTTGCTCAGAATTTTTTTATTAAAATCTAGATTTCTTCTTGAAATAAAATAAAACCTATCTCTCCATATTTATCATGTCTTACTTGGCATGATAAAATTTTTATCCCTAAAAGAACCTATGTCAATGGGAATAAGATTTCATTCCGTAAACTTAGACATCCAATATTTTAAAAGATTATATGTTATGGAGCAAGAGAATAAAATTCAATACTCCTATACATATACATTGGGTTATATGAAGTTGTTCCAAAAAATTTTACATGTTATGAAAAATAAAATTTATTTTTCCTAAACATCCACATTCAAAATAAATCCTATAGAGGTTTCAAAAAAATACCTCACCTCTAAAACCGAAGCCCTCTTCATAAACCAAAACAACACCCTTTGCCATATTCAATGATTCTTGACTCAATAAAAAAATCTTTTTGAGAGAATAATTTTTAAATTGCATTATTTCCTTTAAACATTTATAATCTAAAGTTCCTATAATTCCAATATATTTTTGTCAGCTAACGATTACAATTTATTCTTGATATTTGACTACTTCAAGATGTCTTTTTGTTCAAAACTTTTCCTCAATTTAAATCATTTTCTTGATTTAGGACTTAACTCTTATACCACTAATGTTTATTTAGATCTTTCTTTTTATTAATTTAAGCGGTATCTAATTTTTGAATTTCTTTTATTTCCATATAAGTATATCTACAACTTTTTCTCTTGAATAGCAAAATCTTAAGTATGAGGGTATTCCAAAACTTGATGCGCGTGAATCCTGGGCTCAGCTTTATCTAATGAGCATGCTGGGTGCAGATTTCACGCAATAAAAGGAGGAAAGTGCCCCTATCGAGAGTAATACAGGATATTCGGGGGGAATATCGAGGTCATATATTTCCTAGGGCGGGTTGATTATTTCTACTCCTCCCAGAGGGACTATTATCTTTCCAAAAAATAATGTTGTCAGATTTTAATAAACAAAAGCGGATATAAAAGATAGTTGTAAAGAGACTTAGAAAATTCGATGAAGGATTAACTCGCGGCATCGAATCGGATTTGAACTAAAATAACTGATAATAATTATAGAACTTAGTTTTCAAATTAATTAAAGGCAACTTGGCAGTGGAGGTTCCACAAACATGAGCTCACCTATCTCTAGGGATATCGCTCACCTGAACATTAAGAGTATTCGACCGAACTCTCGTCAGACGAACGATTCCTCTTAATGACTGCTTTACGCTAAGAACCCCGCTATTGGGTGGAGAAGCCATTTCGGTAGAATTAAGCTTCTCCTCTCTCGAGGGTATGCACACAACTCTTTTTACCAAAAGGTGATCGGTCCATACGCACGGCCACTCGAAAAGCTAGCGTATGGATAACAGAAATAAAGCCCACATATCGATATGTAGTTCTACGCATCTTATACCTGGGGCAAACTTTAATTCCATTAAGTAAAGTGAGAAAAAGACCTTTAATTATTTAAATTGATTTTTTATATCCCAATGCTCTTCGATGTCGAGGGCAAAGAACGATTAGCCAATTATCAGAATAGGGACGGCTTATGATTTTGATGTGGCGTGAGTTCGGAACTATGCGCTAAAGGATTATAAGAAAAGGACTTAAAATAACGAAACGTTACGAAATTGCAAGACTAATAAAATAGGGAACTCACACACTCTACAAAATCATAAATAAAAAGCTAATTTACAAAAAGAGAAATTACAAGTCCTACTCAAATGAGCCGGCGGGAAATAAATGCAAGTTACAAGTCCTACGCGAAAGTGTAGGATGGAAATGAAAGCAAGTCCTACTCGAATGATTAGGAGGGAAATAAATGCAAATTACAAGTACTACTCGAATGAGTCGGCGTGAAATGAAAGTGAGTCCTACTTGAATGAGTATGTGGGCAAAAAATTCACACACACACCCATTCTACATAATTGAAAGAAAGCAATAAACACTATCTCATACACTCTTCGTAATTAAGAAAGCGATAAAGAAAGCAATAAAATAAAGCAATCATACACACACACACTCTTCATGAAGTTTCAAATATAACTATGAACATAATCTCATACACTCACACACACACATAGAAGAGGAAATCAAAGTGATCGAAAATTTAAAAAGATTACATTTCTACTCCTAGAACTTGCCAAAAATGCATAAAAAGAGGAAATAAAAAAATAAAGAAGCTAAAGGGTTTTTAAAATTAAAGTAAAAACAAAGTGCTACCAAAATTAAAATGATTAGATTTTGTCTTATAATTTCATAAAAATGCTTAAAAATTGGAAATAAAAGTAAAAGAACAAAAAGTTTTACAAAAATAAAAAAACTAAGTAAAAAAAATAAAAGCCACATTTAAAACACTTTTATAAAACCATAAAAATGAAAATAAAGTACTAAAAAGCTAAACCTAAACAAAGCTAAGGGACAAGATGAGAAAAGCTAGCATCATAATTAACACCTTTGAGAAAACCTAAAACTAAACTAAGCAAATTTGATAACTTGAGAACATAAAAATAACAAATCCAACACATACACACACACAATTATTAAAGAGAAAGACAAAGCAAAACAAAAGATCACTGAAAGAGGGGCACTCAGATGCATTCCAAAAGAACATAAGGAGAGAAAAACTAGCATATTTTATTAATGATAAAAGTAGATTTACAAAAAGCTAAAGAAAACACTAAAGAGAGGGGGAGAAAATCTCCTTACATAGCTCAAAAAGCAACCAAGCAGCACTCCAACAGCAAAATGGATAAAAAATTTGAACCCTTTGTCATTAAAGAAATGTTCAATATATAGACAAAAAAACTAGGTTACATGCTCGCGGTCACGGGCTTGACTGGGGGGGAGTACCGGGTCTGGCGTGCTGGAAATGTTGAAATTCTGGTTAGCTGGCTTTGTTTTGGAAGCTGTGGGTATAATCCACATCGAAGCCATAAGCGTGTCGGGGGCATGTCAGTGGGGCGTGACTAGTCAGCAAGTTGGTTTAAATTGTTGGAGAAGACAAAATATTTGTTTGGAAGCAACATGTGGAGGTTGCGGGCGTGATAAAATGGACACGGGCGTGGATGGAGGCGTTGACTTCTTGGCGGGCTGGATGCGTTGAGTGGGCTGACACAGGCGTTGAGTTGTCGGACACGGTCGTGTCACGATGGACACATGAGTGACTGATCCAGTTATTTGCAGACAGCGGATTTCCACTAGAATCAAAGTGACATGCACAGGTCACAGGCATGAACGAATTATAAGTAAGCCACCTAATTCCACATTACAATATCTCACTGCTACCTATAGGGAGACAAAACTCTAAGCAGAGGACTATACTAATTATCCCTTTAAATACTTGAGATCATGATTCAACTTATTCTATAGCAATAAGATTTACCTCATCCAATTCTTCCTATAATCAAGCATTCACAATCACTTATGCTTTCACATGAATATCACAACATTATTCCGATAATTCACATTTACCTTCAAGGATGGTAACACTTTTATAGGCTATACATTTACTCATCGTGCACCACGTTCACTTCCGAAACCTATATAATTCCTCAGATTATTATCAACCGTATCCTTACCGGATTTCACAAGAGATCATTGGTAGAACCAAATTCCATCAAACAATTTGTTATTCATGGTTACATATATCCTAGGTTCACCCAAACCTCAACATCATCTTGCTACGTTTTTTCTACTGAGTCCAAATCCAATCGTACACTAATCCGAAACAACATGCACATAAGTTGTTACAATACAATAACTTCGACTAGACATTTCCGGGGATAGAAGACTCACCCATCAACGGGCAATAATCTGTTGGAAAGCCCTTTCCGAGGACTACAATTTTTTTGTTCATCCTAAGACCTTAATATGGTAGTACCATACTCGAAAACGGCTTTGTAGTCTGCTGCACGCAGGAAGCAGATTTCCTGCACGCATCATAAAGCCAAACAAATGACATCGGTTCGTTTTCTTCATCTAGCCATTTCTACAAAAAATGCATAAATTTCTTCCTCCTCCCTTATTCACCCTCAATAGACCATCAATCTTCACGATACCAAGTCCATCATCTTCATAGAGAAGAAAGGAGAGGTTGAAGATAACAAATCTTTAGGATAAGATCCTAGCATGGTCTTTTCTAAGGAGATCTTAATCACCACAAGTCGAACTCTTTTGAGTCCACATCTCTCCGAAATTAGAAGGATTTATCACCAAAGGAGAGGGTAAAAATCTCACCTCGTTTGCAACCGTAGATCTTGTTATCCTCATTGGCGGCATGAAAGCGTCAACCGTGGTTCTCGCTCTTCTACTCTGAGGGATGTCCATCTTGTCCCTTGCCCTTCCAAGAGAAGCTCTGCACATTGTTATTTTCTAGAAAACCGGAGAAGGAGACCACCAGCCAATCCTTTGTACAAACCTATATAATGGAGGCATCCAAAAAGATCTAGGGTTTCCAGAAAAGGGAGCCACCGCCGCGCGGTCGCTTTGAAATTGACTTCCTCTGTAAGCCACCGTCCAAACTGCCCACTTAGGTGTTGCAACCTGTACCATTACCGCCGCGTGGTACTCCTCTACTGCTAGGCAGTATCTTTCAGAGATCCATCATAAACAATTTCACTGCACAATCGCCTGCAGTGTCACTACCGCCAAGGGATATTATTCCGAGCCATACGTTGATGATTAACCAGCTTTTGTGGTGCGTTACCATACTACCGCCGCACTCTAGCTTGCTGAGCGACGGGCCAGATAATTCACCAGGGATATCACCTGCGGTATCACAAATGCCTGGCGATAGTTTCCATAGCCATACGCTGATATCTTAGTCGACTATCGTCGCACGTTATCCTGCTATCGTCACGCGATAGTACTCAACGATAGTAGAATACACTCGATTCTCTTGAATCCTCTCAATATTTTTGCGTGTATAGTCGACAAATGCTACCACTGTGCTATAACACCCAGACACATTATCGATCAGGAACTTTCCCCAGGCTCAGGTGCCCTAAGCCCTATTCCACTCTCCTGACTTGAAAAATGAACAATAGGGGTCTAGTGCAAATTGGGACGTTATACAACTAGAGTTAATCTTGCCACCCAGACTTGAGGAAACCCAGTAGAGCGGTAATTCTATGTTAAAATCATCCCCGCATATTTCTAAATTATGATGAATTTCTAAAATGTTGACGTTATCCTCCTGATTGTGAATGAAGTAAATGCTTCAAAAGCTATAAATATCTGTGACGTAGAATTTATTTTAACAAAATAGCTTTCGAGACGGGTTGCTTCTTCCAAACTGCGGTTAATATTCTTCTATCTGAAATATATGCGAGGAAGTATGTCTTGAGAAGGATGTGCAGTAAGAGGCTTGCAACCACAATGTCTCCGTGAGAAGAAAATACTATCTGCGAAGTCGGCGAGAAATCCCCAAGAATGAAAATGACAACAGGAGTTTCACTAAAACTATGCTGGTTAAGCAAAGAACTTCTAGGAAAGCTGGAGATGAAGTCCACCGTTGCTAGATAATCATAGAGCATGGCTATCGAGAAGCTTGTCAAGTGATTTCTGGAGCAACCTGCCAAGAAGGTTGCGGATAGGCCTGTAGAAGAGCTGCCCGAGAACTTGGCAGGTAGCACATTGTCGGAAACCGTTCCTTCTACAACTCCTCAGCTATCGACCACCCCGAATGTAGACATCACATAAAATCCATCAAGCGAGGCTGACATCATGGCGAAATTTGCTGGAGTAATCAAGAGGAAACCCAGATAAGTTACCGACACCATCGACAAGGCGAAGAAGATAGCCAAGAGCGCTGTCGACAAGCTGACAGAGAAAATAGACGTAGTGAGGGCTGCAATCCCAGTATAGAAGCAAAAATTCAGGCCGACTTCGACTGTGGAGGAGAGGGTAGAGGAGACTCTCTGGCAAAAGAAAAGAGAGAGCAAGAGATCCCTGGCTCTCAAGGCGGCGACTAGCCAAACTGAAGTAACCGAGCGATCTAAGGAGGTAACCACGCTTACTGAGCTTGAACGCTTTCCTAAATCAGAGGATTACTCTGCGATTAACTCTATTCTTCCTGCTATACAAAACCCCAAAATCTTTTAGGCAGGAAGAGAGGGTACCACATGACAGTAGGATCATACAATGTGGCGGTAACATTAGGTGTCGAGAGCATTGAGTGAGGTGTGGCGACTCAATGCCAAGAGTACAGTGCGGCGATAAGTTCGTATTTCGTGGCGTTAGCAATTTATTTGATTGAGTTCTCTTAAAACAATAGCTACCAGGCAAACATTGAAATTGCGCCCATCGAGACCATATATGGTAGAAAGTGATGTACTTAATTGTCATGGATAGAGATGGGCGAGTCAAAGTTGTATAAGTGGAAGGAATTTGAGGTTGCGACTTCTATTATTCACACAATCAGGAAGCTGATATTGATTGCACAAGATAGACTGGATAAATATTACAACGCCACGCATAGAAATGTTGAGTTTATCGTGGGTGATTGGGTTTACCTAAAGATAAAATTATTTAAGGGTGTGTCAAGGATTCGATTACTAAAGAAGCTAAGTCCGAGAAACTTTCGGTCGTTTGAGGTTTTGGAGCGCATTGGTGATGCAGATTATCATTTGAAGCTTTCAACAGAGCTTTGTGGTCTACATGATGTATTCCATATATCTGTATTGCAGAAGGCAGTGTAAGAGCCTATGCAGGTGATAGCGGCGGATCAGGTACCAAATGTTGCTTGGTTGACCATAAATGTCAAACCCATTCGTATTGAAGACTCAGAAGTCAAGCAACATCAGAATAAGTCTATCAGGATGGTAAAGGTCCGTTTGGAAAACTGTGGTCAAGATGAGCTAACGTGGGAGCAAGAAAAAACCATGAAGGCAGACTTCCCCGAGCTTTTCGTGTAAGGTATATTTTTGTAGTATTAATACCCTTTCATTTTAATGCAATATGTAATTTCAGGACAAAATTCTTTAAGTGGGGGAGATTTGTAATACTTAAAAAATTTGTTGGATGGAATAGAGGATATCGCGTGGCGGTAGGATGATACTGCGTGGTGGTAGCATTAGGAATTGAGAGCGTTGAGTGAGGCGAGGTGACTCAACGCTTAGACTACCGCGAGGTTGTAGGTTCGTACTGTGCGACATTAGCCTTTTATTTCGACGATTTCTCGGGAAGCTATTGTCCAGCGTAGAGATACCGCAGGAGGTAGCTTGGTAATTAATTTGTCAAAGTGCTTGGGTTTCTACCATGTGGCAATAGTAGCTATCGCTTGGCTGTAGCAGGAGATGTTGTGTTGTAACTGTCGTTAGCTACCGCGAGGCATTACCATCCTAATGCCTAGCAATTTTGATGCTGTAACGGCATGACCATGTGTCAGCCTATGATTGGAGTGCCTGGATAGTTGTGCTCAAATCTAGGTGGTCATTAACCGTACCGTGCAATGGTAGTTTGGTAGCACGCGGCGATAGATTTATTTATAGTACTGGTTCGACCTTTTCACTTCATTTTCCTTGAGAGTTAAGAACTTGGCCGGATATTTTGGAGGAGGAGGAGCAACACTTGATTGGAGATCTCGCCGCCGTTTGAGATTCAGTACTCATATTCGCGATGTGAGTTAGGATCTACGGAGGCAAAGCCTCAACAATCATTTTCATCTGTTTAGAATTTCTCTTATGGTGCCGATGCGGACTTCTAGGGTAACGTTCCTCTTCCTTGGACATGTTAAGTTCTACTTTTTGGCAAAGAGGGTAGACACTTCATGAACATGTGGAAGTGGTCCTCCCGGTCGGTAGATCCGTGTATCCTCATTAGTTTTGCATTTAGATCCGGAATCGAAATACTGAATAGTCATGATGTGTGAAGCCCATCCGTACATGTTAGTCTGGATTGGTGATGTTTGTATGTTTTGTATTACGGAGAAGACTCCATGTTTAATGCACAGATTTCGGAGTCGCAGGGTGTGCAGATGGATGCATTTAGATTATTGGATGTAGACTCCAGAAAAAAAGCTGATTTGGGGGAAGAATCGATAGTCTATCCCCCTACCGTGTGGCGGTAGTTCTACCACCTTTGGTAGATCTCGGTGAGTGTTTTGTTGTTTGTTGAGACCTATTTCTTGGAAACCTTGTGGCTGTTTGCTGAAGCATGTCTCGGGGAGACCTGTGCGCTATTTAGTGAGGCCTGTCTTGTGAGACATGGGGGCCATGATGGCCCATCTCTCGAAGACCTAGATTGTAGTTTTGAAGAGCGTGAGCATGAATTACTCAGCATTGGTAGCCATGACTTATAGCCTAGTATCCTTACAGATTTATGGATCATGCAGAAAAGGGAAAGGGGATGCTGACCCGCATCAAGCCTGAACTATACCCTTACCTATGCCGGACGACTAGGAGTAGTCAATATGTAAAGAACATAACTTGTCGTAGCACTAGGGCATTGTCTTTGTCCTTGGCCCTTATGAGACTGAAAGATCAAAAGTTGTTGACCGTCACAGAGAATGGTGGTGCGACCCTTGTGGTCCTATACACCGAGAATGTGCCCTGAGAGTACGGGGAGTGGGGCGTTTGCTCCAACGTCTATGGAGAATGGTGCTTAAGTAGCATGTTTTGATTACACATATATGATTATATAAATGCCTGTAGGGAAGGAGCACCACCACCCGGGGTGAGGGGTGGGGTCATTATAATTTGTTCAGCTAATGCTAACCGTTGCTATTGTATGCCATAGTACAGTCGAATGTTTTGTGTAGGTGAAACCGAGCAAAGATGTATATAGCGGGCTAGAGCTTAAGATTACTAAGCTATCCCATGAATGCCAAAGCAAATTACCAACATATTTTATTGTTCATGTGTGGACTAGATGCGAGCCGATGTATGAAGGCCCTTTTTATTTGTGTCGAATAATATAAGGCTTTAGTGACAAGACTGTTTGTATATTTGTTTATTCATACCTACTTTTAGGTTTGTGGACACTGAGTTGGTTAGATTCCTATTAACCTTTAAAGCTACTTCCTCTAGAATGCACTATGTGATAGGATGCGTGTATTTGGAATATGATTTCAATTAGTAACTTCTTTTACTGTACGTAGAATATGGCGTCGGGCCCCTACCGAACCTTCTGTTAAAAGCTATTTAACGGACGGGGTTGTTAAAAAGTTGGTTTCATACCCAGGTGTCGGTCTTCCTTATTCAAATTCGTAGTCAAATTCTATTTAAGTGGTCGTGATCACATGTATGTGCAATACTGTTATAACATAAAAAGAACCAATGAATGTCTACTTAAGAATGAAAATACATATGTTTGAGGAACCTGCGTGTTCTTTTAATTGATTTTTGGCAATTAACTTGTCATCTAAATGAGTATTTAATGATTATAGGTGATGAGGAGTGGTGTAATGCAGTCACAACATCAGCACTCTTCGGAGGGAAATGCGCAGAATAACGTGTTGGCGACCCCTCCTTACCGTGAAACAATAAAGCTGTTAGATGAAATGTTGTTCGCAATGATCAATGCACATCATGTGAGGTATGTATATCCCCTTGTCCATGGGGTGGTGTCAATGTCGGTTTGCACAATGGAGTAACCTACAATAAGAAGAGCCTCAGATCACCAATTTAACATGCATCTAGTGCAGGGATCACACTCAGTTTATGAGTATTTACATGTGTTTCTTATGATAAGGTGCTATGCAGAGTTTGTGTTGGAGGACGAGCAGACTAAAGTTAATAGATTTTATAATAGTCTACGTGATGATTTATAATTTCTATTAGTAGGACCGATGTTATTGGGATTTTGAGCGTTGGTGAGGTCAGCTAGATTATTGGAAGTAGATTTGGCAAAAGTCCACCACACGCCAGTGTGCAAGGTACTGAACTCTGTAGTTTATATAAAGTCTAAATACCGTAGGAGGTGACATAAGAGGTCTTGAATATCTACTAGTCAAGCTCCATGCACTTTCCATACTTGTGGCAAGATAGGACACCTTGCCCGAGATTATTGTAGTGATGCCCCGAAGATAAAGGTAGTTGAGTCAAAAGCAGTTCCAGGGTGAGTTCCACCTACTTATTATATGTGTGGATAGAAAGGACATATCGCTAGAGAATTTTAGAATGGTACCCCAGTGGAAAAGGAGGCAGGATCTGGAGCAACCATCGGGAGAGACCCAATGATATGTTATACGTATTGTATGCCGTATCATATAGCCCGTGATTGTTGGAGTGGGCTTCTGAAGATTAGGGAAAAGGCAGGGGACCATAATAAAAGCTACGAGATGACAAGTGCGGTTTAGAGTATAACTTTTACAGTTATGACATGATTAGTAGTCGGTATATAACTTGTTTATAGTAGGCCTTATGTTACTCTTGGGCATAGAGAGCACTGTTCGTTACAGGGGATTCTCGCGTCTTAATTTCTATAGTTTTCATATAGTTCGTCGTAATGCCTTTTATTGTGATGAAGGTTTAATTGATTAGTTAAGTATATACCAAGAGAAGTCATGTTATGGTACGGAAAGGAAGACAAGATATTATTTAAAAATCATTTGTAGCTTAACCTTAGGTCTTGATTATCTCTCGGAGCAACATGCATTCATCGATTGTAATATGAAGACTGCTAAATGATGGTGAATACAAGCCAAGAAACCACTTTCTCTAGTCTAAATGGTTTGATAAAGATGCTGATGCCTGCTCTCCAAGTAGTTAAAGCAGTTCATGAGGGTACCGAGCTGTTCTTTACTCTATTAGAGGCAAAGAAGCCCAAGCCTAACTTAGTTTGTATTCCCGGGGTGTTCGAGTTTGCTGACGTTTACCCCGAAGATCTCCTTGGATCTCCACATGAGAGAGAGATTGAGTTCACCATTGAGTTGGTGCAAGGTGCCAAGCAGATGTCGCGGTCTCCTTACCACTTAGTACCGAGAGAGATGTCAGAATTGAATATGCAGCTTCAAGAATTGATTGAGCAGGGGTTTGTGCATCCAAGTTCTTCACATTAGAGCGCCCTAGTCCTCTTAGTGAAGAAAAAGGATGGAAGTCTGCATCTATGCATCGATTATTGGGAACTCAATTAGCTAACAGAGAAGAACAAGTACCCGATACCGAGGATCGATGACCTATTTGACCAGATTGTTGGGTCGACCGTGAATCTGAAGCTGGATCTGAAGTCTGCATATTATCAGTTGAGAATCAGAGAAAATGATATTCCCACAACGGTGTTCAATACACGATATGGGCATTATGAGTGTACGATCATGCCTTTTGGGCTGACGAATGCGCCATCTGTGCTTATGGACTTGATGAACCGGACGTTCAGGGAGTATTTAGATCAGTTCAAGATAGTCATTATTGATGATATCCTAGTGTATTCCCAGTCCAAGTTCTACCATTCAGAGCATCTACATATTGCTCTAGAGACCCTGAGAAGCAATCAGTTGTATGCCAAGTTCTCGAAGTATGATTTTTGGATTCTTCTGTAGCATTCCTTTGTCATATCATTAGTCGAGAGAGTTCTGATGCGTAAAAATGGTCTCACGAACTACAATCCGAATAGGCAAGTGTACCTATCATTTGTTTGTATAGTGATATAAATAAATCAATGTCGTATAAAAACTCGGGGTAGGCAAGTACTATTACTCACAACGTATCTATTATCTTACCGAACGATTGATGGGTTTTGAAAATGAAAATGAACTAAGATTAATTAAAGGAGAAATATAATATTGCGAAAGAGTGGTCGATCGACGATTCACTTTCAAATAAAATAACTGAATAAATTAGTTTAACATTTGCAATTCTATTAAGACAGTGACAGATCCAAAAATAAGAAATAATCTAGCTAGACCATTAAATCTCCTAACTTCTAGATGTTTTGACCTAAATCTCTTTGCAAATCAAAAGTCCTAAAGTCACATTATCGAGGTGACCCGCACTATTGGATTTGACTCCAATCCAGAGGATTTACGTCTTCCTATCTTTAGGATTGGGTGAAACTCCTTCCTTCCTTTAGTGATCTTTCACATTCACGAGCCTCTCGGCAACTCGAATATGAGATCAGAATCTACTACCGTATACTAGAAATACGGAGTCGATACGATATTGATCAAGGTCAGATAGAAAAAAAATACAAATGCAACATAAAATGAAAGATATTATTTTATCGCAAAGATCATCGTGATCAGGCACATATTAGAAAATTAGCTAAGCATTAGAGAGAGAGTAAAGAAAAGAAAAGAAAATTGCATTTTCATTAAACTAGGAATAAGAGTACATAACAAGATGAAAAATACTAATTTATTGCTTGGAGAAATGGAAAAACAACAAGAAAGTACGAATACTTGAAATGGAAGCTTGCTCTCTAAAATATTCTAACTCTCTACATTAGCTCTCTACTTTCAACATTACCCTCTAAATCTTGAGGGATGGGGTCCTTTTATAGGAGAGGAGGAATGTTCTAGAATGGAAATGGATATGAAGGGGAAATAGGGTGGCCATCCATGCATGGTGGGAAAGGTTCATGCATGGAATTAAATGAAGGGAGAAAGAGAGGGGGGGATTCATTGTATTTTATTTAAGGAAATAGAAAAATAAAAACAAAAAATAGAAGGGGGAATGGATGAGGAATAAAGAGGGGAGAAAGAAATAAAAGAGAGGGAAAGAGAAAAGGAGGTGGGATGAATGAGGAATGGCCGGCCAACATGGTGGAAAAAATGCATGCATGGAAATTAATGATGGCTACTACATGGGCTTGAAGAAGTGGGTTGCTAGGTAGGCTCGGGGTGGATGGAGTGGGCTGACTTGGTGAAAGTCTCTAGTGTCGACTAAATCAACCTATGGGGGGGATAGGTGTCGTGCAGTCTTTTGCGAAATTAAATGTACCAGCACAAATTAACAAACACAGAACAGAAAACTCACAAAGAGTTATAGTGGTTCCCCAATTTTGGAACGTCCACTTCCCCCTTCGACCTATCTCCCACCAAGGGACGACTCGGTCACTTCACCAAATGGATTGAAATCCAATCCTCACACTATGGAAGGAACCCTTCCCACAAAGAAGTCCCAACTCCACCACCACGGGTTGCACCCAACCCTTACAACTAGGAATAAAAATTCCTTTACAATAAACCAAAATAGAATGTAAAAGAAAATACAAACAACGCTTTTGGTGATCCCGATGTCCTTCTTCGTTCTTTGAAGCTTGCTTGAACATTACGAAGAATCCACAACCAGAGTTCTCTCTTGTAGAGAATCTTGTCAAGATCGGCAGCGGCAAGTGATTGCGGCGGCGATACTTTGTAGATCCAAACTTCTTGACGAGGCACGCAAGGTCTATGAACGATCTTAGTTGGATCAATCGTCTCCACTAATTCGGAATGAAGAACTAGTCTTGTTCAATGAATCGAGAGACAAGAGATCTCAAGAGAGATGCATGAGATGCTCGGCTTGCCTCCGTACTGTCATCGGAAGATCAAAGAAGCACTGAGATCAACAATCAATGGCGACGACGAACTTGCGAGTGGCTACAGGCGATCAGCGGTTTCTGCTATTGGCTAGGGCACGGCGTCAGCTACTTTTGATTTTGCGTGAATGAGTTGCTGTAGAAGTTTGAAATACGCGTGTATATATACCCTGATCCAAACCTGAAAGACCGTTGTGGGGCCCACAAGGAGAAACCCTAACCCCGGGCGAAATAACGCAAAGCATCTTGGTTCAGTTCAGTGAATGAAAAAAAATTGCCTAAGGCAAAATCGGCGGGAATCGTTGGTGATTCCCGTCGAAGTCGGCGGGAATCATTCACGATTCCCTTCGATTCTGCTTTAGCAGAATCCCTGTTTATAAAGAAGTCAGCCTAAAGAAATCGGCGGGAGAGGCTAACTGATACTCAACAAATCGGTGGGAATCACAAATGATTCTCGTCGAAGTCGGTGAGAATCACTTAGTGATTCCCGTCGATTCTGCCTTGGAAGAATTTCTGTTTGGAAAACTGATAGCTGGAAGAAGTCGGAGGGAATGCAGACTGTTTCTCGTCAAATCTGAGAGAATCATAAACGATCCTCATCGAAGTCGGTGAGAATCACTTAGTGATTCCCGTCGATTTTTACTTAGAAGAATTTTCTCTTCCTTCCCTTTGAAGACTTGGTCTTTGACCCCTCTTTTCTCCTTCTCCTGCTCTTGATCTGCCTTAACCCTATACTTAAAATTAAGTACACTCAAATAGAGAGAGCACATGTGAGTAAACACACTGATCTGCTCAACGAGGGATTACGTTGCGCAGACCCGTGTATATTGACCCACTGCACCCTCACATTGGTGTGAACTTAACATGGAATAGCTGCAAGCATAACTTGATAGAAGATCGTCAAATATATTGTCAATTCAACTTAGCTTGTTCAGGGGCTTCTTCAAATCAGGTACATTGTGGATACAATACCCAACAATCTCCCCCTTTTTGAAGAAGCCTAAACCCTACAAGCAAAGGTGAATAGAACAGATGGGAATGAAAATCATAAAATGAAAATTTAGTTGAGAGTGAAATTCATCACCATTTTCCTGAGGGCATACTTAACATTGGCTGCCACCTACTTAAAATTTACAGCCACCTTAGCCTTAGCCGGGAGGGTAATATCCCCCTTTTCGTCTTCTGCAAATCTGGGACTTCACATGGAGCCAAATGCTCCCCCTCAGTTCTTGCATCCGTGCTCGATCTTGAGTTCCTTGCTGATTCTCCCCCTTGATCCAAGATCCTTGAGCCCTTCAGTCTTCAATATTCATAGTTTAGCATGCCGAGTTCAGTTTTGAAGAGACTGAACTTGGCCTCGTCTAGGGGCTATGTGAAGATATCTACAATTTTCTTATCCGTGGGGACATAGTAGAGAGAGATATCTTTGTTTTCCACATGCTCCCGAATGAAGTGGTAGCGCACCTCAATATGATTTGTTCTGCTGTGCGACAAAGGATTGTTCGCAATTGCTATTGCGCTCGAGGAGTCGGAATATATAGGAACTTCTCTGAACTGCAAGTCATAATCTTCGAGTTGATTTCTGATTCATAGAAGTTGTGCACAACAGCTGCCTGCTGAGATGTACTCAGATTTAGCCGTGGAGGTTGCGACACAGTTCTGCTTTTTACTGTTCCATGAAATAAGCTTCTTCCTAGGAATTGGCACATCCCGAAAGTTCTTTTCCTATCATCCCTACTTCCTGCAAAGTCAGCATCTTAAAAGCCTATCAACTCGACATCATTGTTTATTGGGAACCACAAGCCAAGATTTGGTGTACCTTTAAGGTATCTAAGAATTCGGTTTGCAGTGACATAATGAGATTCCTTAGTGTTCACCTGATATCAGGCACAAACGCATGTGGACAACATAATATCCGGTCTACTAGCAGAAAGGTAGAGCAGGGATCCAATTATGCTTTTTATTTGGTTTCATCAAAAGGTTTCCCTTTCTCATCCTTCTCTAGAGACACAGTGGATCCCATTGGAGTCCTCATAGAGGTTGAATCCTCCATTCCAAATTTCTTGAGTAATACATTTGTGAACTTCGTCTGAGAAATGAAAATTCCATCCTCAGACTGTTTCACTTGAAGTCCCAAGAAATACTTTAGCTCTCCCGTGCTGCTCATTTCAAACTTTACTTGCATAATTTTAGAAAACTTCTTGCAAAGATTGTTGTCCGTTGAGCCGCATATTATGTCATCGACATAGATTTGCACCAGCAGAATCTTGCCTTTGACTTCCCTAAGAAACAATGTCTTATCTATTTTTCCTCTCGAGAACATGTTCTCAAGAAGAAAACTAGACAGAGTCTCATACCAAGCTCGAGGAGCTTGTTTTAAGCCATATAACGCTTTTTAAGAAAGTAAACATGATTAGGGAATGATGGATTAACAAAACCTGTGGGTTGCGCGACATTTACTTCCTCTTTCAAATTTCCATTTTGGAACGCAGATTTTACGTCCATCTGATAGACAGTGAATCCTTTGTGAGAGGCATATGCTAGGAACAATCTGATCGCCTCGAGCCATGAAACCGGTGCAATGGTTTGGTCGAAGTCACTCCCCTCCTCCTGTCCGTAACTTTGAGCCACCAGTGTGGCCATGTTCTTGATGATGACACCGTGTTCATCCAGTTTGTTTCTGAAGATCCACTTAGTGTCGATCACATTTTGTTTCTTTGGTCTGGGAACAAGCGTCCAGACGTTGCATCGTTCGAATTGATGCAAGTCATCTTGCATGTCCAATATCCATGATGCATCTTTGTTCGCTTCGTCGAACTTCTTTGGCTCAACTTATGACAGAAAACTAAGAATCTTGTTAATTGTACCTCTCCGAGTTCTGACACCGTCAAGAGGATCTCCAATAATCTGATCTCTTGGATGATCCCTAACGTGTCGGAGCTCTAGGAGTCTAGCATCTAGAGCTCTAACAGCTTCTCGGGCTCCTCCCTCTTTTGGGAGATTTTCTCCATCCTGATTGACATCTTCTCCAGTTGGCGTTGAGGTGGAGACCTTGATGTACTTGGGAGTTGCATCTTTAATAGTCTTATCGAGACTTAGCTGTTCAAGCCTTGCACCTGCATCTTCAAGAATATCACTGGAAGAATTGCTGTGAAGCAAGGTTCGTTCATCAAATACAACATTAATGGACTCCTCTACCACTAGGGTTTTCTTATTGAAAACCCTATAAGCCTGACTATGGCTACTATAGCCCATGAAGATGCCTTCGAAGCATTTTTCTCTAAATTTAGTACGTGGGTACTTCCCATTATTGAGTACATTGCATCTGCAGCCAAAAATCCTTTAATAGGACATGGTCGGTTTCCTGCCTTTCAATATCTCATAAGGCATCTTACGATGATTCTTCTTGATCAATCCTCGGTTCTGTACATGACAAGCCGTATTGACAGCCTCTGACTAGAAGTACTCTGGAAGAGAAGCGTCATTCAACATTTTCGTACATGATTCAATGAGCATTCTATTTCTCCTCTCCGCAACTTCGTTTTGCTGAGGAGTACGTGGGGAGGAAAACTCATGAAAGATACCATGCTCTTCACAGAATTCTGTCATAGCACCAGACTCGAATTCTATTCCATGGTCACTTCTAATTTTGACCACGGAGTAGTTAAGTTTGTTCTTAATCTGCTTGATAAAATTAGTGAAGATGTTAAACGTATCTGACTTTCATTTCAAGAAGAACACCCACGTAAACCGAGAGTGATCATCAACAGACACTAGCGTATAAGATTTGCCTCCTAAGCAATGAACTTGCACTGGACCGAACAAGTCCATATACAGAAGATAAAGACATCTGGAAGAGTCTTTGTCTGCAATGCCCTTAAAGGTAGCCCGAGTCTGTTTGCCCATCTAGCATGCAGGATAAGGGCTATCTTTGATGCACTTAATAGTAGGGGCATCCCTTACTAAATTCTTGGAAGACCACATATTAATAGTCTTGAAATTAATATGTGTTAATCTCTAATTCCATTGTTCATAAAGAGATGCACTGCCTTTCGCTACTAGGCACGCGGGGGTAGAAGAATCTAAGCTAAGAAAATCTAAGCAAAATATATTTCTGCTCCTAATGCCAGTTAATATCATCTCCGAAGAGGCACACAATATTATCAAGCACTTCTCCTTGCAGAACTTAACGTCGTATCCTTTATCACACAACTGGCTTACACTGATCAGGTTATGGTTTAACCCTTCAACATAGGCCATTTCTGTGATAGATAATACACCATTGGAAATCATACCATAACCCTTGGTGACTTCTTGATCTGATCCTCCAAAGATTTCTTTGGGTTAATTTTCGACTGGGGAGTAATCACGCAGCAGGCTTCTTGTCCTTGTCATATACCGGGAGCATCCACTTTCGAAGTACCAAATTGGCGTTTTGGTGTCCTTTGGACATACCTGCAAAACAGAATTAGTTTCCCTTAGGAACCCAATCGAACTTGGGTCCTAGATTCCTTGTTAGCACACTCTCCCTTGGTTGGTTAACCCTACGAGTGGTCGGCCTCGCATTGCTAACAAAAGGAGTCTCAATGTATCTTGGAGTAAACCAGCAATCCACGGCAAAGTGACCAACTTTGCCACAGCACCAACAGTCAAAGTTGTTGTACCGTTTCCTAGGCTCCAGCTTCACCCTTGGAACAGTGGGTCCAGCCGGGGCTTTGGATCTGGAGGTGGAGGCATCATGATGACAGCAGTCACACGATTTCTTCACTTACTATTCCTTCAGTATAACAGGCTTGGCCTTTGGTGCCTGCTTCCTATTATGGCCGCTAGAGAAGTGGCCATAATTCTCCACTTGAATTTCCACATAACGTGTCTTGAAGACACTCTCACCATAGTTACGGGGGAAGGTCCAACCATCATACCGGCTCTTGGGCTTTTTAACCGAGGGCCGGAAGAAGAGCCCATAGGTTTACTCAAAGTCCTGCTCATTGCAAGGAAAGCAAGGCTTTCTGAATGAAACAGGGGCGAGTGGGGCCTTTCCCTTTTCTACAGCGAGTCCTTCTTAGCAGCCTTTTTTTCCTCTGATTTCTGTTTCTCCTGGATGATTTACCAGGCGCACCCACATGCCCTAAGCCAGCCCCCTTAGCCTTAGTAAAGAATTCATCAACCAGAGGAAGAATGGTCTTGGGCATAGAGAAGCTTTTGACAATCTTTCTCTCTATCGTAAGCTATTCTTCCAACTTGTTGATTTCTTCCTATTTTTGGTCAAGGAGCCTTAGAGATTCTGAGTGCTCAGAAGACAGGCCCAGGTGTTCTTGTCGGAGAGAAATAAGTCTAGTGATATCTTCTCTTAGGGACACACCCTCAGCCTTAAGGAATTTGACCTCTTTTTTCTGAGCCCTCAACCTCTTGCGGCATTCCTCAAAAGTATTGAGCAGAAGCTCATACATTTCGAGGAGCTCAGCTTCACGGGCAGATGGGCTGTCATCGAGATCATCATTAGGAGACTTCAAGTCAGAGTTAGAGAGGGGGGTACGATCTTTTACCTTCCTAGTAAATGGGGGGCATTCTCCTTTTGAGTCGGAGCAACCTATTAGCCCGAAGTAGGCTTCCTCATCATCACTGGAGTCTGAAGAATCAGATTCACTCAGTGTCTTTAGCTTCTTAGTAATGTAGCTCCTCTCCTTCTTTTTATATTTAGAGGACATGTGCTCCTCTCTTTTCCTCTTATGTCTCTTGCTTTGGTGACTGTCAGCAACGACGTGGCCTGGCTTATTACATCCAAAGCAAATAATATCAGCAAAGCGATGTTTTTTCTGTTTGGATTCATACCTGTCAGAAGAGTAATTCTTCTTTTGATGTCTGTAGGAGGAGCCATCTCTCTTTCTTTGATTTTTCAACTTGAGGAACTTCTTGAACTCTCGAGTGATGAAGGAGAATTCTTTTTCAGATAGCTCTGAGCCAGAAGAGCATGGCTCAGAGTCTTCTTCCTCATCCTTTTTCCAAGAGCGGGACGAGGCTGCACCCTGGCCTTTCCTTGAGTGATTGTCTTTCAGGTCTACAGTATTTTCTCTGGTAGCGGCTTTATCGGCATCTTCTTCAGCTTTTCTGGTTTTCAGCTGAAGCTTATAGGACATAAGCTTCCCAAATAGAATCTGGGGATCAGTTTCTGCTAGCTTGCCAAATTCTCTGATAGCGCAGATGATGGCCGCAGAATAGAGACCTACTGTGGTTGGTTCGAAATGGTGAGATTCCGCGGGCCGGTTAGAAGATCGAGTTTTCTAACGAGAGCAGGCAAGTGCACCTATCGCAAGTAGTACTCGGTATTCGGGAAAATACCGAGGTCGTATTATTCTCGGGGACGCGTTGATTATATCTACTCTTCCAGGAATACTATTATCTTACTAACAGTAAGGTGGGAATTTTTTGTTTAATTAAAACGGAAAGAAAGAAAGCAGAATTTTGCTAAGTTAGTTCGATGACGGGTTAACGCTCGGCATCGAATCGGATTAAGACTAAAATAATTCTTAACAATTATTAAACTTTGTTTTTAATTTAATAAAAGGAACTTGGCCATGGAGGTTCCAAGAACATGAGCTCACCTTGGTCTAGGGATATCGCTCACCTGTGCGCTAAGGCTATTCGACCGAACGTTAGTCCGACGAAGGATTCCCCTTAACGCCCGCATTATGCTAAGAACCCTGCTATTGGGTGGGGAACCCAATCCGGCAGAACTATGTTTCTCCTCTTTCGAGGGGGCGTACGCAGTTCTCTTTACCCAAGGGGGATCGGTCCATACGTGCAGCCTCTCGGCGTCGCGTATGGATAATGGAAATAGAGCCCACACATCGATTATGTGGTCCTATGCGTCGTTAACCCGGGGTAAACCTTAAGTCCTTAAATTAAAATAAAATTAAAGTTTTTTAATTATTTCAAATCATTTTTTATGTCCCAATGCTCTTCGATGCTGAAGGCTAAAAGAAATTAGCCACTCATCGGTATGGGGACGGCTTTATGTTTTTAGGTGAAGCATGCGTGTTAAATTAAGCACTGAACAATTATAAGAGAAAACACAAAAAATAGGACAGTTAGATAAATTGAAGGCTAATTGATGCAGGCACTCACGCACACTTCAAAACCATAAAAAAAGTAAATAAAGCAAGCCCTACTCAAATGAGTAGGCGGAAATAAATGCACACACGCACACACTCTTCTTAATTGAAGAAAGCGATAAATAAAGTGGTAAAATTATCTCCTACACGCACGCACTCTACATAATTGAGAAAGCGATAAAATTGCAAGTCCCGGCTCAAATGAGTGGGCGTGAGTAAATTTACCTCATACACGCACGCACTCTACTTGAAAGTAAAACACACACACGCACTCTACAGAAATGAAAACACACGCACCCACACAAACTTTTCCTACTCAAGTGAGTAGGAAGAAAATGAAAGCAGTAAAAAGACAAGTCCCACTCAAACGAGTGGGCGGGAAATGAAAGCAGAGCGCCATTTAACTCTTAACAAGTAGGCGGAAATAAATGCATACGCACACACGCACTCTATAAAAATGAAATAAAGCAGTAAAACCTAACTCATACACGCACACACACTTGCAAAAATAAGAAAAACAAAGTGCTCAGAAAATTAAAACGACTGCATTTCTACCGCTAGAATGCGGTAGAAATGCATAAAAAGGGAAAATAAAAATTAACCGGAACGAAATTTTTTTGCAAATAAATGCAAAATGGAAGTACTCGAAAAATTAATACAACTGCATTTCTACCGCTAGAATGCGGTAGAAATGCATAAAAAGATGAAATAAAAATTAACCGGACTAAAAGTTTTGAAATTAAAAAGCTAAAATGAAGTGAGCGAAAAATTATAACGACTACATTTTTATTCATAAGTTTTTATAAAACCTCCAAAAAAGTGAGAATAAAACTAAAAAGGAACGAGAAGTTTTACATTCCTAAGAGCCTAAGTTAAAGAAAATAAAAACGAACACTTTTAGGGGAGTTTTTATAAAACCTATATGAATGAAAATGATAAAGAAGAAAAAGATAAAGTTAAAAAGTGCGGAAAATGAAAAATAGACGGACGGCACAACGGCTAGAAATGCCGATAAATCCTAAGTCTAACTAAGTAATGAAAGCTAAAAGATGAAAACATAAAAGAAATATAAAAAGATGAACGAAAAATTGCTTAAGTAGGCGCATTCAAATGGATTATTCATACTAATTAAGAGAGAAAAATTCATATTTTATTAAAGTAAAAACCCTAATACAAACTAAGAGAGAGAGAGGGGCGAGAAATTCTCCTTACATAAGTATGGAATCCAATTGGGCAACACCTCCCCTAAGCAAAGTGATCAAAAAATGGACAAAATAAGCTTCCTGGAAGCTCTTATTTATAGGCAAATTTTCGGGTAGGTCATGCCCTAGGTCACGGGCGTGACTGGGGGGCGTGACACTACTATTCATGATCTGATCGGTTGACTTGACTGGAGCTTTGACTTCGGGGCGAAAACGTGTGGCGGTCATGCCCTAGGTCACGGGCGTGACGACATTGTCACGGGCGTGTAAGCGGGGCGTGACCGGGGGAGCTGGCAGTTCGATGTCGGCAGCGTTGACAGTTTGACTAAGCTTTGCGTATCGGCCTCGACACGGGCGTGACAAGCGTTGACACGGGCGTGACGTTGGGCGTGTCGGGCTCGGTTTGATGATCGTCGATCGTCGAGCTGGGAACCTGTGGCCGGCGATCGTCGGGGGGGGGGGGGGGGGGGGGGGGGGGGCGTGACACAGGCGTGTCGGTCAATTGACACGGGCGTGTCAGTCAATTTTTCGACTTTTCTGAAATTTTTCTGAAATTTTTCTGGAATAAAAATAAAGCTAAGTTAGAAATAATATTTACAAAAATAAGCAATTTATTGAATAAAACTAATAAAAAGGACAAAAAATAAACAAAATTGACTCAGATAAAATACGAAAATATAGGTATATTTACAACTCATCAGCAGATCTTGGTTTCCCATTCCTTAGTAAGGGATCTAAGGAATTTGTCATTTATTTCACCATCGGTGAACACTCTGCCATAACCCTTTAGGGCATTGACGATCTTCAGGAAGTTCTCGAATGTCACTCCGATTTCTTCCTTGGGACCTTGCCTGAAGGCCTCATACTTCTAGTTCAGAAGGGATCTTCGATCATCCCTTACTTCATCTGTGCCTTCCATCAGAATGATCAGGCAGTGCCATATGTCCTTTACAGTCTTAGAGTTGCAAAAATTCTGCATCATGGAATAATCGACGACGCTTACTAAGATGTTTTGAGCTTTATTATCTAGTCCGACAAGCACCATCTCATCCTTATCCATTTCAAAGAGCTTCTTGGGCACCATCTTGGGAGGATCAATGGTGGAGGCCGTAGTGGGGATATAAGGGCCCTCCTCCACTACAATGAAGAGTCGGGGGTCGACTGCTTCCATGTAGAACCTGATTCTTTCCTTCCAGATGTGAAAGTTAAGCTTGGTGCATGCTGGGATGTTTCCTGAATAATTGAGTCTATCCATTCCCGAGATCTTCTTTCCTCTTGACACTAGACACAAATCTTACTCATGGTGTTAACCTTATTGATGAGCAACCTCCCTCTGATACAACTTAAAAGTCTCTAGTGTCGACTAAATCCACCTATGGGGGGGGGGGGGGCGGGGAATAGGTGTCGTGCAGTATTTTGCGGAATTAAATGTACCTGCACAAATTAACAAACACAGCACAGAAAACACACAAAGAGTTATAGTGGTTCCCCGATTTGTGTACGTCCACTTTCCCCCTTCGACCTATCTCCCACCAAGGGACGACTCGGTCACTTCACCAAACGGATTGAAATCCAATCCTCACACTATGGAAGGAACTCTTCCAACAAAGTAGTCACAACTCCACCACCACGGGTTGCACCCAACCCTTACAACTAGGAATAAAAATTCCTTTACAATAAACCAAAATAGAATGTAAAAGAAAATACAAATAACGCTTTTGGAGATCCCGATGTCCTTCTTCGTTCTTTGAAGCTTGCTTGAAGATTACGAAGAATCCACAACCGGAGTTCTCTCTTGGAGAGGATCTTGTCAAGATCGGCGGCATGTGATTGCAGCGGCTATACTTTGTAGATCCAAACTTCTTGACGAGGCACGCAAGGTCTACGAACGATCTCAGTTGGATCAATCGTCTCCACCGATTTGGAATGAAATACTAGTCTTGTTCAACGAATCGAGAGACAAGAGACCTCAAGAAAGATGTTTGAGACGCTCGGCTTGCCTCGGTACTGTCATCGAAAGAATAAAGAAGCACTGAGAACAACGATCAATGGCGACGACAAACTTACGAGCGGCTACAGGCGATCGGCGATTTCCACGATCGGCTAAGGCCCAGCGTCGGCTACTTTTGATTTTGCGTGAATGAGTTGCTATAGAAATTTGAAATACGCGTATATATATACCCTGATCCAAACCTAAAAGACCATTGTGGGGCCCACAAGGAGAAACCCTAACCCCGGCCGAAAAAGCGCAAAGTATCATTGTTCGGTTCAGCGAATGAAAAAAAATTGCCTAAGGCGAAATCGGCGGGAATCGTTGGTGATTCACGTCGAAGTCGGCAGGAATCATTCACGATTCCCGTCGATTCTGGCTTAGCAGAATCCCTGTTTGGAAAGAAGTCAGCCGAAATAAATCAGCAGGAGAGGCTAGCTGATACACGACGAATCGGCGGGAATCACAAACGATTCTCGTCGAAGTCGGCGAGAATCACTTAGAGATTCCCGTCGATTCTGCCTTGGCAGAATTTTTGTTTGGAAAACTGATAGCTGGAAGAAGTCGGCGGGAATGCAGACTATTTCTCGTCGAATCGGCGGGAATCACAAACGATTCTCGTCAAAGTCGGCAAGAATCGCTTAGTGATTCCCGTCGATTTTGACTTAGAAGAATTTTCTCTTCCTTCCCTTTGAAGACTTGGTCTTTGACCCCTCTTTGATCCTTCTTCTGCTCTTGATCTGCCTTAACCCTGTACTTGAAAATAAGTACACTCCAATAGAGAGAGCACACATGAGTCAACACACTGATCCACATAACGAGGAATAACGTTGCACAGACCTGTGTATATTGACCCACTGTACCCTGATTTTGGTGTGTACTTAGCATGGAATAGCTGCAAGCACAACTTGATAGAAGATCGTCAAATACATTGTCATTTCAACTTTGCTTTTTCAGGGGCTTCTTCAAATCAGGTACATTGTGGATACAATACCCAACACTTGGGTTGCTTCTTCGTGTGGGCTCGGGTAGCATAAGGAGGCTGCATAAGGTGGGCTGGCCGAACTACACTTGGAGGGTTCGGGCCGTATGCTGCACTTGAAATGGAGGCCGGGAGGTATCATGTGGATTGGACTTGTGCTTGGGTTACACCTACATGAAAATAAAACAAGAACATTAGTTATGTTATAAGATAAAAATAACTAAAACATTAATATCAAAAATAAAGTAACATAAAATATAAAATGAAAAACAACAAAAACATAAAATAACAAAACATAAAAACTAAAATAATAAAAACAAAACAAACAAACAAACATAACAAAAAAATGAAACATTACAAACAAAAATGAAATATTAAAACATATTATCAAAAATACAATATTAAACATAGCATACATAAAATATATAAAAAATAATACTTAAACCTAAGAAAATTTAAACTAAACTAACCAAAATAATGATGACTAAAATTAGTCATCAAAATCACTCATGCGTAAGTATATGCTTGCCCTCAAGCAAATGAAGTTAAAAACAAGGGAAGATAAGAATTAGAAGACAAGAAAACAAATTTTTTTTAGGTATCATAATTAAGAAAACCAAAATATGAAAAATTAAACTGTCCTAATTTTTATGTTTACAACTAGTGGGGTGAGAAGTGCACAATAGAAAACTTGAAAAATGGAGACCTAAAAATATCATTAGAACATAAGGAAAAATTACACATTTCTAAATCCCTAAAACAAGGCATCCAAAATTTAGGCTAATAAGAAAAACAAAAGTAGAGATTCTAATTAAACGGTGCATTGAACGAACTACTAGGTTACTAAAATAACAATTACCCCTAAATCACCTCAAGATAACCTCTAAAAAAATCCATCAATGATGGTGTCCATAGGCTTGTCCGTTCACACTCTCCCCAGGACGCAAGTCACATTCTAAAGATCAAAACCAAACCAAACCAAACCAAGGGTGGGCTTAGGTAAATGATTAGGAGTTGAAAATTAAAGATAAATGTGATGGTTAAAACCCACTAAACCAAGGGTGGGCTTTAAATAAACCTAAAAATTATAAAAATGAGAAATGACAAGTACGTCATTTTCCAAACCAAAATAAAAACAAAAGGCCATGTATTTTTCTTTTCACATAATTGGCCAAAAATAAACTTCTTCTTTTTTTTTCTTTTTGCATTTGATAATAACTTTTTTTTATAAGAGAGCTACAAATGTTGGCTAATAATTTTCCTTTTCATTTTTCAAAGATACAACCCATCACAACAATGATATTTAAATAAAGCTCAAAGTTTAGTGTGAAATAGGAAGGGCATTTTAGCTTTGGTGAAAAATGAATGGCGGAGCTAAACAAAGAAAAATGGAAAAAGGCCCAAAATTGTTTTAGCAATGGTGAAATGATTTTGGTGGGCAAAAATGCTCAAACGGGTCAATGACTGGCCTAAATCATTTCTAAAGTTCGTGAAAAAGGCGCAAATGCTTCGAGAGTCGCTAGAGACGAGTTCTAGACACCAAGAAAATATTACCCCAAAAATAAAAAGGTGATAAGGTTATCTAGCAACCATTCATAACGCAACTGAACCGAATAAAAAGAAAAACTACAATTTGCTAACTTACAACGTAAAAACAGATGCCTATGTTTAAGAACTATAAACTTGTAAAATTAAGCTATGTTAAAATAATAGATTTAGAAAACCATTCCAAAGAAATTCTACTTAGAACTAAAGAACCGCATGGGCATGCACACCACTAGAAGAAACATAAAAATAATGATAGAAAATAATTTTTGACTATGATTTTCAAATAGCTTTTAGAAAAAATGTTTGATTTTTTTTTTGTGTTTTTGTTTTGTTTTCATTTTTTTCCTGTATTTTTTTTGAAAGACTTAAAAAGGAAGGGAAAACACTCCCCCATACTTAAGGTTTAACATTGTCCCCAATGATGAATAGTAAGTATGAGGAAAGAAAATGATAAGAAGAAAAGAAGAGGGGGTGCAATAAAGTAAATAAATAAAAAGAACAAGACTCCCCCGGAGTCGTGAGGCCGAATGCTGATTTCGCTCCCCCATGCTTAAGTTGGACACCGGCTCAGGCCTAAAGAAAAAAAAAAATGATGGAGCCAAACATACCGCTGGAGGTTTTATTCCTGCAAAACACAAAAAGCAAACAAAAAGAAAAAAATAATAATAAAAAGGATAAGCAAGGGGTTCCTCCCAAGAGCGCTCTTTGTTTAACGTCGTAGGAGCCCGACGTTATTGGTTAGCTAAATGGAAAATAAAAAACTAAAGTGAAGAGGTAACTCCCTAATTATGCGCTTAGGAGAGTAAATCAAAAAAGAGAAAAATTGAAGAATCACACTGATATGCGATGGAATCTTCAATGGAATGACGCCCGAAAACGAACGGACGGAGTTATAAAAGAACTCCGCCGTATGTAAAATGGAAAAGAAGGGGTCGTCAAAAGAAGAAGAAATAGAAAGAGGAATAAAAGAAGTGGAAAAGAAATTTCATCAACGAAAATTTCACAAGGAGAAGGAGAAACTTGTGAAATTTCGGGAGAAGGAGGGGTAAAAAGAATGATAGAAGAATTATCAAAAATAGAAGAAGAAGATTAGTCAAAAATAAAAAAAAATTGGAACAGTTGAAATTTGAAGCGAAATGGAATCACAAATGTTTTCAGAAAAAGAAAGAGAATGATGAGAAGTCTCGTCATCCTCAAAAGGTAAGAAGCACCCCGGAAGTATTCATAGGGTTGTCATCCAAAGAAGGAAGGAAACAATCCGGAATATCCGAATAGTTATCCTCCTCGAGAGGAAAAAGACAAGTCGGGATATTCGGTGACTCATTACACTATGAGATTGGAGGAGACAGAGAAGAAGACGAAGAAAATGAAGCGGCCTCACGAGAAAAAAAATCGATAATAGGTTTGAAATGTGAATTAATATTATAAGGAGAAGTTTGCAATTCAAAAAACCCATTATCAATTGAATTAAAATTTAGAGGCGCGGCGCTTTGCAGGGCAAAATCATGCGAAAAATAATACGGGTTCCCCACCTCCCAAGTAGGATAAAAATTGGAAAGTAAAAGAGGGAGGGGTTCCCGAAAGACATTCAGAATGAAAGTGATCGGGCGACAAGAAAAAATTACAAAAAGCGCCAAAAGAAGACGATTCAATAAAAAAAACTGTTACCAAAAAGAAAGAGAAAATTGAATTGTTTTTTTGGTTTTTTTTGAATTTGAGTAGAAGTAATAAACTCGGTGCTTTTGTAATATTGCCAAAATAGTCCCCGACAATGACGCCAAAAACTTGATGTGTAAAAATGGTCTCACGGACTACAATCCGAATAGGCAAGTGTACATATCGTTTTATAGTATAGTGATATAAATAAATCAAGGTCGTATAAAAACTCAGGGCAGGCAAGTACTATTACTCACAACGACTCAATTATCCTACCGAACGATTGATGGGTTTTTAAAATGAAAATAAACTAAGCTTAATTAAAAGAGAAATATAATATTGCGAAAGAGTGCTCGATCGACGATTCACTTTGAAATAAAATAATGGAAAAAATTAGTTTAACACTTGCAATTCTATTAAGACCGCAACAGATCCAAAAATAAGAAATAATCTCGCTAGAGCAATAAATCTCCTAACTTGTAGACGTTTTGACCGAAATCTCAATGCAATTAAAAAGGCCTAAAGTCGCATTATCGATGTGACCCGCAGTATTGGATTTGAATCCAATCCGGAGGATTTACGTTGTCCTATCTCTAGGATTACGTGCAACTCCTTCAATCCTTGAGTGATCTTTCACATTCACGAGCCTCTCGGCTACTCAAATATGAGATCGGAATCTACTACCGTATACTAGAAATACGAAGTCGATACGATATTGATCAAGGTCGGATCAAAAATAAAAATACAAATGAAACATAAAATGAAAGATATTATTTTATCGCAAAGATCATCGTGATCGGGCACAAAAAAGAAAATTAGCTAAGCATTAGAGAGAGACTAAACAAAAGAAAAGAAAATTGCATTTTCATTAAACTAGGAATAAGAGTACATAACAAGATGAAAAATACTAAACTATTGTTTGGAGAAATGGAAAAACAACAAGAAAATACAAATACTTGAAAAGGAAGCCCGCTCTCTAAAATTTTCCAACTCTCTACATTAACACTCTACTTTCTACATTACCCTCTAAACTTGAGGGTTGGGGTCCTTTTATAGGAGAGGAGGAATGTTCTAGAATGGAAATGGTTATGAAGGGGCAATAGGGTGGCCGGCCATACATGGTGGGAAAGGTTCATGCCTGGAATTAAATGAAGGGAGTGAGAGAGGGGGACTCATTGTATTTTATTTAAGGAAATAGAAAAAGAAAAATAGAAAATAGAAGGGGGAATGGATGAGGAATAAAGAGAGGAGAAAGAAATTAAAGAGAGGGAAAGAGAAAAGGAGGTGGCATGAATGAGGAATCGCCGACCAACATGGTGGAGAAAATGCATTCATTGAAATTAATGATGGTTACTACATGGGCTTGATGAAGTGGGCTGCTAAGTAGGCTCAGGTTGGATGGAGTGGGTTGACTTGGGCTGCTTCTTCATGTGGGCTCGGGTGGCACAAGGAGGCCGCATCTTGTCGGCTGGCCGAACTACACTTGGAGGGCTCGGGCTGTATGCTGCACTTGTAAAGGAAGTCGAGCTACATTATGTGGGCTGGACTTGAGCTTGGGCAGCACCTACATGAAAATAAAAAAAGAACATTAGTTATATTATAAGATAAAAATAACTAAAACATTAATATCAAGAATAAAGTAACATAAAATATAAAATGACAAACAACAAAAACATAAAATAACAAAACATAAAAACTAATATAAAAAACAAAAAAAACTAACAAACATAACCCAAAATGCAACGTAATAAAAAAAATTAAATATGAAAACATATTATCAAAAATATAATATTAAACATAGCATACATAAAATATATAAAAAATAATTCTTAAACCTAGGAAAATTTAAACTAAACAAACCAAAAAAATGATGACTAAAACTAATCATCAAGTACTATAGTGGATCCAGCAAAGATAGTTATGATACGGGAGTGGCATGTATTGTCTTCAATGGCGGAAGTCCAGAGTTTTTTGGGACTTGCCGGCTTTTACAGGTGCTTCGTGGAGAACTTCTCGCGAATAGAGTTACCTCTCACGACTATGACAAGGAAGGATCAGAAGTATGTTTGGTCGCCAGCATGCGCACAAGCTTTCGAAGAACTAAAAATTTGTCTGACCACGGCGCCTATTCTATGCTATCCATATAGAACTAAAGGCTTTAAGATCTATAGCGACGCTTCAGGCAGTAGCTTAGGGTACATTTTATTGCAACATAAGAACATAATAGCTTTTGGTTCGCGCCAGTTAAAGGTGCATGAGAGTAATTATCCGGTCCATGACTTGGAGTTGGCAGCCGTGATATTTGTGTTGAAGCTCTGGAGGCACTACTTGTACGGCGTGAAGGAAGTCATTTATACGGATCATAAGAGATTGAAGTATCTATTGGATCAAAGGACCTAAATATGTATCAGTGAAGGTGGATGGAGTTCCTTGTGGAATACACATTAGAGATACATTATGTCCCTAACAAAGGTAATGCGGTTGCGGATGGGTGAAGTCATAGTGGTCCTGCGCATGCTAATTGGTTATTAATGCATGATGAACATCTCGTCCGAGACTTGGAGGCCTTAGAGATCTATTGTGTTGATAGGAAGTCTATTGCTGAAGCATGTTTGCATTGGATAGAGGTACAGTATGTCCTAACCATCTAGATTTGGTAGGCTTTGGAGTTGGATGACAACATAAAATACTACATGGCTTATTCTTTGGAAGGGTCAAATGCCCAATTTACTATCGATGATTGGATGTTATAGAAGGACAGTCGTTTGTGAGTCCCAAGTGCGGGTAAGCAATTGGAGGAATAAAAGTACGAGGCACATTACATGAAGTACTCGATTCACTCGGGGAGCACAAGAATGTACAAAGACATGAAAAAGTTGTTCTTGTGGCCAGGACTGAAGAAGGGCATAGCACTATATATAGAAAAAGGTCAGACTTATGCCTTGTTGAAGGCCGAATGTCAGATGACTGGAGGATTCTTGAAGTCCTTACCTTTACCGGAATGGAAGTTTGATGATATATCCATGGATTTCGTTCATGATTTTCCATAATCGCAGAGGGGAAACGACGCCATCTGGGTGATCATTGATCGTTTGACGAAAGTGCCCCACTTCATCCTGAAGAGAAAGGTCGACCCGGTGGACAAACTGGCAAAATTATTTTATGATAATATTGAAAGAGTGCACGATGTGCCCTGTATAATCGTGAGTGACCGAGATGGGCGCTTCACTTCTAATGATGGGAGGCTGGTACATCAACTATTGGGTACCAAACTAAACTTCAGTACAACCTTTCATTTGCAGACGAATGGTCAGACCGAAAGGGTAAATAGCACATTGGAGGACATTCTTCGTATGTGTGGCCTAGATTTTGGGAAAAAGTGGGAGGATCACTTTTATACGATCGAGTTCGCTTGCAATAATGGCAACCATGCAAACAGTCAAATGGTGCCCAACGAGGCCCTATATGGTTGAGAGTGTCGTACACTGCTGTCATGGTTGGAGACGGGCGAGTCAAGGTTGTATAAGTGGAAGGAAGTTAAGGATGCGTCTTCTATTACTCGGACAATCATGAAGCGGTTATTGATTGCACATGATAGACATGCTAAATATTACAACGTCAAGCATAGAAATGTTGAGTTTGATGTGGTCGATTGGGTTTACCTGAAGATCAAACCGTTCAAGGGTGTGTCAAGGATTCAATGACTGAAGAAGCTAAGTCTGAGATACTTTCGGTCGTTTGAGGTTTTGGAGCGCGTTGGTGAAGCCACTTATCGTTTGAAGCAATTTGAAAGTGAGGGTAAGATCTATCTTAACTCTAGAGGGGGGGGGGGGGGTGAATAGAGTATTTTAAAGTAAATTTACAATTTTAAAAATGCACGGTAGTAAAGGCTTAATTTATGTATAGGTGTAAGGTTCTTTGATGTAGAAAATAAAACTAAAGCAGTAAGAATGAAAACCACAGCACACAACAAAGAATATCTACAAGAAACCAGAAGACACAAGGAACTATAGTGGTTCCCCAAAAACCTGGGTACATCCACTCTTCTACTACCCTTGGTAGGAATCCTCTGCAGGATGAGTTGATCAGGTGTCCTGGGCACCAATGAGCTTTTGATAAGGTGCTCAAAAACCAAACTAGATTTTTTGATCAGATGTCTTTCCACCACTGAGTTTTGACAAGGCTCTCAGAACCAGAATCAAGACTTTTGAAAGGACTTTTGATAACCCTTTTACAGCAAGAAAAGAAAAAGGAAGAGGTGAAGTTGTCTTCTCTATCTCAATCACTGAGAAAAGACTTAGTGGATTGATTGTGTTGTCAAAGCTCCCCCTGAGAAAGATGAGAGCTTTGCTAGGGTGATAGGTCTTCATAAGCTTCAGATCTCCAACAGAAGATGGTTTCAGCAGAGGCTGAAATATGAATTGTCTAGAGTCCTTGATGTTGAAGCTATGATCACTTTTCAGTATGTCAATATTCAACTAATTCACCAGGATTGATCACTTGATTTTCTTTGAATTGATCTCACTATCCTGTGAATCTGTACTGAGAATTTCTTGTTGTAGATTGTCTATTCTTGTGTAGTCTCTTGTTGTTTTTTTTCTTATCAGACTGGAGAAGAAAAATGATTTATTCTCTGAAGATCCTCTATCCAAGATAGCCGTTAGCAGTCAATAAATGTCTTCCATAAATGTTTTGTCTTCTGGAGGAAAGTCCAATAAACATTCTCTGATAAATCCCTTGAAACTTGCTCCAGAATAAATGAAAACGGCTAGCAGATCTATTGAAATAAATGCTGAGAGAATTTGAAAATCATTCCAAAAGATGACTGAATTTGAATCCTCAAAGTCGTTGATCTCTCAGGAAAAACGTCGATCTGAGCTCTACGATCGTTGACCTGAGCTCAGAGATTGAAATGAACATCAGACAGAAAACATCGACTTGAGCTCGAAGATCGTTGACCGGATCTCAATGACCTAAAGAATAAGATAAAGACAGATCGTCGATCTGAGCTCGAAGATCGTCGACCGGAGCTCGATGATTTAGCAGAGATGCGCTCAGAGATCGTCGAACGGAGTTCGACGTTTTGTCGACCTAAGCTCGACAATAATTGTCTTTGCCTCAACTCTAGGTCTGAATCCTTGAATGGTCCTGGGGGCAGCTTCAAAACTAAGTTCTAAGCCCTACACTCATTCTAACTTGACCTTTTCAACTATACATCTAGGTCAAACTGATTTCCGAAAAACATAGTGATCCTTGCCCAAATTAGTAATAGGGTGTTCCAACAATCTCCCCCTATTTGGGTTAGGATTACTACTTACAGAACTCAGTAATAAATACAAAATCATCATACATAGAAACAAAAATCTAACACAAAAGAGCAGATCATGCAACATAGCAGCAAATAGATGGAATATCAGCAAATGTTCAAGATGAGTATACTGTATGCTTATAAATGTCATTTCTTTTCACTTCCCTTCTTAAATAAGATTTCTCTGTTGGGATTTAGATCTTCTTTCTTTGACCTTCTATCATCCTCTACACCTAAGGAGGTTTGAGATCTTGGCCTGGGAACCACAGCCTCAAGATGTAGTTTCATGTAGTCCACTGGGTCAAAGAATTTCCTTGATGCATACCTTTCCAGTTCTTCCTTTCTTTGATCTGACAAAGTAGTAATGTTGGAAGTGTCTTTCCCTTGTTCTCTGGCCTTCTTCAGCTGATCTAAAGCAGCAAGTTCTTTCATCCTAGCAGTCCATGATAATGGATTGTTCTCTGGATCTTCAAAAGGAACTGCAGGCTCATATCTATTGATAGTGTTTGAAGCAGTAAGAGTTCTTGTATCAACCATTTCTCTGAGTTTATAGGGGAAAGGACCTTGAGTTGAGTCCATGTGACTTTGTCCTTCCCATGCTTGAAATTTGTGTCCTCTTTGATTTCCTCTATATTGTCCCCTTATGGACTGATAACCCCTTTGATACTGCCCCATGGGATGATATCTTTGAGAGGATTGGGAGGAACATTGCTTTGGAGCTGTGGTTAGAGAAGCTGAGCTCCCACCTGATCCTGAATCTGGAGGTGGAGGAGGAGGAGGCTGAAATTCGGATGAACCTTTCTCATACTTATCAAACTTTCTTTTCTTCTTCATGGCCTTTAGTTGATTTTTAGAATATTGCATCCATGGTTCAGTAATTTGGCAATCATGCAGAATATAGTAGGGTATATCATTAGCATCCTTGGCCTTAGCAGGAGGGACTTTCATCATGGCCTTGCTTTTGGCCTTCTTTTTCTTTACAATAGTACCAGAAGAGTCATCAGAGTCAGTGTGAAACTGATCACTTTCTGAGCTCTGGGGTCTATCATACAGATCATAGATGCTTTTGATGTACTTTTCTTGTTGTTTCAGTTGTTCAGAAGTCAGAGAAGGAGCAGCAGCAACAGCAGAAGTAGAACTTATGGAAGCAGCAATAGGAGCAGAAGTAATTTGAGATGCAGGTTCAGGTTCTTCCAAATAAGCAGCAGCATCAGCAACAACAGAAAACATTTCAATATCAGAAAATCCAATATGTGTAATAGCTGTAGTAGCAGCAACAGTAAAAATTGAAGCAACAACATCCTCAGCCTTGAAAGAGTTTATATAAGATGCAATCAGGCTGGGATCACATTCTAAAACAGGCACAATGGCCTTAGTAAGGTCTTCAACTTGTAGAACTGGCAGAGAGTTGAAGAACACAGAATCAAAAACTGACAGCAGGCTTTGAAGATCTACTGCAAATACTGGAGCAGGTTCTGAAATTTCAGCAGCCTCAGGAAAAACCAGAGCTTCATTAGGCATCTCCCCCTGCCTGGATTCATTGAAAACTGGATCAAGGAACCCAGAAGAAGGGATTGTCTGAGAGGAGAGGAAGGTCGATAGCCTGGTAGACAGCTCCTGAACATTTTTCAGAAGTGGACCCAAGGTGGTCTCCAGCAATGAGGTTAGCCTGTGGGCTAGCAGCTCATACAACCTGTCTGCCAAAGCTGAAAGATCTACATGCTCAAGAGGGGCTTGAGTAGAGGTAGGAGTTTATGTAGCTGGAATGATGTTGGCAGGACTGGTGGAATGGATGGTGTGGAGGTAGGAGGTATAGGGATGGATGGCTCAGTAAAGGAATTGTTGAGATTGATGTTGACTGAAGAAGAGATGGATGAAATGGGAGAGGTAGAGGATGGGGTGAAGGATGATTGAGAAAGTATGCCCTGAAGAAGTTGTTGGTAGGAAGATGTAGATGGAATTTCAGGAGGAGTAGGAGGAGAATCATCCATGAAGGAGTCATCCAGAGGATGAAATGATGGAGTGGTGACAGGTGGATAGTAGTGCAAGGGATGGAATGATTCTGAGGTAGAGGCTGGAGGAGGTGAAATGGGTGATGAGATTGTAATGGGGGAAGATATGGCTATGGTTGAGATGGGTGGTGAGGTTGATATGACTGGGGCAGAGATAGTTGGAGGAGGAGGAGAAGCAGGCAAATCTTCTGCTTGGGCAAAGACCTGAGGAGGAGTGACTGAGGCAGTCCTTGTGCCTGAAGCAGGTATTGCTACAGCAGCCCTGTTGGGGTTTATAATCTGCTTGTCCCACCTGCTGAAGAGGGCACAGGAGAGCCGCTTGGATGCATTGATGTGCATCCCACTTGAAACCAACAGATCAGGGCACCTGTGATGTAGGTAAACCCCTATAATCCTCCCAAAACTGACACAGCTTTTGCTAAATTTCTTTATGATCAAATTAAAGAAAATTGATCCCCAATCCAGATGTTTCTTATCAACTAAAACTCCCATTAAGCATAACTGATACCTTGAGACTGTATCATGAGCTGAGTGCTTTGCCAGAAGCACTTTTCCAACAACGTCAGCCAAGAATTGAAATTCGATAGATAAATTCTTTTTCAACAGTTTCTTAGGGTTCACAACAGAGTGACCCATTCGATCTAACAAAGAATCATATTACTCTCCAGACAAATCGATGGAATCATTCCCAGTACTTAATGCGAATACTTCTGTCAAAAGAGCGGGGGACATTGGTACCTGAGTTCAATTGATGGTGCCGACTATAGAGTTTTCATTTTCATTGGTGGCAGTAAAGACCCATTTTTTACTTCATCTGCTGCAATCTTTATTCTTGTTGTCATCAACTGAACTAACTACTATTCGCGAAACAGGTTCAGAATATCCTTGAATCGCTGATCGCTGCCATCGAAGGAATTCATATCAATGTCAAAGCCTGTATCAAATTTCATTTTGGAGAGAGCGGCGATCGACATTGCCATCTGTACCTGCAAAGATTCAACAAACACGACCAAGTGTAGAGAGTTTGGAGGGAAAGAAAAAAATTTGCAGAGAGTATGAAAGCGTAAACGACGAGCGGCGGCCGAAAAATGATTTTATATTATGGTTCGACGCGAAAAAGGAAGGATTGTCGATCTCTGTTCGACGATCAGGACTCCTGATCGAAGCTGAAAGGTCTTCAATATCGTAGATCTCATTTCGACGATCTAGAGAGAACATCGAGCTCAGTTCGACGATCGAAGGCCTGAAAGAGATATTTTACCATTATCTGACACGCTCTGAACTCAGGCCGATGTTTTGGGAAAACGTCGATCTCCATTTGACGTTTCACGGGTAAACGTCGATCTCCGTTCGACGCTTTCTGGGGAAAACGTCTAGCGCAGTTCATAAACAGAAACTATCCTTCAGACACAAAAAGAGATGAGTTTTTAGCCTAATCTTGGTCTATTTTTAGCTTTTCAAAATCTTGTAATTTATTTTAGGCTTCCTCCATCTAACATGTCTAACTGATTGAGGAAGAAGTTGTGTTTCTTTTCATCCAAAGGCTTGGTGAAAATATCTCCCCTTTGCAAATCAGTTGGAATATATTGAAGTTCAATTTTACTTTTCTCAACATTATCCCTTAGAAAAGTATGCCTAATTTCTATGTGTTTTGTCCTACTATGGAGGACTTGATTTTGTGCAATGGAAATAGCACTGGTGTTGTCACAAAATATTTTAGACTTCTCTAAGTTGTAACCATAGTCTAGGAGTTGGTTTTGTATCCACAATATTTGTGAACAACAACTACCTGCAGCCATATATTCAGCTTCAGCAGTTGAAGTTGACACAGATGTTTGTTTCTTATAATACCATGAGACAAGTCTATCACCAAGAAACTGACAAGTTCCACTGGTGTTTTTCCTGTCTATTCTGCATCTAGCATAATCAGCATCTGAAAATCCAGTTAATTCAAATGCTGAATCTTTTGGATACTAGAGTCCTAGATTTGGACAGCTTTTAACATACCTAAGAATCCTCTTTACTAAAGTTAAGTGTGACTCTCTAGGGCTAACTTGAAATCTAGCACATATACATATAGCAAACATTATAACAGGCCTACTGGCTGTAAGGTACAAAAAGAGCCAATCATTGCTCTATATGTTGTCTGATCAACTGGTTTCCCATGTTTATCAGCATCCAATACAGCATTGGTAGGCATGGGTGTTTTCATACATGATGCATCAGACATACCAAATTTCTTAACAAGTTCTTTTGCATACTTGGTTTGAGAAATAAATATGCCTTCAGCATGTTGTTTGACTTGCAATCCTAAGAAGAAGGATAGCTCACCCATGCTACTCATTTCAAATTTATTGTGCATAAGCTTGGAAAACTTTTTGCACAAGTTTGAATCAGTAGAACCAAATTTAATATCATCTACATAGACTTGTACTAGTAGGGTATGTGACTTATGAGTTCTAATAAAAAGAGTTTGGTCTACTCTCCCCCTAATAAAATCATTTTCCAGAAGAAAGTATGCTAGGGTCTCATACCATGCTCTAGGAGCTTGCTTTAGACCATATAATGCTTTATGCAGTTTGAAAACATAATCAGGATGAGTTGGAGAGACAAAACCTGGGGGTTGTCTGACACAGACTTCTTCTTTGATCTCCCCATTGAGAAAAGCACTCTTCACATCTATTTGGTAGACTTTGAATCCCATGCGAGCAGCATAAGCCAGGAAGATTCGTATGGCCTCTAGCCTTGCAACTGGTGCAAAGGTCTGGTCATAGTCTATCCCCTCTTCTTGAGAATATCCTTGAGCAACTAGCCTTGCCTTGTTCCTTACAATAATTCCTTGATCATCCAATTTGTTTCTGAACACCCATTTTGTTCCAACAATGGAATGATCCTTTGGCTTAGGAACTAGTTCCCAGACTTTGTTTCTTTCAAATTGATGCAACTCTTCTTGCATTGCAATAATCCAATGTGGATCTTGCTCTGCATCTTGAATGGATTGAGGTTCAATTTGAGATAGAAAGCAAGTGTGCATCAGGTTTTGGTTGACCTGATTTCTGGTTTGCACACCAGCTGAGATGTTTCTAATCACTTGGGAGATTGGATGATCTCTTGATGTTACTAAATGAACAGGTGGTGTTGATTGTTAACCAACCTGTGTTACTGTTTCCTCTTGTGGAACAGCAATTGGCTCTTCAAGAAGATTAGCAGCTTCTTCATCTTCACTACTTTCATCCTTTTAAGTAACTTGTAATCTGTCCAAGTCTTCAGCTAGAGAATGTACCTGCAATTGTTCTATGGTAGAATCATTCTTCTCCTTGAAAGACATATTAGTTTCATCAAAAGAAATATGAACAGATTCTTCTATTTTTAGAGTAGTTTTATTATAAACCCTATAAGCTTTACTTATCATGGAGTATCCCAGAAACACTCCTTCATCAGCTTTTGCTTGAAATTTTGCTAAATATCTCTTGTCATTATTGTGAATATATCAAATGCAACCAAAGATTTTAAAATAGTCTACTTTAGGTTTCTTCCCTTTGAGCAATTCATAGGGAGCCTTTCCCTTCAGTTTATGTATTAGACTTCTATTCAACACATAATTGGAGGTGTTCACTGCCTCAGCCCAAAAGGATAGGGGAAGGTGAGCATCTATCAATAATGTAGTTGCAGATTCAATTAGGGTTCTATTTTTCCTTTCTACTACCCCATTTTGTTGAGGAGTTCTAGGAACTGAGAATGTATGCCTGATCCCTTCACTCTGACAGAACTCTTACATAAGAAGAGAATCAAACTCTGTCCCATGATCACTTCTGATCAGGGCAATGTGAGTTTTGAACTCAATCTGTATGCATTTGAGAAACTCTATCAAACACTTGAAGTTATCAGACTTCTTCCTCAGAAAGAACACCCATGTGAATCTTGAGAAGTCATCTACAACCACTAAAGTGTAGGATTTCCCACCTAGGCTTTGTACTGTAATGGGTCCAAAAAGATCCATGTGCAACAGATACAAAATCCTAGGTGAATCACTCTTGTTAATTGATTTAAAACTGTTTTTAGTTTGCTTGCCTAATTGACAGGCCTTGCAAAGTCCGTCCTTCTTATAGGGGCCAGAAGGTAGTCCTCTAACATGGTTGTCCTTGGATAGCTTAGCAATAGTTCTAAGGTTAATATGTCCTAGTCTCTTATGCCATAGAATACTAGGTCTAGATATGGAATTGAACAGACAAATATCTACTTTAGATGAATGAAAAACTACTAAGTAAATGTTACCTCTTCTGTTACCTGTCAACACAGTTGTGTTTTCCACTGACTTGACCTTGCATATAGCTTTGTTGAAAGTCACTTGATATCCTTCATCACAAAGTTGACTGATACTTATCAAGTTGTGCTTGAGTCCTTCAACATAAGCTACTTTCTTGAAAGTGACTGTTCTAATTTGGACTGCACCATATCCTTTTGTTGTTCCAAAGTTTGAATCACCAAAGATTACTTTGGGTCCAAGCTTGGTTTTAAAGGATGTGAAGTTGTCCTTATTCCCTGTCATGTGCTTTGAGCACCCACTATCCAGATACCAATGCTGGTTTGATGTTGGATAGGTCTTCACCTGCACATAAACAGCTTATATGTTTTTGACCCAGTTTACCTTGGGCCTAGGTTGATATCCCTTAAATTTAGAAATGAAAGACATCCCAGGTTGATTCTTATAACCTTCAGTATGGTATCTCCTAGGAGGTACTATCCACTTAGTATAGGGGTTGAAACCTTGGGATGTAGGACTTCTAGGATTGAATCCAGATGTACCTTTGAAGGATTGTTCAAAGTCCTGATCTCTGTTCGACGATCGTCGAGCTGAGGTCGATGATGTTGGGTCAGATCGTCGATCTCTATTCGAAGATCGACTATACAGGAGTTCAGAGTTCAGGTGTCGTCGAGCTGAGGTCGACGATCGTTTCTTGGATCGTCGAGCACCGTTCAACGATCGTCGATCTCTATTCGACGCATTCTGTTGAACTATATTTTTCTTTGGCAAATCTCCATTCTTCCTAGCTACCTCAGCAACTTCCTTCCCTTTATCAGAGATAAATTTGATTGGAGTTGTCAGAACTATAGGCTGGCTGGATGAAGCTCCCAAGACCAGTGTACTATTAAGTCTAGAGTTCACTGTGCTTGTGTTATCCATCAGTTTGATGCTTCTCCCATTAAGGGATTCTTCAAACTGCTTGGCCTTGGATAGTTCACTCTTCAGTGAAGCTATCTCCTCCCTATAGCATTCTAACTCTTCAGAGAGTTTGAGATTCTCTGATTTTAAAGATCTATACTCAGACAGTTGTTTTTTGAGGGAAGTGATTTCCTTCTCAGACTCCAACAGATCTAGGCATAGTACTTTAAACTCATGTTTAAAGTCCTCAGAACTGAAATCAAATGAATTGATTACATGATCTTCTTCTAGTTGAACTTCTGAATCTAATTCTGACTCTTCTGCTTCTGAATCTGTTTGAGAGGCATTGATAGCCATCATGCAAAATTCCTTTTCATCAGCATCATCCTCATCATCACTGGAACTGGATGAGGCTTCAGAATCCTCTTCAGTTTCACTACATGTCTCAGCAACAAATCCCTTCCTTGTATGTGTGTTCTTGCTGTAGGAGGGTTTGTTTGAGGTGTTCTTCTTGAAGTCATTCTCCTTTCTTCTTTCCCTTCTATCTTTCTTGTCCTTGTTTTTGTTTTCTGGACAGTCAGGCACAATATGGCCTAGTTTCCTGCAACCAAAACATATAATTTCTTTATTGTTATTTGATTTATCATACCTTGGCTTATCATGTCCCTTGTATGATCTCTTTCTGATGTCTTTTCTGGCCATTTTGTAGAATCTTTTGGCCAGTAGACTTAGGAGCTCATCATTTCTTGTAGCTTTATCTTCAGGCTCCTCTTCTGTAGCTTTGAAGGCTATGGTCTTCTCTTTTCTTATGACTGGAGAAGTAGCCTTTTGTTCTTCTTCTCTATTATTAATGAGCAGCTCATAAGATTTGAGCTTGCTAGGAGAGCTTCAGTGGTAATCTCAATTAGACATCTGGCATCTTTGATTGGACAGGTTCTTGAATCCCAAGTGCTGGGGAAGCACATTAGGATTTTGTCATTCAGCTCAGTCAATGAGATTTCTTTATCCAGAGTCTTTAACTCATTGACAATCAGACTTAGTCTATTGTACATGTCAACCACTGATTCTGCTTCTCCCTTTTTGAAATTCTCATATTGGAATATAAGATGGGATCTCCTGTCTTTCCTTTCATCAGCAGATCCTGAGACAATTTCAGAGAGTTTGTCCAAAATTCCTTTGGCTGAGTTGTATTCAGCTACCTTCTGAAATATCTCATCAGACATTGTCTGAGCTAAGATGTTCATGGCCTTGGCATCTGCAGTCTTCCACTTCTTTATTTCAGCATCTGTTCCTGAAGAAGGTGGAACAGCATTTGTACTTGAGCTTGCTGGTGTACTTGGGCACACTATCAAAACAGAATTAAATATGTCTTCATCAATAGAATTCATATAGAGTCTAATCCTTGCTTTCCAAAGTGCAAACTTGGATAGATTGCACACTGGAGGCCTGGTGCTTGCATAATCTTTGTTCTGTGCCATGTCTTTATATAAAATTAAATATAAAGAAAATAACCCTCTTAAAAGATTAATCTTATCAAGGATCTTTTGGTTCAAGTGTTAGCCTGTATGAACAACCAACCTCACTCTGATACCAATTGAAAGTGAGGGTAAGATCTATCTTAACTCTAGAGGGGGGGTGAATAAAGTATTTTAAAGTAAATCTACAATTTTAAAAATGCACAGCAGTAAAGGCTTAATTTATGTATATGTGTAAGGTGCTTTGATGTAGAAAATAAAACTAAAGCAGTAAGAATGAAAACCACATCACACAACAAAGAATATCCATAAGAAACCAGAACACACAAGGAACTATAGTGGTTTCCTAATAACCTGGGTACATCCACTCTTCTACCACCCTTGGTAGGAATCCACTGCAGGATGAGTTGATCAGGTGTCCTGGGCACCAATGAGCTTTTGATAAGGTGCTCAAAAACCAAAATAGATTTTTTGATCAGGTGTCTTGCCACCTCTGAGTTTTGACAAGGCTCTCAGAACAAGAAAAAAGACTTTTGAAGGGAGTTTTGATAACCCTTTTACAGCAAGAAAAGAAAAAGGAAGAGGTGAAGTTGTCTTCTCTGTCTCAATCACTGAGAAAAGACCTAGTGGATTGATTGTGTTGTCAAAGCTCCCCCTGAGAAAGATGAGAGTTTTGCTAGGGTGATAGGTCTTCAGAAGCTTCAGATCTCCAGCAAAAGATGGTTTCAGCAGAGGCTGAAATATGAATTGTCTGGAGTCCTTGATGTTGACGCTATGATCACTTTTCAGTATGCCAATATTCAACTAATTCACCAGGATTGATCACTTGATTTTCTCTAAATTGATCTCACTATCCTTTGAATCTGTACTGAGAATTTCTTGTTGTAGATTGTCTATTCTTGTGTAGTCTATTGTTGTTGTTTTTTCTTATCAGACTGGAGAAGAAAAATGATTTATTCTCTGAAGATCCTCTATCCAAGATAGCTGTTAGCAGTCAATAAATGTCTTCCATAAATGTTTTGTCTTCTAGTGGAAAGTCCAATAAACATTCTCTGATAAATCCTTTGAAACTTGCTCCAGAATAAATGAAAACGGCTAGCAGATCTCTTGAAATAAATGCTGAGAGAATTTGAAAATCATTCCAAAAGCTGACTGAATTTGAATCCTCAAAGTCGTCGATCTCTCATGAAAAACGTCGATCTGAGCTCTACGATCGTCGACCTGAGCTCAGAGATTGAAATGAACATCAGACAGAAAACGTTGACCTGAGCTCGAAGATCGTCGACCGGAGCTCAGCGACCTGAAGAATAAGCTGAAGACAGATCGTCGATCTTAGCTTGAAGATCGTCGACCGGAGCTCGACGATTTAGCAGAGATGCGCTCAGAGAGCGTCGAACGGAGTTCGACGTTTCGTCGACCTAAGCTCGACGATAATTGTCTTTGCCTCAGCTCTAAGTATGAATCCTTGAATGGTCCTGGGGGCAGATTCAAACCTAAGTTCTAAGCCATAGACTCATTCTAACTTGACCTCTTCAACTATACATCTACGTCAAACTGATTTCCTAAAAACATAGTGATCCTTTCCCAAATTAGTAATAGGGTATTCCAACACATTTAATAGAGCTTAATGTATACATGAAGAATTCCACATATCTGTGTTATAGAAGGCAGTGTAAGAGCCTACGCAGGTGATCGCGGTAGATCAGGTACCGATTGATTGTGGGTTGACCATGAAGGTCAAGACCATTCGAATTGAAGACTCAAAAGTCAAGCAAATTAAGAATAAGTCTATCAAGATGGTCAAGGTCCCTTGGAACAACTATGTTCAAGATGAGCTATCGTAGGAGTAGGAATAAACCATGAAGGCAGAGTTCCCCTCGAGCTTTTCGTGTAAGGTATATTTTTGTAGTATTGATACTCTTTCTTTTTCTTGCAATATGTAATTTTAGGAAGAAATTCATTAAGTGGGGGAGATTTATAAAACCCCAAAATTTTATATACAGGAATAGAGGGTACCGCGCGACAGAAGGATTATACTGTGTGGTAGTAGAATTAGGCGTCGAGAGCATGGAGTGAGGAGAGGTGACTCAACACCTAGACTACTACGTGACTGTAGGTTCGTATCCCGTAGCGTTAGCCATTTATTTGGTTGAGTTCTCCGGAAGATATTGCCAAGCAGTTGAGATACCACAGGCGGTAGCTTGGCAATTAATTTTTCAAAGTGCTCAGGTTTCTACCGTGCGGCGGTAGTAGCTCTCGTGTGGAAGTAGTAGGAGCGGTCGTGTCGTAACCGTCGATAGCTACTGTGAGGCACTAGAATCCTAACGCTCGGTGATAAAAAAAGCTGTAACGGTCTGGCCACATGTTGGCCTGTGATTGGAGGGCCTTGGCGGTTGCGCTCGAATTGTGGCATTGATTAACGGTACCGCGCAGCGTAAGTTAGGTACCATGCGGTGGTAGCTTTGTTTAAAGTACTAGTTTGGCCTTTTCAATTAATTTTCCTTTGGAGTTGAGAACTTGGCCAGATCTTTTGGAGGAGGAGCAGCAACACCGTAAAGGAGATCTCGCCGTCATTTGACATTCACAACTCAGATTCACGAAGCGAGTTCGGATCTACGAAGGCAAAGCCGCAACGGTCGTGTTCATCCTTCTATAATTTCTCCTATGTCACCAAAGCAGTCTTCTAGGGTAATGATCCACTTCCTTGGACAAATGAAGTCCTTGTTTTTAGCATTAGAGGTTAGACACTCCACGAACACATGGAAGTGATTCTCCCGGCCGGATGATCCATGTATCCCCATTAGTTTTGCATTTAGATCAAAAATCGAAGTACGGAATATGCATGTTATATGAAGCTCATCCTGATAGGTTAGTCTGGATTGGTGATGTTTGTATGTTTTGTATGTTGGAGAAGACTCTGTGGTTATTACGTATATTTCGGAGTCATGGGGTGTGCAGATGGATGTATTAAGAGTACTAGATATAGACTTCAGGAAAACACTCGATTTGGGTGAAGAATTGATAGTCGGACTCCCCCTACAGTATGGAAGTAGTGCTACCACCAGTGGTAGCTCCCATAGAGCGTTGAGTAGTTTGTTGAGTCCCATTTCTTATAAACCTTGCGGTCGTTTGCTGAAGCATATCTCTAGGGGACCTGTGGGCTAATTTGTGAGGACTGTCTTGTGAGACCTGGGGGACGTGATGGCCTGTCTCTTGAAGACCTGTAGGCCAATTTTTTGGACTGTGAGCTTGAAGTGCTCAGCTTTGGTATCCATGAGTACTAGCCTAGGATTTATATAGAGGTATAGATCAAGAAAAAAATGGAAAGGGGATGCTGACCTGCGTCGGGCCTGCAAGCCAGATGATTTGATCTCGAGAAATGTTTAAACTGTACCCTCCCTTATGCCGGTATACTTGGAGTGGTCAATGTATAAAGCACATGACTTTTCATAGAAATGGGGCATTGTGTCTGGCCTTGGCCCTTGTGAGACTGAAAGATCAAATGTTGTTGACCATCATAGAGAACGGTTGTGCAACCCTTATTGCCCTGTGCACTGAGAAGGTTCCTTGAGGACATGGGGCGTTTGGCATTTGCGCTAACATCTGTGGGCAATGGTCCTTAAGTTGCACGTTTTGATTGCCAATATATGATTATACTAATGCCTGTAGGGAAGCAGCACTGCCACCTCAGGTGAGGGGTGGGGTCGTTATAACATTGGTAAGTAATGCTGACTGTTGCTATTGTATGCCACCGTGAAGTGGAAAGTTTCCTGCAGGTACAGCCGAGCCAAGCAGGACATAACGGGCTGGAGCCCAAGATTGCTATACTGGCCCATAAAGTCCAAAGCGATTTACAAGCATATTTTATTGTTCCTGTGTGGTCGGCCTTCGTGCCAATGTATGCAAGAAACTTTAATTTGAGTTGAATAATGTAAGGCCTTAAGGCCAAGACTATTTGTGTATTTGTTTATTCATTCCGACTTTTAGGTTAGTGGACATTCAGTTGTTTGGGTTCCTGTTAATCATTAAAGCTACTTCTGCTAGAATGCACTGTGTTATAGGATGCACATGTTTGGATTATGATTTCAATTAGTAACTTCTTTGACTATCCGTAGTATATGGCGTCAGGCCTCGACCGGACCTTCTATTATATGATATGTGATGGACGGAGTTGTTACATGCTAACTACGGTTTCTTGCAGGAGATCCAAGAAATATATAATCATCGGAAAGCACCGGGTAATGACTCCGACCTGGAGGTCTTGTCGATGAAATTTGGAGGAGAAGCCCCAATAGCTTCGAAGGGAGATGAGAAGGTAAAGCTACTAGAAAGGTTGGTCGCCGAGAAGAAGTTGCTGACCGCTTGCGAAGGACAAAGAGGTCACCCGTTTAGCTTCGAAGAACAAGCTAAAGCTTACCGCCAGCTATCTGCCAAGCTTCTACGGACAGGTATGCTAAAACCTTACTCAAAGTTCATAAGAATTCTTCCAACTTACAAGGAACCACCGTAGATAATGAGTTATATCCACATAATCACCGAGACCTATGACATTCGCTTGTCGCGCGAGGAGCTTCAGAGGAACAAGCGGGCCGAGGAACTTCTGAGGGACCAACACCTGATTAGGATTGATCCTAAGAGGTTGAGGTGACCTCTGTTTCCTAACCGCCTATTCATTGTGGTGACTGGAGAAGACGAGAACCTTAGCTCAGGTTCCTTATCTCAAAACATTGCTACTTTATTTCCTTTTCAGCTCAGCAACCTTGACTCTGACCGCTTGTACGCTTTGTGTTGCAGATTTCACAGAACTAAACTCTCCGACTGTCCTAGATGAATCCCCGCGGAGACTTCAAGATGACAAAGGGCATAGAACCTTCTCCCATCTATTTGTGGACTTTGAGTGGCTAAAGGCAAAGCTCGCGATCGAGGAGTAATCGTAGAAAGCTTCCGAGGAGGCTTTAGAGAGGCGGATAAAAGCAGTATCCATTTCGCTGGAGCCAAGCTGCAGGAAGGAGAGGATGATATCCGCAGAGCACGAGGGTTTCTGTGAGAGGGAAAGAATTGTTCGGGATCAAGTCGACACTTTTGTGAAGTGATTCCAAAAATCTGAGGAGGTTGCCGCCCACTACAAGAAGAGATACCATGAGGCGATGAGAAGAGAGAAGAGTCGGCGACCTGATTTTGAGGGTTCAAAAAACCGCGACATTCAGATCATGGCTCTTCTAGGGGGGAGACCTCTTCCACAATGACCAGACATGCAACCCTACCCGTACAGCCTTGTTAACAGGTAGCTTTTAATGAGACAACCATTTCGATTAGCCATATAGTTACGGAATCTACTCGAATATACATGGCTCAGAGCATACTGAATCACCATTTGGTAGCCGCATGATGAGTATGATATTTATAGGGTTTGTCAGACTCATCTGGGCTGATTTTCTCACTCGTGCACTGCATTTCAACCAGTTATTCGTTATATTTATATCATTCAGTGTATGACCGTTTTGTGCACTTTTTTGGCCCAAGGGTGTGCAATTGAGCATTTTGTTGTTGGGGCTATGCACATGGTGCTCCCCATGGCTCTTTCTGTTTGATTTTGTTTGCATTCTGGTGCTGGGAGCTTGTGCTTTAGCTTAGTGTCATTGCTGTGCAGGTAGTTGTGATGTTCAGTATTCATTTTCCAGCTTCTGTCAAACTCACGGTCATGTGTATTTCTTCTCGCACGGTCTCATGGCAATCATGCGTTATACACAGCAATTATGTGGACATCTGTGGCTAACCGTGGATTTTTTTCCCGCACTGTTTTGGCAAAACCGTGCGAGAAGGAATCGCATGGTCTGCACATTTTTTCCTGTATTCATGCTTTCTGGGGTTAATCGTGCGTATCCTTCACGCACGGGCATACGCGCCTGTGCGCGAGTAAAACACAAGGTTCCCCTGTATTATCTTGTTTTCCTAGGCTCTGTGTTTACCCGTGCGATTTCCTTCACGCAGGGGAGGAAGCGCCCGAGCACGAGTAAAATGAAGGGGTCAACGCATCTTCATCCACAAGCTTGGCCTGGAAGTTAGTAATGCACGGTTAACGCACGGTCGTGTGCCAAACCGTGGGTGACTATTTTTCTGACCTGTTTTTATTTAAGGACAGATTTCCCACCATTTTAGGAGAGACTGGATTTCATCCATTCAAGGTGCCTTTTTAGGGCAAAGCTCCGCCTTTCCACCTTCGCCCTTCATCTTCCAACAAGGAGAGAAGCCCCGGTCTTGCTCGCGAAGACTACATCTTATCAGTTCTTGCACTCGGCCTCCTCCTTCATCTTTTAAGCTCTATTTCAAGTTTGACGCCATAACTAACAAGCAAAGGGAAGCTTGAAACCTTCTTCCGCTTCGTGACACAAAGAAGACGGGTCAATTAGGAGGTAGTGACAGCCTTCTCTACCCCAGACGTAGTTGAGGACCGAACTTGGACGCGGATGGACAACCCAATGATTCCTTACACGACCCCTCGATGAGCCTTCGGATTCGGTCGATCTCTTACCTCGTCCTTGCTTTCTTGTAGAAAATGTGTGTTTAAATCTATTTATGTAGATTATGTGCACTTTAATTGTAATAATTATTTGTTCCATGTCTATGTGAACTTGTTTTGTTGTACCGCTTTAGTTTCTTGAGTTGCACCTTTTTTCAACCTGCCACAGTAGCTGGTAAAGCCGCTCTAGCGATTGCTAGAGGTGTGTGTAGCAAAGAGGTGTTCACAACCCTCAATCCGTCGTTCTCACCACCTTATACGCAAGCCTACTAGTCCATCCGCCTAGTGATTCGTTGCATAGCGGCACGTGTAGTCTTCCAACCTGCCTGGCGAATCATCGCATAGCGGTGTTGCATAGGAGTAGTTTATAGTGTTTTGCTTTCTTTTTCCGCAACAATCCAAACCCCTCGTTAACCCCGACCTAAGGACTTCAATCTCAAGTCCTCCTCAAAATTATCTCCACCTTACTGTTTTCCTTGAAGAGATCGATACTTGGGGAAATTCACCCATTTTATATTACTTGTGCGACCTGTACAATTTGTTGGATCGTGCGACCCCCTTTGAGGGGGGGGGTGAATAAGGATTCTCTAAATTTTATTTAAAACAGACAAATTTTGCTTGATGAATAAAAACAATATAATTAAGGAATGAAAATGTATACCAACAAAAACAACAATGATATATTTCAAATGTGATAAATTTGAATACAAGGCATCTCTATAGAGCTAGAGACAAAGGCTCATGAAACAAATAATTTACTTATGATTTCGCCGGTCCTTCTGCAAAGAACCGACAAGAGAAAGCGTATCTCTCCCTAGATCTTGCTACTAGCCTCCCCCTAGATTTAACAATGATCTAGACGCTGCACACAAGGCAATAGTTTCTACATAAGCCGCATAAGGACTTGGACGCAACTCACAAGGCAACAATTTTCAATAAGTCATACAAGGACTTAGACTCCACGCACAAGGAGGAGATTTTCCCTCTCGATTACAATAACAAAATAATAGAAACAAGAACAAAACAAATTGAAAACTTTAATCTAAAAACTCCGTTCAAACAAAGCACTGAAGATGTCGATGAATCCTTGTCAGAGTTGCTTTGAATACTGCGAACGTGTCGTCAATTTTTTTGCGCTTTGGCCTTTTTGAGAGTATGAAGTAAATCTAAGATCTGGAGCTCTCTGAAACGTTTAAACAGGAAGGTACACTTCAGGTAATAAAATTCATGTTCACTACAAGAAATTGAATGGCTTTATATTTTGGCGATATCGCATGGCGATACTGGTTATTGCCACCTGGCGATATCGGTAATTGCTTCCATATGTCCCACAAACTCCTCATTTTTGCATCGCAGATCTGTCGATCGTCGAACGTGTACTATCGCCTGGCGACACTGGGTATCACCACCTGTGATAGCGATGTAACAGATGTCATGTGGCCCATGAGCTTTTTCGAGCGTCAAATGTCGTTATTACTTGTCGGCGATACTCAATATTGCCTAGCGATATCTCCTGAGCTAAGTTCTGACCTGATTTATCACCCAAAAGACATTAGAGATAAACCTGTGATATTTGCAAATCAAAAACACCCTAAGATCAAATACAAACAAGATTTGTTATTAGCAATCCAGGAAAAGTGGATTGCATGCTCCAACATTCTCCCCCTTTTGATAATAGCAAATCCACTAAAAAGAAAATCATGAAAGTTATAGGAAGTGTTTGAAAACTATGAGTATCAAGACGAAGCGTTTGTACGTGCATAAATTGCTCTTGGATAAAACACTTCCCCTATATGTGTACTCCCCCTAATCGAAGCATAGTAAACGTTGTAGAAAAATTCCTTTCCTTTCGGTTTTGGTTAATGTAAGGATCTACTATAACAAATATGGACATCAGCCACATTTTAAAGAGTCTTTGGCGACATTTTTCAAATGTCGCTAAAGTTTTCGAGACGTTTTTAGAAACGTCGCATAAGCGTCGCGAATACATGCGTCGCCAAAACTATTAGCGGCGTTTGCACTTCTCACGTCGCCAATACAGTTATGACATTAGTGACATTTACAGTTATAAACGTGGAGGTATTTGGCCTTGTTTTGGAATGTAAACGTGGCAAGCTTTAGCCACGTTTTCTTATAAAAATGCCATAACCTTTAAAATTGTTTTGGCAATGTTTATTAATAAAATGCCCCCAATATTATTTAATATATAAAAAAAAGATAAATTGTAATATCCTAATGCAGTTGAACAGATTAAGCAATCCAAACTGAAAATAGACATCAACATGAAAATATACAATTCATAATAACCTTGTTTCTTTTTACAATACAAAAACAAAATTAGTCCATGAATTAAAAATTTTTAACAAGAAGATTTATGTTCCCATAAAAAGTACCTATAAGCTTGTGCAGCATAACCATGACAATCACGAGAACCAAAATGCAGATTCCACCTCCCAAAAGTCTGGTTGTGACTTGCGATCATGAAAATATAATCCATATTTCAGTACTTAGATATATATCCTACAATAAAAAAATTTAATCATTACAAATATTGTATCAAATAAATTGGACAGTAACAACAATCCTTTTTAATGTATATCTACATACATCATAAAATAAAGGTTAAATAGCTTATCTTTGTAAAACTACCCCCACATTAAGGAAATCACTTAGCATGGTGCACTGAATATAAATCAATTAGCTCCATCTTGTATGAACAGGGTTTTAATAATAAATTAGCTCCATCTTGTATGAACAGGGTTTTAATAATAACTCCCATTTATTTCTAACTTAGCTTAGCAATATAAGTAATAACAGGGTTTTAATCAATTAGCTCCATCTTGTATGAACAGGGTTTTAATAATAACTCCCATTTATTTCTACCTTTCCACCTATAATCAATTAGCTCCATCTTGTATGAACAGGGTTTTAATAATAACTCCCATTTAACATGTACAACTTATTTAACAAAACTTATATTTATTAAATATTAGCCAATGTAAGTACACTAATAAATTCACATTTTTATTATTCATGACACTATATAATGCTTAGCACCCAAACTAAAATTTATTTATCTTAACCACATCATTGTAGTCATAAAATCCATCTGACCACATTAGACCGGCTTATGCAACAAATGGAAATACTAAACTCACTATGAGACATTCTCTGAATAATTTCACGGCATGCCGGGGGAACATCTTAAATCCATAGAGTAATATCTTTTGAAATACCTCCATCTCTAAAGTCTTGCAAGAAGGTAGGACTTATGATTACGGTAATAAAGATGACAGTGAAAATTTTGAGAAAGTTTAATTCTACTGAATTTATAGATACAAAAAATTCGTCTGATGTTTGAGTGGAAATTCTTAATGATTAAATGTTAAATATATGAGTTTGAACTTCATTGTTCACTCCTTATTTAGTGGAAGACTATACAATGAATCATAGCCGTACAACTAAAAGAGAATTCAAGATTGGGATTTTATGAAGAAAAAGAACTCCACGTAAACTTTTACCCACTGAATACAAACGTATTTTACTTAGGGAGATAAAAAATTTACAAGGGGTATGATCTACAGATGAATATGTTTAAATATAAAATTCCTCAGTTACTCATGTATAGATCCCCCTTTAAACTTTTAAACTATTGAAATATAATCTTGACAATCATATCATTGGGAATATACTATCCTGCTTAAAAAACTAAAATGTAAGAAAATAAATGCAAAGAATAAAAATGTACAACACCAATAGTGAATGAAATATGAATAAATTAGTAGAAATAGCTACATGGTGTCATCTGACTACATCATTTGAGGTAGGGGAGAGGCCCAGGAATGCGCAAAATACCAAATTATTATTGTCCCCGGCATAGGCATGAGACCATTGTTGACATAAAACTGGGTCGAACATCTAACTTCAGATTTTTTTTGTTTCACATAACCTCTTTAGGCTTCCCAATTTTGGAAAGAGAAGATAAGAATGTGGAAATGATTGCTGGTGATGATAGTGGGGCTTTCATCTTGTGTGGAGAGTTATCAGGTGATGATTGGGATGTTTAAGCAAGGATGAAAGAGAAGTGAGGGGGAATGGCACTCATGATCAAGTACTTTTATTAATATTGATAAAACACAAGGAGAAAATGTATTGCTTGTCCTTATAACTCATTTCTCAAATTTTCATTCCACAAAAAGCGAAAAATGCAAAAGGCTCCAAACAAATGACCAAATTACAGTCTCTATTGTGTTCTGGGGTTGATGTGGTTAGGCAGGAGGTTTCAATATGGCAGGCTGGTGTGGGTTGTGCTAACAGTCTCTTTTGTACTGACCAAGGGGAAGGGATGGAAGGAAGTTATCTAGCTGAAAGAGACATCAATTAATGCAGATCCTACTATAAGGAGACAAAATAATTGATGGTTGGAGTTGGGTGTGTGTAATCTCATGGGTCATAAATGTATTTGCAAATGCACATGACTATTTAATTCTGGTCATCACACATAGATGCACAGGGCTACATATCTTATAATTATTAATCATTTTGTTTTGGGCTATATATACTAATAAACATTTAATTTGTAGGGGCATGCATGTTCCTTTAAACTACCAAAGAATAATCCAACTATGCTATATTTAGGATTATTGTGGTGTATGATCGGTGGAAATGTGAAACTGTGGAAGTATATATAGTGGTGATGGTTAACATGAATTTAGAACTTCAGTGGGAGTTTTTTTAGCCTGAATTCCACTTAATGAAATTTGCATGTTAATGGTCAAACGTTTGACCAGGCATGCATGATTGTGGTTGTGTTTTGGCCTAAACATCATTTTAGTAAAATAGTGTTTGTGGCCACATCTACCCTAACACTACTTATGTTTTAATAACTATGTTCACAACCATCGCTGCAGTTGAATGTTTTGTCATGGGTTATGTTGAACATCTACCCATAAGTCATTCATGATCTAGGAGTTAAAACTTTGAATGTTTGTCGCATTTTAAAGTAACATAATACAACCTGCTACTTTTTTCGAACTCTATAGCTTAGGTTAAGCTAAGTTAATGTTTGTGGTAATATCTAAATCAAAAATGTATCTAAATCAGAAAGGTATAACGGTAATAGCACTACAAATAGAACTCAAGATAGTTGAAGATTATAATTTAATAACTTGAAACACTGGATTTGTAGTTTTGTGTGGCAGAAATGAGAAATAAGGAATGAAAATGCAAATATTTCTTGGGGTAAAAATAAGAATGATGAAAGGGCAATTGATTATATTAATTAGAATATGTCAATTGGCTATGAATTGTATGAAAGTTTTATGCAAAATAAAATACCATCTCATGTATCTCTCAATGGAGATGAGCATTCATAAATAACAAGGAAATGGTGATGGTGATGATGAACAACAAATTTTCTCGATTCCAACTCCTTGATGATTGCTTCAAACTCCTTGAACTGATTAAAAAGTCAAGAGTTGGAAATGCCTATGAACTGATTACTAAGTCAATATTGTGGAACGTTAGTATTCTACAGCCAAGGTTCACAAACTTATATGTAAAATTTATTACCATTAGCCCCACAACATAGAAGTGTATTGTTCTACAATGAAGAAAGAACTGAGTTAAAGTAGAGCGAGATCTATCAAAAATTGGATAAGTTGAAAATAAATTTACCAAGGTTGATGTATTGATAAAATTTATGTAGGTGTATTAGTAAGTGAAAAAATACTTCGTAAAATTGAAGATTTAAATACTTAAATTCAAATTTTTTCGATAAAAATGCATGATAAAACAGCCAATTTACATATAATATTCTTAAGAACCTGAGATTAATAAGTAAATAGGTAAGTGAAACTAATTATTTGGTGATGTATTCTCAGTAGATTTGGTAGATTAAGATAAACAAATCTAAACCTGCCAAGCACCCAACCAATGGGCAATGTTGTATATATCACCATATAAATATTTAATACATACTAAAATTATTGTACAACCTCGGTGATAATACGTTTTGTAGCCTAAACTATTATCGTATTTTATATTTTATATTGTACAAATTATGTCTATTATTAGTTTATTTTTATCCTTTTTATGTAAATTTTATTGCCACTAACTTTTTCCTGTCTTTTTGCAGGTTTTCAGAAAAATTGCCAAAATGGCCTGTCACGCCCCCCTGTCACGCCCTCCCTGGGCGTGACCTAGGGCGTGTCACCTGATCCCGAGGACACCTGATGGAAGGGACAGAAAACGGTCAAAACCGCTGTCACGCCCCCCTGTCACGCCATCCGTGGGCGTGTCACTAGGCGTGACCAGGGGCGTGTCGCCCTCTGCCGCAAAGCTGCCGCCGCATTAAATGCCCTTCCGCCTCAGCACGCAAATAGTACTGTCACGACCCATGTCACGCCCCATGTCACGCCCGTGACATGGGCGTGACACCTTCCTTTTTCGGCGACTGACGGATTTCCGACCAATGATTTGGACATGACATGCCTGTCACGCCCCCCTGTCACGGGCGTGACCTAGGGCGTGACCACCGACGTACCGAAGCAATCATCCCTCCCGCCAGAATCCAGAGCCCGAGGTCAAATCTGTACCTGTCACGCCCCCTGACACGCCCCCCATAGGGCGTGTCAGAGGGCGTGACCAACCCGAGAAATTTTCTATAAATTGAGCCCCCCTCCTCCCCATTTCAGCAAGCTTTGGTTGAGTGGGGGAGGTGCTGCCCCTTTGTTTCTTGATCCTTTTTCATGCTTTTCTCTCTCTCTCTCCCCCTCTCTTTGTACTTTTTGGTTAACCCTAGTTTAATCTTAGTTTGTGCTAGCTTTTAATGTAATTTTCTTCTTGCTTAGTGCTTAATATAGGGCTAGAATAGGGTTTAATTTTCATGCACTTGTAATTTTATTTTCATTAGTGTAACTTGCCCTTTTTCATTAATAAAATTGTTCTTCCCTTAGCTTGTGTTCTTCTTATGTTTTTCTACTCATCTCCCCTCCTCCACTCCATTATGATTAACTAATCCTCATTGTACTCGATCTTGATGATCCGAGGTTAGAGCGATTATGTTATGATGTTTTAATCAATCTTTTCTTTTTAGGTTAGGGCCTTGAATTACTCTTGATTAATCACGGGTTGGGGGTATATTTTCGATATATACTCTCCGCATTTGCTTTCATTCTGGGCTAGCCGAGAGGCCGAAAGAATGAAGTGAGCATTCAAGAGTAAAGGGAGTTGTACGCACCCCTCGAGAGAGGCAGACGTCCAAATCTCCCGGATTGGAGTAAAATCCAATAGTGGGGTTCACCGCGTAAAGCGAGTTTTAGGCCTCCGATTTAGACGAGAGTCGGTCGGACCTTCCTAAACTCAGTTGGGCACGACTTCGAGAGAAGCGTGTTCAAGCTTTAGGAACCTCCACGGTCAAGGACCCTTATCCTATTAAGTTTAGATTTTTATCGCATTTTCTTAATCGTCTTTAGCCGAGGTGAATCTCGATCGGGTGCATTTCCATTTCATATTTTCTTCCTTTAGTAGTAAACTCCTATCTTGTGCTCTTTAATTAACTGCAGTAGTTTCCTTTCTAGCATAGTTCTTTTCTTAATAGCGTAACTTAATTGCGGTAGTTCTCTTCTAGTTTGCTTTAATTTCTCCATTGCGCTTAGATTTTCTAAAACCCTAGTTTTTCCGTCGATAAGATAATAGCGTGCAGTCGTGTGAGTAAGCTTAGCCAACAGTTCCCGGATTTCAATACGACACTTGTGTCCCCTTGCTACAATTCGATAGGTATACTTGCCTCATCGGGTTGCTAGTTCGGTTGCGTTTATTTTCTTCGAACCCTAGCGCGCAACAAGTTTTTGGCGCCGTTGCCGGGGACCCAACTTCCGTTGATATTTTGAAAACACGAACCTATTAATTTTATCTCTTCTCTTTCTCATCCCCTTTCTTTAAAGTTTTAAAAAAAAATCAAAAAAAAATTATCACCGCTCTTAATAGAAACCAACCTCACAATTTTTCTACGCCACCTAATTCTCTCGAAAAGGGCAAAGGGCTTTAAGCGCCACTGTCTTGTCTAGTACCTTGCAAACCCTTCACGGGGTAGTCCTTGGGAAGTTCGGGAGTTAATTTATAAAAAAAAAATCTATTTCAAAAAGAAAAAAAAAATTTTAATTTAATTTTCTAAATCTAGTTTTTCTTTCTAGTTTATCCTTTTTCTCTTTCTCTTCTTCTTTTCTGTTCTTTTAGTGCATGACCCGCGGGAGTCCGTCGGTTATTTTGGACTTGGACCACGAAATTGAGCGTACTCTTCGGAGAAGATCGCGATTTCAAGGTCCTACCATCCAAGTGCCGGTTGAGGACTCCGAGTCATTTAATACTTTAAGAATGGAAGAACCCAACGTAGATGAGGCCGTGCAAAGGACTATGTCCTATTATGCACGACCGAACCTCGAGGGAACAGAATCGAGTATAGTCCGTCCTACTATAGCAAATAATAACTTTGAACTAAAGCCTAGCATAATTCAAATGGTGCAGCAATATGTGCAATTTGACGGACTTCAAGATGAAGATCCGAACGCACATATAGCTAGCTTTCTTGAAATTTGCGACACCTTCAAGATAAATGGTGTCACAAATGATGCGATCAGGCTAAGACTCTTCCCCTTCTCTCTAAGAACTAAAGCTAAGCAGTGGCTTAACACACTTCCGAAAAATAGCATAACCACTTGGAATGAATTAACTGAAAAATTTTTGGCGAAGTATTTTCCGCCCGCTAAAACTGCAAAACTTAGGAACGACATCTCTGCCTTCGGACAAATAGACTCTGAAACCCTTTACGAAACCTGGGAGAGATTTAAAGAATTATTAAGACGATGCCCACATCACGCGCTGCCTGTATGGTTACAAGTGCAGACGTTTTATAACGGGCTAAATCAAAGCACGAAGCAAATGATAGACGCAGCTTCTGGCGGTACTTTAAATCATAAGACCCCGGAAGCCGCTCTTGAGCTTTTTGAGGATATGGCCATGAACACTTATCAGTGGAATGTGCGTAGGTCCCGCCCGAACAAGCCTGCAGGTATCTATGAAGTGGACAACGTCTCCCAGCTCGCTCTGCAAGTAGAAATCCTAAGCAAAAAAATCACGGAGATGACTGCTGCCTCCGCCCCTCAGGTATGGGAATCTGCAACCCCTACTCCAGAACATTTAGATTATGTTAATAATTTGCCTAGAACTGCTTTTAATAATTTTTCTGCTGCGAATTTTCATCCGCCTGGTTTTAATTTTCCGAATAGTTATAACCCCGCTTTAAGAAATCACCCGAACTTTTCATGGAGTAATCCATCGAATGCGATGCGCCCACCTCCGCAAAATGATTTTTCTGCACAACCACACCACCACCACCACTTCTTCAAAATTACCCAAAACCTCCGAGCTTGGAGGAATTACTTTCTAAATATATCACCACAAATGACGCTACCATAAGAACTTTAACCGGAAGCGTAAAAAGTTTAGAAAATCAGGTAGGACAGCTCGCGAAAATAATTGCTGAGCGACCCGCAGGGTCTCTTCCTTCCAATACCGAACCCAACCCGAGAGAGCAAGCGAAAGCTATAACTCTTCGGAGTGGGAAGCAAGTCTCCGGTATGGTAAGTGAAGAGCCCGAGGCAAGCTCCGCTTCCGCTTTAAAAATCAAAGCTCCGCTTCCACTTTTAAAAATCAAAGCTCTGCTCCGCTTCCACCCTCTGCTGAAGAAGTAATCACCCCCACTTTAGAAAATAATCTCACTCCACCACCCATCTTCAAAAATAATTCAACTCCTCCATACCCCTCTGAACTTAATAGACAACGTCAAGATGATCAGTACTCCCGCTTCTTAGAAATCTTCAAACAAATCCACATTAATCTTCCCTTCCACGAGGCTATTTCGCAAATGCCGAAATACGCCAAATATCTTAAAGACCTCCTCACAAACAAGAAGAAGTTAGAGAATCTTTCGCACGTCACGCTAAACGCCGAGTGCTCTGCCGTTTTAACAAACGGTTTGCCGAAGAAAATCAGTGACCCGGGTAGTTTCTCTATCCCGTGTGTCTTCGGTGATCTCTTTGTTAAACACGCGTTAGCCGACTTAGGCGCAAGTATAAACCTGATGCCCTTTTCGTTGTTCAAAAAGTTAGGGATTGGTAGCCTTAACCGCACGCGTATGAGTATCCAGCTAGCCGATAGATCCGTCAAATATCCGTTAGGAATAGTGGAGGACGTTCTAGTGAAAGTCGACAAGTTCATCTTCCCGGTGGACTTTGTCATTTTGGACATCGAAGATGACGTCGAGGTTCCCCTGATCCTTGGCCGACCCTTCCTTGCCACCTCCCGAGCCATCATTGACGTAAGCAATGGTAAGCTCTTTCTTCGAGTAGGCGACGACGAAGTCATATTTTCTATCACCCCTTCGATGAAGAACACCTTAGCGAACGATGACTCATGTTTTTTCGTAGACGCCGTGAGTGATGATTCTTCCTACTGCCTCTCCGACTTTGAAAAAGAATTTTCTACTTTTTGCTCCTCTTCTCTTACAACAGAATCACTGCAAGGAAGTGATGAATCTTCTTATTGTCTTTCTGAGTTTGAAAAAGAGTTTTCTGATTTTTGTTCTTCCTCTTTCCTTACCACTGAATCTGTACAAGAAGCCGTCTTGGCTGCTAGCCCCACCCCTTATTACGTTCCTTATAAAAAAGTTTATGAAGATATTATTTTTGAAAAAGAAAGAATCTCAAAATCCTCTTATGAAGAACCCCCTACCCTAGAACTTAAAGAACTTCCCGAACACCTTAAGTATGCTTTCTTAGAAAAAGACTCCAAGTTACCAGTTATCGTTTCGGCCTACCTCACGGATACGCAGAACGATAAACTTCTTCTAGTTCTACGTAAGCATCGCCGGGCTATTGCTTGGCAAATTTCTGATATCAAGGGCATAAGCCCATCTTTCTGTACACATAAAATTTTAATGGAAGATAATTCGCGTAACTCTATCCAACCTCAGCGCCGTATAAACCCAAATATGAAAGAAGTAGTTAAGGGCGAGGTTATGAAACTATTAGACGCAGGAATTATCTACCCTATATCGGACAGTAAGTGGGTTAGCCCCGTTCAGGTAGTTCCAAAAAAGGGAGGGATAACCGTAGTTAGTAATGAGAATAATGAATTAATCCCGACACGGACGGTGACGGGTTGGCGTATATGCATAGATTACCGTAAGTTAAATGACGCCACCCGTAAGGACCACTTTCCTCTACCGTTTATCGACCAGATTTTAGAACGTCTCTCCGGCCATAGCTTTTATTGTTTTCTCGATGGCCTCTCGGGGTACTTTCAAATACCCATCTCTCCCGAGGACCAAGAGAAAACTACGTTTACTTGTCCCTTCGGCACCTTCGCGTACCGAAGAATGCCATTTGGATTATGCAATGCGCCGGCTACATTCCAACGATGTATGCTCGCAATATTTGACAAGTACGTAGAAAGCATTATGGAGGTATTCATGGACGATTTCTCCGTGTTCGGCGACTCCTTCGATAGATGTTTAGAAAACCTCGAAAAAGTCTTAGAACGATGCGAAGAAACTAACCTTGCCCTAAATTGGGAAAAATGCCATTTTATGGTGAGGGAAGGGTTAGTTTTGGGTCATAAAATTTCTGCTAAAGGTATTGAGGTAGACGTTGCCAAGATAGAAGTTATTAAGAAGTTGCCGCCACCTACAAACATAAAAGCTATAAGAAGTTTCCTAGGCCACGCTGGTTTTTATCGTCGTTTTATAAAGGACTTCTCCAAGATCACTAAGCCCCTCACCCATCTCTTAGAAAAAGACGCTCCATTCATTTTTGATGACTCTTGTATTTCTGCCTTTGAATTAATTAAAGAAAAGTTAATTAACGCGCCGATTATGATAGCTCCGGTGTGGGACCTTCCTTTCGAGATTATGTGCGATGCGAGTAGTTTTGCGGTGGGAGCCGTATTAGGTCAACGCATATCTAAGAACTTCCACCCCATCTATTACGCTAGTAAAACCCTCACATCTGCACAAGAAAATTACACCACAACCGAGAAGGAGCTCTTAGCTGTAGTATTTGCGTTTGATAAATTTCGCCCTTACATTACACTTTCAAAAATCATTGTTTTTACGGACCACTCGGCCCTCAAGTACCTTCTTGCCAAAACGGATGCCAAGCCTCGCTTGATTCTCTGGGTCTTAGTCCTCCAGGAGTTTGACTTAGAGATCCGTGATAAGCGAGGAGCCGAGAACTTGGCCGCCGACCATTTATCAAGATTAGATAACCCCTTTATAGAAAAATTAAATGAAAAATCTTTTAATGACTATTTTCCTGATGAGAAGCTGCTTTTAGTTAATACATCTACTTCTCCTTGGTTCGCGCACATCGCCAACTATCTAGTGGCCCGGGTGCTCCCAAAAGAGTTCTCCCCTCAGCAGAAGAAGAAATTCTTTTCTGAGCTGAAGAACTACTTTTGGGAAGACCCGCATCTTTTCAAAATTTGTGCGGATCAAGTGATAAGGAGATGTGTTTCTTTTGATGAAGGAATTGATATTCTAAAACATTTGCATGAAGGTCCGACAGGTGGGCACTATCAAGCTGCTCGCACCGCTCATAAAGTGCTTTGCGCGGGTTTTTACTGGCCTAGCCTGTTTAAAGACGCGCAAGCCTTTGTGAGCAGGTGTGATAGTTGCCAACGGTCGGGCAATATTTCTAATAAAAATGAAATGCCTCAAAATTATTTCTTAGAGTGCGAAATTTTCGACCTCTGGGGAATTGATTTTGTTGGCCCCCTTCCTTCTAGCTTCGGAAACAAATATATTTTAGTTGCTGTTGATTATGTTTCACGATGGGCTGAGGCCCAAGCTCTTCCTATGAACGACTCTCGAGTTGTAGTCACGTTTTAAAAAAAATTATTTTCTAGATTCGGTACGCCACGCGCAATCGTTAGCGATAGGGGTTCCCATTTCTGTAACGCGCAATTTTCAAAAATCCTTACTAAATACGGCGTTACGCATAAACTATCCACTGCCTACCACCCCCAAACTAACAGTCAAGTCGAAGTAGTAAATAGAGAAATAAAAAGAATATTAGAAAAGACTGTTTCAACTTCTAGAAAAGACTGGTCAGCCAAACTTGACGATGCTCTATGGGCCTACCGAACAGCGTACAAAACCGCCCTCGGATGTACGCCGTATCGGCTGGTATATGGAAAATCATGCCATCTGCCCGTAGAGTTAGAACACCGCGCCTTTTGGGCCTTAAAATTTTTAAACTTCGATCCCCACTCAGTCGGTGACCTTCGAAAATTCCAACTAAATGAACTCGACGAGTGGCGCTCTTATGCTTATGAAAATAATAAACTTTATAAAGAGCGGACGAAGCGTTTACACGATAAACACTTAAGGCACCCTAAAAACTATAAGCCGGGCGACCAAGTCCTTTTATATAATTCTCGTTTACGTTTATTTCCGGGCAAATTAAAATCTCGCTGGTCTGGCCCGTTTTTTGTTTTAGAAGTATTTCCTTATGGAACTGTTTTAATTTCTCACCCTGATAAGGGTAATTTCAAAGTGAATGGTCAGCGTCTTAAACTGTATTTTCTGGTGATGATGATGTCAGTCCAAACACTATTAAGTTTCTGCTTCACGAACTTTAATCTTGAACTTTTTATTTTTTTTGCTAAAAACAATTTTATTTCGGGACAACAATATTTTTGGACAATATTATTTTTTTGATGCGTCGAGCTCAACGACGCTTTAACCAAAGGGCGCTCTTGGGAGGCAACCCAAGTTATCTTTTTCTGTTTTCTTTATTTTACAATTTTTGCCTCGGACGGCTCCGACAAGCTGAAGCTTCTGCGATCGCCTGCTCCAACATTGCTGAATCCATCACAAAGTCCAAAGAAGACATTCGGGGAGCGACATCACTCAGCTTTCACAGCAAATAAATCCGGGAAGTACCTGTATTTCAATTCTGTCTTTCAATTCTGTACTTTATTTTTCTCTCCTTCTCCAATCCCCTTCTTTAGCCATTGAGGACAATGTCTGTTTTAAGCTTGGGGGAGGATTTCCTCCTTCATTTTTGCGTAGTGTAAATAATCTTCTTTTTGTATATATTGTAAATATTTCCAAAAAAAAAAATGAATATCTTAAAATTCCAAAAAAAAAAAGAGGAAAAATTTTCCAAAATAAAAAAAAAAGAGAATATTTCTCAAAATAAAAAAAAATATATGTGTGTTTTTGAATAGTTTAGACATTTTGGTATTTCAATAGTACCCCTAGTTTTTAGTTTTGTTTTACTCAAAATCTCCTATAAACAACTTAGTTAATTATAATATTTCTAATCGTCCTTTTTAATTATGTTTCACAAGTAAAATGTTGGCCATGCTGTGTTTCTAATTCACGGTAGCATGTTAAGGTGAAATATTTTTCTAAAACTCGCATTTCTATTATGGTTTTTGTTGTTTATTTCCTTTACTTTCTTAAAAATTCATCATCCACTATTTTCTTTTTCGTTTTTGAATAATTTTTGTAAAGTCAACTTTTGAATAACGTAGTAGATGTGAACGATCCAAGTCACCTATTATTTCTATTTTCAAGTTAATTTCATCAATCTTCTTTTATTATCTAGGACTCGCTTTTTGAAAATTTTTCAAACCTTTGTTTTAAATAAATTCAAAAGCGTGAAAATGATTTAGGCCATTTTTGTTTTCGTTTGAGCTTTCCTGCCAACCTAAAAAAACTTTTACCACTAGTTAGCCGTTTTTGAGCCTTTTTCCGATTTCATTTGATAGCTCCTCCTTTCATTTCAGTTTCACCAAAGCCAAAATTTCCAACCTATCGAATCACACTAGCCTTTTTGAGTTTCATAAATTATTTTGATGATTTTGATAGGGTATTTTGTGATTTTGTTTTTTTTTGTGGAGAAAGGTTTTCGAAAAAAAAAGGAAGTATGTTCAAAAGTGATGTTTATTTTTGTTTGGCCAACTCAAAAAGGAAAATAAAAATATTTATGGCCTTTGTCTTTGAAAAAAGGGAAAAAAATGGAAAAGAAAAAAATGAAAAAGAAAGAAAAAAAAATGTGTATATATTTTTATGAAAATTTTTGAAACTCTTTGCTTTGGTTTAGTGTGATTTTAAAACCTTCACGTTTATCTTTGAATTCCGCTCCTAATCATTTTCCTAAACCAAACGTTTCTGTCCTATTTAAGTCCTTTTGTTTCACGCTTTTTGATTTTTTATTTAACAACTAAGAAAAGAAAAACAGTAAATCAGTTTTAGTTTTAGATTTAAACCTAGATTTTTGATAATTAAATTGATATAATTATAATACGTTGCTTGGATCTAGTAACAACTCAATGCGTGTTTTTCATTTTCGTTGCTTTACTTAAGTCCATTTAAAAAAATCTCGTTAAAATTTTGGATGATTTGTTTTTATTAAGTAAAGTTTTTAAAAGTTTTACCATACCTAAATAATTGTTTTAGACTAACATTTCACCTTTTCCCTACTTAGAATTTCGCATAGTACTTGTGTAGGCATAATTAGAACTTTTTGATTAGTCCTTTTTATAAATATCTAGTTTTTATATTTTTGCTTGGGGACAAGCAAAGCTTAAGCTTGGGGGAATTTGATAATACGTTTTGTAGCCTAAACTATTATCGTATTTTATATTTTATATTGTACAAATTATGTCTATTATTAGTTTATTTTTATCCTTTTTATGTAAATTTTATTGCCACTAACTTTTTCCTGTCTTTTTGCAGGTTTTCAGAAAAATTGCCAAAATGGCCTGTCACGCCCCCCTGTCATGCCCTCCCTGGGCGTGACCTAGGGCGTGTCACCCGATCCCGAGGACACCTGATGGAAGGGACAGAAAACAGTCAAAACCGCTGTCACGCCCCCCTGTCACGCCCTCCCTGGGCGTGTCACTAGGCGTGACCAGGGGCGTGTCGCCCTCTGCCGCAAAGCTGCCGCCGCATTAAATGCCCTTCCGCCTCAGCACGCAAATAGTACTGTCACGCCCCATGTCACGCCCGTGACATGGGCGTGACACCTTCCTTTTTCGGCGACTGACGGATTTCCGACCAATGATTTGGACATGACATGCCTGTCACGCCCCCCTGTCACGGGCGTGACCTAGGGCGTGACCACCGACGTACCGAAGCAATCATCCCTCCCGCCAGAATCCAGAGCCCGAGGTCAAATCCGTACCTGTCACGCCCCCTGACACGCCCCCCCTAGGGCGTGTCAGAGGGCGTGACCAACCCGAGAAATTTTCTATAAATTGAGCCCCCCTCCTCCCCATTTCAGCAAGCTTTGGTTGAGTGGGGAGGTGCTGCTCCTTTGTTTCTTGATCCTTTTTCATGCTTTTTCTCTCTCTCTCCCCCCTCTCTTTGTACTTTTTGGTTAACCCTAGTTTAATCTTAGTTTGTGCTAGCTTTTAATGTAATTTTCTTCTTGCTTAGTGCTTAATATAGGGCTAGAATAGGGTTTAATTTTCATGCACTTGTAATTTTATTTTCATTAGTGTAACTTGCCCTTTTTCATTAATAAAATTGTTCTTCCCTTAGCTTGTGTTCTTCTTATGTTTTTCTACTCATCTCCCCTCCTCCACTCTATTATGATTAACTAATCCTCATTGTACTCGATCTTGATGATCCGAGGTTTGAGCGATTATGTTATGATGTTTTAATCAATCTTTTCTTTTTAGGTTAGGGCCTTGAATTACTCTTGATTAATCACGGGTTGGGGGTATATTTTCGATATATACTCTCCGCCTTTGCTTTCATTCTGGGCTAGCCGAGAGGCCGAAAGAATGAAGTGAGAATTCAAGAGTAAAGGGAGTTGTACGCACCCCTCGAGAGAGGCAGACGTCCAAATCTCCCGGATTGGAGTAAAATCCAATAGTGGGGTTCACCGCGTAAAGCGAGTTTTAGGCCTCCGATTTAGACGAGAGTCGGTCGGACCTTCCTAAACTCAGTTGGGCACGACTTCGAGAGAAGCGTGTTCAAGCTTTAGGAACCTCCACGGTCAAGGACCCTTATCCTATTAAGTTTAGATTTTTATCGCATTTTCTTAATCGTCTTTAGCCGAGGTGAATCTCGATCGGGTGCATTTCCATTTCATATTTTCTTCCTTTAGTAGTAAACTCCTATCTTGTGCTCTTTAATTAACTGCAGTAGTTTCCTTTCTAGCATAGTTCTTTTCTTAATAGCGTAACTTAATTGCGGTAGTTCTCTTTCTAGTTTGCTTTAATTTCTCCATTGCGCTTAGATTTTCTAAAACCCTAGTTTTTCCGTCGATAAGATAATAGCGTTCGTGTGAGTAAGCTTAGCCAACAGTTCCCGGATTTCAATACGACACTTGTGTCCCCTTGCTACAATTCGATAGGTATACTTGCCTCATCGGGTTGCTAGTTCGGTTGCGTTTATTTTCTTCGAACCCTAGCGCGCAACACTCGGGCTCGCAGGAGTAGAAGGATCAAGGAATAGAGGCAAGAAAGAGTTTTAAGGAGAAGGCTGTTTAATTAGGCAAGATGGCCCAAGCAATAATCGACTCACTAGGCGAGTGGATCCCGGGGAAAGGGCCACTCACGCGGAAAAAGGGGCCTAGGCGAGAGGGGCCTAGGCGAGAGCTGCGCCATGGTCTTGTTGAGCGGATGCCAGGGAAGGGGGCACTTGCAAGGCAAGGGTCGACACGCTAGGCGAGAGGGCTCTAGGGGGGAGCTCTCGTCCACGAGACAATGCTCTCGCCGAGTGCTAGTTCAGTGAGTGGCCTAGTATCGGTTCGGTGTTCAGTCAGAGGCCGGTTCAGGTAAAGATGGGTTTATCTTTTTAGCCCCATGGTATTTTACACTTTTACCCGGGGTGGTCTTCTTAAAACCCTTCGGAACAGCGGAGTTTGCCTGTTGGCAGACCAAACAGAGGGTATTCTGGTAATTTCAGGTCGGTTCAGTTTGGATACTGGCAGTTCAGGTTCAGAGGCATATAAATAGACTGGTAAGGTGCCTTATAGAACCATGTTTTGGACCCTTCTTCTCTTCCACTAAGGCACCTAGCTCAGCATTGGCTAGGACGAGAAGAATTTTCTATTCTTCTAGGTAAGAGGTGGGACCTCCGAGCTGAAGCCCACAGTCTATTCTTTTGAGGGTCTTGTCAGGAGAGAGATCCAAGGAGAGTAAGTGTGAGCTGCAATTTTATATCCGAGATTTAGGAGGGACCGACTTTGTTGGTTCCAACATTTTTTGTGCGGTGAGCATAGATTTGCACCCTACACGGAAGAACTTTGGGCTACCTCATGGCGTGAGATCTTGAAGGAGGAGATGAGGGTAGGTCCCAGAACTCAGGGGGGGATATGTTGGGAGGGAGGAGTTCATGACATCCATCAGGGGGACCATGGACATGTTGAAGCAAATCTTGCAGCGAGGAGATTGCGAGACACCTCCACCCCAAATGTCCGATCTCGCTCCCCACGAAGGGATCGTCCCATCAAGGATAGGCGAAGACGCGCTAGGGAGGCGACCACGGAAGGAGGTAGTGGTTAAAGGAAGCCGGCGAGACATGGAAGGCAGAGAACTTTTCACTAGCCTAGTGAGTGCCGTCTCGCCAGGGGGGATGGTCGCGCAAGCTGAAGTGGAGAGACCTCCGGCGAGAGGGTCTCTTTTCTGCGAGTTGATTCTTTCGGCTCCCATCCCGGAGGGATTCCACGAGCCAGAGATGACCTACTATGTGTGAAAGGACGACCCCCTCCAGCACCTGCAGTAGTTCGAGGACACGGTCTCCATCAGACCGATGATGGGTGCTTTCAAGTGTCACCTCTTTGCCATCACCTTGAAGGACAAGACTAGGGATTGGTTTCACCAACTCCTGCTGGGGTCGATATACGGGTTCGAGGACTTTAGAAGGAGCTTCCGGTTGCGCTTCTTGACCTCGAAGAAGAGGAATAAGAACTCGGAGTCCATTTTTCTGATCAAGCAGAAGGCCAATGAGACCTTTGCCCAGTATGTGGATCGCTTCCAGGAGGAAATCCTAGACATCTAGGAGGTGTCAGTATTTGCTCTCTAGATGGCCTTCACCGTGGGGCTGAGGTAGTGCTTCTTCAAGATGAGAATGACCAGGAAGGCACCCTTGTCATTTAAAGGGTTGATGGAGAAGGTTGCGAAGGAGATAGCCATGGAGGCAGCAAACTCGGCGTTTGCTAGGAAGTTGGCAAGCTTGACCGAGGTGGAGCCGAAGGAACTGGGAGGAGCAAGGAAGCAAGAAGGAAGGACGAGGGAAGAACCAAGGTGACAAGAGCATTAGGAGTTAGGCTGGAGGCAGCCAAGGGGTCCTATTCAAGGACAGGGCAAGGGACCCCCAAAGGAGGGAGAAACTACTACCCAGGAGGACAAAGGAGGTTTAGTCAGTTAGGGTGGAGGAATGATCCTAGACCACTCCCACCCCCAACTCAGCAAGCTATGGCCATTGGCCGAGTAAGAGGAAGAGGAAGAGAGCATGGAAGAGCAGGAGCAGGAGCGGGGAGGAGGATGAACCCCTATAAAGGGAGACAGGATGGGGGGGTAGCCTTTTCGTATTATGACTTCCATAAGGAGGAAGGTCACGCGACGGATACCTGTTCGGAATTCCTAGAGTTGAAGAGGGGGAAGGGAATAGGGGAGCAGCAGCTGCTAGTACGGATAGTAGAGATTACAGGGACAGGGGAAGAGGACCGATGTGTGGATCGATCAGATGTGGGACATCGAGGGGGGGATCGGGTGATCCATAGGGGGGTGGGGATTGAGGCTACCCGCAAGGTCAACCTCCATACCATGTACTGTCGGATTGTCTCCTCGACGTCACAAGCCCCTCCCCTGGATAAGAAGATAACTTTTTTCAGGAGGGACCTGCCAGATCACGAGGATCCCTTCTATGATGCGTTGGTGATTCAGACCTCCATTGAGAACTTCACGGTGTCAAGGATCTTGGTAGGTAATAGGAGCTCCGTGAATGTCATCTTAAAAAAGGCATTCAACGAGATGAGAGTGGAAGGCCGGAGGGTGTTAGCAGCGGACGGACCATTGTTCGGGTTCTCAGGAGAATGGAAGGAGGTTGAGGGAGGAGTGGGTCTCCAGGTAACTCTAGGGGGGCTGTCCAGGAATTACCTCTTTGTGATAGTGAACGCCCCCAGCAGTTACAATTTAATCTTTTGGTGCCCTTTGATTAGCGCCTTCAGATGCGTGCCGTCTTCTTTCCATCAGTGCCTGAAGCTCGACTCAGGGGGGACTCAGATCAGAGTGTGGGGAGATCTGAAGGCAGCCAGAGAGTGATATGTGACGGCAGTAAACACCATTTCATGAAAGGGTGACACGAAAGAGCTTGAGAAGAGGATGGAGTAAAGGGAGCAGAAGGAGAGAGAGGTGGCAGAAGTAGCGAGAGGCATTCGGGTGGAGCAAGAAATGGCGGGAGAGCAGGTGGATGGAGGTGAGGAGCAGGAGGAGAGAGAGGTGGAAGAAGTGGAGAGAGGAATTGCGGTGGATCCAAAAATGGCGGGAGAGCAGGTGGATGGAGGTGAGGAGCAGGAGGAGAGAGATGTGGAAAAAGTTGAGAGAGGCATTGCGGCGGAGCCAGAATGGCCGGAGAGCAGGTGGATGCAGGTAAGGAGCAGGAGGAGAGAGAGGTAGAGGAAGTGGAGAGAGGCATTGCGGTGGAGCCAGAAATGGAAAGGGAGTAGGGGGATAGGGTGGAGGTAGATGGGGCCGGAGGAAGGAAAAGGAAGATAGGGGAAATGGGGGAGTCGATCGGAATAGAGGCTCAGCCAGAAGGGAGAGGGGGATCATTGCTAGGAAGGGATCCCGAGGAAGAGAGGGAGCAGGAAGAGAGTCTAAAGGAGCAGGAGGAGAGACATAGGGAGCAGGAGGGAGAAGAGGAGCCCTCGAGGCAGAGGGCAGTAGTGGAGATTCTGGAGATGGACATCCTCACGAAGGATGGGAAAAAAGAAGATCAAGGTCAGTGGGGAGCTCACTCCCGAGGACAAGGAAAAGATCCGGAGGTGCGAGCAAGAGAACATTGACGTCTTTGCCTGGAGTGCAGCTGATATGTCGGGGGTCGACGCGGACGTGGCGTGCTGATGGTTAAAACTCCTAGGTTTCTTATTAATAAAATGAAAGTGGAGGTTGTTTTATTTATTTTATAAAAAAGTCGGGGTTTCATTTTGTTTTAAACCGATTTTTAACGAAAGGGAGGCAAGTACACCTATCGCGTGTAGTACAGGATATTCCAGTGTTGAATATCGGGGTCGTATTGTTCTCGGGGTCGGCTTAGCTATTTCTACTTTTTCCCTGAATTCCTATTATTTTACCGATAATATTTTAGGTTTGTTATAAATGAAAAGATGACATAATAATATAAAAAGTGCATAATAATAAAAGCATAATAATAAAGCTGGATAATAAATACAGCAGGAAATTAATTAAGTAAAGCAGGAAATGAAGTGTAGAAGGCCGATGAAGCGCTTAGCACGACGATATCAAAAAGAGAATTGAACTAAAATGAACTTTTAATAAAAAGAGATCCTAAATTTCAAATTAATTAAGTCGGAGACTTGGCCGTGGAGGTTCTACAGGAATGAGCTCACTTATCCCTATGACTCTCGCTCACCTGAACGCTAAGACTATTCGACCGATCGTTAGACCGACGAAGGATTCCTCTTAACGCCCGCATTACGCTAAGAACCCCGCTATTGGGTGGGGAACCCAATCCGGTAGAGTCACGCACCTCCTCTCTCGAGGGTTAGCGCGGAACTCTCTTTACCCAAGGGTGATCGGTCCATACGCACGACCTCTCAGCGTTGCGTATGGATAACAGAAATAGAGCCCGCACATCGATTATGTGGTCCAACGCGTCGTTAACCCGGGGCAAACCTTAAGAAATTTAGTTAAACTGAAAAACAGGACCTTTAATTATTTAAAGCTACTTTATCTGTCCCAATGCTCTTCGATATTGATGGCTAAGGGCGGTTAGCAACTCATCGGAATGGAGACACTTACGCTAGAAAGCTAAAAATGAAGGCTATAAAGAAAGCAGTAAAATGAAAGCAGTAAATAAAGCAGAAAATTGCGAGTCCCGACTCAAGCGAGTGTGTGGAGAAGAAAGCACGCACTCTACTTAATTGAAAACGCACACACACACTCTAAATAAATGAAAACACGCACACAAAGTTTCCTACTCAAGTGAGTAGGAGAAAAATGAAAACAATAAAAAGACAAGTCCCACTCAAATGAGTGGGCGGGAAATGAAAGCAATGTGCCATTTAACTCTTAACGAGTAGGCAGAAATAAATGCATACGCACACACGCAGTATACAGAAATGAAATAAAGCTATAAAACTAACTCATACACGCACGCACACTTGCAAAAAAATAGGAAAAACAAAGTGCTCTAAAAATTAAAACAACTGCATTTCTACGGTTAGAATGCGGTAGAAATGCATAAAAAGAGAAAATAAAAATTAAACGGAGCGAAAAGTTTTGCAAATAAACGCAAAATAAAAATGCTCGAAAAATTAAAACAACTATATTTTCATCTTATATTTTCATAAAAACTCCTAAAAAGTGAAAATAAAACTAAAAAAGACGAAAAGTTTTACATTCCTAAGAGCCAAAGTTAAAGAAAATTGAAAATAACACTTTTTTGGGTGTTTTTATAAAGCCTTAAGAATGAAAATAGTAAAAAGAAAGAAAAAGCTAAACCTAAACATCCTACATGAAAATTAAATCGGCGGCATAACGGCTAGAAATGCGGATAAATTCCTAACTAAACTAAGTTATAAAAGCTAAAAAGAAACATAAAAAGAAAAGCACAAAGAAGGAACGAAAAATCACTTTGGGTAGGCACATTCAAAAGGATTTTCATACAATACAAAGAGAAGAAAATTGCATATTTTATTAAAATCTAAGTGATTACATTAAAGCTAAACTGAGAAAGCTAATACAAACTAAGAGAGAGAGAGGGGGAGAAATTCCCTTACATAGTATGAGAAGCCATTCTGGCAGCACCTACCCTAAGGAATTTGGACCAAAAAGTGGACAAGAAAAGCTTTCTGAAAGCTTTTATTTATAGACAAATTTTCGGCCTTGACACGCCCTAGTCACGGGCGTGACAAGGGGCGTGTCGGTCAGTTGCATGTTTGACTTCGCGAAATCCAGTAGTTGGCTTCGTTCTGGAAGGTTCGGGAAGTGACACGTGTCTGTCACGGGCGTGACAGGTGTCAGTCACGGGCGTGATAGGAGGGCGTGACTTTACTGTTCAGCTGAATCGATCCGTCGATTTGACGACAAAGTGGACTTCAGGGAGCTCCACGTGGCAGTCACGGGCATGACACGGGGCATGACGGGGGCATGTCGAGCTAGCTGGCAGTTCTGATGTCAGCAGCATTGAGTGTTTAAAAGCGTTGAGTGTCGACATCGACACGGGTGTGACGGGCTTGGACAAGGGCGTGACATGATGGCGTTGAGTGTTGAACAGTAAAATCATTGAGTGTCGACTGGCCGAAGGCGTTGAGTGCCTTACACGGGCGTGTCGGGAGGTGACACGGGCGTGACAGGTCAAATTTTGACTTTTTCTGAAATTTTTCAGAAAACAAAAATAAAGTTAGGATAAAATTTACAAAAAAGAAACATTTTATTAAAGAAAAATAACAAAAAATAGCTAAAACATTCTAAAACTACTTAAATAAAATACTAAAAAATGCGTATATTTACAACTCATCACGTGTCATCATCTCAACCTTGACACCAAGGTCCGTCCCATTCAATAAAAGAAGAGGACCATCGCTTCCAAGATGGTCAGGCCCATCAGAGAGGAAGTGGAGAAGCTTCTCCAGGGAGGGTTTATATCTGCAAATAGGTATCCAGGGTGGGTAAGCAATGTTGTAATGGTGAAAAAAGGGGAGGGAAAGTGGAGAATGAGTATCGATTTATCTCTTTTGAATAAAGCATGCCCTAAGGATTATTACCCTCCGCCTCGAATCGACGTGCTGGTCGATTTAGTCGTCGGTTTTCCACTAATATGTTTTTTAGATGCCTTTTCAGGGTACCACCAAATACGCATGCACCCACCGGACATCAAGGATGCAACTTTAGTCACAGAGGATGGGTGTTTCAGCTATAATATGATGCCCTTCGGGTTGAAGAACACGGGGGAAACCTACCAGAGGATGATGGACCGGGTATTCCAGGAACAGAAGGGGCGGAACCTCAAGGGCTACGTAGACGACCTGATGATTAAGAGTCGGTATCTCGAGTCCCACATTTTGGATCTATAGGAAACCTTTGGAACCTTAAGGAAGTATAAGATGAGGCTCAACCCTCTAAAATTTATATTCGGGGCCAGCAGGGAATGTTTTTAGGACTCCTCCTCACCCCATCAGCAGTGGAACCTAATCCGGACAAAGTAAAAGCGATCTTGGAGTTGGAATCTCCGAAGGATGCAAAGGAGGTCCAACGTCTCACAAATAAGTTGGCGGGGATGAGCAGGTTCCTTTCTAGGGCGGGAGAGAGGTGCTCCCCCTTCTTTCGAACTCTGAGGGGAGGGAAGAAATTTTAATGGACCTCTGAATGTGAGAGGGCCTTTCTAGCTTTGAAGAAACAGCTCACCTAGACGCCGCTACTTCAAGGGTCGCGAGAGGGAGATAGTTTGTTCCTTTATTTTGGAGTAGGGACGGGGGCTGTAAGTTCGGTACTCGTACGAGAAGAGGGTAAAAAGAAGTTCCCAATATATTACGTAAGCAGGGTCCTCAAAAAGGCAGAGCTAAAATACCCTATCCTTGAAAAGCTAGTCTTGCCCTCATCATTTTAGCCCGGAAGCTCAGGCCGTACTTCCAAGCCCATTCCATCCAGGTCATGATTGATCACCCTCTCTAACGCATTTTAGATGGGGTGGAGCATTCAGGGAGGTTAGCTAAGTGGTCGATAGAGCTCAGTGAGTTCGACCACGCCTTCATCACTCGGGTGGCCATCAATGCGCAGGTGGTAGTAGATTTCTTGGCGGATTACGTGGTCGGGGTCAAGGAGACGGATGCGCCTCCAGTGGTGGTTTGGGAAATGCTCGTGGATGGGGCCCCGGGAAGATGTTTGTTCAGAGGAGGGGTGATCTTAATGAGTCCCGAGGGGACCAGGATCGAGCAGGCTGTGAAGATCCATTTCGCCCTCACAAACAATCAAGCAGAGTATGAAGCCATCATTGCAGGGCTCAGGCTGGCTCGTGAACTTTGCATACAGGATGTCAGGTTCTCCACGGATTCTATGTTGGTCGTGGGGCATATCAACATGGAATTTGAAGTGAGGGAGCCCACCCTCCAATTATACAAAGTAAAGGCAAAGTGTATCATCGGGCAGTTCCGCAGCTTCTCAATTCGACATATTAAAAGGGAGGAAAATACTCGGGCGAACCTGCTCACTAAACATTGCACTCAGGCCAGAGGGACTATGATGGAGCTCTTTAGGCCTTCCATAGAGTAGGGAGAATAGATGGAGGTTGACCAAGAGGGGTCCTGGATGGACCCATTTGTGACCTTTTTGACATCAGGATGTCTACCTGAAGGGGACCTTGAGAGGAAGCGGGTCAGGTACAAGTCGGCGTATTACCTGTTTAAAGAAGGAATCCTCTACCGAAAGACGTTATTTGGCCTATTAGCTCGGTGCATGTCCGAGACAGAGGCCTCGAGGGTACTGGAAGAAGTTCACTCGGGAGAATGCGAAAGCTATTTATGGAGTCGGACCCTGGAAGGGAGGGTGCTGAGGTAAGGCTACTTCTGGCGTACCCTCAGGAGGGATACTGAAGAATTTGCAAGGAGATATAGAAAATGTCAGGAGTTCTCTCCCCTTCAACACCTCCCAGCTCAGAGATTGCACACGATTACGACTCCATGGCCCTTCGCCATATGGGGTTTAGACCTTGTGGGCCAAATTCCCCAAGCTAGTTGCCAGAGGAAGTTCCTGCTGGTCATGGTGGATTACTTTTCTAAGTGGTTAGAAGTGAAGGCATTGGAAAATGTGACGTCGCAGGTAGTCAAAAACTTTGTGTGGGGAGAGATCGTCTACCGGCATGGGCTCCTATTGGCTATTGTTACGGATAACGGACCACAATTCGCTAGTAAAGAATTTGTAGACTTCTGTGTCCAGCTTTTCATAGATCTTCAGTACGCCTCGGTTCATCACTGCCGAAGCAATGGACAGGTGGAAGTTGCGAACAAGATCATCGTGAACCTCTTGAAGAAAAAGGTAGAAAACTTGAGGGGAAGTTAGGTGGAGCAGCTCCCCTCCATTCTATGGGCTCTGAGGACTACACCAAATACCGCCACTGGAGAGACGCCATTCAAACTTTCCCATGGCTCGGAGGCCGTCATACCTGTAGAGTTCGAGGTTGAATCCCTAGGGTGGCAGCATGAAGGAGGGGATATAAAGGGTGGTAAGAGGAAAATGAAGAGGAGAAGAGGCTCTCTCGACCTAGTAGGGGAGCTTAGGGTGCTAGCGTCAATCCGGCAGGAGGAAGTCAAACGATGAATGTCCAAGTACTTCGATAAGCTAATCAGGATCAAGCAGTTCCAGAAGGAGGACTTGGTACTCAAGAAGGTAGATACCACAGGCAGGGGGGCCTCCGTGGGGAAGCTCAACCGCAACTGGGAGGGTCCCTTTATAATAAAGGAGGTCTTGAAGTTAGGAGGGTACAACCTCCAGGATGTGGATGGTATACCCCTTGATTGCTCCCGAAACGGCGATGATCTGAAGCGATTCTACGCCTAAGGTTGTCCTTTTTATAATTATTGATCATGTCTCTAATGTTCTTACTATTTGTAAGCGTGGCGCGATTCCCGAATACAATGCATTTCTATGTGGTTTTCTTCATGTGATGAGATTAGTGTGGTTTAGGAGAGGAGACCCCGAGAAGACCAGCTAACCAGGCTCTCATCAAGCTGGCAGGGTTGTAGGCTCACTTGGTGGTTGGAGATTTGTTGAGGAGAGGATACCCCAAAAAACCCACTGAATAGGCTCTCATCAAGCTGGCAGGGCTATAGGCTCACTCGGTGGTTGGAGTTGGTTAAGGAGAGGAGACCCCGAGAAGACCCGCTGATCAATCTCTATTCAAGCTAGCAGGGATGTAGGCTCACTCAGTGGTTGGAGTTGGTTGAGGAGAGGAGACACCGAGAAGACCCACTGACTAGGCTCTCATCAAGCTGGCAGGGTTGTAGTCTCACTCAGTGGTTGGAGTTGTTTGAGGAGAGGAAACCCCAGAAGACCCGCTAACCAGGCTCTCATCAAGCAGGCAGGGCTGTAGGCTCACACGGTTGTTGGAGTAGTTTGATGAGAGGATACCCCGAGAAGACCCGCTGACCAGGCTCTCATCAAGCTGGCAGGGTTGTAGGATCACTCGGTGGATGGAGTTGTTTGAGGAGAGGAGACCCCGAGAAGACCCACTGACAAGGCTCTCATCAAGCTGGCAGGGCTTTAGGCTCACTCGGCGGTTGGAGTTGTTTGAGGAGAGGACCCCGAGAAGACCCGATGACCAGGCTCTCATCAAGCTGGCAGGGTTTTAGGCTCACTCGGTAGTTTGAGTTGGTTGAGGAGGGGAGACCCCAAGAAGACCCACAGACCAGGCTCTCATCAAGATGGCAGGTCTGTATGCTCACTCGGTGGTTGGAGATGGTTTGGGAGGGGGCCCAAGAAGAACATGTTGACAAGGTCCACCAAGCTGGCTGGGTCGTGAGTAGGTTTAGAGATACAAGTGATGAAATGTCGTAAGGGAAAAATACATATTGGTCGACAGGATAAGGGAGACCCCAGTCATAATGGGTAGGGAAGTTTCCTGCATATGAAAAAAGAGGAGGGGAAATTGACCCCTCGAGGCCAATCGCGCCGGGAGGTATCCGGAAAATAGGTGAGAAGAAGAGAGATGGTCCCATACGTGAGATCGACGGGAGCATGCCGATTCGCGCTCTGGGCAAGGTTTATACTCCTGCAAATACGAGTGGATCTTTAGATTGACTCGCGAATAACCAGAACACAAAGGTAACTTATCTGGGAGCGCGGCACATTACCAGAAAAAATATATACATATCATATCCATTAAATATCATGTCCAGTACAAAATCAGGTCCAGTACAAAAATGAAAGGTACACTGGCAGGATGACAAGAAAATAATAATATCATGTTCTTGAAGCCTTTTACTCCTTCTTGCTGGAGGACGAGCCTCCTTCTCCCTCGCCATAGATCTCAGGTACGAGGTCGCGGGCGGTGACGTCCCCGTAGTCTTCCTTAACGACTCCAATCTCTTTCATCATCTTCAAGATCAACTCGACAGTCCTGATGTTAGCGTCTCGGCAGAGTTCCTCGACCTCCTCATGAGAATAATGAGGAGGAGGTGGGGGAATCGTCGGGCGAGAAGGAGAGGGAGCAGTGTCCCAAAGTTTTGTAATCAGGGACTTCAGGTCTTTTAGCTCCGCCTCCAGCTCCGTTATGCGTGAGTGGAATCAATCCGCCGTCTCGGCATCCTACAGGAACCATTTGTTAAGTCAGTATCGAGTGTGCGGGAAATGAACTGAGTAGGGGAGGAAACTCACCACGCCACCCCAAGCCTTGGCGAGAAGGTTCTCAGCAACAGCTAGCCTCTTCGCGAGATCTCCAAACTTCTCGGGTTCGGCTGCTAGGTTCGCTTCAGTCTCTTTCCAGTTTTGGTTGTTGTAGATCAGACGGTGCGAGAGCCAATGCGAGAGCTCCAAAGTGCGTAGTTGGGAGTGTGCAGCCTTCAGGACTAGGTCTCGCGAGGAGACCTTATCAACAGGATCTGAGACGTGACCGCCGTAAAGGCCAAAGCCCACTGAAAAGGCATGGCCCGTGGGATGGTCCTGCCCTTCCAGGATGGAAGGAGGGTGGAAATTGATACTCGATGTGCCCCCTTGTCCTATATCAGCATCGGATCGTTAGCTGTATCCAGTACTATGGGGGCCATATTAAAGTTCTGATGGGCGGAGGGGGATGGATAACGGGAAGAACCCAACTCGCGAGTTGGGAACCTGGTTGGCTGATACGAGGTGCTAGCATTTTGGACGGGTGGTGCCGCCTCGCCAGCTAGTGAGATGGCTTGGTGAGGAGATTCCTGGGGAGGTGACTAGGGAGACTGAGACCGTAGAGAGTTAGGGCTTAGAGATCACGAAACCACCACCGTCTCCTTGGGGGCCTTCCTCGTCTTCTCTACTGGGAGGGACACCGCCTTCTTCATCTTCATCTTCATCTTTTTTGAGGGGCTGAGGCAAGGCAGGCCAGTACCTTCGGCAAGCCTTTTCTTGAGAGAGGGGGTCAGTGATTCTTTAGCTGCCTCGGCCGCCATGTTGGCGAGAGCGACATATTTAGATGGCTTGAGATTGCTTTTATAGGGAGGATGAGCTGGCACGTTCCACTCTCCTAATAGAGGCGAGAAGGAGTGTTAAAGGCAAGAAACGGCGAGATGAAAATAGTAAATGTGAGACCAAATGGGGGAGAATACCTTCGCTAGGAAGTACGGGGAGGAGGGAGTCGAGGCCACGCCTCAGGAACTAAACCTCAAAGTTCTTTCCGGCGAGGTAGTCGTAGAGGAGCTTGTCCGTGCCACCGACTTGGGGAGTTACGTCGAACACTTCAGCAGGCAAGATGGGCATGAGCGGGATGCCCCCCAAGTTGTCGCGGACAAATACAAAGAGCGTGAGCTAGTGGTAATTTTTGTTGTGCGCCTCACAGACGTTGAGACCTTGCCCCGTGAAGTACGACACCCCGTCATAGTTGCCATGGTAGATGAACAGCTATGGAAGACGGTCAGGATAAACTCGATTCTCTCTCTCCGCATGTAACTAGAAAAGGCGACCAGTACCGAGATGGTGTTGGGGTTTAGTTGTGCGGGAACTGTGCTAAAGTATTTCAGGACCTGTTTTACCTTCGGCCAGAGAGGCAGTCTCAACCTCGCATCAAAGTGCGAGACGGGGAAGGCAAGTTCTCTGGGGTAAAACGTATTGATGGACTCGCCTACTTTAGGGGGACGCGACTCGAATCCCTCCTTCAGGAATTTGCGAGGGAAGGCGTCGTATTCGTTTGTAGAAATACGGCCGGGAGGAAAGTCATGGTCGGTGAATCGCCTCCCACTACGACTGCGTCCCTCACCCTCTTTAACACTATGCTTTCCCATGTTTATGCGAGACAACGGAAGCAAGAGGCGGAGAGGGTCGGCGAGAAAGTCTAAAGTTAGGGTACGAGAAGGCCGAGGGAAAGTCGATACGTGAGATGGACGAAGAACATAGATGAGGGTTGGGGCGCAATGGGGAATGAGAGTGTAATACTAATCCGGGTAAGGGGGTATTTATAGCAAGCCTATTATTTGGAAAAAGGGAATGTACGGGCGGAAAAATCTTTGCAGAGGAAGGGGAAGAGGCGGCCTATTTTTTCTCTCTCCGAACCTCGATTTACGAAGCCCGATGTAAGCCCTCAGCATACGAAGTGGTGGAAAAAGGAAAAAGAATTAGAATTAGAAAATTAAGAAAAACTAGCATAAAAAGTAATTAAGCGTTGTGTTATGATAAATCAAATAGTTATGAAAGAGCAAGTAATTATTACTTTAATAAAACGTTTCATCCTACGCGAGGCGGACAGTGAGTTTGTAGGACACGTAGTTCAGGCAAGACGGCAGCATAGAAAGTATTATTACAAAGTCATGAATAAAGAGAGAGGCGAGACGGGACGGGAGTTCTTCAATTCTTGTGCAACCTCCAACGTCCTCCGTCGCGAGATCTTGTACAGGGAGGCTGGCTGGGGAGGTGAAAAGCACGAGCCGCGTCAACGCCATGGCGCGCGAGATGGAGCTGCTGATTTACCTCGTTAAGAATCTCCTGGGGTCGGTCTCGTTTTTTTCAATATCAACGTCGATCTCTGAAGTCAGGCGGGCGCAGTCCATTTCCAGCCAATCGATCCCATGGTCAACTGCTTGCTTGTCCTTTTCCAACTAATGGATGATGCGCGCGTGCTTCCGAGACATCTCGGCCACCCTGCGCTTCATCTCTATCAGAGCTATAGGGTCGCCCAAATAAGCCTCGATCTCATCTATGGGAGGAGGGGGCAAGACGACCATTTGCCTGGAGTAATCTTCAGCGAGCGAGCCCTCGGCTAGCGAGTCCTCAGCGTGCAAGTTATGTATACTTGCGTAGAAAGAAGAGGGGGTGGAATAGAGATGATCCTGGCAGTAGCATAGAAAATTTATAAGCGGGGGCAGACACCCGAAAAGGGAAGACTCCTTACCAGGACGGCGAGAGGTCCTCGAGGTATTGGAAGGGTCGTCCCTCCTGGCAGCAGCAGTATACGGACGGGTAGATGGATGAGGCGAGACAGACCGTTGGCGGTGTTCGGCGGTGTTGATTCGCATACTCTCAAGGCAATGCGAAGGCGCTAGGTCCTTCTAAAAATAGGCAGTAAATGAGAAGGCGAACGAAGTAGGAATATAGTGAGATCAGTGGCGAGGGTTCTAACCCCTTTTCTCTTAGAGGCGCAGGAGTAGGAGGGATGCGCCTCCCCAGGAAGGTGCGAGAGGGCTCCTCTATAGAGGGGGCAGGATCTGCTGCTTTTGTCTTCTTTGGGTGAGAAGAAGATGACGGTAAGGAGGGTGGAGCACGGGCTGGGATTCTGTTCAGTGCCTCAGCGGTCGCCTTTTTCCTCTGATGCACCGTCGCGATGCGGTCATGGAAAATCTGGCTAGAAGACATGTTGGCAGAGGCTAGAAGGGGACATAATGAAGATGGAAAGGGCCCTCTATAGGGAGGTTGAAATCCCATATTTTTAGGTTCAGGTAGGGGGCCTACCAAAAGATTCCGTCAAAAGTTCACTTTAATGACACGAACCTCGGTTGGACTTTCTTTCTGAGCTTGAGATAACCTCGAAAAGAGCATGGATTGTGTACAACCTCAGGCTCGCAGGAGCAGAAGGCTCAAGGAAGAGAGGCAAGAAAGAGTTTTAAGGAGAAGGATGTTTAACTAGGCGAGATGGCCTAAGAAATAATCGACACACTAGGCGAGTAGATCCCAGGGAAAGGGCCACTCGCACGGCGAAAGTGGCCCAGGAAAGAGGTGCCCAGGCAAGAGCTGTGCAATGGTCTGGGTGAGCGAATGCCAGGGAAGGGGGCACTCGCAAGTCAAGGGTCGACTTGCTAGGCAAGAGGGCTCTAGGGGGAGCTCTCGCCCATGAGACGATGCTCTCGCCCAGTGCCGGTTTAGTGAGTGGCCTAGTACTTGTTCGGTGTTCAGTCAGAGGCCAGTTCAGGTAGAGATGGGTTTATCTTTTTAGCCCCATGGGATTTTACACTTTTACCCTGGGTGGTCTGCGTATAACTCTTCGGAACAGCAGAGTTTTGATGTTGGCAGACCAAACTGACGGTATTCTGGTAATTTCAGGTCGGTTCAGTTTGGTTATTGGCAGTTCAGGTTCAGAGGCCTATAAATAGACTGATAAGGTGCCTTGTAGAATCTTGTTTTGGACCCTTCTTCTCTTCCACTAAGGCACCTAGCTCAGCATTGGCTAGGTAGGGGATGAATTTCCGATTCTTCCGGGTAAGAGGTGGGACCTCCGAGCTGAAGCCCACGGTCTATTACTTCGAGAGTCTTGTCAGGATAGAGATCCACGGAGATTAAGTGTGAGCTGCAATTTTAGATCCGAGCTTTACGAGGGACCGACTTTGTTGGTTCCAATAATTATAATGATAAATCTTTAATACTTAACAAAAAAAACAAAATTACAAAACAGTGATTCTAACTATAGTTAAAGATGAACCAACAAAGAAATACCTTATCCTATAGATTTAAGTTTTTGAACCAATATAAGCATTTCACTAAAAAAAATTATTTGGACAACAAAGAGGTACCTTCTCAATGGTATAAATAATAAATTACAACATTTAATTTGGTCATGATCGAGAAGCTGAAGCATCCAAGGGAGAAAGAAGAATATATTGTGAAACAAAAAAATTTAAAGAGCTAATCTATGGTATATTATCTAAACCCAAGGTTGAATCAAAAAGAGACCATTTTAGATCACTGTCATGAAGAAGAGATCAATTTACTTACGAATGACTGGATCGGGGCCTTTCGGGGAAGGGAGAGGCAAGGAACTTGCATGTCATAGAAGGGAGAAAAAAAATCTTCAAATCCCAAATCAGAAGAGGGGTTGGGCTGGCGACGAAGATGCAGGACGAGGAACTTGCATGCCGAGGCCGATCAATCGTGAGGGAAAGGGCCGACGGCTAGTAGAATGGAGAGTTGCGGGGGGGGGGGGGGGGGGGGGGGGTTGTCATTAGGAGGAAAGGGCGAGTCTCGAGGGCCAGTCAGTCGGCGGTCGGCAGAAACATCGAGTTATGGTTGATGGAAATTGGGGAAAATGGCAGAATATTGAGGGTTTTAGGTAGGTTAGAATTAAGCGGGGAAGATGCAGGCCTATGCATCTAGATGTGATGAGGAAATTAATTGCCCGCTTAATTAATAAACTGCCACCTAATTAATAAACTTCCGCCTAATTAATAAACTGCTGCCTAATTAATAAACTGCCACCCAATTATACAACCATCTTAATTAAACTACCATCCTATTAAAATTTAAAAAATGGAGATATGAGCCTGATATTTTCTATGCCCGACTCATTCCCGTCGCGATCCCAAGTGTTTTCCCGCACTAATTAAAATATATTTTTTGTAAAAAAAACATCAATAGCTATAATTTTCAACAAAATGTCGCCAATATCAAAACAGATCAGAGCGTCGCTACGGTGGATGTTGAAGTCGAAGTAGGCGAAGCAGTGACAAATTGAAGTCGGCAAAGAAGTGATGGATCGAAGCGTCGGCAAGAACCGGTGACTTCGGGCGAGGTGTAATAAGAAGCGTAGTGCAGGGTGACTCCGCCGTTGATTAGGGTTGTTGTCGAGGTGCAGGGAATGTTGATGGCTCAATTAATTGCGTAGATTTGTCGGCTACAGAATCCAGGGATGATAGGGGAGGCTCTGTGTGGAATGAGGAAGAGAGGGTTTAGGTAATGAAAATTGGTATGAGGGGTTTTCATGGTTTTAGGTTAGATATATATGGAGTGGGAGCATGTGGGGGTGGTTTTAGGATTGATGATATAAACGAATTAGGATTAAGGACGAAAAATAAAAACAATTTATAAAATTAGCCTGACAAAAATTAATATTAACGAGTTTTAGGTTAGATATTAACGTGCTCAAAATTTTATCGTCATGTTTTGCCGCTCATAATGAATAAAATTGGAGGGAAAATTATTAAACACGTTTTTGTATGAAAAACGTTGCAAAAACTAAAAACATTTTCAACGTTTAAACAAACGCAGCCAAAAAAACAGTGTTAATGCCCATATTTGTTGTAGTGATCATGAGTATATGAATGATTTCATTTGAAAATTCTCCCACTTTGGTATTGTTAAAAGATAGACCAGAGTGGTGCGGAAGCTAAAGAAGGAAAAACACAAAGTAGAAATCAAAGATAGTACATGTGAGCAATGTATAGTAAAGAAAGAAATGAGTAAACACTAACATTGGCAATGTTCATCCAGTTATATCACAGATACATACACTAGTGAAGATTATGTTTTGAAAAAGTTTTAGTCCAATTCTCATAAGAAGAATTTTTTGAGAAGATAATGTTGTGTACATGTATTATGGTGTCGGAAAACACTAATGCAACCCTTACAAATACATGAACACGGGGAATGTAAAAAAAACAACATAACATAGAGTTGGACATGATAAACTATACTTGTACCCAAGAATGCAGAGCACATAAAAAATTTATCCAGTTAAAGAATTTCGCAAGACACTTTACAATTCTTTCCAAGGTGCTCAACCACACAATGCTTATGAAGACTTATCAGGAGGGTAAGTAGTACTTGGTGATGGTTCCTTATCAGCCCTTTATTAATTTTGTTTTGTTTGTTGAAACACATCACCAAAGGTGTGCACTCTTTGTGACCATATATATTTTTTGTTTAACCTTTGTTTTTTTTGTTAGGCTGGACAAAGGAGTCTGAATTCAATTGTGAGAGCATACAGGATAATCAAATATTAGTTGTGCAATGTAGAACCAGGATAAAGCATTAGCAGGAATATGTTATTCTAGCGGTTATGGTAGAACATTCACAATTCATAGAAGAAGTAAGCTGAACGCATATGAAGATTTTCATAACCATGAGTGAAAGAATATTAGCATAACTAAAAGATTTCTCATACTTAGAGGCATGGGAAAACAATTTCACGAATTTAAAAGCAGTAGCACTTAAGTATGTAGAAATGATATACGAAGGTTGAACTATGGAACAAAGCTATTAGAAACACAAATATAAACAATACACAATAAACCATGCCTAATCCTGAGTAAGGAAGAAAAATAGGTGGAATAGTGAATTTTTCACTTTCGGATGGTGATACCGGGTATCGCCGATCGACGATAGTGCAAAAAATATATAAACTTGTCCAATTAGGTCAAAGGCATCAATTCCAGTAGTTTTTCCTGAAGACTATCGCGGAAGTCGAAGTGGACGACGGCGAAAACCTAGGACCAAGGAAAGGATCTTGCATTTTTGTTTTGATTCTTTAGATTATTTGGATCTATTTGTTTGTAAAGTTTATCATGGAATCCATGATGAGAAATTTTCCATGTTTTGAAGGATGTATTGACCATGATGAGGGTTTGGTGAAAAATTTGTATCTTTTTGAAGGAATAGTCTTGAGATCTAAGTGTGTAGGGAAATGTTTGCATATGTTTTAGTAATTTGAAAAACAATCCTCAACATAGAACTAATGGTCATGATGAATGGTTTAGGGAAGTAGGGTTAAAGAGTAAGATGATGAATAATGTAGAAAAGGAATTTTTTTAAGTAATCATGATAGATTTTTGAAAAAAAAATTGTAAAAACTTCACATCTGGTAGCTAAAGTTAGGTAAAACCCAGATCTAGAGTCAGAAATGTAGCAAGAGAAATTTTCCGCTATCGCTGGGCGATAGTGGGTGTCATCGTATGGCGATACTAAAAAAAACATGAATTCGTTTGTTGTTTTTTTTAAAAATAATATTTTTATCTACATCAATGGCTTCCAATTCTAAAGCCCACAGAAGCACTGACAGTGATTCATATGCCTCCTATCAAACATTTCCTTGGATAGAAAATGCTAACATAGGGATTCGACGGGTGATCAAATTCGATCCTACTCCACATGGACATATCCATAACCTGTCGGCAATGGATGGGATAATGTCTATCATTATCTTGGATGCATTTTCCTCCGTATTAAATAGGGAGTTCTATAGCTATCTCAAAGATCCGCAGTTCACGGAACTGAATGGTGGAGTATGATCAAGAATACAAGGACAAATAGTAGAGATAACCCTCTATGACCTTAGAGAGGAATTTGGATTAATAGAGCATGAAAATTCCTTATATGTAGTGGAGAAATATCAGAAGGATAGAGATTGGACACTCTTGAATTTAGTTTTACATGGAAATTCCACCAAACGCTTATTCAGATTACGGCCACGCACACATAGGATGCATGACTAGCGCAAGATATATTGAGGCACACTGTCTTACTCAAGTCTGGTGATACACGGAAAATAACGACTCAACTAAGTTATGTTACATACATGATTTTGGAGCGTGAGCCGTTTCACATGGCGGACTTAATCCTATCGATAATACGCTATGCATTTAGGTTAAAGAGCCCTACTTAGAAGAATTTAAACACACTACCACTTGGAGCTATCATCAAACGTATTTCATACAAGACATACACTTGGATAAACCGGGATTTGTACTTCAACGATTGTATTCTCTTTGTATTTTCTACGAGTAGAACACCTTCCATCGGTCGATCAACATGTGGAGGGTCATCATGGAGTAGTGAAGCTGTGTCCACTATCTGTAACCCGCCAATTCCAAGAAGTGGATCGTTGCGAGAAGGGTTGGATGACTTGCGAGAGTCGTTCGAAGAACAAAAGAGGGAAAAGAAAAACATTTTGGGAGTTCAGAAATTTTTTAAGTTTCTGACCAAAAGCCTCAAATTGAAGCCCACTCAATTAGAAATGCAGAATGGGAGAATCCGGTCATGGAGCCTCCCCGTACATCTACTCGCCGAGCACGCCGGATGAGGATAAGTGAGCACAGTTATGCTGATGATCAAGTGACATAAGTGGAGGTGATAGCAGGAATTTCTGAAGGTTTTCGGGGTGACTGGACAAGTTTACGCTATCGACCGACGACAGTAACTATCGCTGACAACAGTGAAGTTTCTCAATTTTTCTAAAAATTATGTGTTGTAATATTATAGGGGACTTAGTATGTGATGTTGCGCTCCTGTAATAGTATGGGACTGAGTATGTGATGTTTAAACTTATGGTTTATGTATTTTTATTTTAGTTCAATAGTCCTGTTCTTAGCAACTTAAAGTGTTTTTCTTGTTTTGCTTACTTTGGCAATTCATTAGTTTGAAATGTCTTGGATTTATAGTTCTAATCTTAATAATGAAAAATGAGAATTTCGAAGTGGTTTTGTGATAATATCGGCAAGCTGTGAATCGGTGCTTATAAAACTGACTTTGATTGAAGTCTATTTTATGTGGTATCTAATGAAATGATGACGTATGTCAATGTGTTTGGACCAAGAATTATGAACTGGATTATATGTTATGTCAATTGCACTTTTATTATCACATTTTAATTCAATTGTTTCATAAATAATTCCAAAGTCTTCTAAAGTTTGCTTCATCCAAAGGGCTTGTGCACAACAACTGTCTAGTGCAATGTACTCGGCCTCAGTGGTGGCTAAGGCAACAGAATTCTATTTCCTACTCGACCATGAAATTAGTGAAGGGCCAAGTAAATGACAGGTGCCATTGGTGATTTTATGATCTAATGAAGAACCAGCATAATCAGAATCAGAAAAACCTTGTAAAATAAATGTATCGTTGTGAGAATACGACAAACCAAACTTAGATGTGCCAATAAGATATCTAAAAATACGTTTAACTGCTTTTAAATGAGACTCTTTGGGATTAGCTTGAAATCTTTCACATAAATATACAGCGAACATAATGTCAGGTCTAGAAGCAGTCAAATATAACAGTGATCCTATCATCCCTTTATATAGTGTATGATCTATGGATATTACATTTTCATCCTTTCCTAACTTTAATGAGACACTCATGGGGGTATTCGCTTGTTTTAGATTTTCAAATCCAAGTCTTTTTAAAACATCATAAATATAGTTAGATATACAAATTAAAATTCCATCATGCTTTTGAGTAATTTGAAAACCAATAAAAAAAGTGAGTTCGCCTACCATGCCCATTTCAAATTTATTTTTCATAATTTCGATAACATTATCACATAATTTTTCATTTACAGATCCAAAAATAATATCATCAACATATATTTGTAAAACTATAAGATCATCATGAGTATGTTTAACAAATTGAGTACAGTCAGCACTACCCATTTTGTAATCATTTTTTAATAAATAAACACTCAATCTATCATACCATGCTCGGGGTGCTCGTTTCAAACCATAAAGACTTTTTCTTATTTAAAAATATGATCAGGAAATTTAACATCAACAAAGCCTGGAGGTTGTTCTACATAAACCTCTCCTAAATAGCTAAAAGCTAGACTCGTACCATGTTAGGGGTGCTACGAGTCTAGCTTTGTTCTGATGGAGGTTACCTCAGTGTCGCTCTCGACACTGCTCTCGTCATTATATGATGAAACGCTCTTTCCCATCAAGCACATGTTGGCCTCCTCTTCAGTTTCTGATCCTAAACTGCTTTAACCCTTAGAAGTGGGTTCATCCCACGTTTCTGCCTTCAAAACTTTCTTCTTATCTTTCTTTCTATACCGCTTATCCGTCAGCTCTTTCAGATACTTTGGGCACTTACTCTTTATGTAGTCAATTATCCTGCAATGATAGCACTCAGGTGATGGTCTATCTTCGTCATCCTCTCCATCAGCTTGGTCTTTCTTATACCCAGATTGTTGCTCCTTGAAAAATTTCCTGAAAGAATTTCTTCTTTCAGGATTTATCATGAACTTCCTGAACTTCTTCACAAACTGGTTCTCTTCATCTCCATCGTTACTATCATCGGACTCACTTTCCTCTTCCTTCTTGGACTTTATTGCCAAATCTTTCTTTCTTGGCTCCAGGCTATAGTCTTATTGTTGAATCCTCAACTCCACTTCATGGGTTTTTAAGTTGCCTATTAGACTCTCTATTTGGAGAGACTTTAGATCATCTGACTCCGAGATGGCAGTCACCTATGGATTGAACATTAGGGGAATCAATCTAAGAATTTTTCTCACCAAATCTCTATTTATGAAAGTCTTTCTTAGAATCCTTGTTTAACATCCCAATCTAACTAGACCCCTGGAAGTGGTTTTGTCATAACAGAACCCTAGGAAACCCAGGAATTGAAGTTAATCGACCAAGATTTCGAGTCAAGGTGTGGTCGTGCCCGTGACCGACTCGTCATGCCCGTGACCTTGTGCGTGACCCCTTCGACGATCGTCGACCTCAGAAAGATTATCAGTGAGCTCAGATATTTCAACACGAGCACAGCACGCCCGTGAGCGATCTGTCACGCCCCTTCGACTACGGCGTTGAGTGAGCTTAGCTCACTCAACTCCATAAGCTGAATGAAGTGGAGTGCACTGACTGCACTCAACGCCATATGGTGTCGTCTGGTTGGCATTGAGTGAGCTGAGCTTGTTGCGCGCTAGGGTTCAAAGAAAATAAACGCAACCGAACTAGCAACCCAATGAGGCAAGTATACCTATCGAATTGTAGCTAGGGGACACAAGTGTCGCATTGAAATCCGGGAACTGTTGGCTATGCTTACTCACACGAACGCTATTATCTTATCGACGAAAAAAACTAGGGTTTTAGAAAATCTAAGTGCAAGGGAGAAAGTAAAGCTATACTAGAAAGAGAAACACCACAATTAAGTAAAGCTATTAAGTAACACGATTACTATGAAGGGTAGAAAATATGAAATGGAAATGCACTCGATCAAGATTCACCTCGGCTAAAGACGATTAAGAAAATGCGATAAAAATCTAAACTTAATAGGATAAAGGTCCTTGACCGTGGAGTTTCCCAAAGCTTGAACACGCTTCTCTCGAAGTCGTGCCCAACTGAGTTTAGGAAGGTCCGACCGACTCTCGTCTAAATCGGAGGCCTAAAACTCGCTTTATGCGCTGAACCCCACTATTGGATTTTACTCCAATCCGGGAGATTTGGACTTCTGCCTCTCTCGAGGGGTGCGTACAACTCCCTTTACTCTTGAATGCTCACTTCATTCTTTCGGCCTCTCGGCTAGCCCAGAATGAAAGCTAAGGCGGAGGGTATATATCGATAATATACCTCCAACCCGTGATTAATAAAGAGTAATTCAAGGCCCTAACCTAAAAAGAAAACATTAATTAAAACATCACAACATAATCGCTCTAACCTCGGATCATCAAGATCGAGTACAAGGAGGATTAGTTAATCATAATGGAGTGGAGGAGGGGAGATGAGTAGAAAAGCATAAAAAGGAACACAAGTAAAGGAAGAACACTTTTATTAATGAAAAAAAAGGCAAGTTACACTATTGAAATTGAAATTAAAAGTGCATGAAAATTAAATCCTATTCTAGCCCTACAATTAGCACTAAGCAAGAGCAAAATTACAATAAAAGCTAGAACAAACAAAGATTAAACTAGGGTTAAATAAAAATTACAAAGAGAGAGAGAGAGAGAGAGAGAAAGCATAAAAAAACTCAAGAACCAAAGGGGCAGCACCTCCCCCTCTCAACCAAAGCTTGCTGAAATGGAGAGGGGGGGTCTCAATTTATAGAATTTTTTCTCGGGTTGGTCACGCCCTCAGACACGCCCTAGGGGGGGCGTGTTAGGGGGCGTGACAATATTATGTTGACCTCGGGCTCTGGATTCTGGCGGGAGGGATTATTGCTTCAGTATGTCGGTGGTCACGCCCTAGGTCACACCCGTGACAGGGGGGCGTGAAAGGCACGTCATGTCCAAATCATTGGTCGGAAATCCGTCAGTCACCGAAAAAGGAGGGTGTCACGCCCATGTCACGGGCGTGACATGGGGTGTGACAGTACTGTATGCGTGCTGTGGAGAAACGACATTTAATGCGACGGCAGGCTTTGCGGCAGAGGGCGACACGCCCATAGTCACGCCTGGTGACACGCCCAGGGAGGGCGTGTCAGGGGGCGTGACAGCGGTTTTGACCGTTTTTCTATCCCTTCCAGCAGGAGTCCTCGGGATCGGGTGACACGCCCTAGGTCACGCCCAGGGAGGGCGTGATAGGGGGGCGTGTCAGGTCATTTTGGACAATTTTGTGGAAACCTGCAAAAAGACAAGAAAAAGTCAGCGGCAATAATATTTACATAAAAATGATACAAATAAAGTAATAATAGACATGATTTGTACACTATAAAATAGAAAATACGATAATAGTTTAGGCTACAAAACGTATTATCAAATTCCCCCAAGCTTAAGCTTTGCTTGTCCCCAAGCAAAAATATAAAAACTAGATATTTATAAAAAGGACTAATCAAAAAGTTCTAATTATGCCTACACAAGTATTATGCGAAATTCTTAGTAGGGAAAAGGTGAAATGTAAGTCTAAAACAATTATTTAGGTATGGTAAAACTTTTATAAACTTTACTCAATAAAAACAAATCATCCAAAATTTTAACGAGATTTTTTTAAATAGACTTAAGCAAAGCAACGAAAATGAAAAACACGCATTGAGTTGTTACTAGATCCAAGCAACGCATTATAATTATATCAATTTAATTAACAAAAATCTAGGTTTAAATCCAAAACTAAAACTGATTTACTTTTCTTCTTTTCTTAGTTGTTAAATAAAAATCAAAAAGCGTGAATCAAAAGGACTTAAATAGGACAGAAACGTTGGCTTAGGAAAATGATTAGGAGTGGAATTCAAAGATAAACGTGAAGGTTTAAAATCACACTAAACCAAAGCAAAGAGTTTCAAAAACTTTCATAACAAGATAAATACACTTTTTTTCTTTTTCTTCCTTTTTTTCTTTCTTTTTTTTCAAAACAAAGGCCATAAATATTTTTATTTTCCTTTTGAATTGGCCAAACAGAAATGAACATCACTTTTGAGCATACTTTTTTTTCAAAATCTTTCTCCCACAAAAATCACAAAATATCCTATCAAAATCGTCAAACTAATTTATGAAACTCAAAAAGGCTTGTGTGATTCGATAGGTTGGAAATTTTGGCTTTGGTGAAACTGAAATGAAGGGAGGAGCTATCAAATGTAATCGGAAAAAGGCTCAAAAACGGCTAACTAGTGGTAAAAGTTTTTAGGTTGGCAGGAAAGCTCAAACGAAAACAAAAACGGCCTAAATCCTTTTCACGCTTTTGAATTTATTTAAAACAATGGTTTGAAAAATTTTAAAAAGCGAGTCCTAGATAATAAAAGAAGATTGATGAAATTAACTTGAAAATAGAAATAATAGGTGACTTGGATCGTTCACATCTACTACGTTATTCAAAAGTTGACTTTACAAAAATTATTCAAAAACGAAAAAGAAAATAGTGGATGATGAATTTTTGAGAAAGTAATGGAAATAAAAAACAAAAAATCATAATAGAAATGCGAGTTTTAGAAAAATATTTCACCTTAACATGCTACCGTGAATTAGAAACACAGCATGGCCAACATTTTACTTGTGAAACATAATTAAAAAGAACGATTAGAAATATTATAATTAACTAAGTTGTTTATAGGAGATTTTGAGTAAAACAAAACTAAAAACTAGGGGTACTATTGAAATACCAAAATGTCTAAACTATTCAAAAACACATATATTTTTTTTAATTTAATTTTGTGAAATATTCTCTTTTTTTGGATTTTGGATTTTTTTCTCTTTTTTTTGGTATTTTAAGATATTCATTTTTTTTTGGAAATATTTACAATATATACAAAAAGAAGATTATTTACACTACGCAAAAATGAAGGAGGAAATCCTCCCCCAAGCTTAAAACAGACATTGTCCGCAATGGCTAAAGAAGGGGATTGGAGAAGGAGAGAAAAATAAAGTACAGAATTGAAAGACAGAATTGAAATACAGGTACTTCCCTGGATTTATTTGCTGCGAAAGCTGAGTGATGCCGCCCCCCCCCCCGAATGTCTTCTTTGGACTTCGTGATAGATTCAGCAATGTTGGAGCAGGCGATCGCAGAAGCTTCAGCTTGTCGGAGCCGTCCGAGGAAAAAATTGTAAAATAAAGAAAACAGAAAAAGATAACTTGGGTTGCCTCCCAAGAGCGCCCTTTGTTTAAAACGTCGTTGAGCTCGACGCATCAAAAAAATAATATTGTGCAAAAATATTGTTGTCCCGAAATAAAATTTTTTTTAGCAAAAAAAAATAAAAAAAAAATAAAAGTTCAAGATTAGAGTTCGTGAAGCAGAAACTTAATAATGTTTGGACTGACATCATCATCACCAGAGAAATACAGTTTCAGACGCTGACCATTCACTTTGAAATTACCCTTATCAGGGTGAGAAATTAAAACAGTTCCATAAGGAAATACTTCTAAAACAGAAAACGGGCCAGACCAGCGAGATTTTAATTTGCCCGGAAATAAACGTAAACGAGAATTATATAAAAGGACTTGGTCGCCCGGCTTAAAGTTTTTAGGGTGCCTTAAATGTTTATCGTGTAAACGCTTCGTCCGCTCTTTATAAAGTTTATTATTTTCATAAGCATAAGAGCGCCACTCATCGAGTTCATTTAGTTGAAATTTTCGAAGGTCACCGACTGAGTGGGGATCGAAGTTTAAAAATTTTAAGGCTCAAAAGGCGCGGTGTTCTAACTCTACGGGCAGATGGCACGATTTTCCATAGACCAGCCGATACGGCGTACATCCGAGGGCGGTTTTGTACGCTGTTCGGTAGGCCCATAGAGCATCGTCAAGTTTGGTTGACCAGTCTTTTCTAGAAGTTGAAACAGTCTTTTCTAATATTCTTTTTATTTCTCTATTAACTACTTCGACTTGACCGTTAGTTTGGTGGTGGTAGGCAGTGGAAAGCTTATGTGTAACGCCGTATTTGGTAAGGATTTTTGAAAATTGTGCATTACAGAAATGGGAACCCCTATCGCTAATGATTGCGCGTGGCGTATCGAATCTAGAAAATAATCTTTTTAGAAACGTGACTACAACTCGGGAGTTGTTCGTCGGAAGAGCTTGGGCCTCAGCCCATCGTGAAACATAATCAACAGCAACTAAAATATATTTGTTTCCGACGCTAGAAGGAAGGGGGCCAACAAAATCAATTACCCAGAGGTCGAAAATTTCGCACTCTAAGAAATAATTTTGCGGCATTTCATTTTTATTAGAGATGTTGCCTGACCGTTGGCAACTATCACACCTGCTCACAAAGGCTTGCGCGTCCTTAAATAGGCTAGGCTAGTAAAAACCCGCGCAAAGCACCTTATGAGCGGTGCGAGCAGCTTGATAGTGCCCACCTGTCGGACCTTCATGCAAATGTTTTAGAATATCAATTCCTTCATCAAAAGAAACACATCTCCTTATCACTTGATCCACACAAATTTTGAAAAGATGTGAGTCTTCCCAAAAGTAGTTCTTCAGCTCAGAAAAGAATTTCTTCTTTTGCTGAGAGGAGAACTCTTTTAAGAGCACCCGGGCCACTAGATAGTTGGCGATGTGCGTGAACCAAGGAGAAGTAGATGTATTAACTAAAAGCACTTCTCATCAGGAAAATAGTCATTAAAAGATTTTTCATTTAATTTTTCTATAAAGGGGTTATCTAATCTGGATAGATGGTCGGCGACCAAGTTCTCGGCTCCTCGCTTATCACGGATCTCTAAGTCAAACACCTGGAGGAGTAAGACCCAGCAAATCAAGCGAGGCTTGGCATCCGTTTTGGCAAGAAGGTACTTAAGGGCCGAGTGGTCCGTAAAAACAATGATTTTTGAAAGTGTAATGTAAGGGCGGAATTTATCAAACGCAAATACTACAGCTAAGAGCTCCTTCTCGGTTGTGGTGTAATTTTCCTGTGCAGATGTGAGGGTTTTACTAGCGTAATAGATGGGGTGGAAGTTTTAGATATGCGTTGACCTAATACGGCCCCCACCGCAAAACTACTCGCATCGCACATAATCTCGAAAGGAAGGTCCCACACCGGAGCTATCATAATCGGTGCGTTAATTAACTTTTCTTTAATTGATTCAAAGGCAGAAATACAAGAGTCATCAAAAATGAATGGAGCGTCTTTTTCTAAGAGATGGGTGAGGGGCTTTGTGATCTTGGAGAAGTCCTTTATAAAATGACGATAAAAACCAGCGTGGCCTAGGAAACTTCTTATAGCTTTTATGTTTGTAGGCGGCGGCAACTTCTCAATAACTTCTATCTTGGAAACGTCTATCTCAATTCCTTTAGCAGAAATTTTATGACCCAAAACTAACCCTTCCCTCACCATAAAATGGCATTTTTCCCAATTTAGGGCAAGGTTAGTTTCTTCGCATCGTTCTAAGACTTTTTTGAGGTTTTCTAAACATCTATCGAAGGAATCGCCGAACACGGAGAAATCATCCATGAATACCTCCATAATGCTTTCTACGTACTTTTCAAATATTGCGAGCATACATCGCTGGAATGTAGCTGGCGCATTGCACAATCCAAACGGCATTCTTTGGTAAGCGAAGGTGCCGAAGGGACAAGTAAACGTAGTTTTCTCTTGGTCCTTGGGAGAGATGGGTATTTGAAAGTACCACGAGAGGCCATCGAGAAAACAATAAAAGCTATGGCCGGAGAGACGTTCTAAAATCTGGTCGATAAATGGTAAAGGAAAGTGATCCTTGCGGGTGGCGTCATTTAACTTACGGTAATCTATGCACATACGCCAACCCGTCACCGTCCGTGTCGGGATTAATTCATTATTCTCATTACTAACTACGGTTATCCCTCCCTTCTTTGGAACTACCTGAACGGGGCTAACCCACTTACTGTCCGAAATAGGGTAGATAATTCCTGCGTCTAATAGTTTCATAACCTCGCCCTTGACTACTTCTTTCATGTTCGGGTTTATACGGCGCTGAGGTTGGATAGAGTTACAAGAATTATCTTCCATTAAAATTTTATGGTACAGAAAGATGGGCTTATGCCCTTGATATCAGAAATTTGCCAAGCAATAGCCCGACGATGCTTACGTAGAACTAGAAGAAGTTTATCGTTTTGCGTATCCGTGAGGTAGGCCGAAACGATAACTGGTAACTTGGAATCTTTTTCTAAGAAAGCATACTTAAGGTGTTCGGGAAGTTCTTTAAGTTCTAGTGTAGGGGGTTCTTCATAAGAGGATTTTGAGATTCTTTCTTTTTCAAAAATAATATCTTCATAAACTTTTTTATAAGGAACGTAATAAGGGGTGGGTCTAGAAGCCAAGACGGCTTCTTGTAGCGATTCAGTGGGAAGAAAAGAGGAAGAACAAAAATCAGAAAATTCTTTTTCAAACTCAGAAAGACAATAAGAAGATTCATCACTTCCTTGCAATGATTCAGTTGTAAGAGAAGAGGAGCAAAAAGTAGAAAATTCTTTTTCAAAGTTGGAGAGGCAGTAGGAAGAATCATCACTCACGGCGTCTACGAAAAAACATGAGTCATCGTTCGCTAAGGTGTTCTTCATCGAAGGGGTGATAGAAAATGTGACTTCGTCGTCGCCTACTCGAAGAAAGAGCTTACCATTGCTTACGTCAATGATGGCTCGGGAGGTGGCAAGGAAGGGTCGGCCAAGGATCAGGGGAACCTCGACGTCTTCTTCGATGTCCAAAATGACAAAGTCCACCGGGAAGATGAACTTGTCGACTTTCACTAGAACGTCCTCCACTATTCCTAACAGGTACTTGACAGATCTATCGGCTAGCTGGATACTCATACGCGTGGGGTTAAGGCTACCAATCCCTAACTTTTTGAACAACGAAAAGGGCATCAGGTTTATACTCGCGCCTAAGTCGGCTAACGCGTGTTTAACAAAAAGATCACCGAAGACACACGGGATAGAGAAACTACCCGGGTCACTGATTTTCTTCGGCAAACCATTTATTAAAACGGCGGAGCACTCAGCATTTAGCATGACGTGCGAAATATTCTCTAACATCTTCTTGTTTGTGAGGAGGTCTTTAATATATTTGGCGTATTTCGGCATCTGCGAAATAGCCTTGTGGAAGGGATGATTAATGTGGATTTGTTTGAAGATTTCTAAGAAGCGGGAGTACTGATCATCTTGACGTTGTCTATTAAGTTCAGAGGGGTATGGAGGAGTTGAATTTTTTTTGAAGATGGGTGGTGGAGTGAGATTATTTTCTAAAATAGGGGTGATTACTTATTCAGCAGATGGCGGAATTTTTAAAACGGGAGCGGAGCTTTGATTTTTAAAAACGGGAGCGGAGCTTTGATTTTTAGAGGCAGGAGCAGAGCTTTGATTTTTAAAAGCGGAAGCGGAGCTTGCCTCGGGCTCTTCACTTACCATACCGGAGACTTGCTTCCCACTCCGAAGAGTTATAGCTTTCGCTTGCTCTCTCGGGTTGGGTTCGGTATTGGAAGGAAGAGACCCTGCGGGTCGCTCAGAAATTATTTTCGCGAGCTGTCCTACCAGATTTTCTAAACTTTTTACGCTTCCGGTTAAAGTTCTTATGGTAGCGTCATTTGTGGTGATATATTTAGAAAGTAATTCCTCCAAGCTTGGAGGTTTTTGGTAATTTTGAAGAAGTGGTGGTGGTGGTGCAGAAAAATCATTTTGCAGGGGTGGGCGCATCGCATTCGATGGATTACTCCATGAAAAGTTCGGATGATTTCTTAAAGCAGGGTTATAACTATTCGGAAAATTAAAACTAGGCAGATGAAAATTCGCAGCAGAAAAATTATTAAAAGCAGTTCTAGGCATATTATTAACATAATCTAAATGTTCTGGAGTAGGGGTTGCAGATTCCCATACCTGAGAGGCGGAGGCAGCAGTCATCTCCGTTATCTTTTTGCTTAGGATTTCTACTTGTAGAGCGAGCTCGGAGACATTGTCCACTTCATAGATATCTGCAGGCTTGTTCGGGCGGGACCTAGGCACATTCCACTGATAGGTGTTCATGGCCATGTCCTCAAAAAGCTCAAGAGCGGCTTCCGGGGTCTTATGATTTAAAGTACCGCCAGAAGCTGCGTCTATCATTTGCTTCGTGCTTTGATTTAGCCCATTATAAAACGTCTGCACTTGTAACCATACAGGCAGCGCGTGATGTGGGCATCGTCTTAATAATTCTTTAAATCTCTCCCAGGTTTCGTATAGGGTTTCAGAGTCTATTTGTCCGAAGGCAGAGATGTCGTTCTAAGTTTTGCAGTTTTAGCTGGCGGAAAATACTTCGCCAAAAATTTTTCAGTTAATTCATTCCAAGTGGTTATGCTATTTTTCAGAAGTGTGTTCAGCCACTGCTTAGCTTTAGTTCTTAGAGAGAATGGAAAGAGTCTCAGCCTGATCGCATCATTTGTGACACCATTTATCTTGAAGGTGTCGCAAATTTCAAGAAAGCTAGTTATATGTGCGTTTGGATCTTCATCTTGAAGTCCGTCAAATTGCACATATTGCTGCACCATTTGAATTATGCTAGGCTTTAGTTCGAAGTTATTATTTGCTATTGCAGGGCGGACTATACTTGATTCTGTTCCCTCGAGGTTCGGTCGTGCATAATAGGACATAGTCCTTTGCACGGCCTCATCTACGTTGGGTTCTTCCATTCTTAAAGTAGCAAATGACTCGGAGTCCTCAACCGGCACTTGGATAGTAGGACCTTGAAATGGCGATCTTCTCCGAAGAGTACGCTCAATTTCGTGGTCCAAGTCCAAAATAACCGACGAACTCCCGCGGGTCATGCACTAAAAGAACAGAAAAGAAGAAGAGGAAGAGAAAAAGGATAAACTAGAAAAAAGATTAGAAAATTTTTTTTTCTTTTTGAAATAGATTTTTTTTATATATTAACTCCCGAACTTCCCAAGGACTACCCCGTGAAGGGTTCGCAAGGTACTAGACAAGACAGTGGAGCTTAAAGCCCTTTGCCCTTTTCGAGAGAATTAGGTGGCGTAGAAAAATTGTGAGGTTGGTTTCTATTAAGAGCGGTGATAAATTTTTTTGATTTTTAAAATTTTAAAGAAAGAGGATGAGAAAGAGAAGAGATAAAATTAATAGGTTCGTGTTTTCAAGATATCAACGGAAGTTGGTTCCCCGGCAACGGCGCCAAAAACATTGTTGCGCGCTAGGGTTCGAAGAAAATAAACGCAACCAAACTAGCAACCCAATGAGGCAAGTATACCTATCGAATTGTAGCTAGGGGACACAAGTGTCTTATTGAAATCCGGGAACTGTTGGCTATGCTTACTCACACAAACGCTATTATCTTATCGACGAAAAAAACTAGGGTTTTAGAAAATCTAAGTGCAAGGGAGAAAGTAAAGCTATACTAGAAAGAGAAACACCGCAATTAAGTAAAGCTATTAAGTAACATGATTACTATGAAGGGTAGAAAATATGAAATGGAAATGCACTCGATCAAGATTCACCTCGGCTAAAGACGATTAAGAAAATGTGATAAAAATCTAAACTTAATAGGATAAAGGTCCTTGACCGTGGAGATTCCCAAAGCTTGAACATGCTTCTCTCGAAGTCATGCCCAACTGAGTTTAGGAAGGTCCGACCGACTCTCGTCTAAATCGGAGGCCTAAAACTCGCTTTACGCGGTGAACCCCACTATTGGATTTTACTCCAATACGGGAGATTAGGACGTCTGCCTCTCTCGAGGGGTGCGTACAACCCCCTTTACTCTTGAATGCTCACTTCATTCTTTCGGCCTCTCGGCTAGCCAAGAATGAAAGCTAAGGCGGAGGGTATATATCGATAATATACCTCCAACCCATGATTAATTAAGAGTAATTCAAGGCCCTAACCTAAAAAGAAAAGATTAATTAAAACATCATAACATAATCGCTCTAACCTCGGATCATCAAGATCGAGTACAAGGAGGATTAGTTAATCATAATGGAGTGGAGGAGGGGAGATGAGTAGAAAAGCATAAAAAGGAACACAAGTAAAGGAAGAACACTTTTATTAATGAAAAAAAAGGCAAGTTACACTATTGAAATTGAAATTACAAGTGCATGAAAATTAGATCCTATTCTAGCCCTACATTTAGCACTAAGCAAGAGCAAAATTACAATAAAAGCTAGAACAAACTAAGATTAAACTAGGGTTAAACAAATATTACAAAGAGAGAGAGAGAGAGAGAGAGAAAGCATAAAAAACTCAAGAACCAAAGGGGCAGCACCTCCCCCTCTCAACCAAAGCTTGCTGAAATGGAGAGGGGGGTCTCAATTTATAGAATTTTTTCTCGGGTTGGTAATGCCCTCAGACACGCCCTAGGGGGGCGTGTCAGGGGGCGTGACAGTACTATGTTGACCTCGGGCTCTGGATTCTGGCGGGAGGGATGATTGCTTCAGTACGTTGGTGGTCACGCCCTAGGTCACGCCCGTTATAGGGGGGCGTGACAGGCACGTCATGTCCAAATCATTGGTCGGAAATCCGTCAGTCACCGAAAAAGGAGGGTGTCATGCCCATGTCACGGGAGTGACATGGGGCATGACAGTACTGTTTGCGTGCTGTGGAGAAACGGCATTTAATGCGGAGGCAGGCTTTGCGGCAGAGGGCGACACGCCCATAGTCACGCCTGGTGACACGCCCAGGGAGGGCGTGTCAGGGGGCGTGACAGCGGTTTTGACCATTTTTCTGTCCCTTCCAGCAGGAGTCCTCGGGATCGGGTGACACGCCCTAGGTCACGCCCAGGGAGGGCGTGACAGGGGGGCGTGTCAGGTCATTTTGGACAATTTTGTGGAAACCTGCAAAAAGACAAGGAAAAGTCAGCGGCAATAATATTTACATAAAAATGATACAAATAAACTAATAATAGACATGATTTGTACACTATAAAATAGAAAATACGATAATAGTTTAGGCTACAAAACCTATTATCAGAGCTCACTCAATGCCGTAGACTGGATGGTGTTGTGTGAGCTTAGCTCACTCAACACCGTAATCTGTCAGGCGGGTTGGCGTTGAGTGCGTTGAGTGCACTCAACGCCATAAGTTGAACGGCGTTGAGTGCACTGACCACACTCAATGCCATTTGGTGTTGTCTGGATGGCGTTGAGTGAGCAGAGCTCACTCAACGCCATAATCTGGATGGCATTGAGTAAGCTAAGCTCACTAAATGCCATCGTTTAAAAGGGCATATTCTGGATGGCGTTGTGTGAGCAGAGCTCACTCAACGCCATAATCCGGATGGCGTTGAGTAAGCTGAGCTCACTCAATGCCATAGTCTGGGAGGCCATTCTGGATGGCATTAAGTGAGCAGAGCTCACTCAACGCTGTATCTGGGATGGAGTTGAGTGAGCAGTGCTCACTCAACGCTATAGCTTGGATGGCATTGAGTGAGCTGAGCTCACTCAACGCCATTATACTTTGAATTTTTATGGCATTTTATTTTTGGCTGTGTGTTGGTTTAGTTGAGCCGGGCCGGTCTAGGGAGTGGGCCGTTTTCTCCTAATAAGACCTAATAAGTCTTATTTAAATTAAGTTGACCGGTCAATTTTGACACGTGGACCGACAGTTTTGCAAAAATGGCGGTTACAGCCATGGCCGAGAGCTTGCTGTCATGGCCATCAATGGCATTTGATGTCGTGGCCTTTCCCCCCCCCCTTTTTACGGCTGGATTCAATTCCTCTAAGGAAGAGGAGGAGTTCCAGCCGTTAGCTTGGCTGGATTGAGCCGTTTCTAGCCCCCACCAACATGGTCGAGCCAAGTTATAACGGACCATTAATGGTCACCAGTGATTAGACTCTTCCCCTCCTTGACCATGCTTTTAAACACCCTTAGATGCCAAAGAGGAGGTTTTCCCAGCCTTTACCTGAAGTTTTCGAGCCTCCCACTATGCTATTGAGAATTCCGGCGAGGCCACCAACGAACCAATGGCATCCTGACGGTCTGCACACCTCTATCCCGCGAACAAGGTCCTCCCCTCCTCTCTTTCTACGGGTAGATCTTAGAATTCTTTAGGATTTATAATCGAGCTCAACGGAGCTCGATCAGAAAAGATCCTCTTCCTAATTTCCGCAAAACTTGAACTCGGGTTTGCCGGATTCCGCCTCTTTGGCGGTTGCGCCGCCGCCCGGCGATGGCCACCACCTCAACGGAGGTGGTGGCGGCAGTGGCTGGCCAGGGAGGAGGCTTGACGGCCGGCGGCTGCACTTGGAAGTAGCTCCCGGTGGGGCAAATCATGGCCTTTGGCTGGAGGAGGAAGACGATGTCAGGGCCCTTAGATCCTGCTTCAAGATCTGTCCATTTAATTAAGCTTTTATTTTATATGCATTTTTTTCTGTATTAAAATAACAGCCACCTTAGATAAATTAGAAAAAATACTTATGGGTTTTTTATAAATAAATGACCAGAATGAAATTTGTAACCCTATGGGTTTACTATATGTTAAAATTGATTTGGGTCAATTTTGTCAACTGGTTTGACTATGGCACCTCTTTTGGTGGGATCTATACTTAGAGCTCGGCAGAGACTAAAAGGTGTGACCACCCTTCATCCCATGACCAAATGATTTGAAATTTGGGCAGGGAGTCTACCCTAGCTATACCTAGGTTCTGTCCAAAAATGGAAATTTTTGGAGAATGTTTTTCTAAAGTTTTTTGAAAAATTTAATAATCATAGGAAAAATTAATTAGTTGGATTAATGACTTCCAAACCCTCCCAAATCTTGGTGAGTGGTCCCTGGGTTCATCATGAGGCTCTGCATAATTTTTCATCTCATTTGGAGATGTTTTATGTAGGAAATGGACAAACCTAAGCTATGCCCTATTAAGGGGTTTTTAGGCCAGAAGTGAACTTTGAGATTTGAGTAGTCAGGTCACCTCAACAGAGGCTGAGATTTTTACCACTGACTAGGAATGTCCTATATAACCCCCTCATGGATTTTGAGGTGGTTCGGGATAGATTTGCCCTAGGATCCAAGGCCAAACCCTAAGGATGGAGCTTTGTGGGTTGTGAAGGGCAAGTGGTCAAATGACCTGGTTATGATTTGAAACTTGGTAGATAGAATTCTAGGGTGGCTAAAATCCTCTGGTAGAAATCTAAATGTATTTTAAGGTAAATAAGTCCCTCAAAACCCTAACCCAAGTTTGGGCACCAAAATTGTAGAGATTTAAAATGTCACTAAAACTCACTGAACAGTGATGAGATTTGGATAGAGTGGTTTTTACGGTTAGTACAAGCTCTGGAGATTTTATTATGATATTAGGGTTATTATTTTGGTTACTTCATTAACAATGTAGTAGTTTGCATTATTTGCTTAGAAATTTATTATGGAGTAAATACTTTTTGGAAATTGATGAACTTTAGGCAGAGAACTTCTATTATGATGTTAAAGCTCTGTGAATTTTTATGGAATTTTTAAAAGTTTAATTCTAAGGCTTGCTTCATTAAGTGTTGTTTTCCATGAAAACTTAATCAAATCTATTTGATGTCTAGTAAGAGTGTAAAATTAAGATCTTTGCACAATGACTTTTTATGTATCATATTAATATTCAGTTATTTTCTATAATTTTATGATGAGTAATTTGAGTACATCCTTCTTTACATAGGATTAGTGAGATTATAATGGATAATTTAATTAGAGGCTAAATACTTCATGTAAAATCCTGAAAATTAGTATTTGATGATACCTTGCAGTTATTTAGTGATCATAATTTTTGGGTGGCAATTACCTAAGAAGATCATGTAGTTCAATATTGGGTACATTGGAAAATGTGTACCTGATTTGAAGAAGCCTAACTTAGCTTAATGATATACATCAAGGTGTATTTGATGTTGTTTTAAGTTGACATGTGCAGGTGAAGAAGTATTAAAGAATACAGGAAATTATTCTAAGTCCATGTGTCGCCATCTGAAGAAACTGGGTCGACACTTTAGAATAATTTTGTCGACACTTGAAGGAAGCTGTGTCGACACAGAGAAAGATAGTCGACCACATTTGTGTCGACACTGGTAAGCAGTGTCGACTCACAGAAAGATAGTCGACCACATTTGTGTCGACACTGGGAAGCAGTGTCGACTCACAAAAAGATAGTCGATCACATTTGTGTCGACACTGGGAAGCAGAGTCGACTCATAGAAAGATAGTCGACCACATTTGTGTCGACACTAGGAAGCAGTGTTGACTCACAGAAAGAAAGTCGACCTCAACTATGTCGACACTTGAAGGCAGAGTCGACACATACTGAGTTCTGAATCTACAACAACTATGTCGACACACAGGACTTGTGTCGACACACTGCAAAGTCAAGACCAAGTTATTTTCTGAAGAAAGATGAAGTCTTGAGTCGACACAAATTCTCAATGTCAACTCATTCTCAAGATGAAGTTCTGAAGAAGCAGTGTCGACTTAAAGGCAAACTAGTCGACATCATCAAAGGCTGTGTCGACACCAAAGTCACTTGTGTCGACACATATAGACAGTTGGTCTCGACACTTTCTGACAGTCTGTCTCAACACTTTGCTGTCCAAGACTAAGGCACAGGATCTGTTTGAAGACTTGACAGCTGTGGATTATGACAGGTTAACTGAAGCTGTCAGACTTGTCAGAAGTCAGTTAGAAAACGGATCAGCCGGTTACCATGAAGAAGATCTATAAATAGACAGATTCAGAAGAAGAAAAATACAACACACAAGAGGAAATTAATTCTTAATCAACACATCAGTTAAGAGACAAGTCCTCTCTTCAAGAAAGTGCAAGGCATTAAAGAAGATCTTCATCAGAAGATCTAAGAAGACGATCTTAGGATCAGTCTAAGTAGAGTTCTTTCAAGAATTCAGAAGTATCATCAAAAGTGTTGGATAGAGAGGGATCCAGCCACTTGAAGAAGAAGAAGGAAGCCATCATTGGTTTCTCAAGAAGCTGTTTGGAAATCAACTCAGCTAAGTTCAGATTCAAGAAGCTTTGAAGAAAGCTCAAATTCAGTTGATTTTATAAGCTGATCAAGAATTGTCTTGTTCTTTTATCTCTCAACAAAGGCAAGACATTTAAACTTCTTTTCTAATTTCTGTAAGATCTGTTAATACAGATCTGAGTTGTAAGCCTGTGTTATAAAGGCTGAGTGTAGGAGAGTTGATCTCTGAGTGGTAGGGCTGTTTGCCTAGGTGTAGGAGAAGGTTCTTCTCTGAGTTGTAGGCTTTGTGATAAGGCTGAGGTAGGGCTGTTGAGCCTGAGTTGTAGGAACCTTTTCAGGTTCTGAGCTGTAGGATCTGTGGATCTGAGTAAAGAGGAAGTTTGGCCGAATCTAGCATACTGCTAGATAGGTGAAGGGGGAAGTGGATGCACCCAGACCTTGGGGAACCACTATAAAACAGTGTGCAATCTGTGATGGTTAAATTTCTGTGACTGCTGTGCTGTGTGTTTTAATTCTGTAATTGAATTCTGCCAAAAAGTGTTAACAAGCATTAGAACCTATTCACCCCCCCCCCACCTCTAGGTGTTTAGGTTGTCTTGAAAGTAAAACTATCGAGTGGTATCAGAGGGAGGTTCCTCAAATAGGACTTAACAGTCTGAGGTAGATCTGAAAGGCAAAATCAAGATTCAAGAAGATGGGTTCTGGAGAAAATCACAAGGAGTTAGGGTCAATGAAGTTACCCATCTGCAGGAAGGAATTCTTTGGAATTTGGAAAGAAAGAGTCAGATTGTTCATAGAAGCATCTGGCCCAAGGATATACATCACAGTTCAGGAAGGACCCTTCATTCCAATGAAGGTATCAGTTCTTGATGCTAATATTCAAACTCCAAAGAGTTATTCTGAAATGACCAAGGATGAAATCATTTTGGCAACCATGGACAAGAGAGCTCAGAATATTATTGTGAGTGCCATAGATGATTCTACATTTCAGAATCTGATTCACTGCAAGACCTCCAAAGAAATGTGGGACACCTTGATTGTCTACATGGAGGGATCTGAAGAAGTAAGACAGGATAGGAAGTCTATGCTCAACCAGGAATATGAAAGTTTTAGACAAGGAAAAACTGATAGCATACCTGAATGCTATAAGAAATTCTATAGAATTGTGAATGAGTTAAAGTACTATGGAAGAGTATTCAGTACCTATGAACTGAATGACAAATTCTTAAGATCCGTGATAAAGGATTGGGACACAAAGATCTGTGTCATAAGAGATGTGGCTAAACTTGCAGAGATTTCTCCTCCAACCTTGTTTGGAAAGTTGCTATCCTATGAAATGCAACTTATGGCGAGGAAGGAGGAGGAAAAGAATTCAAAAGGAGAGCATAGAGAGAAGACAGTGGCCTTCAAGGCAGAAGCCACTAGAAAGAATAGGAGGATATCATCATCTCCTCCTAAGGAGGTTGCAGAAGTTAGTTCTGAAAATTCAGATAATCAGAGTTCAAAAAGCTGTGAGTCAGATGCAGATTTTGCTGCATTTACAAGGCAATTCCAGAGATTCTTAAAGAAGAAGCAGTGGAAGTCTAGACCCTCCTCATCACAGCAAGTTGATGACTATTATCAGAAGAAAAAGTCATCAAGGAAAGAGAAGAGCAAAACAAAGCCCAGCAAGGCCACTACTTCAAAGATTGTCTTCTATTGTTGCAATAGGCCTGGACATGTAGTGGTTGACTGTCCTGATAAGAGAAAGGAGTCATCAGACAAGTAGAAGACTTATCAAAAGGGCAAGAAGGAAAAATCCTTTGTTGCAAAGAAGGAAAAGAGCCTAACAGATCAATCAACTTCAGAATCAGAATCTGAAGCTGAAGCATATATTGGACTGTATGCTGGTACTGAAGAAGAGGAGTTCATGCAATTGCTAGACTCCATCTATGAACAAGAAGATCATCAGTGCATGGGACTGATGGCAGGATTAGAAGAAGACATGCGCCAGAATCAGTCTGGTCCTAGTAAGGTACTATGTCCTTCAATAAAATCTGTTTGTAGTACAAGTGCAGAATCAGCTACATCTGCATCAAGTGATGTAGATGCATCTGAATCTGAAGGAGATGTCTATCAATTGATAGATAAGTATGGGGAGTTGTTGCAGGCCCTTAAGAAAAGCAAGAACCTGGTTAAATCTCAGGCTCAGGAAATTGCTGATCTAAAGGTAGCTGCAACTGAGTTTGAAAAAGTAATTGATCAGAAGTTAAATGAAATTGCCAAACTGAAGAATATAACTATTATTCAGATGGGCACAATCAATTATACCAATGATCAAGTGAAGAGTCTGGAGGCCAGACTAAGAATAGAAAAGGAGTTAGTGGCTAGTTACTCTAAGCCAAAGTCTGTCTTACCCTTGATAGATGAATTTGTGACTCAAAAGGGTAGGGCAGGATTAGGATTCAAAGGTAACCCCAGGGCAGCCCAATTCAAGAGGAAAGGCAAAGCTCCTGTCAAGCCACTGAACCTTTCAGTCCCTATTAAGTTTAGAAAGGTGCAAGTGCCTTCTAACCAATATGATCATGAAGATATTCATGGTCATTTTAAGACTAATGTTCTGATAAACAAGGGTGTAAATGCCAACAGGCCTATCCATGTTCATAAACCCAATGGTTATAAGAAATCAGTGGGTGAAGCTGTTGCAGCACCAACAATGGACAGAAATTCTTCTGTCAAAGGTGTATCTAGAACTAGATACAATAAGTTTGAATGTTGGTGCTGTGGCAAGAGAGGCCATTTTGCATTAGACTGCTGGCATAACACAAGTGTTAGAAAGAACAATAGTCTACCTGTTAGAAGAGATAATGGTAGCTTTGTTAATGCTAACCTGAACCAAGGACCCAAGACTTACTTGGGTTCTAAGGGTAAGTAAATCTGTGTTGCAGGAAAGTCCAAGTGGCCATGCCCCTATATGGAACTTGGACAGTGGTTGTTCCAGGCACATGACTGTAACAAAGGGGCTGCTGAAGGAGTATACATCTGTCAAAGATGGACCCAAAGTGATCTTTGGTGGATCTGAAAAAAGAATCATCAAAGGGTTTGGTAACATTTCTACTAACCTAATTACTATCACCCAAGTGGCTTATGTAAAAGGTTTGAAACACAATCTAATAAGCATAAGCCAGCTGAGTGATTTAGGATATGACATTTCATTTGTTAAGAATGGATGTCATATCAAAAGGTCAAGTGATCAAAAGATCATATTGACTGGGTATAGGAAGAGAAATGTCTATTGTCTTAATTTTGTATGTGAGAACAAGGCTTCTTCCATCTGTCTTGTAGCTGATGATAATGCTTCTCATTGTGTCAAGTGGCACAAGAGATTGGCTTATCTTAACTACAAGACAATTGGCCAACTCTTTAGCAAAGAGTTAGTGAGGAATGGTCCTCAAGTTAAGTGTATAAAGGGAGAAATATGCTCAGCTTGTCAAAAGGGCAAGCAGACAAAATCCTCCTTTCAAAGCCTTGAAAACAAGGATTCTGTGAGGTGCCTATACCTCTTACATATGGATATTTTTGGTCCTATGCCAGTTCATAGTCTAGGTAGGAAAGTCTATACTTTTGTGGTGGTAGATGACTATTCTAGATTTACATGGGTGTTCTTTCTGAGACAGAAATCAGAAACCCCAAGTGTATTACTTAGTTTTGTAAAGCAAATTCAGAATGAACTGAATAGTACAGGGGTCAAAATCAGAAGTGACCATGGTACTGAGTTTCAATCTGAAAGCATGACAAAATTATGTGAAGACTTTGGAATTTTCCAAGAGTTCTCCTCACCTAGAACACCACAGCAAAATGGCATTGCTGAAAGAAAGAATAGAACATTAATTGAAGCTAGCAGAACTCTATTGAGTGATACCTCTCTCCCAGAATATTTCTGGGCTGAGGCAGTTAACACTGCATGTCATGTAATCAATAGGGCTTCTATCACCAAGAACCACAAAAAGACTCCCTATGAGATTATGAAAGGTAGAAAACCAAATCTATCCTACTTCAGGATCTTTAGTTGTAAATGTTATATACTTAACTATGGAAAGTCATGCCTAACTAAGTTTGCTGCCAAATCCCAAGATAGGATATTTGTTGGGTACAGCATAAATAGTAAGACCTATAGAATCTACAACTTGACTACTCAAGTTGTTGAAGAATCTGTACATGTTGTGTTTGATGAAACAAGATTAATCAACTGTGAGTTGTCTTGTAGATCAAATGATTCAACAGGTATAAGCAAAAGAATGGACAAGCTCTCCATTGCTGAAGCATCAAAGGAAGATGGAGCATTGGAAAATGAAGGCTACTGTCCAGGGGGAGTAGAAGACTCAATAGTAGCTGATGAAAACCAAGAGGTTCAGCATGAAGAAGGAGCTGGAGATGTTCAACCAAAAAGGAATCTTCCTCCAGCTACAAGACATTTAAGAGATCATCCAGCTGATCAGATTATAGGTGATCCAAGACAGGGAGTGCAGACTACAAGCAGAAATCAAAGCACAGACCTACATTCAAGTTTCCTGTCTCAAATGGAGCCTAAGAAGTTTGAAGAAGCCATCCAAGACCAGCACTGGATTGATGCTATGCAAGAGGAGCTGAATCAATTCAGAAGGTGCAATGTCTGGGAGCTTGTTCCTAAACCAAGAGGCCACAACATAATTGGCACAAACTGGATTTATAGGAACAAATTGGATGAGAGTGGAATGATAGTGATGAATAAAGCAAGATTGGTTGCAAAAGGATATAGGCAGGAAGAAGGGATTGATTTTGATCAAACCTTTGCCCCAGTAGCAAGGCTGGAGGCAATCAGAATATTCCTTGCCTATGCAGCCTATCAAGACTTCAGAGTGTACCAGATGGATGTGAAATCAACATTCCTGAATGGTGATTTAAAAGAGGAAGTCTATGTAGAGCATCCATCAGGTTTTGTAGATCCTCTTAAACCTGATTATGTCTATAAGCTTAGGAAAGCTTTGTATGGGTTAAAGCAAGCCCCAAAGGCTTGGTATGAAACCCTGTCTACTTTCCTTATTGGGAATAAATTCTCAAGAGGAAAAATAGACAAAACTCTATTCCTTAGGGAATCCAAAGGTAAGATCATCTTAGTTCAGATCTATGTTGATGACATAATCTTTGGATCTACTAAAAACAACCTTTGTAAAAAGTTTGCCAAACTTATGCAAGGGAAGTTTGAGATGAACAGTATGGGGGAACTTAAGTTCTTCTTGGGACTCCAAGTAAGACAGACTGATGATGGCCTGTCCATATCCCAGTCTATGTTCACCAAAGAATTAATTAAGAAGTATGGTATGGAGTCATCCTCCACTATGAGAACTCCTATGGGAACAAGTATGCCTATATGCAAAGATGATGCAGGTAAACCTGTTGATGAATCTTTGTATAGAGGAATAGTTGGCTCTCTACTATATCTCACTACTAGTAGACCAGATATTATGTATGCTACATGTGTCTGTGCTAGGTACCAAGCCTGCCCTAAAGAATCTCATTATACTGCAGTCAAAAAGATTCTGCGATATCTTAAGGGCACACCTAATCTAGGTCTTTGGTACCCTAAGAATAGAGATTTTCTACTTACAGGTTATTCAGATACAGACTTTGCAGGCTGTAGAGAGGATAGAAAGAGTACAACAGGTACTTGTCAATTCTTGGGAGGAAGATTGATATCATGGAGTAGTAAGAAGCAGACCAGTGTGGCAATATCCACAGCTGAGTCAGAATTGTTGCTGCTGGCAGCTGCTGTGTACAGCTATTGTGGATACAGCATCAGTTGAAATACTATGGTATTCAAGTAAGTAGAACACCTTTATTGTGTGATTCTAAAAGTGCTATTTCTATTGCTAATAATCCTGTTTCTCAAAGTAGAACTAAGCATATAGAAATTAAATACCATTTTCTTAGAGAGCATGTAAAAAGAGAAGACATCTCATTGGAATTTGTTAAAACAGATTGTCAAATAGCAGATATATTTACTAAGCCACTGGATGAAACAAAATTCAATAAATTTAAAATTGAATTAGGCATGCTGACCATTGATTAGTTTATCAACAAACTTACAAGTGATATTAGATTATCAAGTGGTATTGACAAAAACAGAAATTGGCTAAGTAAAATAGTGTCGACACATTCAGTGATAATGTGTCGACTCAGTGAAGTCATGTCGACTAGTCAGAGAATATGTGTCGACACAGAGAATTTGTGTCGACACTTAAGAATCAAATAGTCGACTCATCTAGGAATGTAGTGTCGACTTCACCAAAATAGTGGTGTCGACACTTACAGATTTTGTGTCGACACTTATCCTAAGAGTCGACACAGAATTTCTAATGCTCTACTATGTCTCTCAGGTGTCGACAAATCCACAATTGGTGTCGACATATAGTAGACAGACTTGCTGTCAAGACAATGGAAGTTTGTGTCGACACACTTCATTTGTGTCGACACATATAGACTGTTTTTGCCTGACTTTTGATCTTCTTTCCCTAGAAGGTATAAATAGGTCAAAAACTTATTCTGTCGACACGCTTACAAGGTTTTGGAGACTGAAACCCTGTGTCGACAATCTCTCTCTCTTCTCTCTCAAGATTTCTTGTCTGATCAATGGCGCTAAAGGTTGCAGATAACGTCAACGAAGGATATGAGTTGGTGCGCAATGCCTTTGCGGATGCCCCGACAGATGTTCAAAGGGTTGTCATTCTAATTTCTGAATCTGGATTAGAATTTCTAGTTTCTGAACCATCAAAGATCTGGAAGAAGGAGGTGATTGAATTCTTTACCTCTGCATCAGTGGATTCAGCTGGTCTCAAGATAAAATCCACTGTTCATGGGACAAAGGTGAAACTGACACCAAGAAATTTAAGAAAAATACTTCAATTATGAAACATTGAGAATGAAGAAGAGGTTCCAGCCTCTAAGACCAGGGAGGCTCTCCAATGGTGTGGATTGGATCCAACCCTGAAGATTGGAGCAGCTATCAACAGGAAGGGTATGAACCAACAGGGCAAGTTTCTTTCAGAAATAGTTGGGAAGGTAATTTTGTGCAAACCAGGTGGACATGATAGGATTTCAGCCTATATGTTCAGCCTAATGACCAGAATTGTGTTTACAATTCCAACTGACTAGTCAGCTATAGTATTTCATAAGATCAAGGAAGGAATCAAGAAGCCAAATCTGGCTAGAATTGTGAGTTTATACCTAACTGGGGTGATCCCTGAGGTTATGCAACAACTGCCTGGGACAAAAATTAATCACATGAGGAAATGGATATAAGATTATTTTCAAGGTAGGATAGGGTGCTGTCTAAAGATGTTCCTGATGAGAATAGGCAGGACACCCCTGAGAGATCCCCTGTACATGATCTAGGCACTGCCCAGCATCCAGAAGAGCAAGTGAGAAAGCAGGTTGAAGATCATCCTGAGTCTACTCAAGTTCAGAAATCAACCATTCCTGCACAGATGCAGGGGGAGCATGCTCACTCTCCTGTTCAGAATGTATCTACTCCTGACCAGGTATAGGTACAGGGAGAGCAAGTGTATTTTCCTGCTAAGGACATTACTAATATTTCTATTCCTGCATAGGTGCAGGGGGAGCAAGTGTATTCACCTGCCCATGATATTCTAAATACTGAACAAGTGCAGGGGGAGCAGATGTCTGAATCAGTGCAGGAGAAAGAACAAATTGATTTATCAAAAGATTTGAATATTGTAGATCTGGATGATTCAACATTTGTTCAAGCTCAGAAGGAATACACTCTAGATGAGTTATTTCCTAATGTTGAAATTGCTACTGATAGAGTAGAGGAAGAGCAAGACAATGAGAAGGCACTAGACATGGAGATAGAGCAAGAAGCTGAGAAGGAACAAGGAGTTGAGGAGGAGCAAGTAGTTGAGGGGGAGCCTGTGAATGTTGAGGCTGAGCAACATGCCACTGAAACTAATATTCCTCCTACTCCACCTGAAAGAGTTCAAATAGAAAGTTCATCGGACTCTAAGACTGAAGAAGCCAGAATGGTTAAGAAGAGTAAGCTCATAGTCTTTAAGAGAAGGAGCCAAAGTTATAAGCAGGCTCTCCAAACTTCAACTCACCAATCTCCATCTGAATTTAACTACAACAAGTTCATGGTAGATTTGCAAGTTAAGTTGGATGAGCAGAGATTAGCAATAGAGAAGTATGTTGATGAGAGCAATAAATCCCTTCAATTTGACTTGGCTCAAGATATTAAGTCTATTAGATTTGAAGTAAATATGAATAAAAAGGAGATGACAGATTGCTTCCATAAGGGAGGTAATGCTGTAGTGTTTTTGGCTAAACAACAGCAATCTATCCTCACTAAAGTGGATGATATTGGTTTGAAGCAAGGTTATGTTTTGGAGAATCAGCTGAGGATGAATGATAATTTGGCTGAATCTCACCATGAAATTCTTGAAGAGTTCAAAAAGACTACTGCAGGGATGACTGGAGCAAGAGCAAAAGAGATGGAAGCTTTTGATCAGAAACTAAAGGAAGCTATAGCTTCAGTTCAATATGTCATCACTACATCACAGAAGGAAATATCTGACAAACTTCAAAAATTGAAACCATATTTTAAAGAAGGTGTGAATTATCTAGATGGCCAGATCAGATTTCAGAAGGATGATCTAAGAGATCATATTACCAGAGAAGTCATAAAGGGGGAGAGGTTGTTAGTTCATGCTGGCTCAGAGCACACCAAATGGGTGACAAATAGTATTCGAGCCATATTGGGATATCCACCTTTGTGTGATGATGATATGGTGGCTGAGTCAGGAATTCAAACAGGTCTACTTGAAGGCAATCAACCTGAGATTGCCTAAGTAATTTACCCTCCTCCTGATTTTGATATGATTGATCAGCAAGTTCAGGATATGTATAGTCCTCCAAAGGAGGTTACCAAGGTTGTTATTGAAAAAGTTGATAAGCCTGATGTTAACTTGAAAGAACAGCAAGATGCTCTACTATCCAAGAAAAGATTTAGAGAGCAGGCTGAACTTAAGCCAGATTTTGAGCAGTGGAGCCCTACTTCAAGAAATATTATACTAACTGCATAGAAGGCTGTAAAGGACAAAGTACATGAAAGAGGAAAGTGGTATAATGAAATGGAATGGCAAAAGTATGAAGCTAGGAAGGAAGCCATAGTACAGTTCAGGAGAAAAGCCAAGCTGGGAAGGCTGCCACCAGATGCTCAGGAGCCGAGCAAGTACTTTCCAAAGCCCTTTCATTACTTTGAAAGGCAAAGGCTAAAGGAAGAAGCTCAGAAGAAAGCTGAGCTAAAAGGCAAGAAGCCTACTGAAGTTGCTAAAGCTCCTGTGAAGGCTCAAATTCAATCTGGCGAAGGAATTGTTATAAGAGAGCCTGATCAGTCTTAGTTCTAAGTTCTTTCAAATGTTTTGTAATGTTTTGATCATTCAATGTAAACATCTGTAATCAAACATTATCAAGTTATAAACAAAATTTTGTTTGGAATCATATATTCATGTTCACTCTGTGATGAATTGTTACTATTTTGTTTATATAAAATATTCCTGTAATGTCTTACATCGTCATATTATTTTTGTTATAAATGGTGTATATCATTAACTAAAATGGTTATGAATTCTCCAAATAGGGGAGATTGTTGGGTACATTGGAAAATGTATACCTGATTTGAAGTAGCCTAACTTAGCTTAATGATATACATCAAGGTGTATTTGATGTTGTTTTAAGTTGACATGTGCAGGTGAAGAAGTATTAAAGAATACAGTAAATTATTCTAAGTCCATGTGTCGCCATCTGAAGAAACTGGGTCGACACTTCAGAATAATTTTGTCGACACTTGAAGGAAGCTGTATTGACACAGAGAAAGATAGTCGACCACATTTGTCTCGACACTGGGAAGCAGTGTCGACTCACAGAAAGATAGTCGACCACATTTGTGTCGACACTGGGAAGCAGTGTCGACTCACAAAAAGATAGTCGATAACATTTGTGTCGACACTGGGAAGCAGTGTCGACTCACAGAAAGATAGTCGACCACATTTGTGTCGACACTGGGAAGCAGTGTCGACTCACAGAAAGATAGTCGACCTCAACTATGTCGACACCTGAAGGCAGAGTCGACACATACTGAGTTCTGAATCTACAACAACTGTGTCGACACACAGGACTTGTGTCGACACACTGCAAAGTCAAGACCAAGTTATTTTCTGAAGAAAGATGAAGTGTTGAGTCGACACAAATTCTCAGTGTCGACTCATTCTCAAGATGAAGTTCTGAAGAAGCAGTGTCGACTTAAAGGCAAACTAGTCGACATCATCAAAGGCTGTGTCGACACCAAAGTCACTTGTGTCGACACATATAGAAAGTTGGTCTTGACACTTTCTGACAGTCTGTCTCAACACTTTGCTGTCCAAGACTAAGACACAGGATCTGTTTGAAGACTTGACAGCTGTGGGTTATGACAGGTTAACTGAAGCTGTCAGACTTGTCAGAAGTCAGTTAGAAACCGGATCAGCCGGTTACCATGAAGAAGATCTATAAATAGACAGATTCAGAAGAAGAAAAATACAACGCACAAGAGGAAATTAATTCTTAATCAACACATCAGTTAAGAGACAAGTCCTCTCTTCAAGAAAGTGCAAGGCATTAAAGAAGATCTTCATCAGAAGATCTAAGAAGACGATCTCAGGATCAGTCTAAGTAGAGTTCATTCAATAATTCAGAAGTATCATCAAAGGTGTTGGATAGAGAGGGATCCATCCACTTGAAGAAGAAGAAGGAAGCCTTCATTGGTTTCTCAAGAAGCTGTTTGGAAATCAACTCAGCTAAGTTCAGATTCAAGAAGCTTTGAAGAAAGCTCAAATTCAGTTGATTTCATAAGCTGATCAAGAATTGTCTTGTTCTTTTCTCTCTCAATAAAGGCAAGACATTAAAAACTTCTTTTCTAATTTCTGTAGGATCTGTCAATACAGATCTGATTTGTAAGCCTGTGTTATAAAGGCTGAGTGTAGGAGAGTGGATCTCTGAGTGGTAGGGTTGTTTGCCTGAGTGTAGGAGAATGTTCTTCTCTGAGTTGTAGGCTTTGTGATAAGGCTGAGGTAGGGCTGTTGAGCCTAAGTTGTAGGAACCTTTTCAGGTTCTGAGCTGTAGGATCTGTGGATCTGAGTAAAGAGGAAGTTTGGCCGAATCTAGCATACTGCTAGATAGGTGAAGGGGGAAAGTGGATGTACCCAGACCTTGGGGAACCACTATAAAACATTGTGCAATCTGTGATGGTTAAATTTCTGTGACTGCTGTGCTGTGTGTTTTAATTCTGTAATTGAATTCTGCCAAAAAGTGTTAACAAGCATTAGAACCTATTCACCCCCCCCCCCCTCTAGGTGTTTAAGTTGTCTTGAAAGTAAAACTATCATTCATGTTTAAAATTACCCATGGCCAATCTTTTGGGAAAATTAAATAAATATCAGATTAATTAGGAAAATTGTAATTTTCTGGATTTAGGCTAATTATGTCATGATAGACCTCCAGTAAATATAATAGGATATTCGAAAGACAATTTGGAGTACCTCCCCTTATATACCTCATGTTGCTTAGGATGGTCTGCATATAGTAAAACCACAGAAACTGAACTAGAGTGGGTAATTAACTTGGGGAGATGGAATTTTGGTAGTTTGCTTGTTTGGATAGGGCAAGTTAAGTTAAGTTCATTATTGGAAGTCAGGATGAGTAGAGTGTGAGATTGGCTAGTGTTCAGTAGTGTTCGGGAACAACGAAAGATCGTCCACCCCGATAGGAGAGGAAGAGTCTTAATACTCTAGAGCTAGGTCTAAAGTAATTTAAAAGGGATCGGGTAATGGGTATCAACCAATAACAATAAGTGCCTTGCGAAAGGGAATGGTGGGCTTTAGCTACCATCATAGTTCTTAGTGCCCTTTGAGAGCCCTTAACGGTGAATACCGGGGGCAGTCCTGGGCTAACGTAAGCCGTAGGAATGATAAGCTGAAAGATCAACTAGTATAACTAGGGTTTCACTTTCATACACCCCGGTAGCTAGGGAGGTAGAATAAGTCGGTTTGGTTGCCATTCAGACGGTAGCTCTGAAGGTAGATGCACGGACGGGAGAGTCCGGGGAGCCGAGGGCTCGAGGGTTTGAATACAGAATAAGGTGGTGGGTCTTCGATATTTGATTGTCGTTCACACCGACATCGGTACGTTGACTCGGCGGTGTGGGACACTTAGCCAAATAAAGCCTGGCGGATATAGCAATCACTAGTACGCGGATACTCTAGGTTGTGTTCTTTTAGGGGCGTACGGAAGGGCTAGGCCCGGTAGTGTGGATACCCGCCTAGGAGTGGGGGGCCCGACCCACTGTCTCCGTTTGCCACTACGGAGGTTCCTTGGAGTGAAGCTAGATGCCCGAACTGGGGGAACTAAAGGACTGTGCGCATAGAGTCGTGTGCGTGAGTTGCACTTGCATGAATCATGGCATAGCATATCACTACACTCATATTTTCTTACAACCGACACCCCAACATATAAATCGGTATGAGACGTTTTATACGATGGGAGCCTTGGAGAAGACCCCTTAACTTATAAGTTTGTATGGGCATTCATATAAGTTAAGGTTACTTTCTTATTTACTTACTTGCTTTCTATTTGTCTTCTTTTGTTATACTACTATCCACATGTCTACCTTACTACTTGCTACCGTAGAATTGCTAGATGTACTTTATTCTAGATAGTTGTTTATACACCATGATAGTTGTTAGACTAGCTCCATTGTCATCTGCTTGATTATTCTCCACCTTTGTAGCTTCCCTTTCCTCCTCTACGCTCGGTGCTTAGGAGCCGTGGGGGGAGGGGTAGGGTATGATAGATCTTAGTCTTTATGACTAATGGTTTTCGATCCAAAAGATTACAAGAGCTCCAGATGGGAAACATGGACCAGCAGTCCAGGGACAAGCACCAGCGGAGTACGGTGTGCATGGAGGTTGTTCAGTCTAGCATCGGTGCACCTGCGACCAGCTCCGTGAGTGATTTGTATTTTTATAGCTTCTCCGATGAGTTATTTGTAGTGAGGACTCTGATGTACCGGGCTCGAGCCCATTTCTTTATATTTCTTCTGAACTGATCTTTGTAGTACTTTCTATAATTATTTATTGATGGACTGGATGTGATTTCATTTTATATGTGTGTTTCTGTGGATCTGTTTAAATTTTATGTATACTTACTTCTCTCTCTTGTGATCGAAAAGGGTCTGCAGAATTGGCGTTTTGTAGTGGCGGCCTTCCCGTGAGTCGGTGCCACCGCAAAGCGGCAATTCTGGGCTAAGACCCCGGTGTTCGAAAAAGAAAAAAAAAGGGGGGGGGGTCTTACAAGTGGTATCAGAGCAGACCTCGATCGGAAGAGAAGTAGTCCACAAAACCTTTGGCCACCCCCGTGCGAGCTTAGTTTGCTGACAAACTAGCAGCGGAAGCAGTGGTGTGACCATAAGGGAAATCACATGTGAAAGTCCATCCTACCCCTTCTTAAATTCCATTCATTCGCTCTCTAACAAATGGAATTTTTCCTTGTAGCCTGCGACTAACCCTACATCACAGCAGGGGACACCTCAGGCTCTGAATGTGGTCCCACCTCCGCCGGCTCCAGCTCCGTTCCAGGAGACGGAGATGGGACAAACACTGACGACCATTCTGGAGGCCTTCAGAGCTCAGCAAGCCCCGGCTCCACAGCCAAACCCCGGGGCAATTTGGATGACTGTCTTCCGGGGACTTTCCCCTCCATCCTACCTGGGGACGGAGTCTGCAGTACGTACAGAGGAATGGTTGGATACCATTTACGAGACGCTTGCGGGGATTCGATGCCCCACTGAGGAGGCAGTTGCCTTGGCAGTCTCCTGCCTGGAGTCACACGGAAAGAGGTGGTGGAAATATCAGCTGGACACCACCTTTGCAAGGATGGATTGCACTTATATTACTTGGGAGGAGTTCAGAGCAGCACTCCTGGGATATTTTGTACCTCAGTCGGCGAGGGACAACCTGGAGGATAGGTTCCTGCAGTTGAGGCAGGGGAACAAGATTGTGGTGGAGTATTATCAGGAGTTCACTCACCTGGACCGCTATGCGGACGCTTATCAGTTGGACACACTGGCTATGCCCGTAGGTTTTAAAAGGGGCTGCAATACGACATGAGATATGCCCTCCTCTTCGTCTCAGAGGGGATTTTGGCCAGGATTTTTGAGATGGATAAGAATAGAGAAGCGGATCAACTTACAGTTAAGAGCCGGACGAGACCGGCTGATGATACAGTGATTGGAGGTCGTAGAGACCGTCCTCGAGGCCAGGTTATTAGGGAGAGAAGGAACGGGGATCAACCTCATAAGGAGTTTGGGCAGGAGCAGAGAAGTCAGGGGGTATTGGCTCCCAAGCCTTTACAAATGCTGGAGATGCCAAGGACAGCAGAGCAAGCACCGGTATGCTTTCATTGCAATCAGCCGGGGCATATCAAGAGGAACTGCCCTATGAGGAGAGCACCCCCACCAGCACATCAGGGAGCTCCACCTCCCCGACAGTTTGGTGGATGAGGACATGATCGAGGATGAGGATTTAAGGACTGAGGCCACAGGCCAGACAGGGAGCAAGTGTATGCTCTAGACCTGGCACAGCCCCGGAACCCGGAGCAGGTTATCGCAGGTATGGCAGTACTTTTTAGATTTCTTCCTATGAACTAGTTTTTCTAGACAAAACCTAGTTAGAAATTAAGAGTAGACAACTATAACAAGAATACTAAGACATTTTATTACCTCAAGCATAGTCTTCAGTAGCGGCAAGCCCGCTCACACGCTCTTCGACACTGGTGCTTCGCACTCATTTGTGTAGGAAGATTTCGTGAAAGGACTGGCAGGTGTGGAGCCATTCACCTGGAAGATGATGAGGGTGCGCCTTCCTGATAGATCAGAGCTAATGACCTCTGCTCTTTGCAATATGGAAGCGAAGATCGGCGGGAAGGTGTTTGAAGCACCAACGACGATTCTGAAGATGCCAGATTACGATCTGATTCTGGGCATGACTTTGCTGTGCTGGAACCATGCCCAGATTGACTGCGTGGCTAAAAGGATCACCGTGAGGCACATCGACTCCTTCATTGTCATCGAAGGTATTATACCAGCACCCCGCACCTTATTATCGTCTGTGCAAGCCGTTAAGGCCCACCTGCAGGGGGAAGAAGTTTATCAGGTCATTTTTGAGGTGGTCGTGGCCAAGGCCTCCATTTCAGATATTCTAGTAGTACGGGACTTCGCCGACGTGTTCCTGGAGAAGCTACCAGGGCTACCCCCGCACCGAGAGAAGGACTTTCAGATTCTGCTCGTACCGAGGGCTAAGCCGGTATCTAGATCACCCTATCGAATGGCCGCAAAGGAGTTTGTGGAATTTCGAAGCCAGCTTTAGGAGTTAGTGGAGGCCGGGTTCATTTGACCTAGCTCTTCACCATAGGGAGCTCCAGTGTTATTCGTCAAGAAGAAGGACGGGACTCTTTGACTGTGTATAGATTACCGGGCCTTGAACAGGTTGACGGTCCGAAATACTTATCCCTTGCCAAGGATAGACGAGCTATTTGACCAGCTGGAGGGAGCCCATTGGTTCTCAAAGTTGGTTCTAAGGTCGGGGTACTACCAGCTTCGCATTTAGGAGGAGGACATCCCGAAGACGTCCTTCAGCAATAGATATGTTTTGTACGAGTTTACCGTGATGCCTTTCGGGCTCATGAATGCACCCTCCGCATTCATGTCCTTGATCCATCGGGTGTTCGAAGAGTATCTGGATGTCTTCATTATCGTATTCATCGACGACATCCTTATCTATTCAAGGACGGAGGTGGAGCACGCGAGACATCTGGCCTTGACTTTGGAGAAGCTGCGGGAGCATAAGATGTTTTCCAAATACAGCAAGTGCAAGTTCGGGCTAAAGGAGGTGGTCTTTCTGGGCCTTGTCATCAGTGGAGCAGGTCTGGCAGTGGATCCGGCGAAGGTCAAGGCAGTACGGGATTGGCCACCACTTAAGTCGGCCTCAGATGTTCGACGTTTCTTAGGACTTGCCAGTTATTAGCGAAAGTTCGTAAACGGGTTCTCTCAGATTGCCCTCCCTCTTACGTCTCTAACGAAGAAGGAGTCCCCTTTTATTTGGACACCACGATGCGAATCTGCTTTTCAGGAGCTGAAGGATCGTCTTACCTCGGCTCCCATCCTTGCTCTTCCGTGAGGGAAGGAAGGATTCCAGGTGTACACAGATGCTTCCTATCAAGGGATGGGTGTCGTTCTGATGCAGAACGAGCACGTAATAGCCTATGCCTCCTGTCAGTTGAAGCAGCACGAGCAGAACTACCCAGTGCACGATTTGGAGATGGGGGAAGTTGTTTTTGCTCTTAAGATCTTGCGACACGACCTTTACGGAATTCACTGCGATATCTTCTCTGACTACAAGAATCTGAAGTACGTCGACACCCAGAAGGAGTTAAATATCAGGCAGAGACACTGGGTGGAGTTTCTGTCGGACAACCAGTATACCTTGCACTACCATCCGGGGAAGGCAAACGTGGTCGAAGATGCTCTGATCCGGAGAGTGAGTACGTCAGGAGTAGGCCCGCAGGTGATGGCCTTGGAGTTGGTTAATGCTTTCGAGGAGATGAAGATATCACTAGTGTCTGAGGATGACCCTGAGTTATACATGGAGTACCTGGGGTCGATGGTAACTACTGATGATATTCGAGACAGCATCAGAGATGGGTTAATGCCTGATGAGAGAGCTGAGCAGATATTCCGAGCCTTGGAGGAAGGCACGACAGGAGATTACTCTTTGAGGGATGGTCTCTTGTGTTTCTGAGGCAGAGTCTACATACCAGCAGGAGGCCATATCCGGGAGGACATTATGACAGAAGCTCACTACAGCCGATATTCGGTACACCCGGGGATCGCCAAAATGGTAAAATATTTGAAGAGGACGATGTACTAGCCGGGTATGAAGAAAGACATTACGTACTTTGTGACGCATTGCGAGGCCTGCCAACTCATAAAGGCAGAGTGTAGGAACCCGACAGGCTTGCTGCAGCCACTTCCAGTGCCAGAGTGGAAATTTGAGGATATAGCCATGTACTTCATACATGGGCTACCTCGATCCCGTGCGGGAAATGACTCGATCTGGGTGATAGTGGATAGGCTAACAAAGGTGGCCCGATTCATTCCAGTGGCGAAGGACGCTCCGGTTAGTGTATTAGTATGGAGGTTCATTGAGCAGTTTGTTCGTTATCATGGGGTGCCCAAGACTATCGTTTCGGATCGGGATGGGCGGTTTACATCCAGGGAGTGGAGGTCAGTCCAGGCCCATCTTGGTTTTCGGTTGACATTCAGCACAGCTTTTCACCATCAAACCGAAGGGCAGATGGAGCGCACCAACTGTACACTCGAAGATCTTTTGCGCTTATGTATTTTGGACCGCGGCGATCCATGGGAGAGATTGCTGCCACTAGTCGAGTTTTCGTACAACAACGCCCATCAGTCTAGCATAGGCATGGCTCCATACGAGGCGTTGTATGGAAGGAGGTGCAGGACCCCACTATCATGGGTTCAGGTTGAGGATCCGCAGGCACTGGGCTCGGAGTTTGTGGGCGATATAGATGCCCAAATAAGATTTATTTGGGACAGGATGTTGGAAGCCCAGAGCAGGCAGGCCAAATACTATGATGCGAGGCATCGTCGGGTGGAGTTCCAGGTGTGAGACCAAGTTTTCTTGAAGATACGACCGATGCACGGAGTCTCGCGGGTTCGCGGGCGGACGAAGCTCAGTCCGAAATATATGGGGCCTTACAGCATCCTGGAGCGGATCGGCCCCTTAGCTTATAGACTGGAGCAACCGCCAGAGTTAGCGAGACTGCATGACGTCTTCCACGTCTCCTCACTACGGAAGGCTCAACTACGCCCTGAGCAGCTGATTTCCTCGGCAGATGGCCCGGTGGCCTCGGATCGGTCAGTCAACTTGGAGCCTATCATGATCGATGACACGGCAGTGCGGGTCTCACGACGGAAGAAGGTTCCGTTATTCAAGGTCCTATGGAACAATCATGGGCAGGAGGAGCATACTTCGGAGCCGCAGGACTTGATGCGGCAAAAGTATCCGAAGCTTTTCAGTCAGGTATACCTTACAACCCCTCTGGAGAATCAATTTGCTTTCCTGTTTTAAAACCAATAGGACTGAAATTTAAAGAATAGGGGCTAATCTTTTGTTTATTAGGGGTATATACCTAGTCAACTAGACGAATTGGTCTTAGATTTTACCTTCACCTTCAAACCACACATAGCAAACGTAACGTATAGATGTAAATCTTTCAATTCTCATGGGATGTTACAAGCCTTTTTCTCCCAATAGGAGCCCCCGTAGGCTTAACCTTTTTTTCAGGGACGAAATCTTTGTTTTGTTTATTGGGATTTGTAACATCCCATTTCCAACTAGACCCCTGGAAGTGGTTTTGTCATAACAGAACCCTAGGAAACCCAGGAATTGAAGTTAATCGACCAAGATTTCGAGTTAAGGGGTGGTCAAGCCCGTGACCGACCCGTCACGCCCGTGACCTAGGGCGTGACCCCTTCGACGATCGTCGACCTCCGAAAGACGATCAGCGAGCTCAAAAATTTCAACACGGGCCCGGCATGCCCGTGACCGATCTGTCACGCCCGTGACTTTGGAATGGCGTTGAGTGAGCTGAGCTCACTCAACGTCGTTATCTGGATGGCGTTGAGTGAGCTTAGCTCACTCAACGCCATAAGCTGAATGGCGTTGAGTGCACTGACTACACTCAACGCCAGCTGGTGTCGTCTGGTTGGCATTGAGTGAGCTGAGCTCACTCAACGTCATAGACTGGATTGCGTTGAGTGAGCTTAGCTCACTCAATGCCGTAATCTGTCAGGCGGGATGGCATTAAGTGCGTTGAGTGCACTCAATGCCATAAGTTGAACGGCGTTGAGTGCACTGACCGCACTAAACGCCATTTAGTGTTGTCTGGATTGTGTTAAGTGAGCAGAGCTCACTCAACGCCATAATCTGGACGGTGTTGAGTGAGCTAGGCTCACTCAATGCCATCGTTTAAAAGGGCATATTCTGGATGGCGTTGAGTGAGCAGAGCTCACTCAACGCCATAATCCGGATGGCATTGAGTGAGCTGAGCTCACTCAATGTCATAGTCTGGGAGGCTATTCTGGATGGAGTTGAGTGAGAAGAGCTCACTCAACGCCGTATCTGGGATGGCGTTGAGTGAGCTGAGCTCACTCAACGCCATTATACTTAGAATTTTTCTGGTATTTTATTTCTGGCTGTGTGCTGGTTCAGCTAAACCGGGCCAGTCTGGGGAGTGGGCCGTTTTCTCCTAATAAGACCTAATAAGTCTTATTTAAATTAAGTTGACCAGTCAATTGTGACACGTGGACCGACAGTTTTGCAAAAAGGGCAGTTACGGCCATGGCCGAGAGCTTGTTGTCATGGCATTAATGGCATTTGGTGCCGTATCCTTTCCCCCTCCCCTTTTTATGGATGGATTAAATTCCTCTATGGAAGAGGAGGAGTTCCAGCCGTTAGCTTGGCTGGATTGAGCCATTTCTAGCCCGCACCACCATGGCCGAGCCAAGCTATAACGGACCATTAATGCTCACCAGCGATTAGACTCTTTCCCTCCTTGACCACGCTTTTAAACACCCTCAGAGGCCCAAGAGGAGGTTTTTCCAGCCTTTAAATGAAGTTTTCGAGCCTCCCACTGTGTTATTGAGAATTCCGGCGATTCCACCACCGCACCAATGGCATCCTGACGGTATGCATGCCTCCAGCCCGCGAACAAGGTCCTCCCCTCCTCTCTTTCTACGGGTAGATCTTAGAATTCTTTAGGTATGATAATCAAGCTCAACGAAGCTCGATCGGAAGAGCTCCTCTTCCTAATTTCCACAAAACTTGGGCTCGGGTTCGCCGGATTCTGCCTCTCCGGCGGCTGCGCCGCCGCACGGCGATGGTCACCTCCTCAACGGAGGTGGTGGTGGCGGTGGCCGGCCAGGGAGGAGGCTGGACGGCCGGCGGCTGCGCTTGGAAGTAGCTCCAGGTTGGGAAAATCATTGCCTTTGGCTTGAGGAGAAATACGACGCCAGGGCCCTTAGATCCTCCTTCAAGATCTATGCATTTAATTAAGCTTTTATTTTATATGCATTTTTTATGTATTAAAATAACAGCCACCTTTGATAAATTAGGAAAACTACTTAGGGGCTTTTTATGAAGAAATGACCAACATGAAATTTGTAACCCTATGGGTTTACTATATTTTAAAATTGATTTGGGTCAATTTGGTCAACTGGTTTTACCGGGGCACCTCTTTTGGTGGGATCTATACCTAGAGCTAGGCAGAGACTAAAAGGTGTGCCCACCCTTCATCTCTTGACCAAATGATCTGAAATTTGGGCAGGGAGTCTACCCTAGCTATACCTAGGGCTTGTCCAAAAATGGGAATTTTTGGAGAATGTTTTTCTAAAGTATTTAGAAAAATTTAATAATCTTAGGAAAAATTAATTAGTTGGCTTAATGACTTCTAAACCCTCCCAAATCATGGTGAGTAGTCCCAAGGTTCATCATAAGGCTTTGTATAATTTTTCATCTCATTTGGAGATGTTTTAGGTAGGAAATGGACAAACCTAAGCTATGCCCAATTAAGGGGTTGTTAGGTCAGAAGAGAACTTTGAGATTTGATTGGTCAGATCACCTAAACAGAGGCTGAGATTTTTACCACTCACTAGGAATGCCCTCTAGCACCCCCTCAAGGATTTTGAGGTAGTTTAGGGTAGATTTGCCCTAGGACCCAAGGTCAAACCCTAAGGATGGATCTTTGTGGGTTGTGAAGGGCAAGTGGTCAAATGACCTGGTTATGATTTGAAACTTGGTAGATAGAATTCTAGGATAGTTTTAATCCTCTGGTAGAAATCTAAATGGATTTTAAGGTAAATAAGTCCCTCAAAACCCTAACCCTAGTTTAGGGCACCAAATTTATAGGACTCCAGACATCACACATTTCAGCATCTGCTGAAATCATCTTTTGCTGGAGATTTGAAGCACCTGAAGGCCTATCACCCTAGCAAAGCTCACCTTCCTGAACCTTACAGATCTCAGGGGGAGCTTTAGCTTCATCTTCCACTTGTCTTCTCTCAAACTGTTTACAGAGAAGAACAACTCAACTATTTCTTTCTTTTTCCTTTCCCTCCTGTAAAAGGGTTTTTCAAAACTCCCTTCAAAAGTTCTGAGACTCGTTTCTGAGACCTTGTCAAAACTCAGTGGTGGCAAGACACCTTATCAAAAAATATAGTTTTAGTTTTTGAGCACCTTATCAAAAGCTCATTGGTGCCCAGGACACCTGATCAACTATTCCTGCAGTGGATTCCTACCTAGGGTGGTATAAGAGTGGATGTACCCAGGTTGTTGGGGAACCACTATAGATCCTTGTGTCATCAGGTTGCTGTGTGTTTGACTTTGCTGTGTGCTGTGTAATTTCTTAGTTCTTGCTTTAGTTTTTATTTCATCACAAGCACCTTAAACATATACATAAATTAAGTCTTCCACTGCTTTATAGTTTTAATTGTAAATTATTTTAAAAATACTCTATTCACCCCCCTCTAGAGTTAAGGTAGATCTTTTCTTCACTTTCACCTTAACTTATATGAATGCTTATACAAACTTATAAGTTAAGGGGCCATCTGCAAGGCTCCCATCATATAAAACATCCCACACTGATTTATACGTTGGGGTATTGGTTGTAGCAAATATGAGTGTAGTGATATGTTATGCCATGATTCATGCAAGTGCAACTAACGCACACGACTCTATGCGCACAGAACTTTTGTTCCCCCTATTAGGGAAGTTAGCTTCATTCCCAGGAACCTCCGTAGTGGCAAACGGAGATAGTGGGTCGGGCCCCCCACTCTTAGGAGGGTATCCACACTACCGGGCCTTGCCCTTCCGTACGCCCCTAGAAGAACAGAACCTAGAGTATCTGCGTACTAGTGCTGGCTATATCCACCAGGCTTTCTTTGGCTAAGTGTCCCACACCGCCGAGTTGACGTACCGATGTCGGTGTGAACGACAATCAAATATCGAAGACCCACAACCTTATTCTGTATTCAAACCCTCGAGCCCTCGGCTCCCCGGACTGTCCCGTCCGTGCATCTATCTTCAGAGCTACCGTCTGAATGGCAACCGAACCGACTTATTCTACCTCCCTAGCTACCGGGGTGTATGAAAGTGCAACCATAGTAATACTAGTTGCTCTTTTAGCTTATCATTCCTAAGGTTTACGTTAGCCCAGGACTGCCCCCGGTATTCCCCGTGAAGGGCTCTCAAAGGGCACTAAGAACTATGATGGTAGCTGAAGCCCACCATTCCCTTTCGCAAGACACTTATTGTTATTGGTTGATACTCATTACCTGATCCCATTTAAATTACTTTACACCGAGCTCTAGCGTATGAAGACTCTTCCTCTCCTACCGGGGTGGACGATCTTTCGTCGTTCCCGAACACCACTTAACACTAGCCAATCTCACACTCTACTCATCCTGACTTCCAATAATGAACTTAACTTAACTTGCCCTATCCAAAGCAGCAAACTACCAAAATTCCATCTCCCCAAGTTAATTACCCACTCTAGTTCTGTTTTTATGGTTTTACTATATGTAGACCATCCTAAGCTGAATGAGGTATATAAGGGGAGGTACTCTAAATTGTCTTCCGAATCTCCTATAATATTTACTGGAGGTCTATCATGACATATTTAGCCTAAATCCAGAAATTTACAATTTTCCTAATTAATCTGATATTTATTTAATTTTCCCAAAAGATTGGCCATGGGTAATTTTAAACATGAACTACATGATCTTCTTAAGTAATGGCCACCCAAAAATTATGATCACTAAATAACAGCAAGGTATCATCAAATACTAATTTTCAGGATTTTACAGAAAGTATTTAGCCTCTAATTAATTTATCCATTATAATCTCATTAATCCTATGTAAAGAAGGAAGTACTGAAATTACTCATCATAAAATTATAGAAAAATTTCTTGAATATTAATATGATACAGAAAACGTCACTGTGCAAATATCACAATTTTATAGGCTTGCTAGACATCAAAAAAAATTTAATTAATTTTCATGGAAAACAACACCTAATGAAGCAAGCCTTAAAATTAAACTTCTAAAAATTCCATAAATATTCACAGAGCTTTAGCATCATAATAAAAGTTCTCTGCATAAAGTTCATTAATTTCCAGAAAGTATTTCCTCCATAATAAATTTCTAAGAAAATAATACAAACTACTACATTGTTAATGATGTATCGAAAATAATGACCCTAAATTCATAATAAAATCTCCAGAGCTTGTACAAACCCTAAAAACCACTTTACCGAAATCTCCAACAAATCCATCTTTTGAATTTTAAATAGGGCCAAGTTCATTTCTCATTGCATGTGCACCAGTTCCGGGTGAATTTCCTCTCCGGTTCTACCTAAATGGCATATGATGTATATGTTGCCCGGTTAGACTATTCCTATGCAAAGGATATGGCTAAACACACCCCTAGGGCACACCATATTTGTCCTACTTATGATGGTTTAGGGTATCCCCAAAATTTTAGAGGCTGGCTTGAGGGATTAGAAAATTATTTTAAGTGTCAATTATGGGACGACCACAAAAAGGTTAGCATAGCTTGAGATCGATTAGTAGGTCGAGCCCGCGTGTTTTGGCTAAACGAATAGCATCATATTGGAAGTTATAAACATGCTTGGTCGGCAATGTGTAGCCTACTCACGGATCAATTTGATCCCGCCTATCTCCGTACTACTAACACCAAGCCTGTGAGTATCGTTATGGAGCTAGACCCGTAGCTATTCATAGGAGTTACCCTATGCCTCAAGTTAGATAATTTCCACATAATGATTGGACTACCCCTTGTGTGCCTAATTCCACTCCTAGGGAAAATACGCAGTCTAGACCCTATGTTTTGGAATCGAAAAATGTTACTACTAGGGTTATGCCTCCTTTAATCTCGACGTCTAAGCCCCCTGTTATAGTGATCGATACCCATGAGTATGCTGATGTAGATATGGTATCTCTTGATCCTGAAGATGCTAATGTTGATATATTAACTCCGGATTATGAAGATAACCAGCCAGGCAAGAGTATTCCTTGACATAAGATAGTGCCTGACGAGTCTGATGATTCTTAAAGTGACGGAATCCCTAGTGATTTAGAAGATGATGTATGGGATGATTATATTTCGATCTGTGAGAATAGTGTGTTGCCTATTATTAGCCCTACTAGCGTTGTGACTGATCACCCTAGTATTGAGAGCCCTCTCCAAACTACAATCCCCGTCATGTTAGAGCTTACGATTACACCTACTGATAATATATCTAAGTTATCTAAGGATCTGGTGAGTGTGTATTTCCCTATTTTTTAGTGATTACCTTGACTTAAAGGATGTTCCAACTGATTGTGAAGACTTACCTTATGCGAAGAGGTTATGTTTGGAAGATATTAGCGCTGCGAATTCGAACAATATTTATTTGATGTTATCACCATTATATGAAGAGTCACCTTGGGATGATCCTAGTGATGCACATCCGGGAGATTGTTCTTTGATATTATCGTCGTTGCTTAAGGTTCAAGCTAATTTAGATTCTCCCCGAGATTCGATTTGCCCAATCCTCTATCATGATTTTGACGATGTACCTACATCATGGGATAATTTTGGCTAGCGAAGGAAGTATTATATTGGAAGTTTTGCCTTGTGTAGGAAAGTTATTTTTTGATGACGTTAGCGTTGAGGACCCGAATGGAATTTCCTTGATGATATCTCCGTTTCCTGAAGCCCAATATGGATTAGAAATTGTGTCGGGTTCAATTTTGCTTACTTCAGAGACCATTATTGATTCTGATTTGGCGGAAGTATCTAGTGGGTTGGAAGACATTTTGGCTTAATTGCTAGAGTCATCTTGTGATGAATGTTTATCTAAGAGTGAGTTACGTGATGACGATTCGATTGAGTTTTCAGTGAGGAAGAATCTACTGTTTGATCTTCCTTTTGACTTTGATGACTGGCACACGGAGGAATTTTCTTGGACGTTAAATTCGTGTTTTGACAGAGAGTATGACTTAGATCCTCCTCTGTAATCGACCATGCTGACTCTCCCTATTGTTCACTTGACTCGATTAGATGACTTGCTAGGACTTGAGATGGTTCTTTTTAGTCCGAGACATATTGATGTGCCCATTTTGGTGACCGTAATTGCTTCTGACTTAGATGACGTTAATTATAAAATTTGAACTGCGACTTTGATGCCTATGAAAGTCATCTTTGATTTTAAGGCTCCCGTACCCCCTAATTTAACCCCGTTACCCTCCATTTTCGGGTTGAGTCACATAGTGCATGGGTCCACATGGTAGCGAGATATTTAGGCGCAATTGTAATAAATTTTCTTCATTTGTCTTCACTGGAGGTATGTTGGTTGTTGATGTATAAATTTGCTTTCCTTTATTTCCTAATGCTCTTCCAAGGTTCCCCAGGACCATATTTTTGCATGATAAGATACTCCAGGTTGAAGTGCTCTCCTTTTCATGTGGTGATTTTTGCCACTCCTTGATTCGATGGAGTGATCATCCAGCCTCCGATGACTTTTGGCTTACTAGATCGGAGGTGGCTCTTTTGGATGTTGCTCTCCCGCACTGGTGCATTCAACCCAACTCATCGGTGATGAGTACTTTTTAGTGGGGGAGGATTGATGGAGACGATGGCCTGAAACGTTTTAAAGATGGCGACGGCGTGCTTATGGATGACCATGTTGAGTGTCGCAATAATATCTGTCCTGAACGAAAACCAATATATTAATAATTAATATTAATTTATTAATTATTATTAATATTAATTATAAAGTCATTTTCATGTTTTATTTTATTTTAACATTTTTATTTTTATTGCATTTAAATAATTCATGTAATGATGGGTGCTTATAACCATCATAGGTTATTTTAATTATTTCATTTCTTGTATTATGATGGGTGCATATAACCATCATAACTTTCATTTTGAATTTTGAATTTTGAATTTTGAATTTTGAATTTTTAATTTTTAATTTTGAATGGAGGGAGATTGAGTTGTGTAGGCTATATATAGCCATGTTATGAAGGAATAATTAGTGAATGAACAATTGAAAAGCAAGAATTCAAAATTTGAATTTCCCCTCCTCCTCTCTCTTCCCCTCTTGGAAAATTCATTTCCTCCTCCTCCTCTCCCCTCTTGAAATTTCTGCCAAGGTCTTCTCCCCCTCTCCCCTAGCATTCTCCTTCCAAGCCGCCAAACACGTCACCACCTCCACTTGCAAAAAAAGGAGCTCCACCCTCCACTGAAGGTAATTTGGCCAAGGTAATAAAAGTTTCTTCCTTGTGAATTTCAACTCCGGCGTGAAGCGACGAAGGCGGACAAGTTTCCTCTCCTCTTGACATGACTACGGTAGAGACCTACCTTCGTGTGATTTTTTTTTCCTAGATATTCATGTGGTGGAAATCCTTGGCGTTGAAATTTGATAGCATTAATTCTTCATGATTTTCTTCGCTCGGTTTGTGTTTTTCTTGATTTGTTAAATTTTGAAAGGGTTTGGAGAACCTTCGTTTTCTTTTGTTGGGAGAGATCTACCTTTTCCAAATCGTATTTTATTTGGTAGACCTCTTTTGGTACAACACCGCTCGTTCGGATTGGGTAGGTCCTTTTAGCCGGAAAGAATATTGGCCTATCGCCTCTATTCCATCCAAATCAGTTTGGCTACCCGTACGCTAGCATATAATTGATAGGATTAATTATCGTAGTGCCGCGTAGAACGATTGTGTGAGTGTAGGATTGGATCATTAGAGAGATAAGCGTGCTAGCCCGTAAATATATTTCGGTGTCAACCTGCAAGCCTGCATCAGGTGGCGTGGTGCACCTGCATGTATTGTTGGCGAGAGGATATCTTTTTGTTGAACTCATTTAGGTTAGGTGCGTAGCCTTCTCTTTTAACTTTGTTTACCTCACTGAAACCCAAGCCCCATTTATACCCTATAGTCCTATGGATTCTCGCTTGAGTAAAACAAGCGTCATAGTGAGAGTGTGAACGGGCAAGCGTATGGTCCCCGACATTAATGGATTTCTTTGGAGGTGATCCTGAGCCCCGGTCTTTGGCAATGCACAACTGAGTGGCCTGCCTACTTTCTTCCTATGCATGACCGTACGATTCTCTAGGATTCTATTTTTGAGTAGTTAAAATATTTATTTACGCCTATCAAAATTTACAAACTTTGTAGTATATTTAAAAATTGTATATATTATATTTTTTATGCCCATGCTATTTTAGATTACTCTCAATACTGTATTTCGAAATTACTAAGCCAGCTAGCTGTTTTCTAGTTCACGGAGAGATGATTTGCTCGAGGCGAGCAAATGTTTTAGTCTAGTGGTGTAATGAGTCCGATATTTATAGGGTTTTGAGGACTCATCTGGGCTGATTTTCTCACTCATGCACTGCATTTAAATCGGTTATCGGTTATATTCACATCGTCCGATCTATGACCATTTTGTGCACTATTTTTGCCCAAGGGTGTGCAATTATTCATTCTGTTGTTGGGGGTATGCATATTGTGCTCCCCATGTCTCTTTTTGTTTGATTTTGTTTGCATTCTAGTGTTGAGAGCTTATGCCCCAACTTGATTTCATTGATGTGCAGGTAGTCGTGACGTTCAGGATTCATTTTCTAGCTTTTGTGTGAAAGACACGGTCGTGCGAATTTCTTTTCACACGGTCTTAATTAGGGCTTAAATCAACGGGTTTTCAAAATAGAAGAAATTAATTAGAAGTCGAAAAGGCAATGAGCACTTCTCGAGAAGTCGGGTATAGTTCTCGAGAACTGCTAGGGGAATTATCGAGAAGTAATATACTGGTTCTCGAGAACGGAAGAGACTTTTCGAGAGACAGTTCAAAGTTCTCGAGAACTGAAGAAACTTTTCGAAAGATAGTTCAAATTTCTCCAGAACTGAAGAGACTTTTCGAGAGATAAGTCAAGTTCTCGAGAAGGAGTCTGAGTTTTCGAGAATGTGTATGTTACTTTTCGAGAAGTAGATAGAGTTCTCGAGAACTACCTTCCTTTTGAGAAATTTCTGACCTGTTTGAATTATCCTCGATTCTTAAGCTTTGAACTAATCTCCTGTGACTTATCCTTCTTTGTTCAGCATCCCAAGTATGGTTTTGAAAAAATTGAACTTGGTATCATCCATCGGCTTCGTGAAAATATCTGCAACTTGCCGATCTGTTGGAACGTACTGCAAGTCTATATCCCTTTGATCCACGTGCTCCCGAATGAAGTGATATCTGAGCTTGATGTGCTTTGTTTGGCTGTACGAGACTTGGTTGTTTGCGATTGCGATTGCGCTGGAAGAGTCACAGAATAATTGAATGTCTTTGATCTTCATATTTTAATCCTCTAGCTGGTTCTTTAGCCAAAGAAACTGTTCACAACAACTAACGACAGAAATGTATTCTTACTCGGCCGTTGGGATTGCGACACAGTTTTGCTTTTGGCTGCTCCATGAAATTAGCATTCTTTCAAGGAACTAACACGTCCCGAAAGTGCTTTCCCTGTCATCTTTGCTACCTATAAAGTCTGCATCTGAGAAACCAATTAGTTCGTTGTCATTACTTCTTAGGTACCATAAGCCAAGATTCGGTGTACATTTAAGGTATCTCAAGATCCGCTTTGCAGTAGCATAGTGAGATTCCTTACAGCTCACATGGAATCTAGCACAGACACATGTAGAGAACATTATGTCTGGTCAATTGGCAGTAAGGTAGAGCAAGGATCCAACTATGCTTCTTTATTGGGTTTCATAAAAAGGTTTCCCTTTCTCATCCTTGTCCAGAGACATTGCTAAGGCCATTGGAGTCCTCATAGAGGTTGCACTCTCTATATCGAATTTCTTAATCAACTCCTTGGTGAACTTCGTCTGTGAGATGAAAATTCCATCTTCAGATTTTTTCACCTGAAGTCCTAAGAAATACTTCAGCTCTCCCATACTGCTAATTTCAAACTTCCCTTGCATAAGTTTAGAGATATTTTTACAGAGGTTGTCGTCTGTAGATCCAAAAATAATTTCGTCGACATAGATTTGCATTAGCAAAATCTTGCCTTTAATTTCCCTAAGAAATAATGTCTTGTCTATCTTTCGCCTTATGAACTTATTCTCGAGGAGAAAGTTAGACATCGTTTCATACCAAGCTCGAGGAGCTTGTTTCAAACTGTACAGCACTTTTGATAATAAATAAACATTCTCAGGATAGTTAGGATCAACAAAACCTGGGGGTTGTTCCACATACACCTCTTCCTTTATGTCAACATTCAGGAAGGCGGACTTCACGTCCATTTGGTAGACTGTGAAGCCCTTCAATGCATCATAAGACAGTAACAGTCTGATGGCCTCCAGCCTTGCTACTGGAGCATATTTTTGGTCGAAGTCGATCCCTCCTTCTTGACGATATCCTTTAGCGACGAGTCTGGCCTTGTTCTTTATGATTGTCCAATCCTCGTCCATTTTGTTCCTATGTACCCACTTAGTTCTGATGACATTTTTACCTTTGGGTCTTGGAACAAGTGTCCACACTTTGAAGTGCTTGAACTAATTTAGTTCTTCTTCCATGGCCAATATCCACGAAGCGTTTGAGTTTGCTTCCTCGAACTTCTTTGGTTCAACCTGCGAGAGAAAACTTAAATAGTTATTCTCGTTAGTTTCATACTTAGACTCAGAAGAAGAGCTTGACAGAGATTTTACCTTGCTTTGATAAGGCTGATCTTAGTTGGTTTCCTCATCATTCATTGTCATCATCCCATAGCATCTATAGGCATCTTCTTCATATTCCTCATCCACCTCTGAATAACTGTCTGATTGTGATAGAGGGTACTTGATACCTATCCTTGCAGTAGGATAGTCTTTATCTGCTGCTACAACTTCTTGTTCAGCAGCAGCAATAACTAGCCCAATATAGGCTTCTTCTTCAAACTCAGATGAAGATGAGTCTTTACAGCTCTTCTCTTTCTTGGCAATAAAGTACTTCTCCTTCTTGCCCTTATACTGGTGTTGTTTCTTCTCAACAGCTTCCTTCCTCTTCACTGGGCAGTAAGCTATCACATGCCCTGATTTGCTGCAACTATAAGAGACAACTTTAGAGGAATTATATTTACTGGATTTAGAATCATACTTGTCAGCCTTAGAATAATTCCTCCTGTGATGAGAAAAGGTGGAAGGTCTGATATTCCATTATTTCTTCTTCATTAGCTTCTAAATGTGCCTGCAGAAGGCATCAAATTCCTCATCTGACATGCTATATTGTGATGCATGTGACTCTGAGTAGTCTGAATCAACTGGTCTTCTTGGAAGAGAGGGAATCAAGTCCTTACTTTTCCTTATGTTGTCTGCCTTGAATGCCAAGTACTTCTCCTTGGCTTGGGATCTACTGGTGGCCCCTTCCTTTTTTCTAGCAGCTAGCTGCATCTCATAAGAGAGAAGCTTTCCAAACAATGTTTGGGCAGAGTCTGAGCAAGCTTATCCACCTCTCTTATGGAACAAATCTTAGTATCCTAGTCTCTAGTGAGAGATCTTATGAACTTGTCATATATTTCATAATGGCTGAAGACCCTCATATATGTCCTCAATTCATTAATGATTCTAGGGTCATAGATATGGAATTTCTATCATCTCTTACCTCTTTAGTACCCTCCATGTAGACTATAAGGGTGTCCCACATCTCTTTGAAGGTCTGGAAGTGGACCAAGTTCTGAAAGTTTGAATCATCAATAAAACTAACTATGATGTTCTGTTCTCTCTTGTCCAAGTCAGCCAACATGAGCTCATCCTTGGTCATTTTTTAATAATTCTTAGGTGTTTGGACATTTGCATATAGAATAGAGATCTTCAACGGGATGAAGGGTCCCTCCTTTACAATCATAAAGATCCTAGGGTCATAGGCTTCCAAAAATAGCATGACCCTCTCTTTCTAGATTCCAAAATTCTCCTTTTTACAGATGGGGAGTTTAATGAAACCTAGCTCCATATGGCTCTCTCCAGAACCCATAATGACAGAGTTGTAGCTACCCTTGGAGATCACTTAGATTGTTAAATACTTATTGTCCAACCTCCCTATGATACCACTTGAAAGTCTTTGTTTTTAAGGTAGCTGTCAACCTAGAGGAGGGGGGGTGAAAAGGATTGTTGGTATCTTGTGTCTTTCTTTAAGTTTCTTCATTAAGTGCTTAGTGTGTTAGCAGTTATTAGCTTTCAAGAACCTGCAATAAAGAAACAACACAGAAAAGCACACAAAGAATATATAGTGGTTCCCAAGATTTTTGGTATGTCCACTCTCCTCCCACCTTTCTAACTTTAGGTTAAACAACGCAGATATCCATACTCAGCTCAAACAACATACACCACAGATCTCTTAGGATATCTCAGTCTCCTCCAAGTCTTACAGCTCAGGCACTAAGCCTTATAACTCAGTGATCAACTGATCACCTACCTCAAGCCAAAGTCCCTACCACTTAGGATGGCTGGACAGCCCTACCTAAGAGCAAACTTCCTCTTACCACAGAGAGAATGACTCTCCTACAGCTAAGGCACAAAGGCTACAACATAGTTCAAAAGGATCCTACAGCTCAGGCATAAATGCACTACCTCAGATCAAAAGGATCCAATAGCTCAAGCACAAGTGCCCTACAACTCAGAGAGAATTACTCTCTTACCAAATGCTCAAAAGCTATACAGCTTAGTGATCAAATAAACACCTACATCAGATCCAAGCTGGATCCTACACTCAGAGAGTATAACTCTCCAAAATCCTAAGCACCGAGCGGAGAGGAGGATAGGGAAGCTACAAAAGTGGAGAATAAGCAAGCGGATTATAGTGAAAACTAGTCTATCAGTTATTCATTATGTATAAACAGCTAAGTAAAATAATGTACATCTAGCAGTTCTACGACAGTAAGCAGTAAAGTAAACATGTAATAGCCAGTATATATATAAGGAGACAAATAGAGAATAAGTAAGTAAGTAACCTTAACTTATATGAATGCTCATACAAACATATAAGTTAAGGGGTCTTCTGCAAGGCTCCCATCGTATAAAAATTCCCATACCAATTTATACGTTGGGGTGACGGTTGTATACAAATATGAGTGTAGTAATATTCTATGCCATGATTCATGCAAGTGCAACTCACGCACACGACTCTAAGCGCATAGAACTTTAGTTCCCCCTGTTCGGGATGCAAGCTTCACTCCCAGAAACCTCCGTAGTGGCAAACGGAGACAGTGGGTCGGGCTCCCCCACTCTTAAGCGGGTATCCACACTACCGGGCCTAGCCCTTCCGTACACCCCAAGAAGAACACAACCTAAAGTATCCGCGTACTTGTGTTGGCTGTATCCACCAGACTTTCTTTGGCTAAGTGTCCCACACCACCGAGTCAACGTATCGACGTCAGTGTGAACGACAGTCAAATACCAAAGACCCACCACCTTATTCTTTATCCAAACCTTCGAGCCCTCGGCTCCCCGGACTGTCCCGTCCGTGAATCTACCTTCAGAAGCTACCGTCTGAATGACAATCAAACCAACCTATTCTACCTCCCTCACTTCCGAGGTGTGTGAATGTGCAACCCTAGTTATACTAGTTGCTCTTTTAGTTTATTATTCCTATGGTTTACGTTATCCCAGGACTGCCCCCGGTGTACACTGTGAAGGGCACTCAAAGGGCACTAGGAACTACGATGGGCTGAAGCCCAAAGCTCCTTTTCGCAAGGAACTTACTGAAAGTGATGATAGATACATCTCTAGAGGGGGGGGGGGTGAATAGAGTATTCAATAATTATGATACCCTACTCAACTCCCGTAGAGTTAATTTGCGGAATTAGTTTATAGATATTGATAACCCTAGAGCCTAACAAAAAGTGTAATGCACAAGAGAGAGCTAACTGTAATTACAGTTAAGCTTGGGATCCTATCACAGCAACTAGCAATCCTAGTTATTTCTACTCGCAGCCACAGTACAATGAATTAAATAAACATCACAAACGACACAAGAAATTTTATTGTGGTTCCCTCTAAATAGGTACGTCCACTCTTCTACCACCCTGGTAGGAATCCACTACAGGTTTTTGTTCAGGTGCCCTGCCACCAACTGATCTGCTTCAGGTAGATCAAGTAGACCCTTTGAGCTTTTGATCAGGAGCTCAAAATCCAACACAGGTTTTTGATCAGGTGCCCTGCCACCAAGGGTTCACTTTTGAAGGGAGTAATAACCCTTTGTACAGGAGGTTGAGAGAGTTAAGGCTTCTTCTCTATTGTTAAACAGATTAGAGAAGCTAGTGGATTGCACAGAGCTAGATAGCTCTAAAGAATCAAGGCTCCCCCTAGCTTAAAGAATATCCAGGAAGGAGTCTTGCTTCAGGGTGCAGGAACTCTTCTGAACAAAGACAAAGAATTGTTTTGAGGTTCTGAAGGAGAAGCTTGAAGAAGATTCTTGATTGGGAACAGGTGTTCTTCTTCAAACAGCTTCCTTTCATCATCTTCTTCTTCTAAAGGCCTCTGAGTGAAAGTCTTCCTATAAGCAGGATGAACTCAGGATGAAGAAGAATGCAGAAGAGATTTTATCTTCTCAGTTGAATAAGAATTTCTGAGAGTTGTAGAACTTTCTGGCTTTCTCTCTTTTTCTATGCTGCTGAGTGTATGTGTTGTATATCAGTTTTATATTCTTCTTTTCAAAAGAAGCTCTTTATATATGAGCCTTTACAACGACTTTAATTTGAGTTTGAATCTTTGTCTTCTTCTGGAATCAGCAATCTGGGCTGAAAAAAGCATAAAGCAAAAACAAATCCTGCAGACAGACATACTATAAGAGGATAAAGCTTTCTAAGAAGCTGCATAACAAATCAGATAAGAAGGGTGCAGGAAAAAGGTCACATCAGAAAGAACTCTTTACAGCCAGAGAAGACTTTCTGAGCCTAATGGCTATAAAGGACAGCCTGGCAGATAAAGCAAAAAATGCATTTCAACTAATAAGACAAAACACTTTGTCAGATAAAGATTGGCTCATGCATAAGGAATGGAGCAGAGATTGCATGGAAATAATATCACAAATTTACAGAAATAATATGCCAAATAAATATGAAATAAATCATAGAATAGAAGAGGACAAAATTACTAAATACATACAGCAAAACGTCGAACGACCCTCGGAGATCGTCGACCGAAGTACAGAGATCATCGACCTATCAAACAGATAGTCGAACGATACAGATAGTCGAACTACCAAAGAAGATAGTCGAACTACCACAGCAGATAGTCGACCAATCAGGACAGATAGTCGAGCTATCAGATAGTCGACATATCAAGACAGATAGTCGAACTATCTAGCAAAACAGATAGTCGACCTATCAAACAGATAGTCGATATAAGACCCCCTTTTTTTTTCTTCTTCAACCACCGGGGTCTTAGGCCCAGAACCGCCGCTTTGCGGTGACTCCTTCACGTCCTGAAGGGTCATCACCACAAGGCGCCGATTCTGCCGGCCAATTCGATCACAGAAAAGTAGCATAATTATTGAAGTAAGAACAATGCAGTCCACAATAATACATCACATGTAAATAAGATAAAATCTCCACGAAGGGAGTGTCCACAGAAATCATCAGAGTACTATAAATACGGGCTTATGCCCGGTACAATATATCCTCACTACAAGTCTCTCATGCGGAAGCGAAAACAGAAACTACTCCAGGTCGAGACTCACGGTCCCGACTGTGTGAACTCCGGAGCTAGACTGCCCCATCTCTAGGCGCACCGATCTCTGGAGCTGCTCCTACATGCTGGGCTCCACGATCCCCTAAATGAGGCGGTTCGAAAACCGTTAGTCATAAAGACTAAGCCCTATCATCCCCTACCCCTTCCCCCATGGCTCCTAGGTACCGAGCGGGGAGGAAGAAAGGGAAGGACATGATGGTAGAGATAAATCAAGAAACAGGTGACTATGGACTTAATCTAGCAAGTTGTATTCGGTGAGCAGTTAGCATGATTGTTATAATAGGTCTAGCAATAAGAAAAGCAATCATATGAATTTAAACCTTCACTTATGCGAGAACACATATGCAAAAGGGATCTTTTGCAAGGCTCCCATCGTATAGAGTGCCCCATACCACTTATACGTTGGGGTGTCGGTTATCAAACAGCAATGGTTGTTATATATTGAAATTAACCTTTGATTTATAAACTTTCCCACACAAGCTTATAGACCAAGGGGTCGTTTTGCAGGTCCTAATGTATAAGCGTCCCATACCACTTATACTTTAGGTGTCAGGGTTAAATGAATCAATTATGCTATGACATGCTAGTGGGTATGATGAAACATGCAAGTGCAACTCACACACCCGACTCTGTGTACACAGACCTTTAGTTCCCCCTTTCGGAGCCGTTACTTCCCAGGATACCTCCGTAGTGGCAGAAGGAAGCGGTGGGTTGGGCCTCGCCCACCTCCAAAACCAGTAAAAGCACCACTGGTCGGACCTATCGTACGCCTCAACGCTTGGTGCACTAAGCGGACGCCTGCATACTCTTGCCGGCTGGCGCACCGGACTTCTGTTGGCGAAGTGCTAACCACCTCGCCGAGTCAACGATATCGGTGTCGGTGCAATCGAACTCCCCGATATCGTAAAACCCAACACCTTAACTTTTCCTATCTTATGCACATGCAAGTTTAATCGCAAACACACAAAACCGAGCCGAAGCTCCCCGGACCAAACGTCCGTCTCCAACCAACCGAGCCGAAGCTCCCCGGACCATCCCGTACGTCTCCAGAACAACCGAGCCGAAGCTCCCCGGACCATCCCGTCCGTCTCCAAACCGATCGAGTCGAAGCTCTCAACAATCTTCCTGTGCCAACAGTGTTTGTGAAAAGTGCAATCCTAGTTACTAAGTTACTCTTGCTAGTTTATTATTACAGTTTACGTTAGCCCAGGACTGCCCCCGGTATACCCCGTGAAGGGCTCTCAAGGGGCACTAGGAACCAAGACGGCGGCATTACGGCCCGAAGTTCCCTTTCGCAAGGCACTTAATATTATTGGTTTATTTCCCTTAGCCCAATTCCCTTCTCATATTACAATAGACTATCCTAGGGTAATTTTTTAACCTTCCTCTCTTCGGGAAAGGCGATCTTTCGCCTAACCCGAGCACCTCTTAACTCTAACTATCACCACTACTCACTACTCTTTATATCTTCCTCAGATCATGTCCTATTGCATTTCACAATTTACTAAATGCAGACCGACCTAGGCTACATGTCGAACAGGTTATGAAATGATCCATTACTCATCCAAATGCCCTAAATTATTTACTGGAGACTTACCATGACATAAATGACCTAAATCCAGAAAATGGAAATTTTCCTAATTTATTTGGCATTTAATTAAATTCCTCGAAAACCCCAAGGGCTACCGGTTTGAACATGAACTACCCTAAGTTCTCATGCAAGATGTCCAGCAAATTTATGATAAATACTTGGTTATCTCAATAGGTTAAATCCTAAGTATCATAATTTTTCTATCATTAAAAGGGCATGAAAACTATTTTAGAAATAATCTCTAACTTCTGTTGTTTATGAATCAAGTACAGAAAATATTCTTTCAAAAATTATAAATAATTTATGTCATGCAGATAAAGGCCTAAAATTAGCACAGGCCAAGTTTCACAATTTTCCAGCAAGTATTTTATCCATAATTAATTTTTAAACATAAAAGCCCTTTCTATCATCTGTGAATAAAGTACTAGATTTACTCAACATAAAAATTCTATAAAAATCCAGGAATCAATGTTCTACTGGTCAAGATCTAAATCCAGAATTTTTTAACTGATTATAATTAATTTAAAGCCTCCAAATAATTGAAACAACAAATCGGGCAATAATCCACTAACACATGAAGTATAACATTTATTAATCATAAAATTCCAGGAAAATTATCATAAGTCTAAAACATCCTAAAACTCCCTCCCCCCGAGTTTCATAATTTTTGGAGTAGATTTAGTGCTTAAAATAACTAAATTACATTTCTATCCTAATTCAAACTCTCAACTTCCGAGGTACCCAATTACCTCCAATTCCTTCACTATTTCAACCAGAGGGTTTTCGTCATATCATCCCCCTCTCCTCCAAATTTCAAGGACATACAAGAGCTTTTGCTCCTATGTCCTTCGCAAACCTCAAACTCCCTCCCGTTGGATTTGAGCCAATCTCTTAGGGTAAAATCCACCCTAATCCACACCATGTTACCCAAGAGGGTAGACATAGACTCAACAAATCAGTGGCCAACAACTTCAGCCTATTCTGAGGAGATTTGTCCACTCCATCTCCAAACGTACTTTTCCCCAAAGTACCCCTCACCAAGACCTATCTAGGACTTGATACTTCCCTATTCAAAACTCGACCAATCGAGTTGAAATTTTGTACAGATCTTAACAATGATGCCAGGGACCACCACCCAAAATTTGGGGGAGTTTGGACTTAATTTCATCTCCTAATTAATTTTATATTGTTTATTAAAATTTTACAAAAACTTTAGGCAAAAGTTTTCCAAAAATTCTCATTTTTGGAGAGCCTCTCGATACACATATTATAGATCTCCAGTCCAAATTTCAAGTCATTTGGACATGTTATGAACCGTGGGCAACCATTTCAATTTCTGGTTAGCCTAGGTCTTGATCCCACCAAAATGAGTGCTGTGGTCAAACCACTCACCCAAATTGAATAAAATCAATTTTATATTAAAGTAGACCCAGAGGGCTACAACTTTTGTGACTGGTCATTTTTCCTAATTCGGCCTCTAAGTGCCTCGTTTTACAGCCCCAAAAATATGTTCAAATAATGCATTTTTCGATTTTGTAATTTATAATAATCGATATATTATAAAGTTTATCCTACTGTTCATCTTCTTCATGAACCCGAAAACAGACAGAAAACCATTTTTCCTGTAACACTTCCGTGATCCGTCGCCGGCCGTCCGGTCACTTCCCTGGCCAGCCACCACCACCACCACCTCCGTTGAGGCGATGGCTAGCGGTGGGCGGTGGTTTGGCCGCCGGAGGTGGCTGTTTCCGGCGAACTCAAAATATCCTTTTCATGGTTTTTCCATGAAAATGAGAGAAGGGTCCAGCTCCGTTGAGCGCGAACCTCCTTTCTAAGAATCCTAAGATCTACCCATGAAAGAGAAGGAGTAGAGGAGGACCTTGTTCGCGGTTTGAAGGCGAGAAGAACGACGTGGTGCTATGGCGCGGTGGTGGCGTTGCTGAACTTCTCCTATAGCAAGAACAAGGGTCTGATCCGATTACTTGAGCGTGTAACCTTCTCCTCTTTCACCAGGTGGGCTTTTATAAGTCAGGAAGTGGGAAGGTGAATGGGTAAATCCTTAATGGCCATGAAGGCTCCTCCCCTTTGTTGGAACACCCTATTACTATTTGGACCAGGATGACTATATTTCTATAGGGATTGTGTGTTGTGACCTCCATGTTGTTATAAAGGTCACATAGGCTAGTTAGAGTAGTCTTCAGCTCGACGCATAGTCGACTTCAGCTCGACGCAGAGTCGATCTCAGCTCGACGCAGAGTCGACCTCTGCTCGACGCAGAGTCGACCTCAGCTCGACGCAGAGTCGACCTCAGCTCGACGTGGAGTCGACCTCAGCTCGACGTTCCGTCGAACCCAGTTCTGCTTACAAAAAACACTCTCTGGCCGACGTGTGTCGTGCTCAGATCGACGTTTTTCTGTGAGCTCGACGCCTTCCAGACTTCCGTCGATTTTGGATAGGAATTCAAATTCCTTCTGACAGACAATTAATGCTGAAGATTTATTGGCCGTTACAGCATATCTGGTGCATGGCTCAAGGAATTTTCTAAGGAATGTCTGCCTGTCATTTCCTTTGAGGCATGGATAGTTAAGGAAAGCAATTAATGCTTTCTTCCAATGGCTATCAAAGTAGAAGGAAGAAGAAGACTCAGAATTCATTCATCTTTATTCAAAAACAAGAACAACATACATAATACAGAATAACAACACAGGACTTTAGTTGCTCTCTGTGACATTGTGTTGAAAAGCTAACTCACAGAAAATCTGATTGCTTCAGACACCTCCATCCAACTCTCTTGGATCATCCTTTGCTGGAGCAAATCAGATCTTTGAAGACCTGTCACCCTTGTGCAGAGCTCTCCTTCCTGAACCTCATCTTGATCTCAGGGGGAGCTTTGACAACAACTTCAGATCCACTTCTGCTTCTCTTTGCTTGTTGAATAGAGAAGACAACATCATCTCTTTTTCTTTCTCTTTCTGTACAGGGTTTTAACTCCCTTCAAAAGTTACTTTTGGTTTTGCTGAAACCTGGTCAAAATCAGCTCTGTTGGTTTGTGAGAACCTGATCAAAAACTCTCTGGTGCTCAAGACACCTGATCAACTCATCTTGAAGTGGATTCCTATCAAGGGTGATAGAAGAGTGGATGTACCCAGATTTGGGGAACCACTATAGCTCCTTGTGTCGTATGGATTGCTTATGCTCCTTGTGTTTTGCTTTGTGCTGTGAATACCTTTTTACTCTGATTATTTACTCTAGCACCCTACACTAAGTAAATTCAAACCCTCTCTACACACAAGTTTTTATTTGGAAAATTATTTTAAATAACTCTATTCACCCCCCCTCTAGAGTTAGGAGTGATCTTATCCTGCACTTTCAATTGGTATCAGAGGGAGGTTGATCATTTATACAGGCTAACCCCTGGATCAAAAGATCCCTGATAAGATCATTTCTCTCAAAGGATTATTTTCCTTAGTTTTACTTCTCTTTAAAACTCATGGCACAAAACAAGGACCTTGCTAGCACCAGACCTCCTATGTGCAATCTATCTAAGTTTGCACTATGGAAGGCAAGGATTAGGCTTTACATGAACTCTTTTGATGAAGACATTTTTAACTCTGTGTTGACAGATTGTCCAAGACCTCCCACAGGAACAAGCACATCAGCTGTTCCTCCTCCTTCAGGAACTGATGCTGACATAAAGAAGTGGAAGGCAGCAGATGCTAAAGCCATGAACATCTTGGCTCAAACCATGTCAGATGACATTTTCCAGAAGGTAGTTGAATGCACTACTGCCAAAGCAATCTGGGAAAAGCTGTCAGAAATTGTATCAGGTTCTGCAGATGAAAGAAAGGATAGGAGATCCTACCTGATCACCCAGTATGAGAATTTCAAGAAGGCAGAGTCTGAGTCAATTGCTGACATGTACAACAGACTGAGTCTGATCATAAGTGAGCTTAGATCACTAGAGAAGGACATATCTCTCACTGAGATAAATGACAAAATACTGACTTGTTTCCCTAGCTCTTGGGACTCAAGAATATGGTCAATTAAAGATGGAAGAAATGTCTGTGAGTTATCCACAGAAGCCCTTCTAGGAAAGCTCAAGAGTTATGAGCAATTTATTAAGAAGAGAGAAGAAGAGCAGAAGACATCCACACCAACAGAAAAGGTTGAGAAAACCATTGCCTTCAAAGCACAGGAAGAAGAACCTAAAGAAAAGGTGTTGGGAAATGAAGAGCTTATGAGCCTACTGGTCAAAAGGTTCAATAAGCTGAATAAAAGGAACTTCAGAAGATGGTCATCCAAAGACAAAGACAAGCCAAGGTATTACAGATCTACTAATAAAGATATTATCTGCTTTGGCTGCAGGAAACCAGGACACATTTTCCCCAACTGTCTAGAAAATCAAGATAAGGACAGAAGGGACAAGAAGGAAAGAAAAGATAAAAGGAAGGATAAGGAGTCAAGGAAGCACCATGACAAGCCTTCCTCCAGCAACAGCAAGCACACCAGAAAAGGATTTGTGGCTGAATCCTGGAGTGACTCAGATGAGTCTGATTCATCATCCAGCTCTAGTGATGATGAGGATGATGCAGAAGAAAAAGGATTCTGCATGATGGCCATCAGTGCATCTCAAAAGAACACTAATTCAGAGCCTGATGCTGACTACCTATCTGATCAGGAACTTACTGAGGATCAGGTAATAGATTCATTTGATTTTACTTCTGATGAATTTAAATCTGAGTTCAAATCTATGTGCATTGACTTGATTGAATCTCAAAAGTTGATTAAAACTCTCAGAGAACAATTAATTGAATGCAAATCCATTAACTCAGATAATCTTAGACTCTTAGAAGAGTTGAAGCAGTGTGGGGAGGAGATAGCTTCACTGAAAGGTGAGCTATCTAAGGCCAAACAATTTGAAGAAACCCTTAATGGGAGAAGTATCAAATTGATGGACATCACAAGTACAGTGAACTCAAGATTGAATGGTTCACTGGGCTTGGGTGCTTCATCCAGCCAACCCATAGTGCTGACAACTCCAATCAAATTTACCAGTGAGAAAGGTAAAGGAGTCTTGATAGTGGCTAGGAAGAATGCTGACTTAACCCAGGAAACTGGACAAAAAGCGTCGAACGAAGCTCGACGGACGTCGACCAGAGCTCGACGTAATCGCAAGAAAACGTCGAACTCAGGTCGACGCCCTCTACCCTCTGAACAAAGCAAGACCTTGCCGTCGAACGGAGCTCGACGCACTCACTTGAGTCCGTCGACCGAAGCTCGACGTGCGTCGAGCCGAGTTCAGAGCAAAACCCAGTTCTCAAGGGTTAATTCAAATTTCAATTCTAGCTCTACATCTCATTACTTTAACCCTTATGCTGAATGGATCATACCTCCTAGGAGATATCATCCTGTAGGCTATAAGAGTCAACCTGAGATGTCCTTCATTTCAGAATTTAAGGGATATCAACCTAGGCCCAAGGTTAACTGGGTCAAAAACAAATAAGCTGTTCTTGTGCAGGTGAAGACCTATCCAGCATCAAACCATCAATGGTATCTGGATAGTGGGTGCTCAAAGCACATGACAGGGGACAAGGACAACCTCACTTCCTTCAAAGCCAAGCTTGGACCCAAATTAATTTTTGGAGACTCAAGCTTTGGAACTACAAAAGGATATGGGGCAGTCCAAATTGGCTCAGTCACTTTCAAAAAGGTGGCATATGTTGAAGGACTCAAACACAACCTGATAAGTATCAGTCAATTGTGTGATGAAGGATATCAAGTAACCTTTAACAAAGCCATATGCAAAGTCCAGTCAGTGGACAACACAACTGTGTTGACAGGTAACAGAAGAGGTAACATTTACTTAGTGGATTTTCATTCACCTGTAGTAGATATTTGCCTGTTTAACTCCATTTCAAAACCAAACATCTTGTGGCATAAAAGATTAGGACATGTGAACCTTAGAACCATTGCTAAGTTATCCCAAGACAACCTTGTTAGAGGACTACCTTCTGGTCCCTACAAGAAGGAGGGACTTTGCAAGGCATGTCAATTAGGCAAGCAAACTAAAAACAGTTTCAAGTCACTTAATAAGAGTGACTCACCTAGAATTTTGTACTTACTGCACATGGACCTTTTTGGACCAATTAATGTACAAAGCCTAGGAGGGAAATCTTATGCTTTAGTAATTGTAGATGACTTCTCAAGATTCACTTGGGTGTTCTTTCTGAGGAAGAAGTCTGATAACTTCAAGATTTTGACAGATTTTCTCAAAGGCATACAGATTGAGTTCAATACTCACATTGCCCTGATCAGAAGTGATCATGGGACAGAGTTTGATTCTCTTCTTATGCTAGAGTTCTGCCAGAATGAAGGTATCAGGCATACTTTCTCAGCTCCCAGAACTCCTCAACAAAATGGGGTAGTTGAAAGGAAAAACAGAACCCTTATTGAATCTGCCACAACATTGTTGACAGATGCTCACCTTCCTCTAACCTTTTGGGCAGAGGCTGTGAACACCTCCAACTATGTTCTGAATAGAAGCCTGATACATAAGCTAAAGGGTAAGACTCCCTATGAGTTACTCAAAGGGAAGAAACTTAAAGTAAACTACTTCAAATTTTTGGTTGCATTTGTTTCATTCACAATAATGACAAGAAATACCTAGCTAAATTTGAAGCCAAAGCTGATGAAGGAGTGTTTCTGGGGTACTCCTTGACTAGCAAGGCTTATAGGGTTTTTAACAAGTGCACAAATAAAATTGAAGAATCCATGCATGTTACATTTGATGAAACTAACATGTTTTATAAGGAGAAGGAGACTTCTACCATAAGCAATTTGCAGGAACACTCAATTTCAGAGAATCTGAGGCAGCTTACCATCACAGACAAAGGGTCATCACCTTCACCAATTCAACAAGTCACTGAACTTAGTGACAATGAAGAGGAATTTCAAGTTCTGGAAAGTTCAAAGGGCCAACAGAGTGAAGAACCAGTTGTTGTTCCACAAGAGGAAACAACAACACAGGTTGGTGCATCATCAACACCCCTTGTTGATCTAGCAACAACAAGAGATCACCCAATCTCACAAGTAATTGGAGATATCTCAGTGGGTGTGCAAACAAGGAATCAAGTCAATCAAAATATTATGCACACCTGATTTCTTTCTCAAATTGAGCCTCAAACCATACAAGATGCAGAGCAAGATCCAAACTGGATCATTGCAATGCAAGAAGAGTTGAATCAATTTGAGAGGAATAAAGTTTGGGAATTAGTACCAAGACCAAGGAACCAGCAAATTGTTGGAACAAAATGGGTATTCAGGAACAAATTGGATGATCAAGGAATAATTGTGAGAAACAAGGCAAGACTTGTTGCACAAGGATATTGCCAAGAAGAAGGAATTGATTATGACCAAACCTTTGCACCAGTTGCAAGTTTGGAGGCCATAAGAATCTTCCTTGCATATGCAGCTCACAAGAGATTCAAGGTATATCAGATGGATGTCAAGAGTGCATTCCTCAATGGAGACATCAAGGAAGAAGTCTATGTAAAGCAACCTCCAGGTTTTATCTCTCCAACTTTTCCTGATCATGTATTCAAACTGCATAAAGCTTTATATGGTCTCAAGCAAGCTCCTAGAGCATGGTATGAGACCTTAGCTTGTTTTCTGTTGGAAAATGATTTTAAAAGGGGTAGAGTAGACCAAACTCTTTTTGTTAGAACCCATAGGTCCCACACCCTACTAGTACAAGTTTATGTAGACGACATCATATTTGGGTCTACTGATTCAAACTTATGCAAAAAGTTCTCACAACTTATGCACTCAAAGTTTGAAATGAGTAGCATGGGTGAGCTTGCTTTCTTTCTTGGATTGCAAGTTAAACAACATGTGGATGGCATTTTCATTTCTCAAACCAAGTATGCAAGAGAACTGGTTAAGAAATTTGGAATGTCTGAAGCATCCTCCATGAAAACACCTATGCCTACAAATGCTGTTTTAGATGCTGATGAATCTGGAAAACCAGTTGATCAGACAAACTATAGAGCAATCATTGGCTCATTACTTTATCTAACAGCTACTAGACCAGATATAATGTTTGCTACATGCATTTGTGCTAGATTCCAAGTAAGCCCTAGAGAGTCCCACCTCACATTAGTTAAGAGGATTCTTAGGTATGTAAAAAGTTGTCCTAATCTAGGTCTCTGGTATTCACATGACTTAGGATTTCATCTAACTGGATTTTCAGATTCTGATTATGCTGGATGTAGAGTAGACAGGAAAAGCACCAGTGGAAATTGTCAATTCCTTGGTGATAGACTTGTCTCCTGGTTCTGTAAGAAACAAACTTCTGTGTCCACATCAACTGCTGAAGCTGAGTATATGGCTGCAGGCAGTTGTTGCTCACAGATTTTGTGGATTCAAAACCAGCTCCTAGACTATGGCTACAACTTAGAGATGTCTAAAATCTTTTGTGATAATACCAGTGCAATATCTATTGCTCAAAATCCAGTTCTCCATAGTAGGACTAAGCACATAGAAATCAGACATCACTTCTTAAGGGATAATGTAGAAAAGAAGAAAATTGCACTAGAATACATTTCCACTGAATTACAGAGAGGAGATATTTTCACCAAACCCTTGGATGAAAAGAAGCACTTCTTTTTCCTCAATCAGTTGGGAATGCTAGATGGAGACAGCTTAAAATAGAACTCCAAGATTTTGAAACCCATAACAAACAGGAATAGGAAAAATTTCATTTCAAAATTTCCTGTCTAAGTGGTTGTTCTGAGCTCTGAACTAAGCTCGACGCTGCGTCGAACTGCGATCGACGGTCCGTCGAACTCCAAAGCGTCGAACTAAGTTCACAGCTCCCTGGCTTCTTGAGTTTCTCTCTCCCCGGTCGACGTCTTCGTTCAACGTCGACCTGAGCTTGACGTATAGCATCAGCCCAAGCGTCGAACGTCGACCTAAGCTGGACGCTGTTGAGTCGTTTCAGTTCTCCTAGAGCCCTTGAGCGTCGAACTGAGCTCGACGTTCTTTCCTTTTCTGCGTCGAACCCTAAGTATAAAATCATTTTTTCTCCGTCGTTCGCAGTTGCGCATTCATATTTCTCTGCTCAAGCTTTCTCCCTCCAAATACTATACTTTTGATCTTGGAAGGTATTCTTTCTTTTGCAGGACAATGGCAATCACAGCAGGAGCTCTGGCGGCCATGAAGTTCGACTCTGGTTTCGACATTGACTTCGATTCTTTTGATGGATCTCCACAACACTTTCTGGATATACTGAATCTTTTCAAGGAGCAGCAACTAGTCCACTTTATGTCTACCAGGATACCCCTTCTAGAATCAGAAATTAAAGAATGGTGCCTTACAGCAATCGTTTCAGATAACAACTCTTTGACTGGGAAGATTTCAGGAAATGAGGTAGCCATCTCACCTCAAGTCATTACAGAAGCTTTCAACTTTGCTGCTGGAGAAGATGACATAGAACTATCAGTGGAAGAGTATACTTTGATGCTGGACAGGATGGGGCATGCTGCTGGTAACCCCTCTAAACTCCTTAAAATTAACCTAGCAATTGAGTATAGGTTATTAGCAGATATAACTGGAAAAGTGATCTGTGCAAAGAGGACTGCACATGATGCAATAACAAGGCATCAGTTTTGCCTTATGGCTGCACTAATGGATAAGAAACATCCCAACTGGGGATTAATTGTGTTTGAAATGCTTAAGAAAAAGTTGGATAAAAACTCTGTCCATTTTGGAAGAGTTCTTGGGTTGATTCTCAACCACTGCTGCCCCCAACTGCTTGTGTCCTCAAAGAAGCACATCAATGCTTCCAAGAGGCTCACATGTGCTCTAATTGGCAAATGGGACAGGAGAATTGTGAATCCCAGGGCTGCTGCAGCAATGAAATCCTCTGCAGACACCAGGACTGTAGAGGTCTCTCACCCTCATTCCACTGGTCCAGAAGTAGGGACCATGCCAGCCCCCTCTCTCACCCTTCCATCCACCTTCATCCCCTCAATCACAATTATCTCATCCACTCAAACTCTCCCCTCCTCCATATCTATCATTGCCTCCTCTCTTCCACCTCACACTACTTTCCTCCCCATAAACTTGGATTCCACCCCTCATGAGGATCTCTTTTCTTTTGACATGCATGAAGACTCCTTCATGGACGCCTCTACCTCCTCTCCTCGTGACTTCCTCCATCCCTCTACTTTTTCAGACTTACTCTTCTCCTCCATTCAGGAACCAGTTACACCTCCACTATCTACACCACCCTCCACCTCCTCTACATTCTCAGTTTCTGCTACTCCCTCTACCTCTACTCAAGTTCCACTTGAGCAAGTAGCTCTCTTGCCCTTGGCCAATCAGATCTTTGATCTCTTGGCCCCTAGGCTCTCCTCCCTTTTGGATGCCAAGCTGGCTCCTCTCCTTCTTTCCTTGAGAACTCTTTCTGCCTCTGTCTCCTCCCTTTCCTCTCAGTTGGCATGCCCTTCTTCTGGGGGCCTAGAGTCAGCTACCACTGATTCTAGGCAGGGGGAGATGTCAGCAGAAGAAGAGCTGCCTCCTTCTTCAGTTCAGCTTGCTCAGACTTATTCAGAGACAGTATCAGTTGCTTGTTCAGAGACAGTGTCTGTTGTAGAAGATCAAATAGTTTCAGCTCAGCAAATCAGCAGTGCCTTAGACATTCAGTCTTTGGCAGCTTCTGTTCAGAGCTTCTCTCCTCCAGCTTCAATACCTGAGGCTCTACCCATGGCACTTGAGGCTCCTCCTCAAACAGAAGAACAGCTTCAAGAAGATCTGTCCAGGGCTATTGTCCCTTTTCAGAAGGCCTTGACTTCTGATATAGCAGTGGTAGCAGTGGCTCCTGCTAGTGTTGAAATTGATTTCTTAACTCCTGTTGAGACTTCAGGTGAAGTGATTGAGACACCTGATGCTGCAGAGGCCCATATCTCCCAAGCCCTTCAGGAACCAGCCTCTTCAGCCTCTATGGCTCCTGAGGCTGTGCCCTCTCCTGCAGTGGTTGCTTCCTCCTCCCCACTGACAGCAGAGCTTCCTTTAGTCTCCTCCTCAGCAGCTCCAGCCTCCATCAGCTTTCCCATCTCCAAAAGAAAGTATATAGATCCATATGAAGAATCACAAAGTTCTGAAGATGAATTTGCTACAGATTCTGATGACTCCTCTGCAACTATTGCAAGGAAGAGGAAAGCCAGATCAAAAGCCATGAAAAGAGTACCTCCTGCCAGAGCTACAGATCATGACATTCCCTATTACATCAAATATAATTGTGAAATCACAGAGCCATGGATGCAGTACTCTCAGAATCAGAGAAAAGCTATGAAACAGAAGAGAAAATTCAATGAGGGACCAACTAAACCAGTCCATCAGCCTCCACCTCCACCTCCTCCAAATGCAGGTGCAGGTACTGGTCTATCTTCCTCTTCAGCACCTTCAGCTCTACATGGAAAGACTTATCAAGCCAGAAGACATCAAGGAGATAGCCAGCAAAGGGGAGGTCAACAAAGAGGAAATTATAGAGGCAGGCAGTCCAGAGGAAGATCAGGCTCTCAACCTTATCAAAGGGGAGGAGCCATTGATCCAACCTCTGGGCCCTATCCTTACAGGCCTAGAGTTGACCTCACCCCAAGAACTTCTCAAGAAACATCCTCTAACAAATTTGGACCTGCAGTACCTTTTGAAGATCCCACCAAAACTCCTGCTTACTGGAAAGCTAGGATGACAGAGATGGCTGCTCTAAATGAAATTAACAAAGCCAGAGAAAGAGGACTGGACACCTCTCATATCAGTACTATGTCAGAACAAAGAAGAGAGGAATTGGAAAAGTATAGCTCAAAGAAATTTTTTGATTCAGACAGATACATGGAACTCCACCCTGCAGCTGTACCACCCAGTGCTAGAGATCAAAAGTCTTTAGGTGCAGCTGATGACTACAGATCCAAAAAGGAAGCTTCCAATCCAAACAGAGAAATCATCTTCAAAAAGAGTGATCAAGACAAAGCATCAAAGGACAAGTAAAGTAAGGTACTCTAACACTTTCTATATACTGGACTCAGGACATTTGAACAATTCTGCTGCTATATAGTGTTTTATATATGCTGCTTATTATTCTGTCATGTCTGGCTGTATTATATTGTGTTGTATCTGCTTTATTTTTTTTCTTTGAATCCCTAAAATTCATGTAAATAGTAATCCCAATCCAAATAGGGGGAGATTGTTGGAACACCCTATTACTATTTGGACCAGGATGACTATATTTCTATAGGGATTGTGTGTTGTGACCTCCATGTTGTTATAAAGGTCACATAGGCTAGTTAGAGTAGTCTTCAGCTCGACGCATAGTCGACTTCAGCTCGACGCAGAGTCGATCTCAGCTCGACGCAGAGTCGACCTCTGCTCGACGCAGAGTCGACCTCAGCTCGACGCAGAGTCGACCTCAGCTCGACGTGGAGTCGACCTCAGCTCGACGTTCCGTCGAACCCAGTTCTGCTTACAAAAAACACTCTCTGGCCGACGTGTGTCGTGCTCAGATCGACGATTTTTCTGTGAGCTCGACGCCTTCCAGACATCCGTCGATTTTGGATATGAATTCAAATTCCTTCTGACAGACAATTAATGCTGAAGATTTATTGGCCGTTACAGCATATCTGGTGCATGGCTCAAGGAATTTTCTAAGGAATGTCTGCCTATCATTTCCTTTGAGGCATGGACAGTTAAGGAAAGCAATTAATGCTGTCTTCCAACGACTATCAAAGTAGAAGGAAGAAGAAGACTCAGAATTCATTCATCTTTATTCAAAAACAAGAACAGCATACATAATACAGAATAACAACACAAGACTTTAGTTGCTCTCTGTGACATTGTGTTGAAAAGCTAACTCACAGAAAATCTGATTGCTTCAGACACCTCCATCCAACTCTCTTGGATCATCCTTTGCTGGAGCAAATCAGATCTTTGAAGACCTGTCACCCTTGTGCAGAGCTCTCCTTCCTGAACCTCATCTTGATCTCAGGGGAGCTTTGACAACAACTTCAGATCCACTTCTGCTTCTCTTTGCTTGTTGAATAGAGAAGACAACATCATCTCTTTTTCTTTCTCTTTCTGTACAGGGTTTTAACTCCCTTCAAAAGTTACTTTTGGTTTTGCTGAAACCTGGTCAAAATCAGCTCTGTTGGTTTGTGAGAACCTGATCAAAAACTCTCTGGTGCTCAAGACACCTGATCAACTCATCTTGAAGTGGATTCCTATCAAGGGTGATAGAAGAGTGGATGTACCCAGATTTGGGGAACCACTATAGCTCCTTGTGTCGTCTGGATTGCTTATGCTCCTTGTGTTTTGCTTTGTGCTGTGAATACCTTTTTACTCTGATTATTTACTCTAGCACCCTACACTAAGTAAATTCAAACCCTCTCTACACACAAGTTTTTATTTGGAAAATTATTTTAAATAACTCTATTCACCCCCCTCTAGAGTTAGGAGTGATCTTATCCTGCACTTTCACCCTTAACGCTTCGGTTATGATGCAGGGATAAGAAACGGTGGAAACTGAACAGGTGTGTCCAGCTGGCGATTTTCTATTGGACCACCTTTTCCTCATTTATTATATAATTATAGAAGGAAGAACGGCCCGTAATTATTCCTGGTGTAACTTCCTACACCCGCATTTATTTCCACGCGTGTTAGAATAATTTCGGCCCTGAACCGTCGTTTCGGCCAATGTCACGGGCGTGACACATAAGTCACGGGCGTGACAGGCCCGGATAGCTAATTCTGGGTTCGACGATCGTCGTTGGATGGTCACGGGCGTGACACCTTGGGTCACGGGCGTGACAGGCCCGGGTGGTTAAATCTGGGTCGACGATCGTCGATTTGAGATCGACGATCGTCGATTTGAGATCGACGGTCGTCGAATGGTGGTCACGCCCTGGGTCACGGGCGTGACACCCTTTGTCACGGGCGTGACAGGCCCGAACGGCAATTTTGAGGTCGACGATCGTCGAACTGGGATCGACGGTCGTCGAAGGCTGGTCACTCCCTAGGTCACGGGCGTGACACTTAGGTCACGGGCGTGACAGGCCCGAGTTCAATTTTGACGATCGTTTTGCGGGGATCGACGCTCGTCGAAGGAGTCACGCCCCTTGGTCACGGGCGTGACACCTTGGTCACGGGCGTGACATGCCCAGGCTGCATGTTCGACGATCGTCTCGTGGAGATCGACGATCGTCGAAGTAGTCACGCCCAGGTCACGGGCGTGACGGGTCGGTCACGGGCGTGACCAACCCGTGACTCGAAATGTTGATCGCTTTATTTCGATTTTTATGTGTTTCCTGGGGTTCCGTCACAACTAACCGACTCCTAGGGGCCTAGCAGAAAATGGGATGTTACAGTCGAGCTATCAAAGAAAACAGATAGTCGACCTATCAACAGATAGTTAAACTGTTAGATAGTTGAACTATCCAAGCAGATAGTCGAACTATCAAACACAACAGATAGTCAACCTATCAAGACAGATAGTCGAACTATCAAACAACACAGATAGTCGACCTATCAAATAGATAGTCGAACTATCAGATAGTTGAACTATCTAAGCAGATAGTTGAACTATCAAGAAATCTGTCTGGTCAGAAAAGGTCGAGCGGGGTTCGACGATCGGCGAGGCAGATTCCACAGAACGTCGAGCTACCAAGAGTTGAACAAACTCGGAGATAGATGATCTGCTGACAAACAAACGTCAACCAACTGATAGACGATCGTCGAACAGTCGATAGACGAAAGTCGAGCGGCGTTTGACTATAGTCGAACAAAAAACAACTTAACCAAATTTTCATCTAGAAAAGTGACAACTCTAAACTAGAGCAAACTAACTAAACAACTAACCTTTGACCATAGATAAATCTTGGGTCAAGAGACTAAAAAAGAGGACTGAACTCAAATCCAAATTAGGGTACCAACAATCTCCCCCTATTTGAGTTAAGTCTCTCAACAACTAAACACACAAAACAAACTACTGAAAATAAATAAAATGCATGAAGGGAAATAGCTAAGAAGATAACATCAATCAAATAGATAAGTAAGTAACTGCCAATCAATGAAATTTTAAGGAGCTTCAGAATTTGGTTTAGGTTCAAGGGAACTAGGAATAAAAGTAATTTTCCTAAAGGGGTCTAGAGCTTCTTTCTTTGACAGCTTTAGATCTTGCTCTCCAATGATTTTAGTTTCTGATGCCCTTGAGACAACTGCTTCAGGATGCTTTTCCATGTATTTTGAAGGGTCAAATACCTAAGGTCTAACCTGGAATTTATCAAGCTCCTTCATTCTGAATTTGGACATAGTTGTTAATCCTACAGTGTCTTTACCTTCAGCTTTAGCTTTCCAAATTTGAGCTGATCCAACAAGCTCAAGAAATCGAGCAATCCTGAAATCAGGATCAAGCTCTTGGCTTTCATACACATTTTCACAAGTTGTATCTACAGGTTTCACAGCTTTAAATTTAATAGACATATCTAGCAGGCTTTCAGCTGGCACTTTTTCCTGAATAACTAGAGAAGAAGGAGGAGCAAACTCAGTAAATTTCTTACTAGATTTTTCAGAGAAAATAATTCTTTTACCTTTTGAAACAGCCTTCACTGCATGATCTGGCTTTGAAGAAGATGTGCTCTTGATTTCTTTGGAAGGAGGAGGAGAAAAAGTTGGTTTCTGATAAACCACCTCCTTCACTTGTTCCTTTACATCAGCATCATGTCTTTTGTAACCAGATTGTGATCTGCCTTGGTATCCTTGAGAGCTTTTCCATTGAGAAGACTGAGATGGAGTAAACCTATCAGACTGAGCAGAAGGATTTGCGGACAAGTTTCTAGAGGTTCCTGCACTGGGAGGTGGAGGGGGAGGACCTCTAGGAGTCCATCTTGGAGCAGGACTATCATACCTTTTAGACTTCTTCCTTAACTTCTGCTGATTCTTAAAAAATGCCATCCAATGTTGAAACTCTTTAGATTTGGGATCAATACCTTTCAAAATTTAATAGGGGATATCATTATCAGGGTTTGGAGGAGGAGGAGCAACCACTTTTCTTTTCTTCTTTGCAGATTTCTTTTTCTTGGATTCCTCAGATTCATCAGAATCATCCTCATCCTCCGAATTTGAAGAAGGAGGAAGATCATACGGATCAAACGCCTCTTGCACAGCTCTTTCCTTCTCTTTTAAGACAGCTTTTTCTAACTCTTCTTCCAGGGCATCTTGTGCCAGAAGAGTGTCTAAATCTAATCCAGGAGTGTCATCCCAGACAGTAGACTTTTCCATTTGAATTTCTTAAACCTTTTCTTGTTTATCAGTAAATATCATGGGGACCAGTTCTTCTTGCACTACTAACTGAGCTGGCGGAGCAGCCTCAGGATCTTGAACAATTAGTTCTGGTTCAGGTTGAACTTCTAGAGCTGGTTGATGATCAAGCTTTTGGGCATCTAATACTTCTTCCATTATATCTGTAGTATTATGAACACAAATTTGCTAAATGACATTTTATCATTCCTTCTAGGTATTCCCATACAAACATGTCAGTTATCAAGTCTAAAAAATGAGTAAAAGGGATACCTTCAGAATTTTCCTTTGAATGTCCTAACTCCCATAATTCATCTAGGAAGGAGGTAATGACTCCTTCTAGGTAGATGGCAACCAGGGGAGTGGAGCATTGTTCTAGGAAGACTTTGACCACAAACTCAGATTTCATTATAACATCAGAAATATCTTTTTCAGACATTGGAGGTGCTGATTCTTCTATATCTTTTTCTGTATCTACAGGAGGATCTGCTGGAAGGGAGGCCAAGGGCAGTTCAGAGGCATCTTCATAAAGCATCTCCCCCTGCCTGATTTCAGTGGAAACTGAAACCAGGCCCCTAGATGAAGAGGGCTCAGCAGATTTTGAGAGAGCTTGGATGACAGCAGTCAAAGAAGAGATGGAGGATACAAGGGGAGCAATTGCCTCTTCAATCATGATTTTGATTGAAGGAGTAATTAACTCCAGGATGCTTGAAATGAAGGCTGGGGTGATTTCAAATGTAGGTGGGGGAATCACATTAGATGGATGAACAGCAGGGATGGTGTATTCTTGATGAGATGGAGAGTGAACTGGATAATGATGGGTGGATGCAAGAATATCAATATGATAAGAATGAAGAATTAGAGACTGAGGAGGAGTGGAAAGCTCAGAAGCAAATAAATCAAAACTAGGATGCGATATCCTAGCAAGATGAGGAGGGAGTGGAGATGCATGAGGTGATGCATGGAGAATTATGGAGGAATCAAGAAGATGAGATGCAGAAGATGGAACTTCAACTGAAGTAGATGGTGGCACTTCAGTAGAGGTTGAAGGTAATGCAGAAGAAGTGGATGGAAAGGAGAGAGAGGCTGAGCCTGCTTCTTGAAGGAGGGGAGTGATTGAAGTAGTCCTTGTGCTCTCAGATACAACTAGAGCAACCCCTGCTGGAGCGGGCTTCAGAAAACTCCTTTTCCACTTGACAAACAAGGTTGGGTCCATCATTTTGCTTGCATTGATTGAAGTAGAAACTGAGACCAATAGATGGGGATATTTCTCCTTTAGAAAAATCCCAAGCACCCTACCCAGGGGGACTTCCTTCTTGCTATTCTTTTTTCCTTATCAAATCAAACAGAACTCCTGCCCAGTTAATTTGCTTCTTGTTCACGATGGCACACATCAGGGCAAACTGTTGCCTGGTAATATTATCATGGGCAGAGTGCTTTCCCAGTAGCACTTTTCCGACGAGTTCAGCAAGGAACGTTATCTTCAACGGAAAATTTACCTTTAGCAGCTTAGAAGGAATGCCGTCGGCATGTCCTAGTTCAGTCCACATCCTCCCAAACTCAGGGGTATCTTGCTCATAATCCTCTTTCCCATTTAACAATCAAAAAATTTCAGTTAAAACGGTGGGAGTCAAAATTACCTCTTCTTCGCCTATTGTTCCGGTCATAGAGTCGTCATTGGAAGACGAAGTGAATGCCCATTCTTTAATCTCGGGAATGTTTATCTTTATTCTTGTTGACATGAGCTTTTCCAATCCTTGATCTTTGCATAGGTTGAGGATTTCCACTATTGCAGACTCGCAGCAGCTGAAAGAGTCAAAGTTCATGCTGAAGCCAGCATCGAACTTTACTACGGACAGGAGGGCTGGAGCAATTGCCATCGAAGGTGTTGGAGAAGACGAGAGAGACGGCGAAGGCGAAACGACAGAAATCGCGAGACAGGGAGCAAGCAGAAAGACGGAATGCGAGAAGACGCTCTCCGTCGACGATAAAAAGAACGATCTCTTAACCTAGGTCGACCTTCGGTTTTATATTAAACCAGCAATAGTCGATCTATTTTAAAATATACTGGAGATGATGGTCGAACGGTCGTTTGACGATCATTCCTGAAGCAGAGTAGTCGATCCATCGTTCGACTATTTCTGTCTTCACAAACAACAAGCTGTCGTCAACCATAGATCGACGATAAGCTCGACCTGCTCGACGATCATCGAACGTCGGTCGACGATCTTCAAGCAGATAAGCTATCATCAACCATAGGTCGACGATAGGCTTGATCCGATCGACTATCTTCGAACGTTGTTCGACGATCTTCAAACAGGTTTCAACAAAGGCAGACGTCATACTTAGTCTTTTCCATTAATCATGCCTAATTGAACCAAAAAGAACAGATGCTTCTGTTCATCTAAGGGCTTGGTGAAAATATCACCTCTCTAAAGGTCAGTGGATATGAACTCAAGGCTAATCTTGTTCTTTTCCACACAACCTCTCAGGAAATGGTGTCTAATCTCAATGTGCTTGGTTCTAGAGTGGTGCACAGGATTTTGTGCAATGGAGATTGCACTGGTACTGTCACACATGATTTTTGTGTTCTTGTGTGTGTACCCATAATCCAAAAGCTGGTTTTGAATCCACAGGATCTGTGAACAACAACTAGCAGCTGCTATATATTCAGCCTCTGCAGTTGAAGTTGAGACAGAAGCCTGCTTCTTACAGAACCAAGAGACCAATCTCTCTCCCAGGAACTGACAAGTTCCTGAGGTACTTTTCCTGTCAACTCTACAACCAGCATAATCAGAATCAGAGTATCCAATTAACTCAAATTCTGATTCAGCTGGGTATCATAGTCCTAGATTTGGACATCCCTTCAGGTATCTCAAGATTCTCTTGAGAAGAATCAGATGAGATTCCTTGGGGTTGACCAGGAATCTAGCACACAGGCATGTAGCAAACTTTATATCTGGCCTACTTGCAGTTAAATACAATAGGGAACCAACAATGGCCCTATAATTCTTTTGATCAACAGGCTTTCCCTGATCATCAGAATCTATAACTACATTAGTAGCCATAGGTGTATGCATTGCTGAAACATCAGCCATCCCAAACTTCTTTACCAATTCCTTTGCATATTTGGATTGGGAGATGAAGATGCCATCAGCATCTTGCTTTACTTGGAGACCAAGAAAGTAAGACAGCTCACCCATACTACTCATCTCAAACTTAGAATGCATCAAGTCAGAGAACTTTTTGCACAGTTTGGGATCAGTGGAACCAAAAATAATGTCATCCACATACACTTGAAATAATAAGATTGTGTCCTTGTGGTGCTTGACGAAAAGGGTTCTATCAACTACTCTCCTAACAAAGTTGTGCTCTAACAGGAAACTAGCTAGAGTCTCATACCAGGCTCTGGCTGCTTGTTTGAGTCCATAAAGAGCTTTTTGCAACTTGAAAACATGTGAGGGCTGAGTTGAAGAAACAAACCCAGGTGGTTGTTCAACAAATACCTCTTTCTTTAGCTCACCATTTAGAAAGGCACTTTTGACATCCATCTGAAAAACCTTAAACTTCATATAGGCTGCATAGGCTAGAAAGATCCTTATTATATCTAGCCTTGCAACAGGAGCAAAGGTTTGGTCATAATCTATACCTTCCTCCTGTCTGTAGCCTTGATCTACAAGCCTAGCTTTGTTCCTTACAATAATTCTATTTGCATCCAACTTGTTTCTAAACACCCACTTGGTGCTTATGATCAGTTGGCCTTTAGGTCTTGGAACCAAAGTCCATACTTTACATCTTTCAAACTGATTGAGTTCCTCTTGCATAGTAATGATCCAGTGGGGATCTAGCTCAGCATCTTAATGGTGAGGGGCTCAATCTGTGAAAGGAAACAAGCATGCATCACATCCTGTCTTAATTTATGTCTTGTTTGAATACCAGCTGATATGTTTCCAATCACTTGAGATGTAGGATGATCTCTAAGTGTGACAACATCAGCAGGTGGGATGTGATCTTCAGCAATAGTTGGGATTAATTCCTCAGGAGGAATTTGATCTACTATTGGTGGTACAGCAACAGCTTCAGCAAAGTCTTCATCACTGTCTGATTCAGTGATATGAAGAGTTGATAGATGGAGAATCTCTTGTGTGACAACTTTACTAGATTCTGGTACCTGCATTGAACTTGAGGAAGGGGAAGTTTCCTTCTCCTTATAAAACATCTGAGATTCATCAAAAGACACATGCACAGATTCCTCAATTTTAGAAGATGATTTATTAAATACCCTATAAGCTTTGCTTACTTGGGAATATCCAAGAAAAATTCCCATTGAAGCTTTTGCTTCAAACTTTCTAAGGTATTCTTTATTATTGTTATGAATGTAAACTACACAACCAAATACTCTAAAATAATTTATTTTTGGTTTCTTTCCTTTAAGCAACTCATAAGGAGTTTTACTCTTAAGCTTGTGTATAAGACTTCTATTCAGCACATAATTAGCTGTGCTAACAGCTTCTGCCCAATAGGAGAGAGGCATATTAGCATCTGCCAATAATGTACCAGCAGCTTCAATCAGGGTTCTATTTTTCCTTTCCACTACCCCATTTTGTTAGGGAGTTCTAGGAGCAGAGAAGCTATGTTTGATACTTTCTTTCTCACAGAATTCTTGCATGAGAAGAGACTCAAACTCAGTACCATGATCACTTCTGATCAAGGCAACATGAGTAGAATACTCAGTCTGCTCACCCAGTAGAAAATCGGTAAGAACTTTGAAGTTATCAACCTTAGTTCTCAAGAAGAACACCCAAGTGAACCTAGAGAAGTCGTCTATAATTACTAAAGTGTAATACTTCCCTCCTAGACTCTGTACATTTATTGGGCCAAAGAGGTTCAAATGTAATAAATACAGGATTCTAGGTGAATCACTTTTATTTACAGATTTGAATGAATTTTTGGTTTGCTTGCCTAATTGACAAGCCTTGCATAGGCTCTCCTTCTTGTAGGGGCAAGAAGGTAAACCTCTAACAAGGTTGTATTTAGATAACATAAATATGTTCTTGAGGTTAACATGGCTAAGCCTTTTATGCCATAAGGTGTTGTTATTTGTTACTTCATTAAATAAGCAGATTTCAGAATGGGTTGAATTAAAATCTACTAAGTAAATATTACCTTGTCTAATACCTACTAACACAACATTACTATTTAAAGTAATATTACAAAGAGTGTTTGTGAATGATACCTGATATCCTGCATCACATAACTGACTTACTGATATATGGTTATGCTTCAGTCCAGTTACATATGCAACCCTCTTGAAAGTTACTGCTCCAATGGTAATCCTACCATATCCTTCAGTTTGACCATAGCTAGAATCCCCAAAGATCACCTTTGGTCCAAGCTTGGCCTTGAACTTTGACAGATTTTCTCTATTCCCTGTCATATGTTTGGAGCAACCACTATTCAAATACCACTTGTCCTGAGTGATAGGATAGTTCTTCACCTGTAGTGAGTTAAGTTAAACATTGTGGACCCAGGTAACCTTGGTTCCATTATTCTTCACATAATGAAAACTAGAAATAAAAGAATAAGCAGGTTGGGGTTTATAACCTAAAGGGTAAGATCTCCTAGGTGGGATGCTCCATGCGGTTAATGGGTCCACAAACCTAGGGTTTCTATTCATATTAAGGTTTCTAGGGTTCTGATTATAATTTTGAAATTCATGTTGAAAACGTCGATCGGCGTTGGACGATGGATGCATAGATCGTCGAGCTTCGTTCGACCACTGAGCATGCGATCGTCGAGCAGCGTTCGACGCTTTTTGTATTTCCTTAAATTTTTGTTTTCTCTTTTCTCTCTTAGATTTGTTTAAGGCTTGATTAACTTGTCTTACTTGCTCAGTGTTGTTTATCCCATCAGCTGAGATAAAGTTCACTAGAGTTGAAAGATGATTTTTAAGAATAATTGGGTGTTCACAGGATGAAGCTCCTAAGCCTAGCTTATTATTGCCTGACCTAGTGTTTGACATGCTGGTTATTTCAAGCAACTTAAGGCTTCTACCATTCAGAGATTCTTCTAACCTTTTTGACTTAGCTAATTCATTCTTAAGAAATTTGATTTCTTCACTAGAATTAGTGAGTTCTGCTGTTAACCTAATGTTTTCAATAGAGATAAATTCAGATTCAGCTAGCTTATTTCTAAGGTCCTTAATTTCCTTTTCAGAACTAATTAAATCTAAACACAAAGATTTAAAATCTGATTTAAATTCAGCAGATGTAAAATTGTAAGAAGACAATACCTCATCTTCTGTTGGCATTTCTTCATCTGAATCTGAATTCTCTGCAGCTGAGTGATTGCTGCAGACATCAATTGCCATCAGGAAAATTTCCTTTGCCTTCTTCTCTTCCTCATCCTCACTGGAGGTTGAGGAGGAAGATTCCTCATCAGAATCGCTCCAGGTTTCAGCAACGAAACCTCTCTCCTTCTTTTTGTTTTTGTAGGAGGAGGGCTTGGAATGCTTCCTGTGCTATTCTTTTTCCTTCCTTTTCTCTTTATTCTTTTCCTCTGGACACTCTAGTAGAATATGTTCAGGCTTCCTGCAACCATAGCAAATTTTTTCTTTAGCAGGAGAACGATAATACCTTGGTTTATCTTCATATCGTGAAGATTTCTTTCTGAAGTCTTTTCTTCCCATCTTGAGAAACCTCTTGGCAAATAATACCATTAGTTCCTCATTGGATTGGCTTCCTTCAGAAGCTTCAGCAGCTTTGAGAGCAAGAGATTGCTCTTTTCTTGTTGGAGTTGGAGTCTTTGCTTCAGCCTCAGCTTCCCTGGTCTTCAGCGCTTGCTCAAAAGACTTGAGCTTGCCAAGGAGAGCTTCTGTTGAGATTTCATTTGTACTTCAGGACTCCTTGATAGGCCAGATCCTCAGATCCCATGTGCAAGGGAAGCACATAAGAATCTTATCATTGACCTCTGTCAATGATATATCCTTGTCAAGAGTCCTCAACTCATTGATGATTGAGCTGAGCCGAGTGTACATTGCTTCAACTGATTCCGCATCAGTTTTCTTAAAGTTTTCATACTGGGAGATAAGGTTGGACCTTCTGTCCTTCCTTTCATCAGCTGAACCACCTACAATCTGGTTCAGTGTATCCCACATTGCTTTTACTGAGGAGCAGTCAGCAACTTTCTGGAATACTTCATCAGACATTGTCTGAGCCAGAATATTCATTGCTTTGGCATCTGCTATCTTTGCCTTTTTGTATTCATCGTTGTAATCTGGAGGAGGCACTGCACTCATATCAGTTGATGATGAAGCAGTAGCTGCAGCAGGTGCTCTTGGTGGTCCTGTCAAAATAGAAGCAAAAATACTCTCATCAATAGAGTTCATATATAACTTAATCCTTGCCTTCCAGATGCTAAACTTAGCTAATTTGCATGCTGGAGGTCTGGTGCTTGAGTAATCCTTGGACTGGGACATGAAGTGAATATCTATAAGCTTGGTATCTATCAGGATCTTGTGACTCGGGTGTTAGCCTGTACAGTCAGTCATCCTCCCTCTGATACCAATTGAAAGTGATGATAGATACAACTCTAGAGGGGGGGTGAATAGAGTATTCAATATTTATGATACCCTACTCATCTCCCGTAGAGTTAATTTGCGGAATTACTTTATAGATATTGATAACCCTAGAGCCTAACACAAAGTGTAGTGCACAAGAGAGAGCGAACTATAATTACAGTTAAGCTTGGGATCCTATCATAGCAACTAGCAATCCTAGTTATTTCTACTCACAGCCACAGTACAATGAATTAAATAAACAGCACATACGACACAAGAAATTTTATAGTGGTTCCCTCTAAATAGGTACGTCCACTCTTCTACCACCCTGGTAGGAATCCACTACAGGTTTTTGTTCAGGTGCCCTGCCACCAACTGATCTTCTTCAGGTAGATCAAGTAGACCCTTTGAGCTTTTGATCAGGAGCTCAAAATCCAACACAGGTTTTTGATCAGGTGCCCTGCCACCAAGGGTTCACTTTTGAAGGGAGTAATAACCCTTTGTACAGGAGGTTGAGAGAGTTAAGGCTTCTTCTCTATTGTTAAACAGATTAGAAAAGCTAGTGGATTGCACAGAGCTAGATAGCTCTAAAGAATCAAGGCTCCCCCTGGCTTAGAGAATATCCAGGAAGGAGTCTTGCTTCAGGGTGCAGGAACTCTTCTGAACTAAGACAAAGAATTTTCTTGAGGTTCTGAAGGAGAAGCTTGAAGAAGATTCTTGTTTGGGAACAGGTGTTCTTCTTCAAACAGCTTCCTTTCTTCTTCTTCTTCTTCTAAAGGCCTCTGAGTGAAAGTCTTCCTGTAAGCAGGATGAACTTAGGATGAAGAAGAATGCAGAAGAGATTTGATCTTCTCAGTTGAATGAGAATTTCTGAGAGCTGTAGAACTTTCTTGCTTTCTCTCTTTTTCTATGCTGCTGAGTGTATGTGTTGTATATCAGTTTATATTCTTCTTTTCAAAAGAAGCTCTTTATATATGAGCCTTTGCAACGGCTTTAATTTGAGTTTGAATCTTTGTCTTCTTCTGGAATCAGCAATCTGGGCTGCAAAAAGCATAAAGCAAAAACAAATCCTGCAGATAGACATACTATAAGAGGATAAAGCTTTCTAAGAAGCTGCATAACCAATCAGATAAGAAGGGTGCAGGAAAAAGGTCACATCAGAAAGAACTCTTTACAGCCAGAGAAGACTTTCTGAGTCTAACGGCTATAAAGGACAGCCTGGCAGATAAAGCAGAAAATGCATTTCAACTAATAAGACAAAACACATTGTCAGATAAAGATTGGCTCATGCATAAGGAATGGAGCAGAGATTGCATGGAAATAATATCACAAATTTACAGAAATAAAATGCCAAATAAATATGAAATAAATCATAGAATAGAAGAGGACAAAATTACTAAATACATACAGCAAAACGTCGAACGACCCTCGGAGATCGTCGACCGAAGCACAGAGATCGTCGACCTATCAAACAGATAGTCGAACGATACAGATAGTCGAACTACCAAAGAAGATAGTCGAACTACCACAGTAGATAGTCGACCTATCAGAACAGATAGTCGAGCTATCAGATAGTCGACCTATCAAGACAGATAGTCGAACTATCAAGCAAAATAGATAGTCGACCTATCAAACAGATAGTCGAGCTATCAAACAAAACAGATAGTCGACCTATCAAACAGATAGTCGAGCTATCAAAGAAAACAGATAGTCGACCTATCAACAGATAGTCGAACTATCAGATAGTTGAACAATCCAAGCAGATAGTCGAACTATCAAACACAACAGATAGTCGACCTATCAAGACAGATAGTCGAACTATCAAACAACACAGATAGTCGACCTATCAAATAGATAGTCGAACTATAAGATAGTTGAACTATCTAAGCAGATAGTTGAACTATCAAGAAATCTGTCTGGTCAGAAAAGGTCGAGCGGGGTTCGATGATCGGCGAGGCAGATTCCATAGAACGTCGAGCTACCAACAGTTGAACAAACTCAGAGATAGACGATCTGCTGACAAACAAACGTCGACCAACTAAAAGACGATCATCGAACAGTCGATAGACAAAAGTCGAGCGGCGTTCGACCATAGTCGAACAAAAAACAACTTAACAAAATTTTCATCTGGAAAAGTGACAACTCTAAACTAGAGCAAACTAACTAAACAACTAACCTTTGACCATAGATAAATCTTCGGTCAAGAGACTAAAAGAGAGGTCTGAACTCAAATCCAAACTAGGGTACCAACACTTACTTTTATTAGTTATTACCCATTATCCGATCCCTTTCAAATTACTTTGGATCTAACCCTAGTGTATTAAGACTCTTCCTCTCCTACCGGGGAGTATGATCTTTCGTCAGTCCCGAGCACCTCTTATGACTAAACAACCTACCAACCTATCCTCATCTTGGATACTGAGGATGCATTCATACATATTTCCAAACCATTATCCTAATATTCAAATCCTCTAAGTTCATCCTGCAGCTTAATAAGATTTCAGCAGTTTTTACTAAACGCAGACCATCCTAAGCTATATGAGGTATACAAAGGGAGGTACTCCAAATTGTCTTCCGAATCTCCTATAAAATTTAATGGAGGTCTATCATGACATAATTAGCCTAAATCCAGAAAATTATAATTTTCCTAATTAATCTGATATTTATTTAATTTTCCCAAAAGATTGGCCATGGGTAATTTTAAACATGAACTACATGATTTTCTCAAGTAATGGCACCCCAAAAAGATTGATCACAAAATAACAGAGAGATATTAATAAATATTAATTTCCATGATTTTATAGAATTGATTTAGCCTCTAATTAATTTATCCAATATAATTCCATTAACCATATGTAAAGAAGGAAGTATGAGAATTATTCATCAGAAACTTATATAAAAATTACAGAATCTTAATATGGTAGAGAAAGGGTCATTGTGCAAAACTCATAATTTTACAGGCTTTCTAGACACTAAAATAAGTTTAATTAAGATTTCATGGGAAGCAATACTTAATGAAGCAACCCTTAGAAATAATCTTCCAAAAATCCCATAAAAGTTCACAGAGCTTTAAAACATAAAAAAGGGCCTATGGCTAAAGGTCATCAATTTCAAGCAAGTAGTTACTTCTTAATAAATTCCTTAGTAAATAATACAAATTACTAAATTGTTAATGAAGTATCCAAAATAAAAATCCTAAATTCATAACAAAATCTCCAGAGCTTGTACTAACTTTAATCACTACTCTACCCAAATCTCACCATTGTTCAGTGAGTTTTAGTGACATTTTCTATCACTTCAAAGTTTGTGCCCTAAACTAGTGTTAGGGTTTTTAGGGACCTATTCACCTTAGAATCTATTTTTGATTTCTTTTAGAGGATTCTACCTACCCCAGAATTCTCTCTACCAAGTTTCAGACCATATCAAAGTCATTTGACCACTTGCCCTTCACAAACCACCAAAACCTTCCTTAAGGTTTGGACTTGTTTCCCAGGGCAATTCTACCCCAATCCACCTCAATATCCATGAGAGGGTGCTAGGAATCATGCCTAGTCAGTGGTCAAAATCTCAGCTTCTGTTGAGGTGAATTGACCACTCAAATCACAAAGTGCACTCTTGACCTAAAAACCCCGTAATTGGGCAAAGCTTAGGTTTGTTCATTTTCAATCTAAAACATCTCCAAATTAGATGAAAAATTTTACAGAGCCTTATGATGAACCCAGGGACCACTCACCAAAATTTGGGAGGGTTTGGAAGTAATTAGGCCACCTAATTAATTTACCATATGATTATAAAATGTTTACAAAAACTTTAGACAAATCATATCCAAAAATTACCATTTTTGGATATGTTGTAGGTATACCTAAGCATAACCGACTGACCAAATTTCAAGTCATTCGGTCATAGTATGAAGAGTGGGTACACCTTTTAGTGTCTACCTAGCTCTAGATATAGATCCCACCAAAAGAAGTTCCCTGGTCAAACCAGTTGACCAAATTGACCCAAATAAATTTTAAAATAAATTAGACTAATAGGGCTACAAATTATATGTTGAATATTTCCTAATATAGAGCCTCTATGTATTTTTCAATAATTTTCTAAAGTGACTGTTATTTTATTATAGAAAATTCATTTAAAATAAAGAGATTAAATAACCAGCACAGATCTTGAAGTAGATCCAACAGTGCTAGGTCGTCTTCTTTCTTCAGCCTAGGGCCATGATTGGCCAAACCTGGAGCTTATTCAGGGTATTGCCGCCGGCCATCTAGCCTACTCCCTTGCCGGCCACCGCCACCACCACCTTCGTTGAGGTGGTGGCCATCGCCGGGCGGCGACGCGGCCGTCGGAGAGGTGTTTTCCGGCAAACCCGAAAGCTATATTTTTTTTTGCGGGAACAAATAGGAAGAGAATCACTTCCTGATCAGGCTTAATTGAGCCCGATTCTTAATCTTAAGAAGCTAAGATCTACCCGTAGAGAGAGAGGAGTTGTTCACGGGCTGGAGGCGTCCAGATCGACGGAAAGCCATTAGCGGTGGAGGTGTCGCCAGTGCTCTGCAATAGCACACGGCAATCTCTCGTCTCCTTCGGGCAAGGTGTGGAAATGAAGGCATGAGGTATGGGGAATCTTTTAAATCAATAAAATGGGGAAGGGGAGATGCCGAAACTTCAATGGCCATTAATGCCATTGATAGCTTGGCTCGGCCATGGAGGAGGTAGGCTGAACCTGGCTCAATCCAGCCAAGTAATGGCTGGAACCTCCTCCTCTTCCCTAGAGGAGTTGAATCCAGCCATTAAAGAGGAGGAGAAGGGGCCACAACATCAAGTGCCATTACTGGACGTGAACGCCATTTTTCGGCCATGGCTGAGGCTATTAACTCTTTGTTTTCTAAACTGAAGCCACGTGGCATTCACCAGTCAACAATTTAAAATAAAACTTAATTGAGTCTTAATAAGAGAAACGACCCAATAACGCATTCTGGCCCACTTCCTGGAACGGCCCGGTTCAACTGAACCATACGCCAAGCTATAACCGCCAGAAGAAAAACAAATCTAAGTAAAATGGCGTTGAGTGAGCTCAGCTCACTCAACGCCATCTAGGCTACGGTGTTGAGTGAGCTCTGCTCACTCAACGCCATCCAGGCTGCGGCGTTGTGTGAGCTTTGCTCACTAACCGCCATCAGGCCTGCGGCGTTGAGTGAGCTCTTCTTACTCAATGCCATCCAGACCACAGAGTTGAGTGAGCTCTGCTCACTCAATGCCATCCAGACCACGGCGTTGAGTGAGCTCTGCTCACTTAACGCCATCCAGACTATGGCATTGAGTGAGCTCTGCTCACTCAACGCTATCTAAATTTCGGCGTTGAGCGAGCTCTGCTCACTCAAAGCCATCCAGACTATGGCATTGAGTGAGCTCTGCTCACTCAACGCTATCCTGATTATGGCGTTGAGTGAGCTCTGCTCACTCAACGCCATCCAGACTATGGCGTTGAGTGAGCTCTGCTCACTAAACACCATCCAGATTACGTCGTTGAGTGAGCTCTGCTCACTCAACGCCATCCAGACTATGGCGTTGAGTGATCTCAGCTCACTCAACGCCATCCATCCTACACAGGATGGCGTTGAGTGCATTCAGTGCACTCAACGCCGTTTAGCTTTTGGTGTTGAGTGCACTCGACGGACTCAACGCCCAAGCCCAAATCTTGTTTTAAGTAAATTTCTGCACTACTATTTGCAGACCAAGGTTATTTTCACCTTAAGCCCGGGTCACTTGACCTTCTTGGGCTTCCTAAGGTTTTTCCATGACTTGGTCATGATAAAACCTCTCCTAGGGGTCTGGTCGGAAATGAGATGTTACAAATCCCAATATACAAAAATAAAAATTTCGTCCCTGAAATTAAGGTTAAGCCTATGGGGGTTTCTACTAGAATAGAATAAATTTTAACATACCTACGGTTTAAGGTATACTTGACTCGAAGAGTTCCGGATACTTTTGTTACATCAAGTCCTATGGCTCCCATGTATGCTCCTCCTGCCCATGGAAGCTCCACAGAACCTTGACTAACGGAACCTTCTTACGTCGCAAGACCCGCACTGCCGTGTCATCGATCCTGATCGGCTCCATGTTAACTTATCGATCTGAGGCCAATGGGTTATCAGCTGTGGAAATCAGCTGCTCAGGGCGTAGCCGAGCCCTTTGTAATAAGGAGACGTGGAAGACATCATGCAATCCCGCTAACTCCGGCGATAGCTCCTGTCTATAAGCTGAGGGGCCGATCCGCTCCAGGATCCTGTAAGGCCTCATATATCTCGGACTGAGCTTCTTCCGCCCGCTAACCCGTGAGAAACCATGCATCGGCCGTATCTTGAAGAAAACTCGGTCTCCAACCTAGAACTCCAACTGACGATGCCTCGTATCGTAGTATTTGGCTTGTCTGCTCTGGGCTTCCAACATCCTGTCCCGGATCAATCTAATCTGAGCATCTGTATCCCCCAAAAACTCCGAGCCTAGTGCCTGCGGATCCTCATCTTGAACCCACAATAGTGGGGTTCTGCACCTCCATCCATACAATGCCTCGTATAGAGCCATGCCTATGCTAGACTGATGGGCATTATTGTACGAAAACTCGACCAGTGGCAGCAATCTCTCCCATGGCTCGTCGCAGTCCAAAATACACAGGAACTATTAGAACCAACAAAGTCGGCTCCTCCAAAAGCTCGGATCTAAGGTTGCAGCCTACACCTACTCTCTTTGGACAACGCTCCCAATAGGATTCTTGGAAAAACAGACCTTGAGCTTCAGCTCGGAGGTCCCACCTCTTACCCAGAAGAACTTTAAATTCTCCCCCTCCCTAGCCAATGCTGAGCGGTTCCTGAGTGAGAGAGAAAAAAAGGTGTTCCAACGCCACTCACTCAGACACCTTACCGGTCTATTTATAGGCATCAAGATTTTAACTGTAAATAAACAAATCAAACCACTCATGAAAATTTCAGAATAACCTGGGTCGGGTCTGCCAACAGCCAAACTTAGCTGTTCTGAAGGGCTATGGGCAGACCACCAAGGGTAAAGGAGTAAAAACCTCTGAACTGGGAAAAATGAACCGTTTGCCACCTGAACCGGTCTTTGCCCACTAACAAAACCGGTCCTCCAACTTCTTGCTGAACCGGTGCTCGGCGAGAGCGCCGCCCCGCGGGTGAGAGCACCACTTAGGTTCGTCTCGCCCGGCGCGAATGGATCCTCCCTTGGGTCCATCTCTCCTAGCGCAAATGGATCCTCTATTGGGTCTGTCTTGCCTAGCGCAAAATGATCCTCTCTTGGGTCCGTCTCGTCTAGCGCGAATTGATCCTCTCTTGGGTCCGTCTCGCCTAGCACGAATGGATCCTCTCTTAGGGCCGTCTCGCCTAGCGCGAATGGATCCTCTCTTGGGTCCGTCTCGCCTAGCGCCTTATCTTCTCCTGGGGTTCTTCTAGTCTCCTCTTTTCCGAGTCCTCCTCGTGCGAGCCCGAGGTTGTATAGGTGCAGAAGATCTTCCAGCGTACGGTTGGTGCGCTCTGATTTCCCTTCGGTCTGAGGGTGAAAGGTCGTGCTGAATTTCAACCAAGAACCCAGATGAGCCTGAACTGACCTCCACTCCCTGGATGTAAACCTCCCATCCCGATCCGAAACGATAGTCTCGGGCACCCCATGATAACGAACGAACTATTCAATGAACCTCCGTACTAATACACCAGCCGGGGTGTCTTTCTCCACTAGAATGAATCTGGCCACCTTTGTTAACCAGTCCACTATCACCCAGATCGAGTCATTTCCCGCACGGGATCGAGGTAGACCATGTATGAAATCCCTGGCTATATCCTCAAATTTCCACTGCGGCACCAGAAGTGGCTGCAGCAAGACGGACGGGTTCCTACATTCTGCCTTTACAAGTTGGCAGGCCTCACAATGCGTCACAAAGTACGTAATGTCCTTCTTCATACCCGGCCAGTACAGCAGCCTCTTCAAATCTTTTACCATCTTGGTGATCACCGGGTGTACCGAGTATCGGCTGTAGTGAGCTTCCGTCTGATGTCCTCCTGGATCTGCCCTCCTGCCGGTTTGTAGACCCTGCCTTTGAAACATAGGAGTCCATCCCTCAAAGAGTAATCTCATGTCGTGCCTTCTTCCAAGGCTCTGAATATCGGCTCAGCTCTCACTTCCAGCTTTTGCCCATCTCTGATGCGGTCCCGAATATCCTCAGTGGTAACAATTGATCCCAGGTACTCCATATATAACTCCGGGTCATCCTCGGACACTAGTGATATCGGTATCTCCTCGAATGATTTAACCAACTCCAAGGCCATCAGCTGCGGGCCTGCTCCTGCGTACTCGCTCTCCGACTCAAAGCGTCTGTGGTCACGTTCGCCTTCCCCGGATGGTAGTGCATGGTATACTGGTAGTCCGACAAAAACTCCACCCAACGTCTCTTCCTGATGTTTAACTCCTTCTATGTGGCTACATATTTCAAGTTCTTGTGGTTTGAGAAGATATCACAATGAACTCCGTAAATGTAGTGTCGCCAGATCTTAACTGCAAAAACAGCAGCCCCCATCTCTAAGTCATGTATGGGGTAGTTCTGCTCATGCTTCTTCAACTGTCAGGAGGCATAGGCTATTACGTGCCTGTTCTGCATCAGAACGGCACCCATCCAATGATAGGAAGCATTAGTGTACACATGGAATCCTTCTTTCCATGAAGGAAGATCAAGGATGGGAGCCGAGGTAAGATGATCCTTTATCTCCTGAAAAGCAGACTCGCATCGTGGCGTCCAAATAAAAGGGGACTCCTTCTTCGTTATAAATGTAAGAGGGAGGGCAATCTGAGAGAACCCCTTTACGAACTTCCGGTAATAACCGGCAAGTCCTAAGAAACTTCGAACATCCGAGGACGTCTTCTGTGGTGGCCAATCCCATACTGCCGGGACCTTCGCCGGATCTACTGCCAAACCTGCCCCACTGATTACATGGCCCAAAAAGGCCACCTCCTTTTGCCAGAACTGGGACTGCTGTACTTGGCATACATCTTATGCTCCCACAGCTTCTCCAAGGTCAAGGCCAGATGCCTCGCGTGCTCCTCCTCAGTCCTCGAATATATAAGGATGTCGTCGATGAATACGATAACAAAGACATCCAGATACTATTCGAACACCCGGTTCATCAAGGTCATGAATGCAGAGGGTGCATTCATGAGCCCGAAAGGCCTCACGGTAAACTCGTACAAACCATATCTGCTGCTGAAGGCCGTCTTCGGGATGTTTTCCTCCTGAATAGGAAGCTGTTAGTACCCTGATCTCAGATCAATCTTTGAGTACCAATGGGCTCCCTCCAGCTGGTCAAAAAACTCATCTATCCTTGGCAAGGGATAAGTATTCCGGACCGTCAACCTGTTCAGGGCCCAATAATCTATACATAGCCGAAGAGTTCCGTCCTTCTTCTTGACGAATAGCACCGGAGCTCCCCATGGTGAAGAGCTAGGCCGGACGAACCCAGCCTCCACTAACTCCTGAAGCTGGCTTCGAAATTCCACCAACTCCTTCGGGGCCATTTGATAGGGAGCTTTGTATACCGGCTTAGCCCCCGGTACGAGCTAAATCTTGAAGTCCTTCTCTCGGTGCGAGGGTAGCCTGAGTAGCTTCTCTAGAAATACGTCGACAAATTCTCGCACTACTAGAATGTCTGGAATGGAGTCCTTGGCCACGACCGCCTCAAAAAGAACCTGATAAACCTCCTCCCCCTGCAAATGGGCCTTAATGGCCTGCACAGGTTATAATAATATGTGGGGTGCTAGTATAATATGTAACATCCCATTTCCGGCTAGACCCCTAGGACTCGGTTGGAAGTGATAGAACCCTGTGAAGCCCAAAAATTGAAATAAATCGGTCGAGGTTTCGGGTCACGGGTTGGTCACGCCCGTGACCGACCCGTCACGCCCGTGACTTTGGGCGTGACTCTTTCGACGATCGTCGATCTCCGCGAGACGATCGTCGAACTTGCTGCCCGGGCATGTCATGCCCGTGACCGAGGTGTCACCCCGTGACCAAGGGCGTGACCCCTTCGACGATCGTCGATCTCCGCGAGACGATCGTCGATCTGGCAGCCTGGGCATGTCACGCCCGTGACCTAAGTGTCACGGCCGTGACCTAGGGCGTGACCAGCCTTCGACGACCGTCGATCTCAGTTCGATGATCGTCGAACTCAAAATTGCCGTTCGGGCCTATCACGCCCGTGACCTAGGTGTCACGCCTGTGACCTAGGGCGTGACCAGCCTTCGACGACCGTCGATCTCAGTTCGATGATCGTCGACCTTGAAATTGTCGTTCGGGTCTGTCACGCCCGTGACCAAGGTGTCACGCCCGTGACCTAGGGCGTGACCACCCTTCGACGACCGTCGATCTCTGTTCGACGATCGTCGACCCCAAAAATTGTCACCCGGGCCTGTCACGCCCGTGACCTATGTGTCACGCCCGTGACATTGGCCGAAACGACGGTTCAGGCCCGAAATTATTCTAACACGCGTGGAAATAAATGCTGGTGTGGGAAGTTACACCAGGAGTAATTACGGGCCGTTCTTCCTTCTATAATTATATAATAAAGGAGGAAGTGTTGGTCCAATAGGAAACCACCAACTGGACACACCCGTTCATCTTCCACCATTTCTTATCCCTTCACTATAACCGAAGGGCCATTAAGAGGAACCTTCATGGCCATTACGGCTTTACCCTTTCACCTCCCCACTTTCTGACTTATAAAAGCCCACTTGGGGCAAGAGGAGAAGTTTACACGCTCAAGTAAATGGATCAGATCTTTGTTCTTGCTGTAGGAGAAGTTCGGCTACGCCACCACTGCGCCATGGCACCCCGTCGTTCTTCTCGCCTCCAAACCGCGAACAAGGTCCTCCTCTGCTTCTTCTCTTTCATGGGTAGATCTTAGGATTCTTAGAAGGAAGTTCGCGCTCAACGGAGCCGGACCCATCTCTCGTTTTCATGGGAAAATCATGAAAAAGGTATTTTTGAGTTCGCCGGAAACCGCCACCTCCGGCGGCCAAACCACCGCCGACCGCTAGCCATCGCCTCAACGGAGGTGGTGGTGGTGGTGGCTGGCCAGGGAACTGACCGGACAGCCGGCGACGGATCACGAAATGCTTATAGGAGAAGTGGTTTTCTGTGTCTGTTTTCGGTTTCATGAAGAGGATGAACAGTAGAATAATTTTTATAATATATAGATTATTATATATTACATAATGGAGAGATGTATTATTTGAATATATTTTGGGGCTGCAAAATGAGACACTTAGAGGCCGTTTTAGGAAAAATGACCAGACACAAAAGTTGTAGCCCTTTGAGTCTAGATAAATCTACAATTGGTTTCAACTCGTTTGGGTAAGCGGTTCGGCCGCAGCACTCGTTTTAGTGGGGGCTATACCTAGAGTTGGGCAGAAATTAAAATGGATGCCCACTCTTCGTCCCTTGTCCAAATGACCTGAAATTTGGGCAGGGGGTTAACCTCAGCTATACCTAACGGCAGACCAAAAATGGGAATTTTTGGAGATACTTTGCTTAAAGTTTTTGTTTTAATTTAATAAACTTAGAGGAATTTATTTAAGTGGTCAAATGACCTCCAAACCCTCCCAAATTTTGGTGAGTGGTCCCTGGCTATTAAACCTAAGTCTGTACAAAATTCCAACTGATTTGGTGGAGTTTTGGGTCGGAAACCTTCTACCCTCAACTAGGCATTAGTGAGACATCTTTTAGTAAAAAGTGCACTAAGATTTTGGAAAGGTCAAATCACCTCAACAGAGGCTGAAATTCTGACCCCTGACTTAGAAGGATGTTATAACCTGCTTGGAGAAAAATGGTGAGGATTAGGGTGGATTTTACCCTAAGAGATCGGCTCAAATCCAGTGGGTGGGAGTTTGAGGTTTGTGAAGGACATAGGAGCAAAAGCTCTTGTATGCCCTTGAAACTTGGAGGAGAGTGGGATGATATGCTGAAAACCCTCTGGTTGAAACAGTGAAGGAATTGGAGGTAATTAGGTACCTCAGAAGTTGAGATTTTAGATTAGGATAAACATGTAATTTAGTTATTTTAAGCACTAAATCTAATCTAAAAATTATGAAACTCGGGAGGAGGGAGTTTTAGGATGTTTTAGACTTATGGTAATTTTCATGGAATTTTATGATTAATAAATATTATACTTCATGTGTTAAAGAATTAATAGCTCGATTTGTTGTTTCAAATATTTGGAGGTTTTAAATTAATTATAATCAGTTACAATTCTGGATTTAGATCTTGACTAGTAGAACATCGGTCCCTGAATTTTTAAAGAATTTTATGTTGAGTAAATCTAGTACTTTGTTCACAAATATTAGAGAGGGGTTTATTGTTTAAAAATTAATTATGGATAAAGTACTTGCTGGAAAATTATGAAACTTGGCCAGTGCTAATTTTAGGTCTTTATCTGCATGGCATAAATTATTTATAATTTTTGGAAGAATATTTTCTGTACTTGATTCATAAACAACAGAAGTTTGAGATTGAAATAGTTTTCATGCCCTTTTAATGATAGAAAAATTATGATACTTAGGATTTAACCTATTAAGATAACCTACTATTTATCATGAATTTGCTGGACATCTTGCATGATTACTTAGGGTAGTTCATGTTCAAACCGGTAACCCTTGGGATTTTCGAGGAATTTAATCAAATGCCAAATAGATTAGGAAAATTTCCATTTTCTGGATTTAGGTCTTTTATATCATGGTGAGTCTCCAGTAAATAATTTAGGGCATTTGGATGAGTATTGGATCATTGCATAACCGGTTCGACATGAAGTCTAGGTCGGTCTGCATATAGCAATTGTAAAATGCAATAGGACACGATCTGAGGAAGGCATTGGAGTTAATCATATTGTCTGTGTGGGCAATGGTGGAGGAAGTCATAATAGGAAGGTATAAAGATTAGTGAGAATTGGTGATAGCTAGAGTTAAGAGGTGCTCGGGTTTCGGCGAAAGATCGCCTTTTCCCGGAGAGAGGAAGGTTAAAAATCACCCTAGGATAGTCTATCGTAATATGAGAAGGGAATCGGGTCATGGGAGATCAACCAATAATAATAGGTGCCTTGTGAAAGGGAGCTTCGGGCCGTAATGCCGCCGTCTTGGTTCCTAGTGCCCCTTGAGAGCCCTTCACGGGGAATACCGGGGGCAGTCCTGGGCTAACGTAAACTGTAATAACAAACCGACAAGAGTAACTTAGTAACTAGTGCTGCACTTTTCACAAACACTGTTGGCACAGGGATTTTGATTAGAGCTTCGGCTCGGTTGGTTTGGAGACGGAAGGGATGGTCCGGGGAGCTTCGGCTCGGTTGGTTGGAGACGGACGTTTGGGTCCGGGGAGCTTCGGCTCGGTTGGTTTGGAGACGGATGTTTTGGTCCGGGGAGCTTCGGCTCGGTTTTGTGTGTTTACGATAAACTTGCATGTGCATAAAATAGGAAAAGTTAAGGTGGTGGGTTTTTCGATATCGGGGAGTTCGATTGCACCGACTCCGATATCGTTGACTCGGCGAGGTGATTAGCACTTCGCCAACAGAATTCCGGTGCGCCAGCCGGCAAGAGTACGCAGGCGTCCGCTTAGTGCACCAAGCGTTGAGGTGTACGATAGGTCAGACCAGTGGTGCTTTTACTAGTTTTGAGGTGGGCGAGGCCCAACCCACCGCTTCCGTCCGCTACTACGAAGGTATCCTGGGAGGTAACGGCTCCGAAAGGGGGAACTAAAGGTCTGTGTGCACAGAGTTGGGTGTGTGAGTTGCACTTGCATGTTTCATCATACCCACTAGCATGTCATAGCATATTCGATTCATTTAACCCTGACACCTAAAGTATAAGTGGTATGGGACGCTTATACATTAGGACCTGCAAAATGACCCCTTGGTCTATAAGCTTGTGTGGGCAAGTTTATAAATCAAAGGTTAATTTCAATATATAACAACCATTGCTGTTTGATAACCGACACCCCAAGGTATAAGTGGTATGGGACACTTATACAATGGGAGCCTTGCAAAAGATCCCTTTTGCTTCTGTGTTCTCGCATAAGTGAAGGTTAAATTCATATATTTGCTTTTCTTACTGCTAGACCTATTATAACAATTATATTAACTGCTCACCGAATACGACTTGTTAGATTAGTTCCGCTGTCATCTGTTTCTTGATTAATCTCTACAGTCATGTCCTTCCCTTTCTTCCTCCCCGCTCGGTACCTAGGAGCCATGGGGGAAGTGGTGGGGGATGATAGGGCTTAGTCTTTATGACTAACAGTTTTCGAACCGCATCATTTAGGGGATCGTGGAGCCCAACATGGAGGAGCAGCCCCAGAGATCGGTGCGCCTAGAGATGGGGCAGTCTAGCTCCGGAGTTCATACAGCCGGGACCGTGAGTCTCGACCCCGAGTAGTTTCTGTTTTAGCTTCCGCATGAGTGATATTGTAGTGAGGACATGACGTATCGGGCATAAGCCCGCATTTATAGTACTCTGATGTTTTCTGTGGACACTCCCTTCGTGGAGATTTTATTCTATATATGTGATCTATTGTTGTGGACTGCATTGCTCTTATTTCATTTATTGTGCTACCTTTCTGTGATCGAATTGGCCGGCAGAATCGGCGCCTTGTGGTGATGACCCTTCAGGACGTGAAGGAGTCACCGCAAAGCGGCGATTCTGGCCCTAAGACCCCGGTGGTTGAAAAAGGAAAAAAAAGGGGGTCTTACAAGTGGTATCAGAGGAAACATCGATCAGAAGGAAGTAGCAGTCCACAAACCCTGGGTCACCCCCGCTTGAGTTTAGTTTGGGGACAAACTAAGCAGCGAAAGCAGTGGTGTGCCCATATGGGGATCACATATAAATTGTCCACCTTTATGTAATATTTGAACGCTTTCTCAGCATGTGTTTTTGTTACGCAGCCTCCAGCACGGACTCCGCCACAAGGTGGAGTTCAACAGGCTCAGGATGTTGCACCACCCCCACCGGTCCCCACTCCTTTCCTTCAGTCAGACATGGGACAGACCCTGACTGCCATCCTGGAGGCCTTCAGTGCCCAGCAGGTTCCGGCCCCGCAGCCAAATCCGGGGGCCAACTGGCTAAGCATATTCCGAGGACTGTCTCCCCCGTCGTATTTGGGGACAGAGTCGGCGGTTCGGACGGAAGAGTGGCTGGATATCATGTACGAGATGCTGACCGGGATACAGTGTCCCTGGAAGGAGAGGGTGGCTCTGGTCGTCTCTTGCCTGGAGTCCCATGCAAAGAGGTGGTGGAAGACGCTGTTGGACACGACATTTGCCGACAGGGAAGTTGCGGAGGTTACCTGGGAGGAGTTCAGGGCCGCTCTGCTGGAGCATTTCGTTCCGCAGTCGGCCAGGGATGATTTGGAGGAGCGGTTCTTACAGTTGAAGTAGGGCACACGGACCGTGGTGGAGTACCATCGAGAGTTCGACCATCTAGCCCGATACGCAGATTCCTACCAGCTGGACGAAGCAGGGTATATCAGGAGGTTCTATAAGGGCCTGCGGGAGGACTTGAGGGAGGCTCTGTTGTTTGTATCTGACGGGCCCATCTCCCGGATTTTGGAGATGGAAAAAAGGATTGAGGCAGATTGGCACGCCACCCGGGGCTGGAAACGGCCAACAGAGGATCAGGGACGGAGAGGTAGAAATGACCAGCGGCGAGGTGCTGTACCAGAGGGGAGGAGGATAGAGGACCAGCCTCGTCAGGACGTGAGGCAGGAGCCGAGGGAATAGGTGATATTGGCCCCTCCACCTCTTCGGATGCAGGAGATGCCGAGACCCGGGGGAATGGCGTATCCCCCACCAGAGTGCTTCCTTTGTCATCAGATTGGGCACATTCGGAGGAACTGCCCGATGAGGGGGGCACCACCTCCAGCACCACAGGGCGGCCCACCAGCTCAGCATTACGGAGGCCGAGGACGCGGCCGCGGTCGTGGATACCATGAGGGAGATCGTAGACAAGGAAGAGAGCAGGTATATGCTTTGGACCTTGCGCAGCCTCGGAATCCGGAGCAGGTCATCGCAGGTACGCTGTAATGCTTCTTTATTTTCATAGAATTTCCCTTTAAGTTGTTAAAACTTTGAATCGCACTAGATGGATTAACAAGGAAAGAAAATTCTTTATAGAACCCTAAGATATTTAATCACCCCAGGTATAGTCTTCATCAGCGGCAAGCCTGCCCGCACGGTTTTTGATACTGGAGCTACTCACTCCTTTGTGTCGGAGACGTTCGTAGAAGGACTAGAAGGCATGGAGCGGTTCATAGGCTCGAGGATGAGGGTGCGACTACCGGATGGATCTGAGCTCCTTACCACGGATCACTGCAATATGGAGGCAGAAATTGGTGGAAAAACGTTCGAGGGCTCCAGCGACGATTTTGAAGCTGACGAAAAACGACCTGATCCTGGGCATGGTATGGCTGCACTGGAACCATGCCCAGATTGACTGCCAGGCAAAGAGGATCACCGTGAGACACGGGGACTCTTTCATTACCATCGAAGGTATAAGACCTGTCTCTCGTATACTCTTATCTTCGGTACAGGCCGTTAAGGCCCATCCGCAGGGAGAGGAGGTCTATCAGATTCTATTTGAGGTGGCGGAAGTTAAGGAGTCAGTGATAGACATCCCGGTGGTGCGAGATTTCGCTGACATCTTTCCAGAGAAACTACCAGGACTACCTCCACACCGAGAGCAGGACTTTCAGATACAGCTTGTGTCGGGGGCCAAGCCGGCATCTAGGGCCCCTTACCGAATGGCCACAAAGGAGTTGGCAGAGTTTCGTACTCAGTTGCAGGAATTAGTTGAGGCAGGATTTGTTAGACCGAGTTCCTCGCCATGGGGAGCACCGGTCCTATTCGTGAAGAAGAAGGATGGGACACTCCGCCTGTGCATCGATTATCGAGCACTAAACAGGCTGACCGTCCGGAATACCTATCCACTACCACGGATAGACGAATTGTTCGACCAGCTGGAGGGGGCCCATTATTTCTCGAAGCTGGACTTGAGATCAGGATACTACCAGCTGCGGATCCAGGAGGAGGATATCCCGAAGATGGCCTTTAGTAGCAGATATGGCCCGTATGAGTTCACCGTGATGCCCTTCGGGCTCACGAATGCTCCGTCGGCGTTCATGAGTCTCATGAACCGGGTTTTCGAGGCCTACTTGGATGTGTTCGTCATAGTGTTCATAGACGACATCCTGATCTACTCTAGGACGGAGGAGGAGCACACTCGGCATCTGACACTGACCTTGGAGAGGTTGCGGGAGCATCACCTTTATGCAAAATTCAGCAAGTGTCAGTTTTGGTTGAAGGAGGTGGCTTTTTTGGGCCACATTATCAGCGGAGCCGGGTTGGCAGTGGACCCGGAAAAGATTCAGGCAGTTCGAGATTGGCCGCAGTTGAAGACAGCCACCGATGTACGAAGTTTCTTGGGACTTGCCGGCTATTACCGGAAGTTCGTGGAGGGGTTCTCTCGGATTGCCCTCCCCTCACATCTTTGATGAAGAAGGAGGCACCTTTTGTTTGGACCCCGCAGTGCCAGGCGGCTTTCCAGGAGCTGAAGGACCGACTCATCTCAGCCCCTATTCTGGCCCTTCCATCTGGAAAGGAAGGATTCCAGGTGTATACCGACACATCATACCAGGGAATGGGAACAGTGCTTATGCAGAATGGACACGTCATAGCATATGCCTCCCGCCAGCTGAAGACCCATGAGAACAACTACCCAGTGCACGATCTTGAGATGGGAGCAGTCGTTTTTGCTCTGAAGGTCTGGCGCCATTATCTTTACGGAGTCCACTGCGACATCTACTCCGACCACAAGAACCTGAAATACGTGGACACGCAGAAGGAGCTGAATATCAGGCAGAGGCGATGGGTGGAGTTCTTAGCAGATTATCAGTATGGGATGCACTACCATCCAGGGAAGGCAAACGTGGTGGCCGACGCGTTGAGCCGGCGAGCTGCCACTTCTGAAGCTGGGCCCCAGGTTATGTCCATGGAGCTAGTCCGGTCATTCAGAGATATGCAGATATCCCTAGTGTCCGAGGATGGCCCAGTTCTGTATAGGGAGTATCTGGCATCGATGGTGGCCATAGACGATATTCAGGATCGCATTCGGGACGGACAGAGGACAGATGCGTGGGCAGAGCCGATGTCCCGAGCTTTGGAGGAAGGTTCGACAGGAGATTATTCCCTGAGAGATGGATTGCTACATTTCAGAGGCAGAGTATATATACCCGCAGGTGGCCAGATCCAAGAGGATATTATGATGGAGGCGCATTGCAGTCGGTACTCTGTGCACCCGGGGATCACAAAGATGACCGCTGACCTGAAGAAGACGATGTTTTGGCCGGGCATGAAGAAGGACATTACATACTTCGTGACCCATTGCGAGGCGTGTCAGTTGGTGAAGGCGGAGTGCAGGAACCCCGCAGGATTGCTGCAGCCACTCCCGGTGCCGGAGTGGAAGTTCGACGATATAGCTATGGATTTTATACATGGTCTTCCCCGGTCTCGGACGGGGAACGACTCGATCTGGTTGATTGTTGATCGGTTGACGAAGGTGGCCCGCTTTATACCGATCAGGAAGGATGACTCGGTGGGAGTGCTGGTACGGAAGTTCGTGGAGCAGTATATCCGATATCATGGCGTGCCCCGGACGATAGTGTCGGACCGCGATGGACGGTTTACATCCAGGGAGTGGCGGTCAGTGCAGGCATATTTGGGCACCCGGTTGACTTTTAGCACGACCTTCCACCCTCAAACGGACGGGCAGACAGAGCGCACCAACCGGACCTTGGAGGATTTACTACGACTGTGTATACTGGACCGAGGGGAGCCGTGGGAGAAGATGTTACCGTTGGTCGAGTTCTCCTATAATAATAGCTACCAGTCCAGCATCAGGATGGCGCCTTATGAAGCCTTGTATGGAAGAAAGTGTAGGACCCCGCTTTCTTGGGTTCAAGACGAGGATCCGAAGCTGTTGGGATCGGATTTTGTTGAAGACACCGAGGCTCAGGTGAGACTGATCAGAGATAGGATGTTGGAGGCGCAGAGCAGACAAGCTAAATACTATGACGCCCGGCATCGTCAGGTGGAGTTTCGGGAAGGGGATCGAGTGTTCTTGAAGATCCGGCCCATGCACGGAGTCTCACGGGTGCGCGGTCGAAGGAAGAAGCTCAGCCCTAGGTATATGGGCCCTTACCGGATCCTGGAGCGGATCGGACCCCTAGCCTACAGGCTAGAGTTGCCGCCAGAGCTGGCAGCTCTACACGACGTCTTCCATATTTCTTCGCTGAGAAGGGCTCTACTACGCCCGGAGCAGCGTATTTTGACCACCGAAGGGCCGGTAGCTTCAGACCGATCTGTTCATTTGGAGACGGTTCGGATCGACGACAAAGGAGTACGGATCTTGTGCCGCAAAAAGATCCCCTTAGTTAAGGTTCTGTGGAGAAATCACGGTCAGGAGGAGCACACCTGGGAACCACAGGACCTGATGAGGCAAAGATACCCGGAGTTGTTCAGTCAGGTACATCTCACCACCTCTTGGTATACTATAGATTGCCTTCTTGTTTTGGACAGTTAAGACTAGATAAGGAAAATTCAAAACATAGGCATGCGCACTCAATCAGAAAGGTAGGGGCTAATCTTTTGTTTATTGGGGAGATTGTCTTCGTTTATCAAACGAATAGTCGCTTAAACCCGATAGAAAGATCGTATGGGATGTTACAAGTTTAATTTATTCCGATAGAAATCCCCGTAGGCTCAACCTCAATTTCGGGGACGAAATTTTTGTTTTGTTTATTGGGATTTGTAACATCCCATTTCCAGCTAGACCCCTAGGAGTCGGTTGGACGTGACAGAACCCTGTGAAGCCCAAAAATTGAAATAAATCGGTCGAGGTTTCGGGTCACGGGTTGGTCACGCCCGTGACCGACCCGTCACGCCCGTGACTTTGGGCGTGACTCCTTCGACGATCGTCGATCTCCGTGAGACGATCGTCGAACTTGCTGCCCGGGCATGACACGCCCGTGACCGAGGTGTCACGCCCGTGACCTAGGGCGTGACCCCTTCGACGATCGTCGATCTCCGCGAGACGATCGTCGATCTGGCAGCCTGGGCATGTCACGCCCGTGACCAAAGTGTCACGCCCGTGACCTAGGGCGTGACCAGCCTTCGACGACCGTCGATCTCAGTTCGACGATCGTCGACCTCAAAATTGCCGTTCGGGCCTGTCACGCCCGTGACCTAGGTGTCACGCCCGTGACCTAGGGCGTGACCAGCCTTCGACGACCGTCGATCTCAGTTCGACGATCGTCGACCTCGAAATTGCCATTCGGGTCTGTCACGCCCGTGACCTAGGAGTCACGCCCGTGACCTAGGGCGTGACCACCCTTCGACGACCGTCGATCTCTGTTCGACGATTGTCGACCCCAAAAATTGTCACCCGGGCCTGTCACGCCCGTGACCTATTTGTCACGCCCGTGACATTGGCCGAAATGACGGTTCAGGCCCGAAATTATTCTAACACGCGTGGAAATAAATGCTGGTGTGGGAAGTTACACCAGGAGTAATTACGGGCCGTTCTTCCTTCTATAATTATATAATAAAGGAGGAAGTGTTGGTCCAATAGGAAACCGCCAACTGGACACACCCGTTCATCTTCCACCATTTCTTATCCCTTCACTGTAACCGAAGGGCCATTAAGAGGAACCTTCATGGCCATTACGGCTTTACCCTTTCACCTCCCCACTTTTTGACTTATAAAAGCCCACTTGGGGCAAGAGGAGAAGTTTACACGCTCAAGTAAACGGATCAGATCTTTGTTCTTGCTGTAGGAGAAGTTCGGCTACGCCACCACTGCGTCATGGCACCCCGTCGTTCTTCTCGCCTCCAAACCGCGAACAAGGTCCTCCTCTGCTTCTTCTCTTTCATGGGTAGATCTTAGGATTCTTAGAAGGAAGTTCGCGCTCAATGGAGCCGGACCCATCTCTCGTTTTCATGGGAAAACCATGAAAAAGGTATTTTTGAGTTCGCCGAAAACCGCCACCTCCGGCGGCCAAACCACCGCCGACCGCTAGCCATCGCCTCAACGGAGGTGGTGGTGGTAGTGGCTGGCTAGGGAAGTGACCGGACGGCCGGCGACGGATCACGGAATGCTTACAGGAGAAGTGGTTTTCTGTGTCTGTTTTTGGTGTCATGAAGAAGATGAACAGTAGAATAATTTTTATAATATATAGATTATTATATATTACATAATGGAGAGATGTATTATTTGAATATATTTTGGGGCTGCAAAATGAGGCACTTAGAGGCCGTTTTAGGAAAAATGACCAGCAAAGAAAGTTGTAGCCCTTCGAGTCTAGATAAATCTAAAATTGGTTTCAACTCGTTTGGATAAGCGGTTCGGCCGCAGCACCCGTTTTAGTGGGGGATGTACCTAGAGTTGGGCAGAAATTAAAATGGATGCCCACTCTTCGTCCCTTGTCCAAATGACCTGAAGTTTGGGCAGGGGGTTAACCTCAGCTATACCTAACGGCAGACCAAAAATGGGAATTTTTGGAGATATTTTGCCTAAAGTTTTTGTTTTAATTTAATAAACTTAGATGAATTTATTTAAGTGGTCAAATGACCTCCCAACCCTCCCAAATTTTGGTGAGTGGTCCCTGGCTATTAAACCTAGGTCTGTACAAAATTCCAACTGATTTGGTGGAGTTTTGGGTGGGAAACCTTCTACCCTCAACTAGGCATTAGTGAGACATCTTTTAGTAAAAAGTACACTAAGAGTTTGGAAAGGTCAAATCACCTCAACAGAGGCTGAAATTCTGACCCCTGACTTAGAAGGATGTTATAACCTGCTTGGAGAAAAATGGTGAGGATTAGGGTGGATTTTACCCTAAGAGATCGGCTCAAATCCAGTGGGTGGGAGTTTGAGGTTTGTGAAGGACATAGGAGCAAAAGCTCTTGTATGCCCTTGAAACTTGGAGGAGAGTGGGATGATATGCTGAAAACCCTCTGGTTGAAACAGTGAAGGAATTGGAGGTAATTAGGTACCTCGGAAGTTGAGATTTTAGATAAGGATAAACATGTAATTTAGTTATTTTAAGCACTAAATCTAATCTAAAAATTATGAAACTCGGGAGGAGGGAGTTTTAGGATGATTTAGACTTATGGTAATTTTCCTGGAATTTTATGATTAATAAATATTATACTTCATGTGTTAAAGAATTAATAGCTCGATTTGTTGTTTCAAATATTTGGAGGTTTTAAATTAATTATAATCAGTTAAAATTCTGGATTTAGATCTTGACTAGTAGAACATCGGTCCCTGATTTTTTATAGAATTTTATGTTGAGTAAATCTAGTACTTTGTTCATAGATATTAGATAGGGGTTTATTGTTTAAAAATTAATTATGGATAAAGTATTTGCTGGAAAATTTTGAAACTTGGCCAGTGGTAATTTTAGGTCTTTATCTGCATGGCATAAATTATTTATAATTTTTGGAAGAATATTTTCTGTACTTGATTCATAAACAACAGAAGTTAGAGATTATTTCGAAAATAGTTTTCATGCCCTTTTAATGATAGAAAAATTATGATACTTAGTATTTAACCTATTGAGATAACCTACTATTTATCATGAATTTGCTGGACATCTTGCATGATTACTTAGGGTAGTTCATGTTCAAACCGGTAACCCTTGGGATTTTCGAGGAATTTAATCAAATGCAAATAGATTAGGAAAATTTCCATTTTCTGGATTTAGGTCATTTATATCATGGTGAGTCTCCAGTAAATAATTTAGGGCATTTGGATGAGAATTGGATCATTGCATAACCGGTTCGACATGAAGTCTAGGTCAGTCTACATATAGCAATTGTGAAATGCAATAGGACACGATCTGAGGAAGGCATTGGAGTTAATCATATTGTCTGGGTGGGCAATGGTGGAGGAAGTCACAATAGGAAGGTATAAAGATTAGTGAGAATTGGTGATAGCTAGAGTTAAGAGGTGCTCGGGTTTCGGCGAAAGATCGCCTTTTCCCGAAGAGAGGAAGGTTAAAAATCACCCTAGGATAGTCTATCGTAATATGAGAAGGGAATCGGGTCATGGGAGATCAACCAATAACAATAAGTGCCTTGCGAAAGGGAACTTCGGGCCGTAATGCCGCCGTCTTGGTTCCTAGTGCCCCTTGAGAGCCCTTCACGGGGAATACCGGGGGCAGTCCTGGGCTAACGTAAACTGTAATAACAAACCGACAAGAGTAACTTAGTAACTAGGGCTGCACTTTTCACAAACACTGTTGGCACAGGGATTTTGATGAGAGCTTCGGCTCGGTTGGTTTGGAGACGGATGGGATGGTCCGGGGAGCTTCGGCTCGGTTGGTTGGAGATGGACGTTTGGGTCCGGGGAGCTTCGGCTCGGTTGGTTTGGAGACGGACGTTTTGGTCCGGGGAGCTTCGGCTCGGTTTTGTGTGTTTACGATAAACTTGCATGTGCATAAAATAGGAAAAGTTAAGGTGGTGGGTTTTTTGATATCGGGGAGTTCGATTGCACCGACACCGATATTGTTAACTCGGCGAGGTGATTAGCACTTCGCCAACAGAAGTCCGGTGCGCCAGCCGGCAAGAGTACGCAGGCGTCCGCTTAGTGCACCAAGCGTTGAGGCGTACGATAGGTCAGACCAGTGGTGCTTTTACTGGTTTTGAGGTGGGCGAGGCCAGACCCACCGCTTCCGTCCGCCACTACGGAGGTATCCTGGGAGGTAACGGCTCCAAAAGGGGGAACTAAAGGTCTGTGTGCACAGAGTCGGGTGTGTGAGTTGCACTTGCATGTTTCATCAAACCCACTAGCATGTCATAGCATATTCGATTCATTTAACCCTGACACCTAAAGTATAAGTGGTATGGGATGCTTATACATTAGGACCTGCAAAACGACCCCTTGGTCTATAAGCTTGTGTGGGCAAGTTTATAAATCAAAGGTTAATTTCAATATATAACAACCATTGCTGTTTGATAACCGACACCCCAAGGTATAAGTGGTATGGGACACTTATACGATGGGAGCCTTGCAAAAGATCCCTATTGCTTATGTGTTCTCGCATAAGTGAAGGTTAAATTCATATATTTGCTTTTCTTACTGCTAGACCTATTATAACAATAATATTAACTGCTCACCGAATACGACTTGTTAGATTAGTTCCGCTGTCATCTGTTTCTTGATTAATCTCTACAGTCATGTCCTTCCCTTTCTTCCTCCCTGCTCGGTACCTAGGAGCCATGGGGGAAGGGGAGGGGGATGATAGGGCTTAGTCTTTATGACTAACGGTTTTCGAACCGCATCATTTAGGGGATCGTGGAGTCCAGCATGGAGGAGCAGCCCCAGAGATCGGTGCGCCTAGAGATGGGGCAGTCTAGCTCCGGAGTTCATACAGCCGGGACCGTGAGTCTCGACCCCGAGTAGTTTCTGTTTTAGCTTCCGCATGAGTGATATTGTAGTGAGGACATGATGTATCGGGCATAAACCTGCATTTATAGTACTCTGATGTTTTCTGTGGACACTCCCTTCGTGGAGATTTTTATTCTATATATGTGATCTATTGCTGTGGACTGCATTGCTCTTATTTCATTTATTGTGCTACCTTTCTGTGATCGAATTGGCCGGCAGAATCGGCGCCTTGTGGTGATGACCCTTCAGGACGTGAAGGAGTCACCGCAAAACGATGATTCTGGGCCTAAGACCTCGGTGGTTGAAAAAGGAAAAAAAAGGGGGTCTTATATAATACGTTCTATAACAATAAAGGAGTCCCCATGCCTCATAGTGATCCTCTCCGCCACGCAGTTAATCAGGGCATGGTTCCAGCACAGCCAAGTCATGCCCAGGATCAGATCGTAATCTGGCATCCTTAGAATCATCGCTGGTGCCTCAAACTTCTTCCCGCAGATCTACGCCTCTATATTGCAATGAGCAAAGGTCATTAGCTCTGATCCATCGGGTAAGCGCACCCTCATTATCTTTCCGGTGAATGGCTCTATGTCTGCCTGTCCTTTCACGAAATATTTCGACACAAACGAGTGCAAAGCACTGGTGTCGAAGAGCATGCGAGCGAGCTTGCCGCTGATGAACACTATGCCTGAGGTAATTAAGTGTCTTAGTATTTTTAGTTATAGTTGTCTTCTCTTAATTTCTATTTAGGTTATGTCTAGAAAACTAGTTCCTAGGAAGAAAAATTTAAAAGTACTGACATACCTACGATAACCTGCTCCGGGTTCCGGGGCTGTTTCTGGTCTAGAGCAAACACTTGCTCCCTCTCTGGCCTGTGGCCTCGGCCCTGATATCCTTGTCCTCGATCGTGTCCTCGGCTGCCAAACTGTAGGGGAGGTGGGGCGCCCTGAAGTGCTGGTGGGGGTGCTCGCCTCATAGGACAATTGCTCTTGATATGCCCCGGCTGATTGCACTGAAAGCATACCGGTTCCTGCTCTGCTGTCCTTGGCATCTCCAGCATCTGTAAAGGCTTGGGAGCCAATACTCCCTGACTCCTCTGCTCCTGCCCAATCTCCTGACGAGGTTGATCCTCATTCCATCTCTCCCCAATAACCTGGCCTCGAGGATGGTCTCTAGGACCTCCAATCACTACATCGTCAGCCGGTCTCTTCTGACTCTTTACTATAAGCTGATCCGCTTCTCTCTTTTTAGCCATCTCCAGAATCCTGGCCAAACTCCCCTCTGAGATTACGAGGAGGGCATGCCTCATGTCATCTTACAGTCCCTTGTAAAAGCTCCTAGCATTGCCAGCGTCGTCCAACTGATAAGCGTCTGCATACCGGGCCAGGTGAGTAAACTCCTGATAATACTCCAGCACCATCATGTTCCCCTGTCTCAACCGCGGGAACCTATCCTCTAGCTCGTCCCTTGCCGACTGAGGCATGAAATGTCCCAGGAGTGCTGCTCTGAACTCTTCCCAAATAATATCTGCACAATCCATACCCGCAAAAGTGTTGTCCAGCTGTGATTTCCACCACCTCTTACCATGTGACTCTATAAAGGAAACTGCCAAAGCAACTGCCTCCTTAGTGGGGCATCGAATCCTTGCAAGCATCTCATAGATGGTATCTAACCATTCCTTCGTGCATACTGCCGACTCCGTCCCAAGATAGGATGGAGGGGAAAGTCCCCGGAATACACTCATCCAGTTGGCTCCGGGGTTTGGATGTGGAGCCAGGGCTTGTTGAGCTCTGAAGGCCTCCAGAATGGCCGTCAGGGTTTGTCCCATCTCCGTCTGCTGGAACAGAGCTAGAAACGGCAGAGGCGGGACAACATTCAGAGCCTGAGGTGTCCCCTGCTGTGGTGTAGGGTTCATCGCAGGCTACAAGGAAAAATTCCATTTGTTAGAGTATGTATGAATGGAGTATAAGCAAGGGATAGGATGGACTTTCATATGTGATTTCTCTTACTGTCACACAACTATTTCTGCTGCTAGTTTGTCCTCAAACTAAGCTCGCACGGGGGTGGCCAAAGGTTTGTGGACTACTTCTCTTTCGATCGAGGTCTGCTCTGATACCACTTGTAAGAACCTTTTTTTTTCTTTTTCAACCACCGGGGTCTTATACCCAGAATTACCGCTTTGCGGTGGCACCGACACTCGGGAAGTCCGCCACTACAAAATGCCAATTCTGTCAGCCTTTTTCGATCACAAAAGAGAGAGAAGCAAATATAACATGGCCTCATAATCATATATGAATAAAAATCACCGCAAGTCCATCAATATATATAAAGTAAAGTACTGCAAAAGAAAAGTACAAACGAAATATATAAACAGGCTCAAGCCCGGTACACCAGAGTCTTCACTACAAATCACTTATCGGGGAAGCCATAAGAAAGACTAATCACTCACGGAGCTGGTCACAGGTGCTCCGGAACTACTATCTCCATGCGTACCGTACTAAGCTGGTGCTGGTCTCCGGGCTGCTAGTACCTGTCTCCCATCCGGAGCTCCTGTAATGGTGTGGTTCCAAAACCATTAGTCATAAATACTAAGCCATAACATCCCCAACCCCTTCCACCATGTCTCTTAAGCACCGAGCGGAGAGGAGGATAGGGATGCTACAAAAGTGGAGAATAAGCAAGCGGATGACAGTGAAAACTAGTCTATCAGTTATTCATGGTGAAAGTTTCTAGTCTAAACTAAATCTACCTATGGGGTGGGGGGAATAGGTGTCGTGCAGTCTTTTGTGGAATTTAAATTACCTGCACAAATAAACAAACACAGCAAAGAAAAGCACAAAAGCAATTATAGTGGTTCCCCGATTTGGGTACGTCCACTCTCCCCCTTCGACCTATCTCCAACCAAGGGACGACTCGGTCACTTCACCACCGGATTTAAATCCAATCCTCACACTACAGAAGGAACCCTTCGAACCAAAGGAGTCACTACTCCTCCACCACTGGTTTCACCCAACCCTTACAACTAGGAATAAAAATTCCTTTACAACAAAACAGAAATTGAATGTACAAGAAATACAAACAACGTTTTTGGAGAATCTGATGTCCCTCTTCGTTTGTTGAGGCTTTCTTGATAGATACGAAGAGTCCACGACCGGTGTACTCTCTTGGAGAGGATCCTGTCAAGATCGGTGGCGGAAAGTGATTGCGGCGGCGATACTTTGTGGATCCAAACTTCTTGACGAAGCAAGCAAGGTCTACCAACGATCTCAATCGGATCAGTCGTCTCAATCGATTCGGAATGAAGAACTAACCTCATTAAACAAATCGAGAGACAAGAGATCTCAAGAGATAAGCGTGAGACGCTAGGCTTGCCTCGGTACTGTCATTAGAAGATCCGAGATGATCGGAGAAGATGTCGACGACGAACTGTGAGCGACGATCGGCGGTTTCTGCGATCTGCAAGGGAACGCTCGGCTGCTTTTTCTTTTTCATTAATGGATTGCTCGGTATGTATAAATACGCGAGTAAATGTACTGGAATCCAACCCTAAACGACTGTTGTGGGGCCCACAAGAAGAAACCCTTGTCCCGGTCAAAACAACGCACAACGAACTTAGTTCGGTCCAGCGAACGGGAAATTTGCCTATGGCAAAATCAGCGAGAATCGCTGGTGATTCCCGTCAAAGTCGGCGGGAATCACTCACGATTCCCGTGGAATTTGCCTTGGCAGAATTCCAGTTGGAAATCTGGTCATCCGGAGGAAATCAGTGGGAATGCAAGGTGATTCTCGTCGAATCGGCGAGAATCACTTGGTGATTCCCGTCGATTCTGCCTTAGCAGAATTCTTGTAGGAGGACAGTCAGCCGGATAAAGTCGATGGGAATCACTGACTGATTCTCGACGATTCGACGCGTTGAATCGGCGAGAATCACTTAGTGATTCCCGTCAATTTTGACTTAGACGATTTTTCTCTTCCTTCCTATGAACTTGGTCTTTGACCCATCTTTGCTCCTCTTATACTCTTGATCTATCTCGACCCTGTACTTGAAAGTAAGTACACTCAATAGAGAGAGCACACATGAGTCAACACACTGATCTTCTCAACGAGGGATTACATTGCGGAGACCCGTGCATATTGACCCACTGCACCCTGACATTGGTGTGTACTTAGTATGGAATAGCTGCAAGCACAACTTTATAGAAGATCGTCAAATACATTGTGAATCCATCTTAGCTTGATTGGAGTCTTCTTCAAATCCAGGTAATTGTGGATACAATACCCAACAATATCCCCCTATTTGAAGAAGCCAAAATCCTACTAGCTAAGATGAATTACAGCAACCAGAAGGATATACATAAACAATATGCTAGACAAGAAATCAGAATAATAAACGCATTCAGAACAACAATTGAATCAACATGTGATCATATATATATATCCAAAAGTTGTTCATTTAAATACAGGAAAAGATATACACGCATGTAGAATATAAAATAAAAAAAATCTAGATCCCAAGTCTATCTCTCCTTAGCCTGATCATCCCTTAGTTGTTTATCCAGGAACTTCTTGCTTTGTCTTTCAAAGTACTCCTTTGGCTTCGGGTAGTATCTGGGAGGAGGAGCTTTATGTTCCACAGTATTATTCCTGAAAAATATGTTTCTTTTAGCTTCATACTCTTTGTGCATCTCCCACTCATACTGATTATATAATTCATTTCGATTAAGCTCTCCCCGCTGTTGTAGCATGAAAGTATCCAGTATGATGCTCCTCGTTGTAGGACTCCATCGTTCATTCTTCACTTCACTTTCCTTCAATCTTACTTTCCTCTCAGCTGGAGTCTCTTTGGAAGTTCCTTCCTGAAGTTTTTTTTCCCTATTGCAATGGCCTCTTGATCAAACATAGCACTGCGAGCAGCTTTGGCAGCGGCCCTAGCGTCCTTTCTTACATCAGCTTCACTCAGGGGAACCTCCTCAGCACTTGCAACCTCATCAGCAACAGTGGTAAAATCATCAGGAGGAGCAACCGGAATATGTATTCCAGATGCTAGCTGAACAAGCCAGTGACAGCTTTCAAAAACATACAAGTTGGACTGCTTAAAGTTGTCGACCATAATTTGTTCTAGCCCTGCCATCTTAGCTGTATATTCATTCTCCCCCTTTTTGGCTTCTAGGGCAATGGAGTTTGCATAGGAATGCAGTGACTCATCTATATGCTTAACAGTCTTAGTAAACTCATTCAGCAGGGATGTCTGATTTGCGTTGAGTGTCACCATGTTGGCATCGAACAATTTGATGTTGTTGGCCACAACTTGTGCATTTTGGTTTACCACTGCCAGATCAGTTGTTTTTTTCTTAAGCCCTTTCATTAGAAGATTGACAGATGTGCCGGCCTCTGCATACTTAGCTTCAAATTTTTGTTCCGTCATATCCAGCTTATGATTTATCTCCCCAACATTTTTTAGCATCAGATCCTCAGATTGCTTAATCCGTTTCAGTACCTTGTTGTGAGATTGTTCAAAAGAGGCCTTCAGTTCATCCACTATACCTTGAATGATATTTACCATGTGATTTACCAGGCTAGGTCTTAGCAGATGATCTTGATGCATGTACTGGTCGTTCTCAGGGGGGATAGGACTCTGGGAGTCAGGATTCTCTTCTACAGATACACTGGTGGAGCTATATAGATTCACAGTCTCTTGTGGGGGGATTTGTGCAGCCTTTGTCGTTTTTTCATATATACTCATCATCCCCTTCCGGGAGGTCTCCCCCTCAATTGTTGTACCTGTAACACCCCTATCCGTCACATAGCATATAGCAGTAGGTCTGGCCGGGGCCTGACGCCATATACTACAGACAGACCGGTTAGTTACGCGTTGAAACCATTCAACCAATCATGTCGTCCTACACAACACCTAGCGGAAGCAAATTATTTAGTTGAAAAAGAAATAAGAACCCTGCTACAAAGCATGAATGTCCACTACCAATTCAGGAATGTAATCATGCACAAAAGAGAACTGGCCTTAAGGCCTTACATTGTTCACTTAACAAAATAGTGTTTTCCAAACTTCGGCACGCATGCCGGCCATACATGAAAACGGGAAAGATACAAAAGCAATTAGGCCTTCGAGGGCCGGCACAGCAACAAGGGCTTTAGCCCGCTATTTCCCGCTCTGCTCCGCAGCACCTGCAAGCCACAAACCACCGCCCGGTGGTAAACAATATCAACGGTCAGCAATGCTGACCAAATTATAACGATCCCGCCCCCAAAATCAGGGCGGCGATGCTCTTTCCCTGCACTTCATTAGTATAGGCAATATATTAATGTGAACACACATCAACACAGGCGTAGGCTCGCACGGCCACACACCCCGTGCACTCAGGGCACATTCTCGGCGAACCGGCCAATGTCACGTTAATTCAAGCCATAGACGTTCCCAATCCACCACCGCCTCTTGGACGGTCATCCATATGAGCATTTTGCCTTCCTGGCCTTGGTCACGGCAATTTAAGCCATAGACCGCCGAAGACCCTCATCCATGCCAACGGTCCTACCGAACGACATAGACCGGGTACGGTTCCGCCTGACCCGTGCTCATACCGCAACGGAAATTTAAGCCATATGCGCAGGTCAAGACTCACCGAGTCCCGTTTCCGCCACAACAATCACATAACCCGGTTATGTTCACGTTGGCTCCCCGGCCACCGTGTTGGCAAAACCCGCCTTTGCCCAGTTTTCCGGGTGCACCTTGGAGTTAATCTCCAAGGCTCCCTGATGCAATCTACCACGTAGAAAACCCGAAAAACACCCAATCACCCGGAGTCTTTCCCGGTACATATGCAATGCAACATCACCGATCCGGCTCTACTTGTCCGGATAGGCTTCACACACAATGCCTATGTTCGTTTTCGCATACGGACTCTACACAAGGGGGACTTCACATATCTACCCCAAGGAACGCTCCAACTCTTCGCTCAGTCGCGAGAGCGGGCTTCCTATGCAAAGGAAAAGAGGGCTTCACATGCCCAAGGATGAGAAATCGTTACCCTTGCATTCTTCCGCGGCGCCATCGAAAACTATACGGTTGGAAAGCACCGCAACGGCGTCGCCTCCGCGGATCTGGACTCGGATCGTGATTCGGAACTCCAAAGCTCCTCCGGCGGCCGGATCTAGCCCTTCTTCCTCCTCCTTGCTCTCTCCTCTCTAGCTTTAGAAAGAGAACCACTGAAGAGAAAATGAGGGTTTCTAAACCCTATTCCCGAGTAAAACCATCCAGGAGCAGCCCCCCACCGTCGGATCCAAAGCCAAGGAAATGAACGGCCACGATTAAGCCTCAAATTATAAAATCTGGGCCGAACACGGGTTGGCACACGGCCGTGTGCCTGGCCATGTAGCTCATTTGCCGTCTCGATCCAGATTGAAAACCAGCACACGGCATGTGACACGGCCTCCGAAACGCCTGTGTCGCCTGCGACACGCCCGTGTCGGGACCCGTGTCATGCCCCCCGTGTGCAATAAATCGACACCTTGCAGTCAGAGTGGTACACGGCTTGGTGACACGGCATGGGACACGCCCGTGTCACATCTGACATGGCCGTGTCTGTGCCCGTGTCACGGCCCGTGTACCACTTCGACGATTTCCTTGAGTGACACGGCCTGGGACACGCCCGTGTCCTAGGCCGTGTCCCTCCACACGACCAACGTCTACCAACACTAGTCGCCTACACGGCCAGTTCGACGATTCGAGCTCGACACACCCGACACGGCCTCCGACACGCCCGTGTCGGGGGCCGTGTCACCTGCACCAAAAATCTGACTTGGCCAAAAACGATCCCCGTCGCTCCTACGACAAATTGGTGTGTTACAATTCTACCCCCCTTAAAAAATTTCGTCCACGATATTAATAAAGGAAAACAGGACTTCACGTAAAACAGTACCTGAGCGGAATAGTTCCGGGTACTCCTCGAGCATAGTCTGCTCCCGTTCCCAAGAGAGCTTCTCACGCCCGCAGTTATCCCAACGGACCTTAACCATCCGGATCTCCTTGTTACGAAGCCTCTTGACCTCAACATCTTCAATGCGAACGGGCTTGACCCTTGTCGTCAACCCTTCGTCCACCGACACTTGGTCAACCGCGATCACCTGCGAAGGCTCTTGCACCGCCTTCCGCAACACAGAAATGTGGAACACATCATGTAATCCACTCAACTCCACCGATAGCTTCAAACGGTATGCAGCTTCGCCGACTCGCTCCAGAACCTCAAAAGGTCCAAGGTATCTTGGGCTCAGCTTCTTCAAGCGTCTCACCCGCGAAACCCCCTTGAACGGCTTCACTTTCAGGTATACCCAATCTCCTACCGCGAACTCCACGTTCCGGTGCTTGGCATTGTAATACTTCGCCTGCCGGTCCTGAGCGATCAACAAGCGCTCCCGAATGATCCGTACTAACGAGGTAGCACTCTCCACCTCCTGTATTCTTGTACAACCTTGCCTCACCCGCTTCAAGCCACGATAACGGCGTGCGACACTTCCTATCATATAGGGCCTCGAAGGGCGCCATTTGTATACTCGCTTGGTAGCTGTTGTTGTACGCAAACTCAACCAAATAAAGGTGGTCTTCCCAATGCTTCCCGAAGTCTAGAACACACATGCGGAGCATGTCCTCCATCATTCTATTGACCCTCTCGGTCTACCCATCCGTCTGTGGATGGAAAGCTGTGCTGAACTTTAACTTTATTCCCAGCATCTGCTGCACCAACCTCCAATCATTTGACGTGAACCGCCCGTCGCGATCACTCACAATGCTACGGGGCACACCATGCAGCCTAACAATATTGTCGACATACAACTTTGCCAATTTCTCCACTGGATCATCCTTCCTATGCGGAATGAAATGCGACACCTTGGTTAGTCGATCTACGATCACCCAGATGGCGTCGTTCCCCTTCTGCAACCTTGTCAACCCGTGCACAAAGTCCATAGATATATCATCGAATTTCCACTCCGGTATAGGCAAGGACTTCAGAAATCCTCCTGGCTTTTGGCACTCCGCCTTCACCAAGGCGCACGTTTGGCATTTAGCCACGTACAACGCCACATCTTTCTTAAGCCCCGGCCACCAAAACAGCTTCTTGAGATCACGATACATCTTCGTGCTCCCTAGGTGGATTGAGTACTTGGTATGATGAGCCTCGTACATCAACTCCGCCCGGAGGTTACCCCCACTCGGGACGCACAACCGATTATCCTTCCTTAACAAACCATCATCCACCGAGAACTGGGAATTGGACCCATCCAGAGCGGCCTCCAAAAGCTCCTTCATGGAGTCATCTAACTCCAATGCCTGCCGAACCCGGTCAGCCAGGTCATACTGCACCTCTGTCCAGTTTAACATTGCTTTGGCGCTCGTCTGCTTGTCAACGCAACAGATCTCAAGCTCCTCCAACTCCCGCACTAGCCGCTCATCATGCACCGATAACCAATTGGCTCGGGCGGGAGCCCTGCGGCTCAGCGCATCCGCAACTGCGTTGCCCTTCCTGGGTACATAATGTATCTTGAAGGTGTAGTCCCCCAGGAACTCCATCCACCTCCTCTGCCTCATATTAAGGTCCTTTTGATCCAACAAGTATTTTAGGCTCTTGTGATCGGTGTATATATTGACTCTTACGCCGTATAGGTAGTGCCTCCATAACTTGAGTGCAAAAATCAGGGCCGCCAACTCCAAGTCATGCACCGAATAATTTCTTTCATGCACTTTCAGCTGACGCGATCCATACGCGATCACACTTCCATGCTGCAACAACACGCAGCCCAAGCCACTACCCGAAGCGTCGCTATACACCTCAAAGCCCTCGGTCCCACTTGGCGAACTAAGCACTGGCGCCGTGGTCAACCGCCTCTTCAGCTCCTCAAAAGCTTGCACGCACTCTTGCGTCCACAAGAATTTCTGATCCTTCCTTGTCAACTTTGTGAGAGGTAACGCTACCCGCAAGAAGTTCTCTACGAAGCGCCTGTAATATCCGGCAAGCCCGAGAAAACTACGGACTTCCGCGACAGAAGATAACGTAGGCCACTCCCGTATCGCAACAATCTTCGTCGGATCCACCGCTATACCTTCCCCACTCACTATATGACCAAGGAACGCTACCGAGGGTATCCAGAACTCGCACTTGGAGAACTTTGCGTAAAGCTCATTCCTCCTCAAAGTCTCCAACACCAAATGCAAATGCTTGAAGTGGTCTTCTTCGCACTGCGAGTATACCAAAATATCGTCAATAAAGACGATCACAAAGCGATCCAGGAAATCTCTGAACGTCCTGTTCATCAGATCCATAAACACTGATGGCGCATTCGTCAGTCCAAACGGCATGACCGTGAACTCGAAATGCCCATACCTCGTACTGAACGCCGTCTTCGGGATATCACACTCCCTGATCCTCAGCTGATAGTACCCCGACTTCAAGTCCAACTTGGAGTATACCGACGATCCGACTAACTGATCAAAGAGATCATCAATTCTCGGGATCGGGTACTTATTCTTCTCCGTCAGCTTGTTCAACTCTCTGTAGTCGATACACAGCCGCATACTCCCGTCCTTCTTCTTAACGAAGAGGACCGGTGCGCTCCAAGGCGACGAGTTTGGACGCACATATCCTTGCTCCATCAGCTCCTCTAGCTAAACTTTCAACTCTGCCATCTCCTTAGGCGCCAACCTATACGGAGCACGTGACACCGGTTTGGCCCCCGGTACGAGCTCGATGGTGAAATCAATCTCCCGCTGCGGTGGGGCTCCGGGAAGGCTATCCGGGAACACATCGGGGTATTCGCAAACAACGGGGATGCTATCCAACGGGGACTTTGGCTCCACAGCCCCCACTATTGCAAAGAACAGGTCTGCACCAGCACGAACTGCCTTCACCACCTGAAGAGCAGACATCAGTGTCCTACTCGACCCCTTTAACCCCTCGAATGTAGTCTCCCGCCCTACACCCAGCTTGACCTCCTTCCGGTCACAGTGAATCCAAGCTTTCTGCTCTGATAGCCAATCCATTCCAAAGATCACGTCGAACTCTACTAACGGCAGCAATGACGCTAGCAAGTCGAACTCTTGGCTCCCAATATGAACCTTTACGGTACACACCCTGTCCGCACGCATCGAGCACCCATTCGGTAGCAGCACATCCAACTTGTCCTTCGCCATCGAAGAAGGGACTCCGATGCGCGATATAAAGCTTTCGGACAAGAAGGAGTGTGAAGCTCCCGTATCGAATAGTGCCCATGCCGGACTATCGTTAATCACAACAAAGCCTATACCAACAATATTAGGCTAACAAGCAATAGATAACGGTATTAAAGCTAACTTGCTATAAATTAACTCATACCTGTCACCACATCCGCTTGCTTGATGGCCTCCTGCTGGCCCAAGTTATAGACTCTAGGCTGAGTCGGAGCATAGTGGGACGCGGTCGACTCCACCGCTTTGCCCTTCTCCTCGTAGGTAGCTCCTTGTTTCCTTTCGGACTTTGAGCATGTAAGACCCCCCTTTTTTTTTCTTTTTCAACCACCGGGGTCTTAGCCCAGAATTGCCGCTTTGCGGTGGCACCGACATCTCGGGAAGGCAACCACTACAAAACGCCAATTCTGCCGGCCCTTTTCGATCACAAGAGAGAGAAGTATTTATACAAAAAATGTAAACAAGTCCACAGAAACATGTAAATAAAAGTGAAATCATAACCAGTCCATCAATACATATAATAGGAAAATAGATAAATGGGCTCGAGCCCAGTACATCATAGTCCTCACTACAAGTCGATCATCGCAGAAGCTAAGAAAATGCTAATCACTCACGGAGCTGGTCGCAGGTGCACCGGTGCTAGACTGTCCCACCTCCATGCGCACCGTACTCCGCTGGTGCTGGTCCCTGGACTGCTGATCCCTGTCTCCCATCCGGAGCTCCTGTAATGTTGTGGTTCGAAAACCATTAGTCATAAAGACTAAGCCCTATCATCCCCTACCCCTCCCACCACGGCTCCTAAGAACCGGGTGGAGAGGAGGAAAGGGAAGCTACAAAAAGTGGAGAATAGTCAAGCAGGTGACGGTGGACCTAACTAGCAAGTTATAACAGGTGAACAGTGTAAATGTTGTAATAGGTAGAACAATTAATAAATAGCAAATTGTATAAAAGGCAGCTAGAGAATAAAGTATGTAACCTTAACTTATATGAATGCCCATACAAACTTATAAGTTAAGGGGTCTTCTGCAAGGCTCCCATCGTATAAAAAGTCCCATACCGATTTATACGTTGGGGTGTCGGTTGTATGCAAATATGAGTGTAGTGGTATGCTATGCATGATTCATGCAAGTGCAACTCACGCACACGACTCTATGCGCACAGACCTTTAGTTCCCCCTGTACGGGCAGCTAGCTTCACTCCCAGGAACCTCCGTAGTGGCAAACGGAGACAGTGGGTCGGGCCCCCCCACTCCTAGGCGGGCATCCACACTACCAGGCCTAGCCCTCCCGTACGCCCCTAGAAGAACACAACCTAGAGTATCCGCGTACTGCTGCTTGATGTACCCTCCAGACTTTCTTTGGCTAAGTGTCCCACACCGCCGAGTCAGCGTACCGATGTCGGTGTGAACGACGATCAGGTACCGAAGACACCCACCACCTTTATTCTGTACCCCAACCCTCGAGCCCTCGGCCCCCCGGACAGTCCTGTCCGTGCATCTACCTTCAGAGCTACCGTCTGAATGACAACAAGTCCTATTATTCTACCTTCCTAGCTATCGGGGAGTGAGTGTGTGCAACCCTAGTTATACTAGTTGCTCTTTTAATTTATTATTCCTATGGTTTACGTTAGCCCAGGACTGCCCCCGGTATACCCTATGAAGGGCTCTCAAGGGGCACTAGGAACCAAGACGGCGGCATTACGGCCCGAAGTTCCCTTTCGCAAGGCACTTATTATTATTGGTTGATCTCCCTTAACCCGATCCTCTTTTAGTTACTTTAGTTCTAACCCTAGAGTATTAAGACTCTTCCTCTTCTTCCCGGGATCGACGATCTTTCGTCGTTCCCGTACTCCCTTATCCTAACAAGTCCCACACTCTACTTATGCTGACTTCTAATGATGAACTCAATCTTAACTTGCCCTATCAACCATCAATTACCAGAATTCCGTGGCTTTACTATATGCAGACCATCCTAAACTATATGAGGTACCCAAGGGGAGGTACACCAAGTTGTCTTCCAAATCCCCTATAATATTTACTGGTGGTCTACCATATCATACTTTGCCTAAAACCAGAAACTTATAATTTTCCTAATTAATCTGATATTTATTTAATTTTCCCAAAGGACGTGCCACGGGTCATTTTAAACATGAACTACATGATCTTCCTAGGTAATGGCTACTCAAAAAATCATGATCATTAAATAACAGCAAGATAACCTCAAATACAAATTCTCAGAATTTTATAGAAAGTATTTAACCTCTAAATAATTTATTCAGTATAATCACGTTAATTCTACGTAATGAAGGAAGTACTGAAATTATTCATCTAAAAAATATAGAAAAATCACTAGTCAGTAGTATGATATATAAAAGATCTTTGTGTAGAGAATCATAATTTTACTAGCTTGCTAAACACCACTAAAGATTTAATCAAATAATCAAGGTAAAACATACTTAATGAAGCGAGCCTTAGAATTAATCTTCCAAAAATCCCATAAAAATTCACAGAGATTTAAAATCATAATAAACGTTCTCTGCTTAAATTTCATCACTTTCCAGAGAGTGTGTATTCCCTAATAAATTTTCTAAGCAAATCATACAACTTCTAAATCATTAAAGGAAGTATCCAAAATAATGATCATAAAATTCATAGAAAAATATCCAGAGCTTGTACCATCCCTATAATTCACTCTACCCAAATATCACCACTTTTCTATGTGATTTAGTGTCATTTCCTATCTCTACAAGTTTTGCGCCCTAAACTAGGGTTAGATTTTTAGGTATCCCAACGGTCTCCAAATTTACTAAGATTTCATCCAGAGAACTATATTGGCCCTAAGGTTCTCTTCACCCAACTTCGGGTCAATCCAAGGTCATTTGACCACATGACCTTCACAAACCACCAAGATCCATCCTTAGGGTTTGGCCTTGGTCCTTAGGGCAAACTTACCCCGATCCACCTCAAACTCCATGAGGGGGTGCTAGAGAATATTACTAGCTAGTGGTAAAAATCTCAGCCTCTGTTGAGGTGATCTGACCACTCAAATTCCAAAAGTGCACTTTTAACCTAAGACCCCCTTATTAGGGCAAAACTTAGGGTTGATCATTTCTAATCCAAACCATCTACAAATGAGATGAAAAATTATACAGAACCTTATGGTGACCCCAGGGACCACTCACCAGAATTTGGGAGGGTTTGGAAATTATTTAACTATCTAATTAAATTCGGCTAGGATTATTGAATTTTTCTAAAAACTATAGAAAAATATTCTCCAAAAATTCTTATTTTTGGATAGCACCTAAATATATGTAAGATTAGACGACACCCTTAAATTTCAAGTCATTTGGATGACTGAATTGGAGTGGGGAATTTTTCTAAGGTCAAGGCAGCCCTCTGGATAGACCTCACCATAAAGGGTGCTGTGGTCTAACCACGATTCCAAATCGAGTGAAATTAATTTTGAATTAAATTAGACTTCAAGGGCTACATTTTCTATGTTGATCATTTTTCCTTTAGGAGCCTCTAGGTATTTTTCCCAAATTATTTAACATGACAGATAAATTCATTCAGAAATTATTTTAAAAATAGAATCCAATTTTCATGGCACTGTTCATCTTCTTCAATAGCCCGAACCAGAGGCCTGAAAACCTAATTTCCTGTAGCTTTTCCAAGCTATTTCCCGGCCATCCAGCCATCTCCCTGGCCGGCTACCACCACTACCATCTCCGTTGAGGGGAGGGCTATCGTCGGGCGGCGGCACGGCCGCCGGAGAGGCGGTTTCCGGCAAACCCGCCACCATGAAATTTTCGGAAAACCACGAACACGCTCACCCGATCTGGCTCTTTTGAGCCCGATATCTCTCCTAACGACTCCTAAGATCTATCCGCAGAAGAAGAGGGAGGGGAGGACCTTGTTCGCGGGTTGGAGGCGTGCAGAGCATCGGGAAGCCATTTGCGCGGTGGTGGCGTCGCCGAAAATTCTTCAACAGCAAGGGGGAAGTCTGAAACAGTTTGAGGGAGTGTAACCTTTTCCTCTTGCTCTTAGGAGTCTTTTATAGATCAGCAAATGGGGAGGGGAAAGGATGAAACGTTGGAGATGAAACGTTCGCGGCCATTAATAATTCCCTTATGACGTTTCGATTATGGCGAATGGCAGTTGAAACGCTGGAGATGAAGAGGTGCTCGACAGGTGGCGATTTCCTATTGGACCAACATTTCCTTAATTATTTAAATAATTAAAGTAGGAAACGGCCCATAAATACTCTTGGTTTTCATTCCCTTAATCGGATTTTATTACGACGTCAGTTACCGAAATTTCCAACCTGGCTGTCGTTTCGGCCTTGGTCACGGGCGTGACACATAGGTCACGTGCATGACAGGCCCGGTTAGCCAGTTCTGGGTTCGACGATCGTCGAACTGAGATTGACGATCGTCGAAGGGTGGTCACGGGCATGACACCTGGGTCACGGGCGTGACAGGCCTGTGCGGCCAATTCTGGTTCGACGACGTCGAACTGAAATCGACGATCGTCGAGCATGTCACGCCCTATATCACGGGCATGATATGGCGGGTCACGGGCGTGACATGCCCGTGGGGCTAATTTTGGGTCGACGACCGTCGACCTGGAATCGACGATCATGGTCACGCCCTATGTCACGGGCGTAACATGGCGGGTCACGGGCGTGACACGCCCGTGGGGCCAATTTTGGGTCGACGATCGTCGACCTAGAATCGACGATCATGGTCACGCCCTATGTCTCGGGCGTGACATGGTGGGTCATGGGCGTGACAGGTCTAGTGACTAATTCTGGGTTCGACGATCGTCGAACTGAAATCGACGATCGTCGAATGTGGTCACGCCCTATGTCACGGGCGTGACGGGTCGGTCACGGGCGTGACCAACCCGTGACCCGATTTCTTGGTCGATTTATTTCAAGTTTTGGGCTCCCTAGGGTTCTACCACAACCAACCGACTCCTAGGGGTCTAGCCGGAAATGGGATGTTACAAATCCCAATAAACAAAACAAAGATTTCATCCCCGAAATCAAGGTTAAGCCTACGGGACTCTAATCGGGAAAAATAAGCTTGTAACATCCCATGAGAATTGAAAGATTACCTCTCTACGTTATGTTTGTTTGTGCGGTTTCGAATCTAAGATTATTTCGTCCACTTAACTAGGTATATACACCCCAATAAACAAAAGATTAGCCCCTATTCTTGAAATTTCAGTTCCATTGGTTTAAAACAGGAAGGCAAATTGATTGTCCAGAGGGGTTGTGAGGTATACCTGACAAAAAAGTTCCGTATTTTTGCCGCATCAAGTCATGTGGCTCCCATGTATGCTCCTCCTGCCCATGATTGTTCCACAGAACCTTGACTAACGGGACCTTCTTCCGTCGCAAGACCCGCACTGCTGTATCGTCAATCCTGATAGGCTCCAAATCGACTGACCGATCCGAGGCCACTGGGCCATCTGCCGAGTAAATCAGCTGCTCAGGGCGTAGCAGAGCCCTCCGAAGTGAGGAGACGTGGAAGACGTCATGCAATCCCGCTAACTCCGGCGGTAGCTCCAGTCTATAGGCTAAGGGGCCGATCCACTCCAGGATCCTATAGGGCCCCATATATCTCGGACTGAGCTTCTTCCGCTCGCGAACCCGCGAGACTCCGTGCATCGGCCGTATCTTCAAGAAAACCCGGTCTCCTACCTGGAACTCTACATGGTGATGCCTCGCATCGTAGTATTTCGCCTGTCTGCTCTGGGCTTCCAACATCCTGTCTCGGATCAATCTAATCTGAGCATCTGTATCTCCCACAAACTCCGAGCCCAGTGCCTGCGGATCCTCGTCCTGAACCCATGATTGTGGGGTTCTGCACCTCCTTCCGTACAACGCTTCGTATGGAGCCATGCCTATGCTGGACTGATGAGCGTTGTTGTATGAAAACTTGACCAGTGGTAACAATCTCTCCCAAGGCTCGCCATGGTCCAAAATACATAGTCGCAACAGATCCTCCAGTGTACGGTTAGTGCGCTCTGTCTGTCCGTCGGTCTGAGGGTGAAAGGCGGTGCTGAATGTCAACCGAGAACCCAGATGGGCCTGGACTGACCTCCATTCCATGGATGTAAACCGCCCATCCCGATCCGAAACGATAGTCTTGGGCACCCCATGATAACGCACAAACTGCTCAATGAACCTCCGTACTAATACACTGACCGGTGTGTCCTTTGCCACTGGGATGAATCTGGCCACCTTTGTCAGCCTGTCCACTATCACCCAGATCGAGTCATTCCCCGCACGGGATCTAGGTAGCCCATGTATGAAGTCCATGGCTATATCCTCAAACTTCCATTCTGGCACCGGAAGCGGCTGCAACAGGCCTGCCGGGTTCCTACACTCTGCCTTCACGAGCTGGCAGGCCTCACAATGCGTCACAAAATACGTAATATCTTTCTTCATACCCGGCCAGTACATCGTCCTCTTTAAATCCTTTGCCATCTTGGTGATCCCCGGGTGTACCGAATATCGGCTGCAATGAGCTTCCGTCAAAATATCGTCCCGGACCCGTCCTCCTGCTGGTATGTAGACTCTGCCCCGGAAACACAGGATCCCATCCCTCAAAGAGTAATCCCCTGTCGTGCCTTCTTCCAAGGCTCGGAATATCGGCTCAGCTCTCTCGTCCCGCATCTGCCCATCTCTGATGCGGTCTCGAATGTCATCAGTAGTAACCATCGACCCCAGGTACTCCATGTACAGCTCCGGGTCATCCTCAGACACTAGAGAAATCTGCATCTCCTCGAATGATCTAATCAACTCCAAAGCCATCAGCTGCGGGCCTACTCCAGTCGTACTCGCTCTCCGGCTCAGAGCATCCGCAACCACGTTCGCCTTCCCCGGATGATAGTGCATGGTATACTGGTAGTCCGAAAGAAACTCCACCCAGCGTCTCTGCCTGATGTTTAACTCCTTCTGGGTGTCGACGTACTTTAGATTCTTGTGGTCGGAGAAGATATCACAATGTACCCCGTAGAGATAGTGCCGCCAGATCTTAAGAGAAAAAATGACTGCCCCCATCTCCAAATCGTGCACGGGGTAGTTCTGCTCGTGCTACTTCAACTGACGGGAGGCATAGGCTATTACGTGCCCATTCTGCATAAGGACGGCACCCATCCCCTGATAGGAAGCATCTGTATATACCTGGAATCCCTCCCCCCCTGATGGAAGAGCAAGGATGGGGGCCGAGGTGAGACGATCCTTCAGCTCCTGGAAGGCAGATTCGCATCGCGGCGTCCAAATAAAAGGGGACTCCTTCTTCGTCAGAGACGTAAGAGGGAGGGCAATCTGAGATAACCCCTTTACGAACTTCCGGTAGTAACCGGCAAGTCCCAAGAAACTTCGAACATCCGTGGCCGACTTTAGTGGTGGCCAATCCCGTACTGCCTGGATCTTTGCCGGATCCACTGCCAGACCTGCTCCACTGATGACATGGCCCAGAAAGGCCACCTCCTTTAGCCAGAACTGGCACTTGCTATACTTGGCATACATCTCGTGCTCACGCAGCTTCTCCAAGGTCAAAGCTAGATGTCTCGCGTGCTCCTCCTCCGTCCTTGAATAGATGAGGATGTCGTCGATGAATACAATGACGAAGACATCCAGATACTCCTTGAACACCCGATTCATCAAAGTCATGAATGCGGAGGGTGCATTCGTGAGCCCGAACGGCATCACGGTAAACTCGTACAAGCCATATCTGCTACTAAAGGCCGTCTTCGGGATGTCCTCCTCCCGAATACGAAGCTGGTAGTATCCTGACCTCAGATCCAGCTTTGAGAACCAGTGGGCTCCCTCCAGCTGGTTAAAAAGCTCGTCTATCCGTGGTAAGGGATAAGTATTCCGGACTGTCAACCTGTTCAGAGCCCGGTAATCGATGCACAGTCGAAGGGTCCCGTCCTTCTTCTTAACGAACAGCACCGGAGCTCCCCACGGTGAAGAGCTAGGCCGAACGAACCCGGCCTCCACTAACTCCTGAAGCTGGCTTCGGAATTCCACCAACTCCTTTGGGGCCATTCGATAGGGAGCTCTGGATACCGGCTTAGCCCCCAGTACGAGCTGAATCTGGAAGTCCTTCTCTCGGTGCGGGGGTAACCCTGGTAGCTTCTCTGGAAACACGTCGGCGAAGTCCTGCACTACCGGAATATCTGCAATGGAATCCTTGGCTACGACCGCCTCAAAGAGGACTTGATAAACCTCTTCCCCCCTACAGGTGGGCCTTAACGGCCTGCACAGACGATAGTAAAGTACGGGGTGCTGATATAATACCTTCGATAACAATGAAGGAGTCGCCGTGCCTCACAGTGATCCTCTTCGCCACGCAATCGATCTGGGCATGGTTCCAATGAAGCCAAGTCATGCCCAGGATCAGATCGTAATCTGGCGTCCTCAGAACCGTCGCTGGTGCCTCAAACGCCTTTCCGCCAATCCTTGCTTCCATATTACAATGAGCAGAGGTCAATATCTCTAACCCGTCAGGTAGGCGCACCCTCATCATCTTCCCGGTGAATGGCTCCACTCCTGCCAGCCCTTTCACGAAATCCTCCGACACGAATGATTGCGACGCACTAGTGTCGAAGAGGGTGTGAGCGGGCTTGCCGCTCACGAATACTATGCCTGCGGTAATTAAATGTCTTAGTATTCTTATTGTAGTTTATCTTCTCTTAATTTCTAACCAGGTTATGTTTAAAATAGTAGTTTATATGAAGAAAATCTGAAAAGTACTGCCATACCTGTGATAACCTGCTCCGGGTCCCGGGGCTGTGTCAGGTCTAGAGCATACACCTGCTCTCTCTCTGTCCTATGACCTCGATCCTGAAATCCTCGTCCTCGGTCCTGTCCTCGTCCGCCAAAATGTCGGGGAGGTGGAGCGCCCTGATGTGCTGGTGGGGGTGTTCGCCTCACAGGGCAGTTCCTCTTGATATGCCCCGGCTGGTTGCACTGATAGCATACCGGTGGCTGCTCTGCTGTCCTGGGCATTTCCAGCATCTGTATAGGCTGGGGAGCCAATACCCCCTGACTCCTCTGCTCCTGCCCAAACTCTTGATGAGGCTGATCCCCGTTCCTTCTCTCTCCAATAACCTGGCCTCGAGGACGGTCTCTACGTCCTCCAATCACTGTATCATCAGCCGGTCTCTTCTGGCTTTTCACTGTAAGCTGATCCGCCTCTCTCTTCTTAGCAATCTCCAGAATCCTGGCCAGACTCCCCTCTGAAACGAAAAGGAGGGCCTGCCTCATGTCATCCTGCAGCCCCTTATAAAACCTCCGGGCGTAGCCAGCATCGTCTAACTGGTAAGCGTCTGCATAACGGGCCAGGTGAGTGAACTCCTGGTAGTACTCCACCACAGTCCTGTTCCCCTGACTCAACCGCAGGAACCTATCCTCCAGGTCATCTCTCGCTGACTGAGGTACAAAATGTCCCAAGAGCGCTGCTATGAACTCCTCCCAAGTAATATCAGCACAGTCCATCCCTGCAAAGGTGGTGGCCAGCTGAGATTTCCACCATCTCTTTCCGTGTGACTCTAAGTAGGAGACTGTCAAAGTGACTGCCTCCTCCGTGGGGCATCGAATCCCTGCCAGCATCTCGTAAATGGTGTTCAACCACTCCTCCGTACGTACTGCAGACTCCGTCCCCTGGTAGGATGGAGGGGAAAGTCCTCGGAAGACCGTCATCCAATTGGCCCTGGGGTTTGGCTGTGGGGCCGGGGCTTGCTGAGCTCTGAAGGCATCCAGGATGGCCGTCAGTGTTTGCCCCATCTCCGTCTGCTAGAACGGAACTGGTGCTGGCGTAGTCGGGACCACATTCGGAGCCTGAGGTGTCCCCTGCTGCGATGTAGGGTTCGTCGCAGGCTACAAGCAAAAATTCCATTTGTTAGAGAGCGAATGAATGGAATTTAAGAAGAGTTATGATGGACTTTCACATGTGATTTCCCTTATGGGCACACCACTGCTTCCGCTGCAAGTTTGTCCGCAAACTAAGCTCGCGCGGGGGTGACCCAAGATTTTGTGGACTACTTCTCTTCGATCGAGGTTTGCTCTGATACCACTTGTAAGACCCCCCTTTTTTTTTTCTTTTTCAACCATCGGGGTCTTAGCCCAGAATTGCCGCTTTGCGGTGGCACCGACATCTCGGGAAGGCAACCACTACAAAACGCCAATTCTGCCGGCCCTTTTCGATCACAAGAGAGAGAAGTATTTATACAAAAAATGTAAACAAGTCCACAGAAACATGTAAATAAAAGTGAAATCATAACCAGTCCATCAATACATATAATAGGAAAATAGATAAATGGGCTCGAGCCCAGTACATCAGAGTCCTCACTACAAGTCGCTCATCGCGGAAGCTAAGAAAATGCTAATCACTCACGGAGCTGGTCGCAGGTGCACCGATGCTAGACTGTCCCACCTCCATGCGCACCGTACTCCGCTGGTGCTGGTCCCTGGACTGCTGATCCCTGTCTCCCATCCGGAGCTCCTGTAATGTTGTGGTTCGAAAACCATTAGTCATAAAGACTAAGCCCTATCATCCCCTACCCCTCCCACCACGGCTCCTAAGCACCGGGCGGAGAGGAGGAAAGGGAAGCTACAAAAAGTGGAGAATAGTCAAGCAGGTGACGGTAGACCTAACTAGCAACTTATAACAGGTGAACAGTGTAAATGTTGTAATAGGTAGAACAATTAATAAATAGCAAATTGTATAAAAGGCAGCTAGAGAATAGTAAGTAAGTATGTAACCTTAACTTATATGAATGCCCATACAAACTTATAAGTTAAGGGGTCTTCTGCAAGGCTCCCATCGTATAAAAAGTCCCATACCGATTTATACGTTGGGGTGTCGGTTGTATGCAAATATGAGTGTAGTGGTATGCTATGCCATGATTCATGCAAGTACAACTCACGCACACGACTCTATGCGCACAGACCTTTAGTTCCCCCTGTTCGGGCAGCTAGATTCACTCCCAGGAACCTCCGTAGTGGCAAACGGAGACAGTGGGTCGGGCCCCCACTCCTAGGCGAGCATCCACACTACCAGGCCTAGACCTCTCGTACGCCCCTAGAAGAACACAACCTAGAGTATCCGCGTACTGCTGCTGGATGTACCCTCTAAACTTTCTTTGGCTAAGTGTCCCACACCGCCGAGTCAGCGTACCGATGTCGGTGTGAACGACGATCATGTACCGAAGACCCACCACCTTTATTCTGTACCCCAACCCTCGAGCCCTCGGCCCCCCGGACAGTCCTGTCCGTGCATCTACCTTCAGAGCTACCGTCTGAATGGCAACAAGTCCTATTATTCTACCTTCCTAGCTATCGGGGAGTGAGTGTGTGCAACTCTAGTTATACTAGTTGCTCTTTTAATTTATTATTCCTATGGTTTACGTTAGCCCAGGACTGCCCCCGGTATACCCCGTGAAGGGCTCTCAAGGGGCACTAGGAACCAAGACGGCGGCATTACGGCCCGAAGTTCCCTTTCGCAAGGCACTTATTATTATTGGTTGATCTCCCTTAACCCGATCCTCTTTTAGTTACTTTAGTTCTAACCCTAGAGTATTAAGACTCTTCCTCTTCTTCCCGGGATCGACGATCTTTCGTCGTTCCCGTACTCCCTTATCCTAACCAATCCCACACTCTACTTATCCTGACTTCTAATGATGAACTCAATCTTAACTTGCCCTACCAACCATCAATTACCAGAATTCCGTGGCTTTACTATATGCAGACCATCCTAAACTATATGAGGTACCCAAGGGGAGGTACACCAAGTTGTCTTCCAAATCCCCTAAAATATTTACTGGTGGTCTACCGTATCATACTTTGCCTAAAACCAGAAACTTATAATTTTCCTAATTAATCTGATATTTATTTAATTTTCCCAAAGGACGTGCCACGGGTCATTTTAAACATGAACTACATGATCTTCCTAGGTAATGGCTACTCAAAAAATCATGATCATTAAATAACAGCAAGATAACCTCAAATAAGAATTCTCAGAATTTTATAGAAAGTATTTAACCTCTAAATAATTTATTCAGTATAATCACGTTAATTCTACGTAATGAAGGAAGTACTGAAATTATTCATCTAAAAATTATAGAAAAATCACTAGTCAGTAGTATGATATATAAAAGATCTTTGTGCAGAGAATCATAATTTTACTAGCTTGCTAAACACCACTAAAGATTTAATCAAATAATCAAGGTAAAACATACTTAATGAAGCGAGCCTTAGAATTAATCTTCCAAAAATCCCATAAAAATTCACAGAGATTTAAAATCATAATAAACGTTTTCTGCTTAAATTTCATCACTTTCCAGAGAGTGTGTATTCCCTAATAAATTTTCTAAGAAAATCATACAACTACTAAATCATTAAAGGAAGTATCCAAAATAATGATCATAAAATTCATAGAAAAATATCCAGAGCTTGTACCATCCATATAATTCACTCTACCCAAATCTCACCACTTTTCTATGTGATTTAGTGTCATTTCCTATCTCTACAAGTTTTGCGCCCTAAACTAGTGTTAGATTTTTAGGTATCCCAACGGTCTCCAAATTTACTAAGATTTCATCCAGAGAACTATATTGGCACTAAGGTTCTCTTCACCCAACTTCGGGTCAATCCAAGGTCATTTGACCACATGGCCTTCACAAACCACCAAGATCCATCCTTAGGGTTTGGCCTTGGTCCTTAGGGCAAACTTACCCTGATCCACATCAAACTCCATGAGGGGGTGCTAGAGAATATTACTAGCCAGTGGTAAAAATCTCAGCCTCTGTTGAGGTGATCTGACCACTCAAATTCCAAAAGTGCACTTTTAACCTAAGACCCCCTTATTAGGGCAAAACTTAGGGTTGATCATTTCTAATCCAAACCATCTACAAATGAGATGAAAAATTATACAGAACCTTATGGTGACCCCAGGGACCACTCACCAGAATTTGGGAGGGTTTGGAAATTATTTAACTATCTAATTAAATTCGGCTAGGATTATTGAATTTTTCTAAAAACTATAGAAAAATATTCTCCAAAAATTCTCATTTTTGGATAGCACCTAGATATATGTAAGATTAGACCACACCCCAAATTTCAAGTCAATTGGATGACTGAATTGGAGTGGGGAATTTTTCTAAGGTCAAGGCAGCCCTCTGGATAGACCTCACCAAAAAGGGTGCTGTGGTCTAACCAGGATTCCAAATCGAGTGAAATTAATTTTGAATTAAAGTAGACTTCAAGGGCTACATTTTCTATGTTGATCACTGTTCCTGTAGGAGCCTCTAGCTATTTTTCCCAAATTATTTAACATGACAGATAAATTCATTCAGAAATTGTTTTAAAAATAGAATCCAATTTTCATGGCACTGTTCATCTTCTTCAACAGCCCGAACCAGAGGCCTGAAAACCTAATTTCCTGTAGCTTTTCCAAGCTATTTCCCAGCCATCCAGCCATCTCCCTGGCCGGCGACCACCACCACCACCTCCGTTGAGGCGAGGGCTATCGTCGGGCGGCGGCACGGCCGCCGGAGAGGCGGTTTCCGGCGAACCCGCCACCATGAAATTTTCGAAAAACCACGAACACGCTCACCCGATCTGGCTCTTTTGAGCCCGATATCTCTCCTAACGGCTCCTAAGATCTATCCGCAGAAGAAGAGTGAGGGGAGGTGTAACACCCCTATCCGTCGCATAGCATATAACAGTAGGTCCGGCCGGGGCCCGACGCCATATACTACGGACAGACCGGTTGGTTACGCGTTGAAACCACACAACCAATCAGAGCGTCCTACACAACACCTAGCGGAAGCAATTTTATTAAGTTGCAAAAAGATAAGAACCCTGCCACAGAGCATGAATGTCCACTACAACCCAGGAATGAGTACATACACAAAAGAGTTCACGGCCGTAAGGCCTTACAAAAGTGTTCGCTTAACAAGATAGCGTCTTTCATACATCGGCACGCAGGCCGGCCATACATGAATATGAAAAAGCTAATAAATAAGCCTTCGAGGGCTGGCGCTGCAACTTGGGCTTTAGCCCGCTATTTGCCGCTTGGCTCCGCAACAGCACCTGCAGGAACAACCCACCCAAGAGGTGGCAATACAAAAGGGCAACGGTCAGCAAAGCTGACCAAATTATAACGACCCCGTCCCGTTTCTCGGGACGGCGGTGCTCCTTCCCTGCATATAAAACTATCATAGCAATTATATAAAGCATTCTATTCGCCACAAGTGTCGGCACGCACGGCCGCACACTCCGTGCTCTCAGGGCACTAATCGGTGAACCCGGTCCGGACCCAGCCCGACACCGCGATTCCACCACCATCCCTCGGATGGCAACACTCGTGAGCATTTAGCCCTTTCGGCCGAAGCCTAGGCTCGTTTCCAGCCCCCCGGGAAGTCCCATGTACTTTAGGTCGCTTCTACCGAGACCACTTGGAATGGGTAGAGTTCCACCCGCCCGTTGCTCACTTCACCACGGCCATTTAGCCATCGGTGCGGGCCAAGTTTCTCCTCATTCCCACAATCGATCAAAACACGCACATAACCCCGTTATGTACCGATTTGCCCTCCAAGGCAACATCGTGGCGGCAATGCGATTCCGCCCAAGCTTTCCGGGTGCGCCTCGAGGTTAACCCCCAAGGATCCCTGTATGCAATCTACCGCGTAGAATTTTCGGAAAACTAAATTCACCGGCGCGGAGTCTTCTCCGGCCATGCAATGCAAACATCACCGATCCGGGTTAAACCCGAATAGGCTTCACACACAATGCCTACGCCCGTACTCCGATTCCGGGCTCTAACAACGGGGACTTTACATATCTACCCGAAGGGATTCCGCACCTCAACGCTCACTCGCGAGAGGGGGATTTCCCCATGCAAAGAAAGAAGGGCGACTACACATGCCCTATGAAGAGGATCGTTACCCTCGAAGATTTCCGCGGTGCCATGAAGATGTAGTCGGATGGAAAGCTTCGCCTCGCCCTTGCCTTCGAGGATCCGGACTCGGATCGCGAATCGGTGCTTCAAAACTCCTCCGGCGGCCGGATCTTGGGCTCACACCACCAAGGAAGTTCTCCCCTCTCTCTAAGATGAAGAAAGAGAAACTCAAGATGAAAATGAGGGTTTCTCCCCACATTTCCCGGCTATTAACCCCCCAGGAGCAGCCCCTACCGTCGGATTCAGATCCAAGGGAACGGACGGCCGAGATTAGATCCAAAATCCCAAAAACTGGGCCGAACACGGCTTGACACACGGCCGTGTGTCTGGCCGTGTAACTCATTCGCCGATCGACACGGCTCCTGACACGGCCGTGTTAGAGGCCGTGTGCCCCACACACGGCTTGAGACACGGCCGTGTGTCTCAGGCCGTGTCCTTCTCTGACTCGAGACTGCACAAAAACGCATTCGACCACTGAACACGGGTAGGCACACGGCCGTGTGCCTGGCCGTGTGCCCCTGAGATGACCTCAAATCGAAAAGTGGTCAACATGAAAGTTGTAGATCTCGTCGAGACGAACAAAATTCATGTTGACCATTTTTCCACCCGACACCGTTTTGACCCTCAAAACGGTGCCCGAACGCGATCATCTCCGAGGTTGGGGTCTTACAACTCCCTCCCCCTTAAGAGAATTTCGTCCCGAAATTAAGAACAGAGACTACACAAAATAAACATAACGAGTACCTGAGGGGAACAACTCGGGGTACTCCTCGCGCATCGTCTGCTCTCGCTCCCAAGAGAGCTCCTCGCGCCCGCAGTTATCCCAACGGACCTTCACCATTCTGATTTCTTTGTTCCGAAGCCGCTTGACTTCGAAATCCTCAATAGTTATGGGCTTGACTTTCGTTGTCAACCCTTCCTCAACCGGTACTTGATCAGCCGCGATCACCTGCGAAGGCTCTTGCACCGCCTTCCGCAACACAGAAATGTGGAACACATCATGTAATCCACTCAACTCCACCGATAGCTTCAAACGGTATGCCGCTTCGCCGACTCGCTCCAGGACCTCAAACGGCCCAAGGTATCTCGGACTCAACTTTTTCAAGCGTCGAATCCGTGAGACACCCTTGAACGGCTTGATCTTCAAGTACACCCAGTCGCCCACCGCGAACTCCACGTTCCGGTGCTTGGCATTGTAGTACTTCGCCTGCCGGTCCTGAGCGATCAACAAGCGCTCCCGAATGATCCGCACTAACGAGGTAGCACTCTCCACCTCCTGCTTCTTGTACAACCTTGCCTCACCCGCTTCAAGCCACGATAACGGCGTGCGACACTTCCTACCATACAGGGCCTCGAAGGGCGCCATCTGTATGCTCGCTTGGTAGCTGTTGTTGTACGCGAACTCCACCAAATAAAGATGGTCTTCCCAAAGCTTACCGAAGTCCAGGACACACATGCGTAGCATGTCCTCCATCGTTCTATTGACCCTCTCGGTCTGCCCATCCGTCTGCGGATGGAAAGCTGTACTGAACTTTAACTTTGTCCCCAACATCTGCTGCACCAACCTCCAATCATTTGACGTGAACCGCCCATCGCGATCACTCACAATGCTACGAGGCACACCATGCAGCCTAACAATATTGTCAACGTACAACTTTGCCAATTTCTCGACTGGATCATCCTTCCTATGCGGAATGAAATGCGACACCTTAGTTAGCCGATCTACGATCACCCAGATGGCGTCGTTCCCCTTCTGCGACCTTGGCAACCCGTGCACAAAGTCCATAGATATATCGTCGAATTTCCACTCCGGTATAGGCAAGGACTTCAGAAATCCTCCCGGCTTTTGGCACTCCGCCTTCACCAAGGCGCACGTTTGGCATTTAGCCACGTACAACGCCACATCTTTCTTAAGCCCCGGCCACCAAAACAACTTCTTGAGATCGCGATACATCTTCGTGCTCCCTGGGTGGATTGAGTACTTGGTATGATGAGCCTCGTACATCAACTCCGCCCGGAGGTTACCCCCACTTGGGACGCACAAACGATGATCCTTCCTTAATAACCCGTCTTCTACTGAGAACTGGGAATTTGACCCATCCAAAGCGGCCTCCAAAAGCTCCTTCATGGAATCATCCAACTCCAATGCCTGCCGAACCCGGTCAGCCAGGTCGTACTGCACCTCTGTCCAGTTTAACATTGCTTTGGCGCTCGTCTGCTTGTCCACGCAACAGATCTCAAGCTCCTCCAACTCCCGCACTAGCCGCTCATCATGCACCGACAACCAGTTGGCTCGGGCGGGAGCCCTGCGGCTCAGCGCATCCGCAACTGCGTTGCCCTTCCCGGGTACATAATGTATCTTGAAGGTGTAGTCCCCCAGGAACTCCATCCACCTTCTCTGCCTCATATTAAGGTCCTTTTGATCCAACAAGAATTTTAGGCTCTTGTGATCGGTGTATATATCGACTCTTACACCGTATAGGTAGTGCCTCCACAACTTGAGTGCAAAAATCACGGCCGCCAACTCCAAGTCGTGCACCGGATAATTCCTTTCATGCACTTTCAGCTGACGCGATCCATACGCGATCACACTTCCATGCTGCAACAACACGCAGCCCAAGCCACTACCCGAAGCGTCGCTATACACCTCAAAGCCCTCGGTCCCACTCGGCGAACTAAGCACTGGCGCCGTGGTCAACCGCCTCTTCAGCTCCTCAAAAGCTTGCACGCACTCTTGCGTCCATAAGAATCTCTGATCCTTCCTGGTCAACTTCGTGAGAGGTAACGCTACCCGCGAGAAGTTCTCTACGAAGCGCCTGTAATATCCGGCAAGCCCGAGAAAAACTACGGACTTCCGCGACAGAAGATAACGCAGGCCACTCCCGTATCGCAACAATCTTCGCCGGATCCACCGCTATACCTTCCCCACTCACTATATGACCAAGGAACGCTACCGAAGGTAGCCAGAACTCGCACTTGGAGAACTTTGCGTAAAGCTCATTCCTCCTCAGAGTCTCCAACACCAAATGCAAATGCTTGAAGTGGTCTTCTTCGCACTGCGAGTATACCAAAATATCGTCAATAAAGACGATTACAAAGCGATCCAGGAAATCTCTGAACGTCCTGTTCATCAGATCCATAAACACCGATGGCGCATTCGTCAGTCCAAACGGCATGACCGTGAACTCGAAATGCCCATACCTCGTACTGAAAGCCGTCTTTGGGATATCACATTCCCTGATCCTCAGCTGATAGTACCCCGACTTCAAGTCCAACTTGGAGTATACGACGATCCGACTAACTGATCAAAGAGATCATCAATTCTCGGGATCGGGTACTTATTCTTTTCCGTCAACTTGTTCAATTCTCTGTAGTCGATGCACAGCCGCATACTACCGTCCTTCTTTTTAACGAAGAGGACCGGTGCGCTCCAAGGCGACGAACTTGGACGCACATAACCTTGCTCCATCAGTTCCTCCAACTGAACCTTCAACTCCGCCATCTCCTTTGGCGCCAATCTATAAGGAGCACGTGACACGGGTTTGGCACCCGGCACGAGCTCGATCGTGAAATCAATCTCTCGCTGCGGTGGGGCTCCGGGAAGGCTATCCGGGAACACATCGGGGTATTCGCAAACCACGGGGATGCTATCCAACGGGGACTTTGGCTCCACAGCCCCCACTATCGCAAAGAACAGCTCTGCACCAGCACGAACCGCCTTCACCACCTGAAGAGCAGACATTAGTGTCTTGCTCGACCCCTTAAGCCCCTCGAAAGTAGTCTCCCGCCCTACACCCAGCCTGACCTCCTTACGGTCGCAATCGATCCAAGCCTTCTGCTCTGACAGCCAATCCATTCCAAAGATAACATCGAACTCTACCAACGGCAATAATGACGCTAGCAAGTCGAACTCTTGGCTCCCTATGTGAACCTTCACGGCGCACACCCTGTCCGCACGCATCGAGCACCCATTTGGTAGCAACACATCTAGCTTGTCCTTTGCCATCGAAGAAGGGACTCCGATGCGCGATATAAACTGTTCGGACAAGAAAGAATGCGAAGCACCAGTGTCGAACAGTGCTCGTGCCGGACTATCGCTAATCACCACAAAGCCTAAGCAAAAGACATTAGCTTAACAAGCAATAGGTAATAGTATTCTCAAGTCAACTTGCATAAATTAACTCATACCTGTCACCACATCCGCTTGCTTGATGGCCTCCTGCTGGCCCAAGTTGTAGACTCTAGGCTGAGTCGGAGCATAGTGGGACGCGGTCGACTCCACCGCTTTGCCTTTTTCCTCGTAGGTAGCTCCTTGTTTCCTTTCGGACTTTGAGCGTCCACTCCAGCAGTCACGGGCGAAGTGCCCCGGCTTTCCACATGTGAAGCAAACGCCCGGGGTTCGATTGGTAGATGCCCCCGAGGCACCTGAAGAAGGAGCTGGACCCGACGTCCTAGACTTCTTGGAGAATCTGCGGTAGCCCGACTTCGACGTAGTCGGCGCCTTGAACTCTGATCTCTTGCCACCAGATTCCCTCTCCTTCTTCGCTTGCACGTTTCTCATATCCTTCTCCAAGGACCGGGCCGAACTGACCAGGGTCATGAAACCCTGCGTCTTGGGGCCCGACAGCAGCAACCTCAAATCATCCCTTAGCCCTTCATAAAAGCGGCTCGTCTTGCGCTCCTCGTCTGCGAAGGTAGCGCCGGCATATCTCCCCAACCGAGTAAACTCGTGGAGGTATTCATCAACGGTGCTATCACCCTGCGCCAACTTCTGGAATTCGCTCTCTAGCGCGATCCTCTGCGCCGAGGGGAGGTATCGAGCCATAAATAGTCTCGCAAACTCCTCCATCGGGACTTCGGCCAATGGCCTTCCCCTCAACTGATGCAGCTCTAGGCCCTCCCACCACAGCCTTGCGTCCCCATCCAAAAGGAACGTCGCTATAGTGGTCTTCTGCCACTCTTCAGTTTCCGTCGCAGTCATCACCCTGTTGACCCTTGAGAGCCAATCCTCTGCTTGGGTCGGGGTTTCTGCCCCCGTGAACACTGGTGGGTGAAAGCCCATGACATGCTTCAGTTGTCTTTCAGTTGCTCTCCTAGGCAACTCTGGCTCCAAAACTACTTGCTCAACCCTCCTTCGCTCTGCCGTCTGAAGCGGTACCTGTTCCACAGCAGGAGCAGGCTGCTGCACCTGCCTTGCAGGCTGCGCATTGATCATTGCCATGACCGCTTCTGCCACCAACCTAATGGTCTCAGCAGACAAAGGTGTTGCAGGCGCATCGCTTGGCGCACTGCTCGCCTCAGAACCTGGCCGTTCAGACGGCCCAGCACCACTTCTGGTCACCTAAAATCGTGCAAAACACCGATAAGCGACTTAAAAATTACTGCAAACAGCAATTATAGGAACACGCAGGTTCCTCAATCATGTGTATTTTCATTCCTAAGTGGACATTCATGGGTTCTTTTCATGTTATAACGATGACGCACACCATGTGCTCACCACCCCTTAAAGTGAATTCGTCCACGAATTCATTTAAGCTTGACCGAAACCAGAAGTCTGATACCAATTTGTAACACCCCTATCCGTCGCATAGCATATAACAGTAGGTCCGGCCGGGGCCCGACGCCATATACTACGGACAGACCGGTTGGTTACGCGTTGAAACCACACAACCAATCAGAGCGTCCTACACAACACCTAGCGGAAGCAATTTTATTAAGTTGCAAAAAGATAAGAACCCTGCCACAGAGCATGAATGTCCACTACAACCCAGGAATGAGTACATACACAAAAGAGTTCACGGCCTTAAGGCCTTACAAAAGTGTTCGCTTAACAAGATAGCGTCTTTCATACATCGGCACGCAGGCCGGCCATACATGAATATGAAAAAGCTAATAAATAAGCCTTCGAGGGCTGGCGCTGCAACTTGGGCTTTAGCCCGCTATTTGCCGCTTGGCTCCGCAACAGCACCTGCAGGAACAACCCACCCAAGAGGTGGCAATACAAAAGGGCAACGGTCAGCAAAGCTGACCAAATTATAACGACCCCGTCCCGTTTCTCGGGACGGCGGTGCTCCTTCCCTGCATATAAAACTATCATAGCAATTATATAAAGCATTCTATTCGCCACAAGTGTCGGCACGCACGGCCGCACACTCCGTGCTCTCAGGGCACTAATCGGTGAACCCGGTCCGGACCCAGCCCGACACCGCGATTCCACCACCATCCCTCGGATGGCAACACTCGTGAGCATTTAGCCCTTTCGGCCGAAGCCTAGGCTCGTTTCCAGCCCCCCGGGAAGTCCCATGTACTTTAGGTCGCTTCTACCGAGACCACTTGGAATGGGTAGAGTTCCACCCGCCCGTTGCTCACTTCACCACGGCCATTTAGCCATCGGTGCGGGCCAAGTTTCTCCTCATTCCCACAATCGATCAAAACACGCACATAACCCCGTTATGTACCGATTTGCCCTCCAAGGCAACATCGTGGCGGCAATGCGATTCCGCCCAAGCTTTCCGGGTGCGCCTCGAGGTTAACCCCCAAGGATCCCTGTATGCAATCTACCGCGTAGAATTTTCGGAAAACTAAATTCACCGGCGCGGAGTCTTCTCCGGCCATGCAATGCAAACATCACCGATCCGGGTTAAACCCGAATAGGCTTCACACACAATGCCTACGCCCGTACTCCGATTCCGGGCTCTAACAACGGGGACTTTACATATCTACCCGAAGGGATTCCGCACCTCAACGCTCACTCGCGAGAGGGGGATTTCCCATGCAAAGAAAGAAGGGCGACTACACATGCCCTATGAAGAGGATCGTTACCCTCGAAGATTTCCGCGGTGCCATGAAGATGTAGTCGGATGGAAAGCTTCGCCTCGCCCTTGCCTTCGAGGATCCGGACTCGGATCGCGAATCGGTGCTTCAAAACTCCTCCGGCGGCCGGATCATGGGCTCACACCACCAAGGAAGTTCTCCCCTCTCTCTAAGATGAAGAAAGAGAAACTCAAGATGAAAATGAGGGTTTCTCCCCACATTTCCCGGCTATTAACCCCCCAGGAGCAGCCCCTACCGTCGGATTCAGATCCAAGGGAACGGACGGCCGAGATTAGATCCAAAATCCCAAAAACTGGGCCGAACACGGCTTGACACACGGCCGTGTGTCTGGCCGTGTAACTCATTCGCCGATCGACACGGCTCCTGACACGGCCGTGTTCGAGGCCGTGTGCCCCACACACGGCTTGAGACACGGCCGTGTGTCTCAGGCCGTGTCCTTCTCTGACTCGAGACTGCACAAAAACGCATTCGACCACTGAACACGGGTAGGCACACGGCCGTGTGCCTGGCCGTGTGCCCCTGAGATGACCTCAAATCGAAAAGTGGTCAACATGAAAGTTGTAGATCTCGTCGAGACGAACAAAATTCATGTTGACCATTTTTCCACCCGACACCGTTTTGACCCTCAAAACGGTGCCCGAACGCGATCATCTCCGAGGTTGGGGTCTTACAGGAGGACCTTGTTCGCGGGTTGGAGGCGTGCAGAGCGTCGGAAAGCCATTTGCGCGGTGGTGGCGTCGCCGGAAATTCTTCAACAGCAAGGGGGAAGTCTGAAACAGTTTGAGGGAGTGTAACATTTTCCTCTTGCTCTTAGGAGTCTTTTATAGATCAGCAAATGGGGAGGGGAAAGGATGAAACGTTGGAGTTGAAACGTTCGCGGCCATTAATAATTCCCTTATGACGTTTCGATTATGGCGAATGGCAGTTGAAACGCTGGAGATGAAGAGGTGCTCGACAGGTGGCGATTTCCTATTGGACCAACATTTCCTTAATTATTTAAATAATTAAAGTAGGAAACGGCCCATAAATACTCTTGGTTTTCATTCCCTTAATCGGATTTTATTACGACGTCAGTTACCGAAATTTCCAACCTGGCTGTCGTTTCGGCCTTGGTCACAGGCGTGACACATAGGTCACGGGCGTGACAGGCCAGGTTAGCCAGTTCTGGGTTCGACGATCGTCGAACTGAGATCGACGATCGTCGAAGGGTGGTCACGGGCGTGACACCTGGGTCACGGGCGTGACAGGCCTGTGCGGCCAATTCTGGTTCGACGACGTCGAACTGAAATCGACGATCGTCGAGCGTGTCACGCCCTATGTCACGGGCGTGACATGGCGGGTCACGGGCGTGACATGCCCGTGGGGCCAATTTTTGGTCGACGACCGTTGACCTGGAATCGACGATCATGGTCACGCCCTATGTCACGGGCGTGACATGGCGGGTCACGGGCGTGACACGCCCGTGGGGCCAATTTTGGGTCGACGTCCGTCGACCTGGAATCGACGATCATGGTCACGCCCTATGTCACGGGCGTGACATAGTGGGTCACGGGCGTGACAGGTCTGGTGACTAATTCTGGGTTCGACAATCGTCGAACTGAAATCGACGATCGTTGAATGTGGTCACGCCCTATGTCACGGGCGTGACGGGTCGGTCACGGGCGTGACCAACCCGTGACCCGATTTCTTGGTCGATTTATTTCAAGTTTTGGGCTCCCTAGGGTTCTACCACAACCAACCGACTCCTAGGGGTCTAGCCGGAAATGGGATGTTACAGAGCGTCCACTCCAGCAATCACGGGCAAAGTGCCCCGGCTTCCCACACGTGAAACAAGCGCCCGGGGTTCGATTGGTAGTTGTCCCCGAGGCACCTGAAGCAGCTGGACCCGACGTCTTAGCTTTCTTATAGAATCTACGGTAGCCCGACTTCGACGTAGTCGGTGCCTTGAACTCCGCTTTCTTGCTACCGGATTCCTTCTTCGCTTGGACATTCTTCATGTCCTTCTCCAAGGACCGGGCCGAACTGACCAGGGTCATGAAACCCTGCGTCTTGGGCCCCGACAGTAGCAACCTTAAATCATCTCTTAGCCCTTCATAGAAGCGACTCGTCTTGCGCTCCTCGTCTGCGAAGGTAGCGTCGAGATATCTCCCAAACCGAGTAAACTCGTGGAGGTACTCATCAACGGTACAATCCCCTTGCACCAACTTCTGAAATTCGCTTTCTAGCGCAATCCTTTGCGCCGAGGGGAGGTATCGAGCCATGAACAGTCTCGCAAACTCCTCCATCGAAACTTCGTCCAACGGCCTTCCCCGCAACTGATGTAGCTCTAGGCCTTCCCACCATAACCTTGGGTCCCCATCCAAAAGGAACGTCGCTATAGTGGTCTTCTGCCACTCTTCTGTCTCCGTCGCAGTCATCACCCTGTTGAACCTTGAGAGCCAATCCTCTGCTTGGGTCGGGGTTTCTGCGCCCGTGAATACAGGTGGGTGAAATCCCATCACGTGCTTCAGTTGTCTTTCCGTTGCTCTCCGAGGCAACTCTGGCTACAACACTACTTGCTCAACCCTCCTTTGCTCTGCCGTCTGAAGCGGTACTTGCTCCATAGCAGGAGCGGGCTGCTGCACCTGCCTTGCAGGCTGCGCATTGATCATTGCCATGACCGCTTCTGCCACCAACCTAATGGTCTCGGCAGACGGAGGTGTTGCAGGCGCATCGCTTGGCGCACTGCTCGCCTCAAAACCTGGCCGTGCAGACGGCCCAACACCACTTCTGGTCACCTATAATCGTGCAAAACACCGATAAGCGACCCAAAAATTACTGCAAACAGCAATTATAGGAACACGCAGGTTCCTCAAACATGTATATTTTCATTACTAAGTGGACATTCATGGGTTCTTTTCATGTTATAACGATGACACACGCATGTGCTCACCACCCCTTAAAGTGAATTCGTCCACGAATTCATTTAAGCTTGACCGAAACCAGTAGTTTGATACCAATTTGTAACACCCCTATCCGTCACATAGCATATAGCAGTAGGTCCGGCCGGGGCCCGACGCCATATACTACGGACAGACCGGTTGGTTACGCGTTGAAACCATTCAACCAATCATGTCGTCCTACAAAACACCTAGCGGAAGCAAATTATTTAGTTGAAAAAGAAATAAGAACCCTGCTACAAAGCATGAATGTCCACTACCAACTCAGGAATGTAATCATGCACAAAAGAGAACTGGCCTTAAGGCCTTACATTGTTCACTTAACAAAATAGTGTTTTCCAAACTTCGGCACGCAGGCCGGCCATACATGAAAACGGGAAAGATACAAAAGCAATTAGGCCTTCGAGGGCCGGCACAGCCACAAGGGCTTTAGCCCACTATTTCCTGCTCTGCTCCACAGCACCTGCAAGGCACAAACCACCGCCCGGTGGCAAACAATAGCAACGGTCAGCAATGCTGACCAAATTATAACGATCCCGCCCCCAAAATCAGGGCGGCGATGCTCTTTCCCTGCACTTCATTAGTATAGGCAATATATTAATGTGAACACACATCAACACAGGCGTAGGCTCGCACGGCCACACACCCCACGCACTCAGGGCACATTCTCGGCGAACCAGCCAACGTTATGTCAATTCAAGCCATAGACGTTCCCAATCCACCACCGCCTCTTGGACGGTCATCCATATGAGCATTTTGCCTTCCTGGCCTTGGTCACGGCAATTTAAGCCATAGACCGCCGAAGACCCTCATCCATGCCAACGGTCCTACCGAACGACATAGACCGGGTACGGTTCCGCCTGACCCGTGCTCACACCGCAACGGCAATTTAAGCAATATGCGCAGGTTAAGACTCACCGAGTCCCGTTTTCGCCACAACAATCACATAACCCGGTTATGTTCACGTTGGCTCCCCGGCCACCGTGTTGGCAAAACCCGCCTTTGCCCAGTTTTCCGGGTGCACCTTGGAGTTAATCTCCAAGGCTCCCTGATGCAATCTACCACGTAGAAAACCCGAAAAACACCCAATCACCCGGAGTCTTCCCCGGTACATATGCAATGCAACATCACCGATCCGGCTCTACTTGTCCGGATAGGCTTCACACACAATGCCTTTGTCCGTTTTCGCATATGGACTCTACACAAGGGGAACTTCACATATCTACCCCAAGGAACGCTCCAACTCTTCGCTCACTCGCGAGAGCGGGCTTCCTATGCAAAGGAAAAGAGGGCTTCACATGCCCAAGGATGAGAAATCGTTACCCTTGCATTCTTCCGCGGCGCCATCGAAAAGTATACGGTTGGAAAGCACCGCAACGGCGTCGCCTCCGCGGATCTGGACTCGGATCGTGATTCGGAACTCCAAAGCTCCTCCGGCGGCCGGATCTAGCCCTTCTTCCTCCTCCTTGCTCTCTCCTCTCTCTAGCTTTAGAAAGAGAACCACTCAAGAGAAAATGAGGGTTTCTAAACCCTATTCCCGGGTAAAACCATCCAGGAGCAGCCCCCCACCGTCAGAACCAAAGCCAAGGAAATGAACGGCGACGATTAAGCCTCAAATTATAAAATCTGGGCCGAACACGGGTTGGCACACGGCCGTGTGCCTGGCCGTGTAGCTCATTCGCCGTCTCGATCCAGATTTAAAACCAGCACACGGCATGTGACACGGCCTCCGACATGCCCGTGTCGCCTGCGACACGCCCGTGTCGGGACCCGTGTCACGCCCCCCGTGTGCAATAAATCGACACCTTGCAGTCAGAGTGGTACACGGCTTGGTGACACGGCATGGGACACGCCCGTGTCACATCTGACACGCCCGTGTCTGTGCCCATATCACGGCCTGTGTACCACTTCGACGATTTCCTTGAGTGACACGGCCTGGGACACGCCCGTGTCCAAGGCCGTGTCCCTCCACACGACCAACGTCGACCAACACTGGTCGACTACACGGCCAGTTCGATGATTCGAGCTCGACACGCCCGACACGGCCTCCGACACGCCCGTGTCGGGGGCCGTGTCACCTGCACCAAAAATCTGACTTGGCCAAAAACGATCCCCGTCGCTCCTACGACAAATTGGGGTGTTACAGTACCAGATACATTAGGAACATCTACTTGAACCTGTTCCTCAGAGGGGAGGTCAACATCAATTTCACCGATGTCCATCTCATTTCCCGCTTGCTCATTGTTCACATCATCAGCGGCCGCATTCTCCACGTCATCCTCATCAACAGCATCATTTTCCATGTCATCCTCAACTTGCTCCTTATCAGCCTGATTGGTATCAAGGGTATCCACTGCATCCTTCGCGATCAGGGTAATATTAGTAACGGCGTGTGCTTGATCTGAAACTGAGACATCCATCCTGAGGGCATCAAAGGGAATGGGTAAAGACTCCCCCTCAGTTCCTACATGCAGCAGATCAGGAACTTCACTGGGCTCATCCAAAGGATTTCTGAACTCTAGAGCTCTGTCCTCTTCTTCACCATGTGCTATGTCTGCACCTCCTTTGCCAATTGTCCTCTCCCACCTATCAAAAACGCTGGAGTCCATCTTCTTTAGGTAGTGAAGAGGAACTCCCTTAATCATATCAAATCTGTCTCCGTCCATCTGATTCAGGTATAAACTAATAATCCTCCCAAAGTTAGGAGTTCGTAGGGTATCTTTAATCTTCTCAAATAACATGGCCCCCTAGTTGAATTTCTTTCTACACACCACAGCTATCAGGATCTTAAACATATCCCCAAAAATATAATCATGGGAGCCAGATTTGCAGATCAGAACCTTCCCTATGATGTCAGAGAGGAGCTTTCCTTCTTCGTTCATGTCCTTTCATTTTATGGCCTTGGTCCCTCGAGCTAATCCACAGAATAGTAGTGTCCTTGCACGATCATTTTCATCCAGGTAGTCCTCTTGTACAGAGCTGGAGAGATGCAGATGATGTGATAGTTTTGCAGCAGTCACCTTGATCCTTAGTCTTGCAATCTTACTCTTTATTAAGGTGTCTTCGTGACATAGCTTGGCGGTTGCGTAGAACTCAAGAACTTACTTATCTAGGACCTTGCGTGGGTGCTCGAGAATAAAGGAGAGCACGGCTTGCTCAAGCATTAAGATGATGTTACTGAATTCATAAGAAGCATGGGCGAAGCATGTCCTAACAAACTCACTCCCAGTATGGAGCCCGACCGTGGTTCGAGGAGCCATTATAAACCTAAACAAGTAACATCCAAGCAACTCAACTCTATTTAAATCTATAGATTGCAGGAACTGAACTAGTAGGAAATAGATAAGTTACAACATAGCTAATGATACAAGGAGGAACGGTCGTTACCTTGTACTCAGAGGGGGGAAGCAATGTGATTATCGTTAAGCGGTGAGCGGAGAGAAGCCCTAGTCCGGTGGGAGGAGAGAATCCCTAGTCCAAGGAGCGGCTTGCGTAAGGACAGAATGCTGGCGGTGGATCGTCGAGACACGAGCGTCGTGCAGATGCCGGAGACGGGAACACCGAGCCGACGGGGAGAGGACGTCGGGCGGACTCCAAACGACAGGAGATAGACCTGAAGGGTGCAGAGAACTACGGTTGGGGAGCCTCGAGAGGCTTGTTTCCGCACGATCGAAGGTATTTAGTGAGGTTTTTGCTAGTTCTTGCAAGGAGCTGAATGGTCGGGAGGTGGACTCGATTATTTTCCACTATTTATTACCGTAAAATCGACGGGAATATGAATTGCACCGGGTATTTGTTTCCTTACCCAGCTATTTGTTTCCGTTATTTCCCGCTGGATTATTCTAATCGAAGGGAGTCCTGTTTATTTCACCTAGATTTCCTTTTTCCTCTAAACAAAGGATATCAAGTTTTCTTATGATATCCAAGTTGAGTTCAAGGAAGGCTAAAACTAGAAAAAACCACGGCTTATCCTTTTTGGATTCAAACTGTAGTACGGTAGTTTCAACTATTGATACAAGTCACGTGAGAGTCATAGGACCATTTGACACCCCCTTTCTCACCATATCTAGATTTTGACAGTTTATCAGTTCCACAATATGGATCATACAGATATTAGCTTCCGTGTCCTTCCATCAGGTGTGTGTATATATATATATTTATATCTTGAGAGAGAATCTACGTATTTGTTTGGATATATATATATATATACTTCTATGTAATGCGATTCAATTTTCGAAACTGAATGCGCGTACTTGGGATCATTAGGTTGATCATTCGGATCCACTATTTGAAGTACAACAGGTATCTAGTTATAGTAGGACAATGTAGTTAGCATTATCTCTTATCCCATATACTAATTCCATAGCATTCCTGGATCATCTCTTGTCTAGGTCCCATCATGTTCAAGGGTACCTAGACTATCCTGCAAAAACAAATTACCTTACCTTAGGAACCCAATATGTATTGGGTCCTAGGTTCTTGTCAGTATAAAATACTGGATGCCTTCTTACAGGATTTCTGTCAGTAAGGCTATCTCTAGCCAAGGGATTTGTGGACATACCCTTGCCCTTGGCACAATAGGATTGTGCCAATAATCTACGGCAAAGTGACCCACTTTTCCACAACACCAGCACTCATCAATATTGTACCTCCTTTTCTGACCAGATCTACTGACTGAGTTTGTCACGATCTTAGGTCTGAAGGAGGCAAAGCTGGAACTTCTCTCAGATTTACCCTTTCCACCGAGACTCGAGGGGGGTCTGATGGTGAACATGTGGTGAGTATCAAGAGGCCTGGGGGATGGTGCTTTCTTCTCAGCCAACACACATCCGGGGGCCCCATTGATGCTTGCTACATGTTTCCCAACTCCCTTTCCCTTTATCCTAGGGTGGAAAGATGTCCTGTGAGAGCTAATTCCTGCAATTTCATGAAGTGGTGGAGCTGAGGCCATAAATACAAATGGTTCATGATGAGCCGTGTGTATTTTCTCATGGGTAGCCATAACAGCACTTGCACTATTGGTGTTTCCACTTGAGGGTTGATCATTCTTGCAGTGACCACAGTTGTTCTTATGGTCATACCTGAAGGAATGATGAATGCCCCTCCTACTCGGTGTGGGGGGTCTGTAAACAGTTTCCCCATTTCTCCACGATTTTATAATTCGCGAGATCCACCCGTTTTCTCCCTTTCTTTTAATAGCATCTACCTTGGAAAAGATAGATACTATTTTCTTCTCGGTCTTTAGAGAAAACTCTAGATCCAAGATCTTTGAGTCCTTCACCTTGATGGATTCCAATTTGAGATCCATCATGGTCCTCAACTGAGCAATTTCCATAGCTTATTTCTCAACAAGCAAGTTGCTCTTCTGAAGGGCACTACGAAGGGAATCAAGAGTTTCAATCTTTTGATTGAAACTGTCTATTCCCTAGCATCAAAAGATGGACAAACCTCTGAACTTTTCCTATCTTCAAGAGATACAAGAGGAAGGGAGAGGGAATAGGAAGATACCTGATCCTGATTGTGCTGATTAGGGTTAGAGTTAGGGTCTGCAGAGACTGAGGTTTCAGCTTCATCACCACTGCATTCCTTAATCTCTTCTTATGTCTCTGATAGAGAAACAGGAGCCCAGATATTGACAGGTTATTCTTGACTTTCCTCTTCAGAGATGAGGATCCCCACATATGCTTCATCTTCTTTCTGGCATTCATTCCAGGCAGTCTTCTTTCCCTCCATGAGATCAGAGATAGTTTCCCACAAGGACTTTGCAGTCTTACACTTGTCCAACCTAGAAAGAGATGATCCTAACCAAATATCAGAGATGATCTATCATACCAGCTTGTCCTAGTTGAATAGTGAAAGCTCGATTTCAAACATCTCTGCGGTACTCTTAGGGATTTGGTGATCTTCTCTAGTGTCAAAAGCCTTCATTGGAAAGAAGGGACCCTCTTCCTTAATGAAGAAAGAACGAAGGTCAATGGCTTCAAGATGAAACTGAACCCTCATTTTCCAGATGGGATAATATTCTTTTGTGCATGCACGCAGTCTTAGGGGAGAGACATCAGTGTACAGCTCCATGCTTGAGTCTTATTTTCTTCTTGACACTAGAGACGGGATCTTACTCAAGGTGTTAACCTTATTGATGAGTAACCTCCCTATGATACCACTTGAAAGTTTCTAGTGTCAACTAAATCCACCTATGGGGTGGGGGGGAATAGGTGTCGTGCAGTCTTTTGCGCAATTTAAATTACCTGCACAAATAAATAAACATAGCACAGAAAAGCACACAAGCAATTATTGTGGTTCCCCGATTTGGGTACGTCCACTCTCCCCCTTCGACCTATCTCCCACCAAGGGATGACTCGGTCACTTCACCAACAGGATTGAAATCCAATCCTAACACTACGGAAGGAACCCTTCCATCCAAAGGAGTCACTACTCCTCCACCACGGGTTGCACCCAACCCTAATAACTAGGAATAAAAATTCCTTTACAACAAAACAGAAATTGAATGTACAAGAAATACAAACAATGCTTGTGGAGAATCTGATGTCCCTCTTCGTTCGTTGAGGATTTCTTGAAAGAGACGAAGAGTCCACGACCGGAGTACTCTCTTGGAGAGGATCTTGTCAAGATCGGCGGCGGCAAGTGATTGCGGTGTCGATGCTTTGTGGATCCAAACTTCTTGACGAAGCAAGCAAGGTCTACCAACGATCTCAATCGGATCAATCGTCTCAATCGATTCGTAATGAAGAACTAACCTTGTTCAACAAATCGAGAGATAAGAGATCTTAAGAGAGAAGCGTGAGACGCTAGGCTTGCCTCGGTACTATCGTTGGAAGATCAGTGATTATCGGAGAAGATGTCGACGACGAACTGTGAGCGGCGATCGGCGATCGGCGGTTTCTGCGATCTGCTGGGCATGCTCGGCTGCTTTTTCTTTTTCGTGAATGGATTGCTCGGTATGTACAAATACCCGAGTAAATATACTAGAAGCCAACCCTAAACGACCGTTGTGGGGCCCATAAGAAGAAACCCTAGTCCCGGTCAAAACAGTGCACAGCGAACTTGGTTCGGTCTAGCGAACGGGAAATTTGCCTAAGGCAAAATCGACGAGAATCGCTAGTTATTCCCGTCGAAGTTGGCGGGAATCACTAACGATTCCCGTCAAATTTGCCTTGGCAGAATTCCAGTTGGAAATTTGGTCATCCGGAAGAAATCGGCGGGAATGCAAGGTGATTCTCGTCGAATCGGCGAAAATCACTTGGTGATTCCCGTCGATTTTGCCTTAGCAGAATTCTTGTAGGAGGACAATCAGCCGGATGAAGTCGGCGGGAATCACTGACTGATTCTCGACGATTTGGCGAGAATCACTAATGATTCCCATCGAATCGGCGAGAATCACTTAGTGATTCCCGTCGATTTTGACTTAGACGATTTTTCTCTTCCTTCCTATGAACTTGGTCTTTGACCAATCTTTGCTCCTTTTCTGCTCTTGATCTATCTCGACCCTATACTTAAAAGTAAGTACACTCTAATAGAGAGAGCACAAGTGAGTCAACACACTGATCTGCTCAATGAGGGATTACGTTGCGTAGACCCGTGTATATTGACCCACTGCACCCTGACATTGGTGTGTACTTACCATGGAATAGCTGCAAGCACTACTTTATAGAAGATCGTCAAATACATTGTGAATCCATCTTAGCTTGACTGGAGTCTTCTTCAAATCCAGGAAATTGTGGATACAATACCCAACACATGGTGTATAAAAAGCTAAGTAAAATAAAGTAAATCTAGCAGTTGTACGACAGTAAACAGTAAAGTAAACATGTAATAGCCAATATATATATAAGAAGACAAATAGAGAATAAGTAAGTACGTAACCTTAACTTATATGAATGCCCATACAAACATATAAGTTAAGGGGTCTTCTGCAAGGCTCCCATCGTATAAAAATCTCATACCAATTTACACGTTGGGGTGACGGTTGTATGTAAATATGAGTGTAGTGATATGTTATGTCATGATTCATGCAAGTGCAACTCACGCACACGAGTCTATGTGCACAGATCTTTAGTTCCCTCTGTTCGGGCAGCTAGATTCACTCCAAGGAACCTCCGTAGTGGCAAACGGAGACAGTTGGTCAGGCGCCCCACTCCTAGGCAGGTATCCACACTACCGGGCCTAGCCCTTTCGTACGCTCCTAGAAGAACACAACCTAGAGTATCCGCGTACTAGTGCTGACTGTATCCACCAGAATTCTTTTTGCTAAGTGTCCCATACCGCCGAGTCAACGTATCGACGTCGGTGTGAACAATAGTCAAATACCGAAGACCCACCACCTTATTCTTTATCCAAACCCTCGAGCCCTCGGCTCCCCGGACTGTCCCTTCCGTGCATCTACATTCAGAAGCTACCGTCTGAATGACAATCAAACCAACCTATTCTACCTCCCTAACTACCGAGGTGTGTGAATGTGCAACCCTAGTTATACTAGTGGCTCTTTTAGTTTATTATTCCTATGGTTTACGTTAGCACAGGACTTCCCCCGGCATACCCCGTGAAGGGCTCTCAAAGGGCACATGGAACTACGATGGGCTGAAGCCCAAAGCTCCCTTTCGCAAGGAACTTACTTTTATTGGTTATTACCCATTACCCGATCGCTTTCAATTTACTTTGGATCTAACCCTAGTGTATTAAGACTCTTCCTCTCCTACCGGGGAGGACGATCTTTTGTCAGTCCCGAGCACCTCTTATGACTAGAGAACCTACCAACAAAACCTCATCTTGGATACTGAGGATGTATTCATACATATTTCCAAACCATTATCCTAATATCCAAATCCTCTAAGTTCATCCTGCAGCTTAATATGATTTTAGCAGTTTTTACTAAATGCAGACAATCCTAAGCTATATGAGGTATACAAAGGGAGGTACTCCAAATTGTCTTCTGAATCTCCTATAAAATTTATTGGAGGTCTATCATGACATAATTAGTCTAAATCCAGAAAATTATAATTTTCCTTATTAATCTGATATTTATTTAATTTTCCCGAAAGATTGGCCATGGGTATTTTTAAACATGAACTACATGATTTTCTTAAGTAATGGCCACCCAAAAATTATGATCACTAAATAATAGAGAGATATCAATAAATATTAATTTCCATGATTTTATAGAATTGATTTAGCCTCTAATTAATTTATCCAATATAATTCCATTAACCATATGTAAAGAAAGAAGTATAAGAATTATTCATCAGAAAATTATATATAAATTATAGAATCTTAATATGGTACAGAAAGGGTCATTGTGCAAAAATCATAATTTTACAGGCTTGCTAGGCACCAAAATAAATTTAATTAAGTTTTTATGGGAAACAATACTTAATGAAGCAACCCTTAGAAATAACTTCCAAAAATCGCATAAAAGTTCACCGAGCTTTAAAACAAAAAAAGGGCCTCTGGCTAAAGTTCATTAATTTCCAGCAAGTAGTTACTTCATAATAAATTACTTAGTAAATAATACAAATTACTAAATTGTTAATGAAGTATCCAATATAATAATCCTAAATTTATAACAAAATCTCCTGAGCTTGTAATAACTTTAAGCACTACTATACCCAAATCTCATCACTGTTCAGTGAGTTTTAGTGATATTTTCTATCACTATAAGGTTTGTGCCCTAAAATAGGGTTGGGGTTTTAAGGGACCTATTAACCTTAGAATCTATTTTTGATTTTTCTAGAGGATTCTACCTACCCTTGAATTCTCTCTAATAAGTTTCAGACCATATCAAGGTCATTTGACCACTTGCCCATCACAAACCACCAAGAACCTTCCTTAGGGTTTGGCCTTGGGTCCCATGGCAATTCTACCCCAATCCACCTCAAAATCCATGAGAGGGTGCTAGGAATCATACCTAGTCTGTGGTTAAAATCTCAGCCTCTGTTGAGGTGAATTGACCACTCAAATCACAAAGTGCACTCTTTACCTAAAAACACCTTAATAGTACAAAGCTTAGGTTTGTTCATTTCCAATCTAAAACATCTCCAAATGAGATGAAAAATTATACAGAGCCTTATGATGAACCCAGGGACCACTTACCATAATTTGGGAGGGTTTAGAAGTCATTAGGCCACCTATTTAATTTACCATATGATTTTTAAATGTTTACAAAAACTTTAGACAAATCATATCCAAAAATTCCCATTTTTAACTACGTGTAACCCACTGACCAAATTTTAGGTCATTTGGTCAAGGTATGAAGAGTGGGTACACATTTTATTCTCTGCCTAGCTCTACATATAGATCCCACCAAAAGAGGTGCCCTTATCAAACCAGTTGACCAAATTGACCCAAATAAATTTTAAAATAAAGTAGATCCATAGGGCTACATATTATATGTTGACTATTTCCTCATATAAAGCCTCTAAGTATTTTTAATTAATTTTATAAAGTGACTGTTATTTTAGTACAAAAAATTCATTTCAAAGAAATAGATTAAATAACCAGCACAGATCTTGAAGTAGATCCAACAGTGCTTGGTCGTCTTCTTCCTCCAGCCTAGGGACATGATTGGACGAACCTTGAGCTTATTCCAAGTCTTGCTACCGGCCATCCAGCCTCCTCCCTAGCCGACCACCGCCACCACCACCTCTATTGAGGTGGCGGCAATCGCCAGGCGGCGACGCGGCCGCCGGAGAGGTGTTTTCCGGCGAACCCGAAAGCTATAATTTTTTTTGCGGGAACGACTAGGAAGAAAAGCTCTTCCTGATCGGGCTCAATTGAGCACGATTCTTAATCCTAAGAAGCTAAGATCTACCTGTAAAGAGAGAGGAGGGGAGGACCTTGCTCGCGGGCTGGATGCGTGCAGATCAACGGAACACCATTAGTGGTGGAGGTGTCTCCGGCGCTATGCAACAGCACACCGAAATCTCTTGTCTCCTTTGGGAACGGTGTGGAAACGGAGTCTTGAGGTCTGGGGAATCTTCTAAATCAATAAAATGGGGAAGGGGAGAGGCCAAAACATCAATAGCCATTAATGCCATTGAAAGCTTGGCTCGGCCATGGAGGAGGTAAGGTGAACCTGGCTCAATCCAGCAAAGTAATGACTGGAACCTCCTCCTCTTCCCTAGAGGAGTTGAATCCAGCCATTAAAGAGGAGGGGAAGGGGCCACAACATCAAGTGCCATTACTGGCCGTGAACGTAAGTTTTCGGCAAGGCTGAGGCTATTAACTCTTTGTTTTAAAAACAGATGCCACGTGGCATTCACCGGTCAACATTTTAAAATAAAACATAACTGAGTCTTAATAAGAGAAACAACCCAATAACGCATTCTGGCCAACTTCCTGGAATGGCTCGGTTTAACTAAACTATCAACCAAGCAAGAACCGCCAGAAGAAAAAAAATCTAAGTAAAATGGCATTGAGTGAGCTCAGCTCAATCAATGCCATCTAGGATGCGGCGTTGAGTGAGCTATGCACACTCAACGCAATCCAGGCTACGGCGTTGAGTGAGCTCTTCTCACTCAATGCCATCCAGGCTGCGATATTGAGTAAGCTCTACTCACTCAACGCCATCAAGACTACGACGTTGAGTGAGCTCTGCTCACTCAACGCCATCCAGACTACGACGTTGAGTGATCTCTGATCTCTCAAAGCCATCAAGACTACGACATTGAGTGAGCTCTGCTCTCTCAATGCCATCCAGACTATGGCGTTGAGTGAGCTCTGCTCACTCAACGCTATCCAGATTACGGTATTGAGTGAGCTCTACTCACTCAATGCCATACAGACTATGGCATTGAGTGAGCTCTACTCACTCAATGCTATCCTGATTAAAGTGTTGAGTGAGCTCTGTTCACTCAACGCCATCCAGACTATGGCGTTGAGTGAGATCTGCTCACTCAACGCAATCCAGACTATGGCATTGAGTGAGCTCTTCTCACTCAACGCTATCCAGATTACGGTGCTGAGTGAGCTCTGTTCACTCAACGCCATCCAGATAATGGCGTTGAGTTAGCTCAGCTCACTAAACACCATCCATCCCACACAGGATAGCGTTGAGTGCAGTCAGTGCACTCAACGCCATTCAGCTTTTGGTATTGAGTGCACTCGACGCACTCAACGCCCAAACCCAAATCCTGTTTTAAGTAAATTTTTGCCCTACTATTTGCATACCTAGGTGATTTTAACCTTGAGCCCGGGTCACTTGGCCTTCTTGGGCTTCCTAGAGTTTTGTCATGATTTGGTCATGACAAAACCTCTCTTAGGGGTCTTGTCGGAAATGGGATGTTACAGTGAGTAACCTTCACTCAACGCTAAAACACATAGAAAAGTTTTCTGTCATCAGGCGTTGAGTGAGCAACCTTCACTCAATGCTAAAATACTTAGAAATGTTTTCTGTCATTTGGCATTGAGTGAATAAGCTTCACTCAATACAATAAAACTTTGATTTGATTTTAGTCACTTGGCGTTGAGTGAGTAAGCTTCACTGAATGCCAAACTACTTAATAGATTTCCTTCGATTACTAGGCGTTGACTGAGCAGTCTTCACTCAACACATTCGGACTTAGCCAAATTTATATGAAAACACAATCTTTAACTGACTAATGTTCAATCAACGCTTTTTATCACATGGTAATGAGTGAGTATGCTTCACTCAACGCTTATGGACTTAGTTAAATATCTACACAAATTTTCTATTGTAACGTCCCATTTCATTCAAGACCCCTCGCACGCGTTTTGAGCCAAGGAAATTGACTTAGGTTTGGGGAGCGTCAAGTGAGTCAATTGGACTCAATGACTATATCAGGAATGTAATTTGAAAGCATTCTAAATGTTATGCATTGAGTGGACTCGACACCACTCAGCGCCACTTAACATAGAAAATTTGTGGGCGGGTTAAGCGTTGAGTGCATTGAGTGCACTCAACGCGGCGTTGAGTGCAGTCAACCCAGTCAACGCCATTTAACTTAGAAATTTGTCGATGGGTTAGGTGTTGAGTGTGCTGAGTGAACTCAATGAGGCGTTAAGTACAGTCAATGCACTCAACGCTATTTAACTTAGAAATTTTGCTGGCGTGTTAGGCGTTGAGTGCGTTAAGTTCACTCAATGTGGTATTGAGTGCAGTCAACGCATTCAACGCCGCATTGAATGCACTCAATGAAGCGTTGAGTGCAGTCAATACACTCAACTCCATTTAACTTAGAAATTTTGCTGGCGGGTTAGGCGTTGAGTGCGTTGAGAGCACTCAACTCAGCATTGAGTGCACTCAACGTACTCATTGCCGTTTAACATACAAATTTTGCTGGAGGGTTAGGCATTAAGTGCATTGAGTGCACTCAATGCCAATAAGCTGAAAGGCATCGAGTGCATTGAGTCCACTCGACACCACTCAACTCTTTTTACTTAGATTATTCTGAGAGCTGTAGCGTCGAGTGCGTTGTGTGCACTCGATGCCACTCGATGATTCGTTGAGTAAAGAAGGTGCACTTGATGATTTATACATGGAAATATTATGTGAAGCGTCGAGGGAGTCGTCTGCACCCCGTTCGTCGAGCTCATGTAAATTCATCGAACTCAGGCAAATTCGTCGAACTCAGGTAATTTCGTCAAACCCCAAATTCGTCGAGTGTTGTTTCGTCGAACTCAGGTAAATTTGCCGAACTCAGGTAGATTCGTCGAGCTCGGGTAAATTAATCGAACTCAGGTAAATTTGTCGAACTCCGATAAATTTGTCGAACTCAGGTAAATTTGTCGAACTCAGGTAAATTCGTCGAGCTCTGTTTCGTCGAACTCAGGTAAATTTGTCGAACTCAGGTAGATTTGTCGAACTCAGGTAAAATCGTCGAACTAACGCTAAATTTGTTGAGAAAGGATATGATACTCGACGATTCGTCGAGTAAGAGCTACTTACTCGATGAATCTTGACTTGGCAGATTTTCGGCCTTCGTTTCCTGTTCCTATACATGGTTTGAACCGGACTTTCGCGATTTGCTCAAAAATGAGTATAACGGATGCATCTTTTAATTATGACGTATTTAAAGCTATAAAGGGGTGGTACAATAATGGGCCGACAAGTGGCAACCAGTTAACCCAAATTCCTAATATAAAAGAGATTGACAAAAACGAACCCTAGTCGTCACTCTCATCGTTATTTCTTTCCCATCCTATTTCTTGTGCCAAAAGTAATGGAAGAGGAGCAGATCTCCGGAGCCAACCTTCTTTGCCGAAAAGAACAAACATCAATGAAGGAAAAGAAGATGCCGCAAAGAAGAGTGACGAGATCCATAACCGGAAATGCCAAAAATGAGGTGAGCTTCCAACCCCCTCCCTTGGTGCTAGATAAATAGTTTTTCTTAGTCGAGATATCAACTAATAAGAGTCTAGATTCGGGATAAGAAGTTTCCTAGGAGAAGGTCATGCTAGGACTTATGTCCTAGAGATAAGATGTCTTCAAGTACTTTCCCCTTCTATGTGGAGATGAGGACTTCGTTTCATGAAGAGAGTTTTCCTTTTGAGGGTGAATGATGGAGGAGGAAATCTAAATATAATTTGGGAATATCAGTCGGTGGAGGAAGACGGAACGATGACATTCGATTCGCCTTAAGATGCATGTATAAATCTGTTTTCTGCATGCAGTCATTTTTGTGGCCATTTTCAGGCGTGATATGGCTAGATCTAGGCTTTTAACAAAACACAAAAGTAGTAGCCCTTGGAAAGCCATTTTTAACGAGTGGTTATATGCCTTCACTGGATTCCTATTGCCTCGAGAATCCCCAATAGAAATTGTTGTACAGTAATCTTTCCTGCACATATAGTTTTCGGTTTTGTGTTGAATCGGCTTTGGATTTGGTAAAGAGATTGTAGTACAATAACGTTAAGGTTTTGGAGAATTTAGTCTATAAGTAATTGTGATAAAATATGGTTAATGGCATTTATTGGATAGGTCCTTAGTGAATAAATGGTGTAATGAAGTGTACTTGAACGAGATGATTTGGTGGAGGTTAGTGAACGAATAATTTGGCGAGTTGGGATGGAAGGAATGGTTTACATATGTGAACTGATATGGATGTACTTGATAATGGTAATACGATGAAAATGATGAGGATGTCTTGAAGTTTGATGTACGTAATTGGTAGTGATTACGATGAACAAATGGTTCTTGACATTTAGTGGATAGATACATATGTGCACAAATGGTTTGAAGTTGATAAAGAGATTGTATCAAGTTTATGTTCAAATTAGGTGATCATAGTCTATTTGTAATTATGATAATCAATTGTTGATGAATATGTGAAGGACATGGGGAAGGGTTGGAAGTGTGAGTGTGTTCCCACACTAAAACGACATGATGATAAGGGACTCAGTTTGGAGCCCTTGCGTGATGTTGAGTACGAGATGTGATTAAATAAAAGGGACTCGAAGTGGAGCCCTTATATGTGAAATTGCATGCGGTGTGTGTTGACACACAGTGTCATAATCCTGGGTTAAAGATAGCGTGGCAGGTCTACGAGCTCGCTAGTCATCACACCGGCGGGAGTTGACAGATAGACTTTGCACAGTTGGGCCTTGGACCTCGGTGTTTACTTCCCGAGGCACCCTCTGTGCTAGTTGATCGTTGTCCTTAGTCCTTTAGTGATATGTTCACTGATGCCCCTTCCATGCCACGATGATAGGCAAGTTTGGTCTATGTTCTTGGTGCCCATCTACCCAAGACCCCTCTGAGCCGTAGTACACATGTGAGCTCCACTGTTGTGTTCTTAGCATTGAGACGTTTAGAGGCCTAGGCCAGGTATTGTGGATGCCAACCTAGTAGTGGAGAAGCCTACTCTACTATCACTATCTGGCCATAACGGATGATGCCTGAGAGGTTAGCTATCTTCTCGAAAATTGGAACTACAAGTCTGTGTCGACATAGCAATTGCATGTGCATGGTCATGGGTGAGTCATTGCTTTACAATCATATCATTACATGCATTATATACACAAGATCCTTATCGTATAAGTTTGTATGTGCACCCTTATATGATGAGTTACTTTACTGTTAAGCTTATCCTTAACTTATATGTCTGTATGGGCATTCATATAAGTTAAGTTACTCACTATCATAGATTTATACCTATATAGTGTTGTTGATGGTAGAACTGGTAGAGTAGATTGTTTACTCATTTGTTGTATTTTCTTTGATATTCACTATTACTGACTAGCTCTATACCACCTGCTTTGTAATACTGATCATTTAAATATATTGTACCCTTGTTTCTTTCTCCGCCTGGTGCCAAGGAGTTGTCGGGGGAGCGGATGTGATAGCCACTTAGTCTTTTTGACTAACGGTTGCTATGTATTTTTTTTAGGAGGAAATCCCGTAGATTGAGCAGCAGGTTATGAAGCAGTGCAGCCAGGCCAAGATTACAAGCCTTAATGTGACGGTACCATCGCTGCCATCCGTTACTTATGTGAGTCTTTGAGAGATTTTAGTTATATCCTTTGGGCAATTTTGTACATGTACTCTGATATTATAGAAGCTTGTTGATGCTTCTGTTATTTGATGTACTTATTATGGACAATTTTACTTATGTGTGGATTTGACTTCTATTTTATATTCTTGGTTGGGTTGGCAAGGAGTGATATTGATTATAGCTGGCAGGATATGAGTCTTGTAGTACAGGTTAGCCCGTGTGCTAATGCTACCGCAAGCCGGCTGTTCTGGGCACAAGACTCCCCTAGTGCCATGTTTTTTATTCTAGGAGGGGGTGAGGTCTTACAAATGATATCAGCTTGCTACGATCCTGAACTAAAGAAGTCATTGAACAATGGAGCCAACCCCACTAAATTAGTTCGTTTGGGGACAAACTGACTTAGCGAAAGCAGTGGTGTTCCCATATGTAATTCACACTAAGTATGTCCAATCTTGACCTTACATTTAGCCAACCTAACCATAGGTTTGTGCCTTACGTTTAGATCACATCACATGTAGAGCTAGTAGGGGGCACTCCCACCCCTTCCGTACCTACTCAGTTCCGACAATCAGAGTTGGGACAGACGCTCACGACCTTCTTGGACGCTTTTAGGTCTCAACAGGCCCCAGTGTAGCAATAGGATCCGCGATGAAACTGTTTGAGCACTTTTCGGGCTCTCTCCCCTCCTGCATACCTCGGGATAGTGTTGGACATGCATACAAAAGAATGGATCGATACAGTGCAAGAGCTGTTGGCAGGAATCTGTTGTCCACCTATCTTGTCCATAGCATTAGCAGTGTCTGTCTTAGAACTGCACGCCAAGAGGTGGTGGATGTCCCATATGGGCTCCACCTTCCAGGGCCTAGTTTATATGGAGATCAGTTGGACGGAGTTCACTGGAGACTTCTTGGAACATTTCATCCCGTCGACCGCTAGAGACGAACTTGAAGAAAGATTCATGCAACTGAAGCAGGCATCCAAATCACGGGTAGAGTATAACCGATAGTTTTAGCACCTGTCTAGATTTACTGACTCTTATGAGTTCGACGACAGAGGATACGTTAAACAGTTCTACAAAGGCCTACGGGACCCCCTGAGACAAGATCTTTTGTTAATAGCGGACTCCAGCTTATCAGAGATAATTGGCATTGCGAAGTGGCTAGAGGCAGACCACTTGGGAAATGTTAATAGACCCGCTGAGGGTGTGATGGAAGCTGGCACTAGTAAAAGAAGAAGGAATGATAACAAAGGTGGAAGAGGATACTAAAGAAGTGGCGAGCGTTTCCACAAGAATTTTAGAATGGAGCGCCCAGTCCCACACCCTCCAGCATTACCTCCACCTCCATAGTTTCAACACTTCCAACAACCCGAAGTACAGTATGAGCAAGTATGCTTCCAATGCAACAAACCGGGCCAAATCCGACGTCACTGCCTACAGGTAGGTGGGAATGCTCCTCCTGCTCTCCCTCCGACAGCTCCACGAGGACGGGGACACATGTGTGGATGAGGACGAGGACCACGAGGAAGAAACCCCGGGCTTGCTCGAGATCAGGTGTTTGCGCTGGACATGGCGCAAGAGAGGAATCCTTACGAGGTGATTGCAGGTACGTTGTAATTTAGTTAATTTGGTATATGAATTTCATTTCTATTGCCTAGGATGTGCTAGGAGTCTAGCTTTAAGTCTTTGTAATTGATACCTAGGCACCGTTATGGTTGGTGGAAAACCGGCCTACACTCTATTCGATACCGGATCCACACACTCGTTTGTGTCGGCGGACTTTATTAAGGGCCTAGAAGGAGTGCAATACATCACTTGTCTTTCTCACAAAGTACGCCTCCCAGATGGCACCAAGATGACTGCAACCGCCAAGTGCGAATTGGAGATACTCCTTGGGGGAAGATTCTTTGATACCCTGGCAATAATGTTGAAAATGGCGGAATTCAACCTCATTCTGGGCATGGCATGGCTGGATATGCACCACTCCAATATTGATTGCGTGGCAAAGCGAATCATTTTGGGACATGAATACTCATAAATCTTTTTCCAAGGTATTAAGTTTATACACCGCTTGTTATTCTCTTCGATATAGGCCTTAAAAGCCCACATGAAGGGGGATGAAGTCTACATGATTTTTTTCGAGATGAAAGAGATGACAATCGATATGAAAAATGTGCGAGTGGTGTGGGATTTCCCAGAGGTTAGTCCCGAGAAGTTGCCAAGATTACCCCCGCATCAAGAAGTGGACTTCCAAATTAATTTAATACCAGGTGCCAAGTCCGTCTCTAGGACACCTTATCGTATGGCCCCGAAATAATTCGTCAAGTTTAGAATTCATCACCTTGGGGAGCTCGAGTCCTATTTGTCAAAAAGAAGGATTGAACGTTTTGATTGTGTATCGATTATTGGGATCTCAATCGACTGACAGTACAGAACACCTATCTGCTACCCCGGATCGACAAGTTGTTCAATCAATTGGTAGGAGCACATTGGTTTTCCAAGTTGGATATCCGCTCGGGGTATTATCAACTAAGGATACAAGAGGAGGATATTAAGATAACGACGTTTAGCTTAAGGTATGGGCTATATGAGTTCACCGTGATGCCTTTTGGACTCACAAATGCTCCTTCAGCTTTCTTGAGTCTAATGAACAAAGTGTTTGAGGCATATCTAGATATCTTCATCATCGTCTTCATCAATGAAATTTTGGTCTACTCAAAGACAGTGGAGGAGCTTGTTGAACATCTGACCCTGGTGTTGAAGAAGCTAAAAGAGCATGTCTTGTTTGCTAAGTTCAGCAAGTGCAAATTTTGGCTCCAAGAAGGTGCTTTCATGGGCGATTTGATCAGTGGGGCTTTACTAGCTGTGGATCCGGTTGTTACACCCCTGATTTTTTATTTAATTATTCAATTCTATAATGAAGTATTTATGATGTCATGACGTTACTTTTAACGTCAAGTTGATGGCGCGTCGCCATTAGTGCATTTTCCCGTCTGTTCGGTCGAGTCGGCCAAATTCATGAATCCTTGTTATAAATGGAAAATTTTACGTTAGGAAATTAAATTAATTAATTTTTGACATGCTCGTCAAGTTTCGTCGCGATCCGAGCGATTTTCGAAACTCGGTGATTTTCTGAAGTTTTGTAGAATTTATATTCGCCGTAGACTTTGAAAATTTATATCTAAGAACGGCTCGTCGGATTTTGGTTTTGACTTTGCCATTGGGTTGGTAGCGTCAGTGTTTGCCGATGGTGCGAATTTCGTTTAATTGGGCGCTCGTTTGTTCCTCCGTTTTGAACTCGTGTTTCCTTGTTCAAAAATATAAATATGATTATTATAATATTAAAGCACTATTCAAAAATGTAATTTCGTATTCATCACTATACTTAAATTTTTGGATATATTTGAAAAATCTACTATTCACCAGGACAAAAATCAATTGTTCATGCAATTTACTTCTCGAGTAAGTTGTTTCATCTCTAGTAGTTCTGCTTTTAGTTCTCGAGTAATCTGCTTCATCTCGAGTAATTCTGCTTTTAGTTCTCGAGTAATCTCTAGGCCCTTCCCGAGTAATTCTAAAAATTGTTCCCGAGTACTGTAGGTCCTTCTCGAGAACTCTAAGTATGTTCTCGAGAAATCTCAGCCCCTTTTCGAGAAATTCGTTTCAGACTTCTTTTGGACGCCGTTTTGAGGGTCAAAATGGTTTCATATAAAAAAATAGTTAACATGGATTTTGTTTGCCTCGACTAGATCTACAACTTCCGTGTTGATAACTTTTTGATTCAAGGCCATCTTAAGCCACTATTTTCGTTTCCCGCACGACTGCGCATAAAATTAATATTTTTATTACTATGACTATTATTATTAATACTATTATTCTTATTATAACTATTAAGTATGTAAATGCATTAGGTTAGAGAAAATCATATTCATCTTCTCAAAGTGACCGAACCGAAACCAGAGTGGCGACTTCCTCCTGTTCGTGAATCTTACGGTGGCCACTGACGGTGGTTCGGTGCTCAAAATCTTCAACGGGATAAAGATCCGGAAAGCTCTCAACGAGAGCTACGCCTCCGTTGTAAAACTTTTCCCATTTCTTGAGTTTTCTCATTATGGTTTTTAGCCCTAACCTCTATTTCAACCTTTTTTGTTCAGATTTCGACTCCTCCCATCTTATTTTTTCCCGATCTGCGACGATAAGTGATATGGAGAATATTTACGGTAAAACCAAGGAAAGTGTTGCTTTTACTCCCCCTTTTCCCTTCTTTCCCCCGATTTGATGAAATTTCTAACTTCTTTTTGTCGTTATCATTAAAAACTTGTTGATTACAGTGCTGTCTTAATACTTTGTTTAAATCCACTTGTATTATCATGTTCTTGATTTTACTAGTCTAACAATAGTAAAGTGGTTTACGTATTGATGATGAGGTTGAATCTTGATCCTTTAACCATCCCATAACAATTATGTAGGACAATTTAGAGTTTATCAAGGATTGTAAATACTCTCTAAAGGTCGATAAACCGTTTCTTAAATCAAGAAATGTCTAGTAGAATACGACGTGCCAAATTTGGGATATATATTTTTTGGGTTTTCTTGATTACGGGTGTTAATGGTCGAAAGCACCTCTACAATGTTTGTTTCCATTATTAGTACCTTGTGGAACTCTACAGGGTATTTTGGCTCCTGCGGTGAATGGTGGAGTGTATGAGTCTCCCACATAATTAGACGAATATTATATATGTGAGGTTGTGTCCAGAAGAGTGACCACCTCGCCTCTGTTTTTGTGTAGAGTTGGCCACATGTGGCTAATAAAGTTTTGAGTATTATTTCTTATGATTTAATCATGTTTTCCTTTGTTTTATCCTTGTGCATCTAGTGCGATTTGTTGTATGTGATGATTCGCGTTAGTTCTATGTTTCTGATTTTGGTACTTTACTTCAGTACTTCTGGTCTTGAGTTGGTACCCCTTTTGACCTTTGTTTACTTTTTGGCTTACTTTTCTCCCACCGCTTATACCTTCTTGCTGAGGTGTTTTGTGTTTGGAATGCCTCAGGTTCGGAGCTTTAGTAGGTAGTGGAGCTAGTTTTGGAGTTCCTGTGCAGCAGTGTTGGCAATGGTTTTCACCTCTCTGTTGCGAGGTAGTTTGTTGTTTTAGTTTGCTTACTTAGTTCTGACATACTTCTGTTTTATGGGGGTTCGTGTCAGATGGTTGACGCCCACATGATAGTTGATTTTTGGATACCTTATTAGCTACTAGTTTCTTTCTTTGTGATGGATTTGATTACTTGCTCTCAGAGATGTTTTATGCTAGGACTGCATATTAGATATTTTCAACTTATAAAACCCTATTATTAGTATATCATAAATGTCATCTCTTTGAAAATGAAGTCACTACTTTCTGGTTAGCGTAAAAACTTTTAATTATACTTATTATAAATCTCGGGTCTTGCATACCATGAGTTTCCCATTGTGGACGTTTAAACTCGTATAAGATGTTTAATCTCATAAAAGAAATATTATCTGCAGCGTATAACTATTTTCTTTGTGGAATGAGCAACTAAACCGAGGGATATGGCTAACCGTTTAACCTAAACAATATTTTTTCTCTAAATAACTTAAAAATCTTTCATTATATGTCAAGTAGGAGTATTGCCTAAGCATCCGCAGTTATACCCTATTAACGTGGCATAATAACGCACATTTTACCTTACTCTTATATATATAATGCAGAGAAAATATGGGTTGTGACAGTTGGTATTAGAGGGGGGTTGGTTTGACTAGTTGGTTGAACCAACCAATCTGATATAGTTTTGTTTTCCTTCATTCATTTCCATACACACACCGACGTGTCATAAGTACATCTTAACTGAAGCATAGTCACAACACTCATAGCATGATAAGAAGTATACGAGGCATATTATGTAGTATGGGATGCATAATATGTGTTTGTATATTGATCCACCATTGGTAGAAACATGTGACAGTTATGTAGTATGGGATGTATAACCGCCATCACATTGGTGCCCATTAGCACGTTTTCATTTCTCATTGCATGCGATGTTATGTATTATGTGATGCAAAACATTTCATGTTTACGCCGCTCCTAACATGCATTAATCCCTTTTTAGAATGCATTGCACTACATACATAGTATATCATCGCATAAGTATGCGTGCTAAGTTATGGTTTACATGATGAAACATGTACACACATGATTTTAAATAAAAATAAAGAATCCATGCATTCATATCATAGGCACATGAGTCAATAGGATGAGAGGATATCATCCTAAGTAGGACATAACATTATAATAAAATCCCAGACCATATTGCAGCATAAGAAAGCGTTTTTTAAGTATGGTATGAACTAATTGTCTGGCCTAGTTGTAAGCTAGGATTCTGAAGTGTTGTTCCTTTTGCACTTTTAGAAATGCCGCCAAAGTGTGTTGTGACGAGGTCAACTCCCCAGTCAGAGGGTAAGTCATCAGGTGCGTAGAGTGATGCATTGATCGAGAGTTTATGCCAGAGTAATGAGGCTCTGACGAGACAAGTTGTTGCGATGCAATCTCTTTTTTAGACATTATTGTCTACTGCTCCCACGCAGTAACCCTTAGTGCAAGATTCTGCCGTAGATCGAGCCGTACCTGATTCCCCTGCTCCTCTGGTGCCCCCTGTGATGCTATCACCGAGATGAATTTTATCTCGCATTTCCAGTGATTGGGACCTCCCACTTATGACGAGAGTGCCGACTTAATGGTTTTGGATGATTGGATCATCGCTATCGAGGAGGTGTTCTCGTATTTCGGGATTGCAGAAGCCCAGAAGGTAATGATTATAGCCTATCAATTAAAAGGCCTGACAAAGAGTTAGTGGATTCAGGAAAAGGAGAGCCTAAATGAAGGATGCTCGTGGGAATCTTTTAAGAAGATGCTGCTGAAAATGTTTCTACCCTCAGTCGAGCAAAACTCTCTCATGAATATCTTCCTGCATCATAGGCAAAGACAGCTCAGGGTGAGCGAGTATGAAATTTTGTTTAGTAAGTTGAGCAGATATGCTCCTTATTTGGTAGCTTTAGAAGAGGGAAGAGTGAAACGTTTCCTTGGAGGACTGAGAAGTGATGCCCAATAGTAAGCATGCGCTTATAGAGCTAAAAGTTATGTTGTGGCAGTGGAAGCCACTCAAAAAGTTTAGGCGATTGAAAATGCCAAGAATCGAGGTGTCGTGGCGAGAAACTATTAGAGGAAAGGTGTTAAGGATGGAAGCTATAGGGCATCTAGCCCTTCTTCGAAAAAGAAATGTGGAGAAATATGTAGCTTCTATGGTCGATCTGTCCACCCTTATGAGAGGTTTTTCAAGAGGACTGCCACTCTGAAGCAGCAGCAGGTGCTCGCAATCCAAGGCATACCCAAGGGAGAGCTGGTGTACTCATTCTGTTTAAGGAAGGGACATGACGTGAGTCGTTGCTAGTCGAAGGATAAGGTTTTCTTTCAGTGTGGGCAGAAGGGGCTCCTGAAGTCTTCATTCCCTCAGGCTCAGCCACTACTACAGCCTTCCCCGCTCCGGGCTCTGTTTCTGCCACCAAACAAGGATAAAGGGAAAGGAATGTTATATGTAGCTACTAGAGAGGAAGCTCAGACCTCGACCCAAGTGATATAAGGTTAGATTCTAGTTTATCTTTTACTCTCCATTGTTTGTCCTAGTTTTCGTTCATTTAGTTATGTATGCTACGGTTTTAGGGGAGTTTAAGGTGAAGAATAGGTGGGCGCGCGTTCTTTTTAATTCGGCTGTCACCCATTCCTTTGTGGCCTGAAGTTTTGTAGATAATCATCATTTGAACATGGATCAATTAGGAGTTTCCTTCAACGTCAAGATTTCCTCCAGAGATCTGGTGATATCCAATTAAGGCATTCTGAGATGCCCTATTTTTATAGGCGATTTCCTAGCATTTGCGGATCTGATGGTGTTGTATCTTGCAGATTTCGAAAGACTTTTGGGCATGGACTGGTTGTCCAAGTATGATGCGGTAATCTAGTGCAAGGCAAAGCGACTAGACTTCAAGATGGACAACGACCAACATATGAGTGTCTATGGATTTCAGGACAAGGGTTCCCACATTATTTCTGTGTTATGTGCTTGTCTAGCTCTAGAGTCTGGTTGCGAGGCATATCTTGTGTTTATTTCTGCTGTGTAAACAGCTTTTGTTACACCACGTCTTGAGGATATCTCGGTGGTATGAGAGTTTCCAGATGTCTTTCCTGATATCCTTCAAGGACTTCCTCTTGAGAGAGAGGTGGAGTTTGTGAGAGACATCGAGCTAGGTACTCACCTTATTGCTAAGGCACCGTACCGTATGGCTTCGTGTGAGTTAGAATATTTGCGCACTCAGCTGGATGAGTCATTGCAGTGTGGTTTTATTAGGTCGAGTTCTTCCCCGTGGGGTGCTCCTATTTTGTTCGTAAAGAAGAAAGACAGTTCCATGAGGCTCTGCATAGATGATCAGGAGTTAAACAAGGTAACCATCAAGAACAGATATCCTTTGCCTCGGATTGATGATCTATTTGATCAGATGTGGGGATGTGCTGTATTTTCAAAGATTGACCGGCGTTCAGGCTACAACCAGTTGATGGTTCGTGAGGCTGATATACCACAAACGGCTTTTCATTCCCGGCACGGGCATTTTAAGTTCGTGGTGATGTGCTTTGGTTGTACAAATGCCCCCTCTGCTTTTATGGACTTAATGAATAGAGTGTTCAAAGATTTCTTGGACCATTTTGTTATTGTGTTCATAGATGACATTCTCGTGTATTCCCGTAGTGTTGAGGAGCATACTCAACCCTTGCATTTAGTTTTGTGAACCCTTAAAGAGAACAAATTCTATGACAAGCTGAGTAAGTGGGAGTTCTGGTTACCCCAGGTGTCCTTTCTGGGCCATGTTGTCAGCAAGAATGGTATTTCAATAGACCCGACAAAGATTTCTGTTGTGATGGAATGGAAGAGACCTTCTACTCCTAAAGAGATTAAGAGCTTCTTAGATATGGACGGTTATTATAGAAGATTTGTGGAAGGGTTCTCTGTGTTCTCTTCTCCTCTAACTATACTTACACAGAAGAACACTGCGTTCATTTGGAGAGACAAGTGTGAAGAAGCCTTCCAATTATTGAAGAAGATATTGTCTATTCCACCAGTTTTAACTTTACCTACTGAAGGAGTCGAGTACGCTGTGTATGTTGATGCATCACATATTGGACTTGGTTGTGTTTTTTTGCAAGAAGGAAAGGTGATTGCGTACAGATCAAGATAATTAATGATTCATGAAAGAAACTATCCTACACATGATTTGGAAATTGTTGCTATAATCTATGCGCTGAAGCTTTGGAGACATTTATTATATGGAGCGTTGTGCAAGATATATAAAGACCATAAGAGTTTGAAGTACGTCTTAACTCAGAAGGAGATGAATCTGCGCCACCGTCGGTGGTTAGAGTATGTGGCCGATTATGAAGTGGAGATCCTTTACCATCCAGAAAGGCTAACATAGTAGCTTATGCTTTGAGTAGGAATATCGCCAAAATCATCAATCTATCTATGCAATCATTGGTGGAAGAATTCTTATTGATGGATATTGAAGTTGGGAGTAGTATTGTTCCTGCTAGTTTGGAAGTAGAAGATCCCTCTTGGATTTCCCTTACAAGAGTGCACCAGAAGGATGACCGTGATTTATTGCATCTCAAGAATAGAACTGAGAAGGGAGAGCTACTTGATTTCTCTTTGGACGAGTTTGATACTTTGAAATATCGGGGTAGATTTTTTAACCCCACTATTGATGACATTCGGGCTAAGATTTGTAATGAAGATCATGGTTCTAGTATTGCCTACCATCCTGGCTCCATCAAAATATATAAAGACTAGACGCAAATTATTTGGTGGTCAGGAATGGAGAATGATATAACCAAGTTTGTGTCGGAATGTTATACGTGTTAGCGTTTTAAGGATGACCATTAATGGCCTTGTGGTAAATAACCATCGCTTGATATTCTAGGATTGAAATGGGAGAGTATTTCAATGGATTTCATCACCGGTTTACAAAAATCCCCCCGTGGGCACGATTCTGTTCGGGTGATAGTCGATAGATTAACCAAGTGTGCTCACTTTGTTCCCTTTAAGATTGGGTATTCTATGATGAAGATAGCTGAGTTATACTTTGGAGAATTCATTAGACTACATGGAGTGCTTGTTAGCATTATATCAGATCGAGACACCAGATTTACATTTATGTTTTGGAAGAGTTTCCAAGAGGGGTTGGGTATTAATTTAAGGTATTCCACCGCCTATCATTCGCAGACAAATGGGTAGAAGGAAAGGGTAAATTACATCATCGAGGATATGATCAGGTGTTACATATTGGATCACGGTGCCGCTTAGGATGAGCGTCTCAGACTCATGTAATTTGCTTACAATAATAATTACCAAGAGAGTCTGCAGATGGACCCATTAGAGGCCTTGCATGGGATGCGTTGTTGGATTCCTTTGTTTTTGGTTGAGGTTGGTGAGAGACCATTTCTAGGTTTTGAAGCCCTTGAAGAGATAAAGTGTGTTGTAAATCATATTCGAGATAAGCTCCGTATAGCACAAGAGCGTTATGAGAAGTATGCTAATCGATGAAGGGTCGATCTGGAGTATGTCATTGGGGACTTGGTCTTTTTGAAAGTCTCTCCGATGCAAGGTGTTAAAAGGTTTGGAAGGAACCACAAGTCTGATCCCCACTATATGGGACCTTTTCATTTTCTTGAGCGCATTAGAGTGTTAGCTTATAGGCTAGATTTTCCTGCTACCTTCCCCGTTGTCAAAGATGTGTTCCACCTGAGCAAGTTGTGGAAGTGTGTTCGTAGTGAATGTCAATTACTTTACTCGGTTACCCAGATTCAGCCTAGCCTTTCATACATGGAGGACCCTGTCCGTGTTTTGGAATCTCAAGAGCGAGTGTTGCGGAGAAAGACCATTCTCATGGTTAAGGTTCTCTGGCGAAATAAAGACGTCGAGAGAGCGACGTGGGAATTAGAGTCGGCAATGAGACATCGAGAGCACCTCTTCTCTTAATTTTTGGTATGTCTCCATGCCTTTGGAAGTATTTTATTTTCTAATTTTATTTTGGTTTTGGAGTTGTGTCAAGTTTCGGGACGAAACTTCTTTTTAGAAGGGGTGACTGTTACGCCCCCAATTTTTCTGTAATTATTCAATTCTATAATGATGTATTTATGATGTCATGGTGTTAATTATGACGTCTAGTTTACGGCACATCACCGTTAGTGCATTTTTCCGTCAGTTCAGTCGAGTGGTCCAAATTCGTGAATCCATATTGTATATTGAAAATTTTACGTTAAGAAATTAAATTAATTAATTTTTTACATGCTCGTCATGTTTTGTCGCTATCCGAGTGATTTTCAAACCTTGATGATTTTCCGAAGTTTTGTAGAATTTATGTTTGTCGTAGACTTTGAAAATTTATATCTCAAGAACGGCTCGCAAGATTTTTTTTTTAACATTGCTATTGAGTTCGTAGCATCAGTGTTTGCCTACGGTGTGAATTTCGTTTAATTCGGCGTGCGTTTGGGCCACCTTTTTGAACTCGTGTTTCCTTGTTCAAAAAAATAAATATGATTATTATAATATTAAAGCACTACTCAAAAAGGTCATTTCCTATTCATCTCTATACTTTAATTTTTGGATATATTTGTAAAATCCACTATTCACTAGGACAAAAATCAACTGTTCATGCAATTAAGTTCTCGGGTAATCTGTTTCATCTCGGGTAGTTCTGCATTTAGTTTTCAAGTAATCTGCTTCATCTCAAGTATTTTTGCTTTTAGTTCTCGAGTTATCTCTAGGCCCTTCCCAAGTAATTCTAAAAATTATTATTGAGTACTGCAGGTCCTTCTCGAGAACTCTAAGTGTGTTCTGGATATAGGCATCGATTTAAAGGTCGCAATGGTGTCATATAGAAAATGGTTAACATTAATTTTGTTCTTCTCGACGAGATCTACAACTTCTGTGTTGATAACTTTTTGATTCCAGTCCATCTTAAGCCACTATTTTTGTTTCCCGCACGCGTGCACAAAAAATTATTATTTTAATTACCTTGACTATTATTATTAATGCTATTAATCTTATTATAACTATTAAGTATATAAAGGCATTAGTTTAGAGAAAATCCTATTCATCTTATCCAAGTGATAGTATGGAAACCAGAGTGGTGACTTCCTCCCGTTCTTGAATCTTCCGGTGGCCGCTGACGGTGCTCCGATGCTCGAAATCTTCAACGGGATATAGATCCGGAAAGCTCTCAATGAGATCTATGCCATCCTAGTAAAACTTTTTCCATTTCTTGAGTTTTCTCGTTAGGGGTTTTGGCCCTAACCACTATTTCGGCCATTTTTGTTCACATTTTTACTCCTCCGGCGTTCTTTTTCCCCGATCTACGGCGAGGAGTGATTTGGAGAATTGTTCCGGTAAAACCAAGGCAAGTGGTGGTTTTACTTCCCTTTTTCCCTTCTTTCTCCCAATCTGCTGAAATTTATAACTTATTTTTGTCGTTATCATTAATAACTTGCTGATTATAGTGCTGTCTTAATCCTTTGTTTAAATCAACTTCTATTATCATGTTCTTGATTTTACTAGTCTAACTTGGTAATGTTGTTTATGTTTTATTGCTGTGGATGAATCTTGCTCTTTTAACAGTTCCTTAACTATTATGTAGGAAGTGTTAGAGTTTATCTAGGATTGTAAATCCTTCCTAAGGGTTGATCAACCGTTTCTTAAATCATGAAATATGTAGTAGAATCCGACGTGCCAAGTCTTTGGATATATATTTTTTTTGGGTTTTCTTGATTGCGGGAGTTAGTGGACCAAACAAACTCCACAATGTTTGTTTCCTTTATTAGAAGCTCATGGAACTCTACTGTGTGTTTGTGCATCTGTAGTGAATGGTGGAGTGTATAAGTCTCCCCTCCAGTTAGATGGATATTATATTGGTAAGGGTGTGTCCAGATGAGTGACCACCTCGCTTGTGTTTTTGGGTAGAGTTGACCACATGTAGCTAATAAAGTTTTGAGTATTATTTCTTATGATTTAATCATGTTTTCCACGCATTTAGCCTTGTGCAACTGGTGCGATTTATTGTACGTGATGATTCACGTAAATCCTATGTTTCCGATTTTGGTACTTTACTTTTGTACTTTTCGTCTTGGGTTGATACCCCTTTTGACCTTTATTTACTTTTTGTCTTACTTTTCTGCCAGCGCTTGTACCTTCTTGCTGAGGTGTTATATGTTTTGAATGCCTCAGGTTCGGAGATTTAGCAGGTAGTGGAGCTAGTTTTGAAGTCCCTATGCAGTAGTGCTGGTTGTGGATTTCACCTCGCCGTTGCGAGGTAGTTTGTTGTTTTAGATTGCTTACTTAGTTCAGACTTACATCTGTTTTATGTGGGTTCTTGTCAGATGGATGATGCCCACAGGATAGGTTATTTTGGGATACCTTGTTAGCTGCTAGTTGCTTTCTTTATGATGGGGTGGATTACTTTTTCTCTGGGATGTTTTATGCTAGGACTACATGTTAGATATTTTAAACTTATAAAACCCTATTATTAGTATATCATACATGTTATCTCTTTCAAAATGAATTCACTACTTTCTGTTTATCATAAAGACTTTTAGTTATACTTATTATAAATCTAGGGTCTTGCATAGCCTGAGTTGCCCATTGGGTATGTTTACACTCATGTAGGATGTTTAATCTCATAAAAGAATTATTTTCCACAGCGTATAACTATTTTCCTCATGAACTAGATGAGCCACTAAGATGAGGGATACGACTAACCGTTTAACTTTAACAGGGTTTTTTCTCTAAATAACTTAAAAATCACTCTTTATGTGTCAACTAGGAGTCTTGCCTGAGCGTCCTCAGTTATCGCCTGTTGACGTGGAATCATAACGCATATTTTCCCTTACTCTGATATATCATTAATAAGGAGAAAATGCGGGTTGTGACACCGGCCAAAATGCGTTCCGAGAAGGAATGGTCGCCCTTGAAGTCGGCGGCCGATGTGCGAAGTTTCCTTGGACTTGTTGGGTATTATCACAAGTTTGTGAAAGGATTCTCAAAGATTGCCCTTCCTCTTACTACTCTTATAAAGAAAGGTGTGTCATACAAGTGGACACCCCAGTGTAAAGCTGTGTTCGAAGAACTGAAAGACAGACTTACTACCGCACCCATCCTATCCCTTCCATCTGTGAAGGAAGGATTTCAAGTCTACACTAACGCATCGTATCAAGGGATGGGAGTAGTACAGATGCAGTATGGGCATGTGATTTCTTATGCTTCGAGGATGCTGAAGAAGCATGAAGTCAACTATCCAGTACATGATTTAGAATTGGGAGTAGTGGTGTTTTCCTTGAATGTTTGGAGACACTATCTATATGGCATCCACTGCGAGATCTTTTCAGGCCACAAGAATTTAAAGTATGTTCATACTCAGGAGTAACTGAATTTGAGGCAGCAGCGATGGTTAGAATTTTTTTGTGATTATGAGTTTACCCTGAACTACAACCCCAGGATAGCAAACTTCGTGGCTGATGTGTTGAGCAGGAAAGTACCAGAGTCAAGCCCAGAGTCTCAGTTGATGAGTATGGAATTAGATCTAATGCTCAAGGAAATGGAGATCTCTTTAGTGTATAGTGGGCATTCGGAAAAGTATACGAAGTACTTGGCAACCATGAGTATAGTTTGTGATATTCGAGACTGAATAAAGGTAGAGCAAGGGAAGGATGCTGCTCTGGCCCTAGTATTTATATCACTTGAAGATGGGTCTAGTGATGAATATTCTTTAAAATAAGGCCTCGTTCAATTTCGTGGCCGGCTTTACATTCCCGAAGGCAGTAGAATTCGGGAAGATATCTTGACAGAGGCACATTGCACTCTGTATTCAACGCATCCTGGGATTGCCAAAATGTACGCTGATTTGCGGAAGACCATGTGTTGGCAAGGAATGAAAAGAGATGTCAGATATTTTGTTATGCATTGTGAGGCCTGTAAAAGGGTGAAGGAGGAAGGCAAGAGCCCCGAAGGATTATTACAGTCGTTGCCCATCACCGAGTGGAAGTTTAAGGATATCTATATAGACTTCGTAAACGGTTTGCCTCGCTCACGCTCTGGTAATGATTCAGTTTGGGTAATCGTTGATCGCCTTACTAAGGTTGCCAGGTTTATTCCTATGAAGAAAGAGGCTCATATGGAAGTTTTGGTACGCCTCTTTATGGAACAGTTTGTACGGTACCATGGCGTGCCAAAGAAAATTATTTCTGATCGGGATGGTCGTTTTACCTCAAAATAATGGAAGGTCGTACATGCATATTTGGATTCACGCCTTACCTTCAGCAAATCTTTTCATCCTCCGACGTACGGACAGTCTGAGAGGACCATTAGAACTTTGGAAGATCTATTGAGGTTGTGTGTGTTGGATAAAGGAGAGCTGTGGGAAAGGCTCTTAACCCTGGTAGAATTCTCACATAAGAACAGTCACCAGGCTAGTATCGGGATGTCACCCCATGAAGGCCATTATGGAAGAAGTAGTAGAACCCCCATGTCATGGGTGCAAGATGAAGACCCGAAGGTTTTGGGAATTGAGTACATTGATAATACAGATGCTATTGTTAGACTAATACGGGACCGCATGCTTGAGGCTCAAAGTCGGCAGGCTAAATATTATAATGCAAAACACCGGATGGTAGAATTTCAAGTGGGTAATAAAGTGTTCCAAAAGATCTGGCAAATGCATGTAGTGTCACAGGTATGTTGTGTGAAGAAGCTCAGCCTAAGGTACATTGGGCCTTATGCTATATTGGGAAGGATTGGCCCTTTTGCCTATCGGTTGGAGTTACCGCCAGAGTTGGATAATCTTCATGACGTATTCCATGTGTCGTCCCTTCGTAAGGCGTTGTTGCGACCCGAGCAACATGTCCTCACCACAGATGGAGTAGTGGCAAATGATATGACTATTCAACTAGAGCCGGTCCGGATTATGGACACTGAAACAAGGAGCTTGTGGCAGAAAAGTGTCTCATTGGTAAAAGTACTATCGTCTAATAATGGGAAGGAGTATACTTGGGAGACGGTGTATTTGATGCAAAAGCGCTAGCCGGAGTTGTTGTAACGACCCTGGCCCATTTAGACCAGGCACTGCCCGGCCCACCACGACCCTTTAGACCGGGTGGTACAGCCGGAATCTACAAGGCCTACAAGCCGTAAACCCAAAAGCATCTCGCGCCTGTTTATCGGCCGCCCGCATTGTTGCCACGGGGTTTCGAACCCGCAACCTTGATAAGAAGCCTTAAACACCGCTTCTCATCACCAACTGAGTTGCACCTCAGTTGGTGATGAGAAGCGGTGTTTAAGGCTTCTTATCAAGGTTGCGGGTTCGAAACCCCATGGCAACAATGCGGGCAGCCGATAAATAGGCGCGAGATGCTTTGGGGTGTACGGCCTGCAGGCCTTGTAGATTCCTGCTGTACAACCTGGTCTAAAGGGCCGTGGTGGGCCGGGCGGCGCATGGTCTAAATGGGCCAGGGTCGTTACCAAAAAGTGCACTTTTTATGTAACGGCCCATGCCCGTACCTACGTAAGCCACCTGAACCGCTACAGGGTTTCAGCCCAATTGATGACTAGTTTTAGTCATCGTTTTTGGGGTAATTTAGTAGCTTATTTCCCTATGTTTTATTATAATTTTGTGTTTTGTATGCTTTTTTTGATGTCATTCTATGTTTTGATATTAAAATCTATTTAGCCTTATTATATGTATTATGTCACTATTTATGGTGTTATGTTTATTAATATTAGCAAATGTTTTGCTGTTATGTTTTAATGTTTTAATGTTTTTTTAATGTTTTGTTATTTTATTTTAATGTTTGAATGTTTTGATGTTTTGTTTTTATGTTTACATGTACTTGATGTTTTATTATTTTTTTGTTCAACTAATCTATGTTTTGAATTTGTTTTGTAGGTTCAAGTTTGATCATGGAGCAGCCCCTTTGATCCATGGTGAAGTCGGCCTACTTGGTGCAACCCAACATGGCCTACCCGAGCCCTCCATATGATGTAGCCTCCAAATAGCAAGCAGCCCGAGCCCTTGATGCAGCCCAAACAGCCCAACATGGCCTACCTGAGCATTTCCATGGTGTAGTCTAGCCCACCTTTTCATGCAAGCCGAGCCCTTGAAGCAGCCCAACATGCCTTCAAATCATATGTTCGTCCCTCACACATTGAACCAGCCCCTCTCTCCTCATAATTGCCATGCATGAATATTTCCATGCATGGTCGGCCACCTTATTTCTCATGCATGCACTTTGCCCTCCCTCTCTCTTCATTTATTGTATGCATGAATCTTTTCTCCCCTGTGTGGTCGGCCACCTCATTTCCCCACCCATTTTTCTATTTTATAATTTTATACTTCATTTTCCTTCATTAAAATGCATGCATGTAGCCCCCTCTCTCTTTCCATTTATTATCATATAATGTATCCTCCCATTTTCTCTTCCCTTCATTAAATTCATGCATGAACCATCCCACGTTCATATGGCCGGCCACCCCCTTGTATCCCCTCTTCATTTCCATTCTAGAATCTTCCCTCCTCATCTATATAAGGAACCCATGGTCTCATGTTTTGGAGGTTGGCTTTTGGAAAGAGCAAGTGGAGAGTACAAGTCAAGAGAGCTTTTGTAATTTTATTTCCTAGTTTTCTAGTTGTAATTTCAATTTTTGTTTAGGAGTTTTGTTTAAGATCATTTTGTTTAAGCATTGTGAACTTCTCTTTTTAGTAATATTAATGAAATTTCCTTCTCTTATTTTATCTTCATTTTCAATCATGCGTAGCTAATTTCCTATAGTATTCGATCGTGAGGATCCATGAAGTGAGATGAGAGTTTATTTTCTTTCTTAGTTTTATTTTTGTTATTTCATGCTCGTCCTTCCTTGATTTATTTTCTGTCGACTCTGTATTTCCGGTATACGGTAGTAGGCCTTGTTCTCATTTTATAGTAGTCGAGAGACTCATGATTTGAAAGACCACTCAAAGAAGGAAGGAGTTGAACGCAATCCTATAGATAGGACGACGTAAATCCTCCGGACTGGATTCAAATACAATAGTGCGGATAACATCGATAATGTAACTCTAGGCTTCTTTGGTTTGTAAAGAGATTGCGATCAAAGAGTCTACAAGTTAGGAGACCTAATGCTCTAGCGAGATTTTGTCTCATTTTTGGATCCGTCACGGTCGAGTATGATTTGCAAATTTAAAACTATCTTTATTTTTATCTCTCTCATCTAATTTCATGGTGATTCACTGATCGAGTGCTAGCTTTTTATTATAAGTTTTTCGTCTTAAAATTGTCTTTTATTTTACCTTTATAAAAATTCTCAAATCCCAACAATTTTCCGGTAGGATAATAGTTAAAGCGTGAGTAGTAGTAATTGACAACCTCGTGTTTAAATATGACCTTGGTACTACAATTCGACATGTACACTTGCATGTTCGGGTTTTGGCCCACCAAGTTTTTGGCGGCGTTGCCGGGGAATCTCTTCGTCAATATTTTGAAAACGCTTTCGCTATTACTTCTGCAAAAATAAAAAAAATTATATTTTCTTTTATTATTATAATTAACTCACATCATCTTCTTTCTACCCAACCTAAATTCTCTCGAAAAGGGTAAGGGGCTTTAAGCGCCACCATTTTACCTAGTACCTTGCGAACCCTTCACCGGGTAGCCATTGGGAAGTTCGAGAGCCAAACCGTAAAAAAAATCTATTTTCCAAAAAAAAATTCTTTTTCTCTTTTTTTCAAGTTTTCATTTTCATTCTCCTTCATTTTCTTTGCTAGTGCATGACCCGAGCGAATCCGTCGCTACTTGTTGATTTGGACCCAGAAATCGAACGCTCCTTTCGGAGACAACTACGATTCGGGGCTTCCACTTCTAAAATAGCGGTTGAGGATTCATACGGGGATTGTAATTTTAATTCTACAATGGGAGACCCTAACCCAGGAATGGCTCAGTAAAGGACCATGTCCGATTATGCTCGACCCAACTTGGAAGGGACTGAGACAAGTATTGTTCGACCTGCGATTGCGAACAATAACTTCGAGCTTAAGCCTAACATCATACAAATTGTGCAGCAATATGTACAGTTCGACGGATTACAAGATGAAGATCCGAACTTGCATATTGCCTAAAATTAATGGTGTTTTTGATAATACGTTTTGTAGCCTAAACTATTATCGTATTTTCTATTTTATATTGTACAAATCATGTCTATTATTAGTTTATTTTTATCATTTTTATGTAAATATTATTGCCACTAACATTTTTTTAACCTTTTGCAGGTTTTCAGAAAATTGGTCAAAATAACCTGACACGCCCCCTGTCACGCCCTACCTGGGCGTGACCTAGGGAGTGTCACCCGATCCCGAGGACTCCTGCTGGAAGGGACAGAAAAACAAACAAAACCGCTATCACGCCCCCCTGACACGCCCTACCTGGGCATGTCACCAGGCGTGACCAAGGGCGTGTCGCCCTCTGCCGCAAAGCCAACCGCCGCAGTAAATGTCGTTTCTCCACAGCACGCAAACAGTACTGTCATGCCCCATATCACACCCGTGACTTGGGCGTGACTCCCTCCATTTTCGGTGACTGACAGATTTCCGACCAATGATTTGGACATGACATGCCTGTCACGCCCCCCTATACGGGCGTGACCTAGGGCGTGACCACCGACGTACAGAGGCAATGATCCTTCCCGCCAGAGTCCAGAGCCTGAGGTGAACATAGTACTGTCACGCCCCATGACACGCCCCCCTAGGGCGTGTCAGAGGCCGTGACCAACCCGAGATTTTTTTCTATAAATTGAGCCCCCCCCTTCCATTTCAGCAAGTTTTGGCTGAGAGGGGGAGGTGCTGCCCCTTTGGTTCTTGGGTCCTTTTCTAGTTTTTTTATGCTTTTCTCTCTCTCTCTCTCTCTCTCTCCCTCTCTTTGTAATTTTTGTTTAACCCTAGTTTAATCTTAGTTTGTTTTAGCTTTTTTTGTAATCTTGCTCTTGCTTAGTGCTACTTGTACGGCTAGAATAGGATTTAATTTTCATGCACTTGTAATTTCTTTTTCAATAGTGTAACTTGCCCCTTTTTATTAATAGAAGTGTTCTTTGTTTAGCTTGTGTTCTTTTTATGCTTTATTACTCATCCCCCGTTCTCCAATTCGCTATGATTAACTAATCCTCCTTGTACTCAATCATGATGATCCGAGGTTCGAGCGATTAATTTATGATGTTTTGATTAATCTTTTCTTTTTAGGTTAGGGCTTTGAATTACTCTTGCTTAATCATGAGTTGGAGGTATATTATCGATATTTTCTCTCCACCATTGCTTTCATTCTGGGCTAGCCGAGAGGCCGATAGAATGAAGTGAGCATTCAAGAGTAAAGGGAGTTGTACGCACCCCTCGAGAGAGGCAGACGTCCAAATCTCCCGGATTGGAGTAAAATCCAATAGTGGGGTTCACCGCGTAAAGCTAGTTTTAGGCCTCCAATTTGGACGAGAGTCGGTCAGACCTTCCTAAACTCAGTTGGGCACAACTTCGAGAGAAGCGTGTTCAAGCTTTAGGAACCTCCACGGTCAAGGACCTTTATCCTATTAAGTTTAGATTTTTATCGCATTTTATTAATCGTCTTTAGCCGAGGTGATTCTTGATCGAGTGCATTTCCATTTCATATTTTCAATCTTTCGTAGTAATCTCCTATCTTGTGCTCTTTAATTAACTACTGTAGTTTCCTTTCTAGCATAGTTCTTTACTTAATAACACTTTACTTAATTGCGGTAGTTCTCTTTCTAGTATAGCTTTACTTCCTTCCTTGCAATTAGTTTTTCTTAAACCCTAGTTTTTCTGTAGATAAGATAATAGCGTTCGTGTGAGTAAGCATAGCCAACAGTTCCCGGATTTCAATACGACACTTGTGTCCCCTAGCTACAATTCGATAGGTATACTTGCCTCATCGGGTTGCTAGTTCGGTTGCGTTTATTTTCTTCGAACCCTAGCGCGCAACAAGTTTTTGGCGCCGTTGCAGGGGAGCAAACTTCCGTTGATATATTGAAAACACGAACCTATTAATTTTATCTCTTCTATTTCTCATCCTCTTTCTTTAAAGTTTTAAAAAAAATCAAAAAAAAAATATCACCGCTCTTAATAGTAACCAACTTCACAATTTTTCTACGCCACCTAATTCTCTCGAAAAGGGCAAAGGGCTTTAAGCGCCACTATCTTTCCTAGTACCTTGCGAACCCTTCACGGGGTAGTCGTTGGGAAGTTCGGGAGTTAATCTATAAAAAAAATCTATTTCAAATATATTTTTTTCTAATCTAGTTTTTTTTTTCTTTCTAGTTTATCCTTTTTCTCATTCTTTTCTTCTGTTCTGTTCATTTAGTGCATGACCCGCGGGAGTCCGTCGGTTATTTTGGACTTGGACCACGAAATTGAGCGTACTCTTCGGATAAGATCGCGATTTCAAAGTCCTACTATCCAAGTGCCGGTTGAGGACTCCTAATCATTTGCTACTTTAAGAATGGAAGAACCCAACGTAGATGAGGCCGTGCAAAGGACTATGTCCTATTATGCACGACCGAACCTCGAGGGAACAGAATCTAGTATAGTCCGCCCTGCTATAGCAAATAATAACTTTGAACTAAAGCCTAGCATAATTCAAATGGTGCAGCATTATGTGCAATTTGACGGACTTCAAGATGAAGATCCGAACGCACATATAACAAGCTTTCTTGAAATTTACGACACCTTCAAGATAAATTGTGTCATAAATGATGCAATCAGGCTAAGACTCTTCCCCTTCTCTTTAAGAACTAAAGCTAAGAAGTGGCTTAACACTCTACCTAAAAATAGCATAACCACTTGGAATGAATTAACTGAAAAATTTTTGGCGAAGTATTTTCCGCCAGCTAAAACTGCAAAACTTAGGAACGACATCTCTGACTTCGGACAAATAGACTTTGAAACCCTATATGAAACCTGGGATAGATTTAAAGAATTATTAAGACGATGCCCACATCACGCGCTGCTTGTATGGTTACAAGTGCAGACGTTTTATAACGGGCTAAATCAAAGCACGAAGCAAATGATAGACGCAGCTTCTGGCGGTACTTTAAATCATAAGACCCCGGAAGTAGCTCTTGAGCTTTTTGAGGACATGGCCATGAACACTTATCAGTGGAATATGCCTAGGTCCCGCCCGAACATGCCTGCAGGTATCTATGAAGTGGACAACGTCTCCCAGCTCGCTCTGCAAGTAGAAATCCTAAGCAAAAAAATCACGGAGATGACTACTGCCTCCGCCCCTCAGGTATGGGAATCTGCAACCCCTACTCCAGAACATTTAGATTATGTTAATAATATGCCTAGAACTGCTTTTAATATTTTTTCTGCTGCGAATTTTCATCCTCCTGGTTTTAATTTTCCAAATAGTTATAACCCTGCTTTAAGAAATCACCCGAACTTCTCATGAAGTAATCCATCGAATGCGATGCGCCCACCACCGCAAAATGATTTTTCTGCACCACCACCACCACCACCTCTTCAAAATTATCCAAAACCTCCAAGCTTGGAGGAATTACTTTCTAAATATATCACCACAAATGACGCTACTATAAGAATTTTAACCGGAAGTGTAAAAAGTCTAGAAAATCAGGTAGGACAGCTCGCGAAAATAATTTCTGAGCGACCCGCAGGGTCTCTTCCTTCCAATACCGAACCCAACCCGAGAGAGCAAGCGAAAGCTATAACTCTTCGGAGTGGGAAGCAAGTCTCTGGAATGGCAAGTGATGAGCCCGAGGCAAGCTCCGCTCCCGCCTCTAAAAATCAAAGCTCCGCTCCCGTTTTAAAAATTCCACCCTCTGCTGAAGAAGTAATCACCCCAGCTTTAGAAAATAATCTCACTCCACCACCCATCTTCAAGAATAATTCAACTCCTCCATACCCCTCTGAACTTAATAGACAACGTAAAGATGATCAGTACTCCCGCTTCTTAAAGATCTTCAAGAAAATCCACATTAATCTTCCCTTCCACGAGGCTATTTCGCAGATGCCGAAATACGCCAAGTATCTTAAGGACCTCCTCACCAACAAGAAGAAGATAGAGAATCTTTCGCACGTCACGCTAAACGCCGAGTGCTCCGTCGTTTTAACAAACGGTTTTCCGAAAAAAATCAGTGACCCAGGTAGTTTCTCTATCCCGTGTGCCTTCGGTGATCTTTTTATTAAACACGTGTAGGAAGCCGAGTATAAACCTGATGCCCTTTTCATTGTTTACAAAGTTAGGGATTGGTAGCCTTAACCCCACGCGTATGAGTATCCAGCTAGCTAATTGATCCGTCAAGTACCCGTTAGGAATAGTGGAGGACGTTCTAGTAAAAATCGACAATTTCATCTTCCCGGTGGACTTTGTCATTTTGGACATCAAAGAAGACGTCGAGGTTCCCTTGATCCTTGGCCGACCCTTCCTTGCCACCTCCAGAGCCATCATTGACGTAAGCAATGGTAAGCTCTTACTTCGAGTAGGCGACGACGAAGTCACATTTTCTATCACCCCTTCGATGAAGAACACCCTAGCAAATGATGACTCATGTTTTTTCGTAGACGCCGTGAGTGATGAATCTTCCTGCTGCCTCTCCGACTTTGAAAAGAAACTTTCTGATTTTTGTTTTTTCTTCTTCTCTTCCCGCTGAATCGCTACAGGGAAGTGATGAATCTTCTGATTGTCTTTCTTAGTTTGAAAAATAATTTTCTAAATTTTGTTCTTCCTCTTTTCTTCCCACTGAATCGCTACAAGAAGCCGTCTTGGCTGCTAGCCCCACCCCTTATTAAGCTCCTTATAAAAAAGTTTATGAAGATATTTTTTTGAAAAAGAAAGAATCTCTAAATCCTCTTATGAAGAACCCCCTACCCTTGAACTTAAAGAACTTCCTGAACACCTTAAGTATGCTTTCTTAGAAAAAGATTCCAAGTTACCAGTTATCGTTTCTACCTACCTCACGGATACGCAAAACGATAAACTTCTTTTAGTTCTACGTAAGCATCGCCGGGCTATTGCTTGGCAAATTTCTGATATCAAGGGCATAAGCCCATCTTTCTGTACCCATAAAATTTTAATGGAAGATAATTCACGTAACTCTATCCAACCTCACGCCGTATAAACCCGAATATGAAAGAATTAGTTAAGGGCGAGATTATGAAATTATTAGACGCAGGAATTATCTACCCTATTTCGGACAGTAAGTGGGTTAGCCCCGTTCAGGTAGTGCCAAAGAAGGGAGGGATAACCGTAGTTAGTAATGAGAATAATGAATTAATCTCGACACGGACGGTGATGGGTTGGCGTATGTGTATAGATTATCGTAAGTTGAATGACGCCACCCGCAAGGACCACTTTCCTTTGCCATTTATCGACCAGATTTTAGAACGATTATCCGGCCATAGCTTTTATTGTTTTCTCGATGGCCTCTCGGGGTACTTTCAAATACCCATCTCTCCCGAGGACCAAGAGAAAACTATGTTTACTTGTCCCTTCGGCACCTTCGCTTACCGAAGAATGCCATTTGGATTGTGCAATACGCCAGCTACATTCCAGCGATGTATGCTCGCAATATTTGACAAGTACGTAGAAAGCATTATGGAGGTATTCATGGACGATTTCTCCGTGTTCGGCGATTCATTCGATAGATGTTTAGAAAACCTTAAAAAAGTCTTAGAACGATGCGAAGAAACTAACTTTGCCCTAAATTGGGAAAAATGCCATTTTATGGTGAGAGAAGGGTTAGTTTTGGGTCATAAAATTTCTGCTAAGGGTATTGAGGTAGACGTTGCCAAGATAGAAGTTATTGAGAAGTTACCGCCGCCTACAAACATAAAAGCTATAAGAAGTTTCCTAGGCCACGCTGGCTTTTATCGTCGTTTTATAAAGGACTTCTCCAAGATCACTATGCCCCTCACCCATCTCTTAGAAAAATACGCTCCATTCATTTTTGATGACTCTTGCCTTTTTGCCTTCGAATTAATTAAAGAAAATTTAATTAACGAACCGATTATGATAGCTCCGGTGTGGGACCTTCCTTTCGAGATTATGTGCGATGCGAGTAGTTTTGCGGTGGGAGCCGTATTAGGTCAACGCATATCTAAAAACTTCCACCCCATCTATTACGCTAGTAAAACCCTCATATCTGCACAAGAAAATTACACCACAACCGAGAAGGAGCTCTTAGCTGTAGTATTCGCATTTGATAAATTTTTCCCTTACATTACACTTTCAAAAAACATTGTTTTTACAGACCACTCGGCCCTCAAGTACCTTCTTGCCAAAACGGATGCCAAGCCTCGCTTGATTCGCTAGGTCTTACTCCTCCAGGAGTTTGACTTAGAGATCTGTGATAAGCGAGGAGCCGAGAACTTGGTCGCCGACCATCTATCCAGATTAGATAACCCCTTTATAGAAAAATTAAATGAAAAATCTTTTAATGATTATTTTCCTGATGAGAAGCTGCTTTTAGTTAACACATCTACTTCTCCTTTGTTCGCGCACATCGCCAACTATCTAGTGGCCCGGGTGCTCCCAAAAGAGTTCACCTCTCAGCAAAAGAAGAAATTCTTTTCTGAGTTGAAGAACTACTTTTGGGAAGACCCACATCTTTTCAGAATTTGTGCGGATCAAGTGATAAGGAGATGTTTTTCTTATGATGAAGGAATTGATATTCTAAAACATTTGCATGAAGGTCTGACAGGTGGGCACTATCAAGCTGCTCGCACCGCTCATAAGGTGCTTTGCCCGGGTTTTTACTGGCCTAGCCTGTTTAAAGACGTGCAAGCCTTTGTGAGCAGGTGTGATAGTTTCCAACGGTCGGGCAACATTTCTAATAAAAATGAAATGATGCAAAATTATTTCTTAGAGTGCGAAATTTTCGACCTCTGGGGAATTGATTTTGTTGGCCCCCTTCCTTTTAGCTTCGGAAACAAATATATTTTAGTTGCTGTTGATTATGTTTCACGATGGGCTGAGGCCCAAGCTCTTCCTACAAATGACTCCCAAGTTGTAGTCACGTTTTAAAAAAAATTATTTTCTAGATTCGGTACACCTCGCGCAATCGTTAGCGATAGGGGTTCCCATTTCTGTAACGCACAATTTTCAAAAATCCTTACCAAATACGGCGTTACGCATAAGCTTTCCACTGCCTACCACCCCCAAACTAACGGACAAGTCGAAGTAGTTAATAGAAAAAAAAAGAATATTAGAAAAGACTGTTTCAACTTCTAGAAAAGACTGGTCAGCCAAACTTGACGATGCTCTATGGGCCTACCGAATAGCGTACAAAACCGCCCTCGGATGTACGCCGTATCGACTGGTCTATGGAAAATCGTGCCATCTGCCCGTAGAGTTAGAACACCGCGCCTTTTGGGCCTTAAAATTTTTAAACTTCGATCCCCACTCAGTCGGCGACCTTCAAAAATTTCAACTAAATGAACTCGATGAGTGGCACTCTTATGATTATGAAAATAATAAACTTTATAAAGAGCGGACGAAGCGTTTACACGATAAACACTTAAGGCACCCTAAAAACTTTAAGCTGCGCGACCAAGTATTTTTTATATAATTCTCATTTACGTTTATTTCCGGGCAAATTAAAATCTTGCTGGTCTGGCCTATTTTCTGTTTTAGAAGTATTTCCTTATGGAACTGTTTTAATTTCTCACCCTGATAAGGGTAATTTCAAAGTGAATGGTCAGCGTCTTAAACTGTATTTCTCTGGTGATGATGATGTCAGTCCAAACATTATTAAGTTTCTGCTTCACGAACTCTAACTTTGAACTCTTAATTTTTGTTACAAACAATTTTATTTCTGGACAACAATATTTTAGGACAATATTATTTTTTTGATGCGTCGAGCTCAATGACGCTTTTAAAAAAAGGGCGCTCTTGGGAGGCAACCCAAGTTATCTTTTTCTGTTTTCTTTATTTTACAATTTTTTCCTCGGACGGCTCCGATAAGCTGAAGCTTCTGCGATCGCCGGCTCCAACATTGCTGAATCCATCACGAAGTCCAAAGAAGACATTCGGAGGAGCGGCATCACTCAGCTTTCGCAACAAATAAATCCGGGGAAGTACCTGTCTTTCAATCCTGTCTTTCAATTCTGTCTTTCAATTCTGTACTTTATTTTTCTCTCCTTTTCCAATCCCCTTTTTAGCCATTGAGGACAATGTCTATTTTAAGCTTGGGGGAGGACTTCCTCCTTCATTTTTACTTAGTGTACAAATTTTTCTCTTTGTATATATTTTAAATATTTCCAAAAAAAAAATTGAATATCTTAAAATTCCAAAAAAAAAAGAGAAAAAATTTCCAAAATCCAAAAAAAAGAGAATATTTCACAAAATAAAAAAAAATATATGTGTTTTTGAATAGTTTAGACATTTTTGTATTTCAATAGTACCCCTTGTTTTTGTTTTTGTTTTACTCAAAATTTTCTATAAACAACATAGTTAATTATAATATTTCTAATCATCCTTTTTAATTATGTTTCACAAGTAAAATGTTGGCCATGCTGTGTTTCTAATTCACGGTAGCATGTTAAGGTGAAATATTTTCTAAAACTCGCATTTCTATTATGGTTTTGTGTTTTTTATTTCCTTTACTTTCTCAAAAATTCATCATCCACTATTTTCTTTTTCGTTTTTGAATAATTTTTGTAAAGTCAACTTTTGAATAATGTAGTAGATGTGAACGATCCAAGTCAACTATTATTTCTATTTTCAAGTTAATTTCATCAATCTTCTTTTATTATCTAGGACTCGCATTTTGAAATTTTTCAAACCTTTGTTTTAAATAAATTCAAAAGCGTGAAAATGATTTAGGCCGTTTTTGTTTTCATTTGAGCTTTCCTGCCAACCTAAAAACTTTTGCCACTAGTTAGCCGTTTTTGAGCCTTTTTCCGATTTCATTTGATAGCTCCTCCCTTCATTTCAGCTTCACCAAAGCCAAAATTTCCAACCTATCGAATCACACTAGCCTTTTTGAGTTTCATAAATTATTTTGACGATTTTGATAGGATATTTTGTGATTTTTGTGGGAGAAAGGTTTTTGAAAAAAAGTATGCTCAAAAGTGATGTTTATTTTTGTTTGGCCAATTCAAAAGGAAAATAAAAATATTTATGGCCTTGGTTTTGAAAAAAAAGGAAAAAAATGGAAAAAAGAAAAAAAAAAAAAAAAATGTATATATATTTTTATGAAAGTTTTTGAAACACTTTGCTTTGATTTAGTGTGATTTTAAACCTTCACATTTATCTTTGAATTCCACTCCTAATCATATTCATAAACCAAACGTTTCTGTCTTATTTAAGTCCTTTTGATTCACGCTTTTTGATTTTTATTTAACAACTAAGAAAAGAAAAAAGTAAATCAGTTTTAGTTTTGGATTTAAACCAAGATTTTTGTTAATTAAATTGATATAATTATAATGCGTTGCTTGGATCTAGTAACAACTCAATGCGTGTTTTTCATTTTCGTTGCTTTGCTTAAGTCTATTTAAAAAATCTCGTTAAAATTTTGGATGATTTGTTTTTATTGAGTAAAGTTTATAAAAGTTTTACCATACCTAAATAATTGTTTTAGACTAACATTTTCCCTTTTCTCTACTTAGAATTTTGAATAGTACTTGTGTAGGCATAATTAGAACTTTTTGATTAGTCCTTTTTATAAATATCTAGTTTTTATATTTTTGCTTGGGGACAAGCAAAGCTTAAGCTTGGGGAAATTTGATAATACGTTTTGTAGCCTAAACTATTATCATATTTTCTATTTTATATTGTACAAATCATGTCTATTATTAGTTTATTTTTATCATTTTTATGTAAATATTATTGCCACTAACATTTTCTTGACCTTTTGCAGGTTTTTAGAAAATTGGTCAAAAATGACCTGACACGCCCCCCCCCCCCTGTCACGCCCTACGTGGGCGTGACATAGGGCGTGTCACCCGATCCCGAGGACTCCTGCTGGAAGGGACAGAAGAAAAAAAAACCATTGTCACGCCCCCCTGACACGCCCTTCCTGGGCATGTCACTAGGCGTGACCAAGGGCGTGTCGCCCTCTGCCGCAAAGCCTGCCGCCGCATTAAATGCTGTTTCTCCACAGCACACAAATAGTACTGTCACGCCCCATGTCACGTTCATTACATGGGCATGACTCCCTACTTTTTCGGTGACTGACGGATTTCTGACCAATGATTTGGACATGACGTGTCTGTCTCGCCCCCCCCCCCCACTATATGGGCGTGACCTAGGGCGTGACCACCGACGTACAGAGGCAATGATCCTTCCCTCCAGAGTCTAGAGCCCGAGGTCAACATAGTACTATCACGCCCCATGACACCCCCCCTAGGGCGTGTCGGAGGGCGTGACCAACCCGAGATTTTTTTCTATAAATTGAGCCCCCCTTCCATTTCAGCAAGTTTTGGCTGAGAGGGGGAGGTGCTGCCCCTTTGGTTCTTGGGTCCTTTTCTAGTTTTTTTATGCTTTTCTCTCTCTCTCTCCCTCTCTTTGTAAATTTTTTTTAACCCTAGTTTAATCTTAATTTGTTTTAGCTTTTGTTGTAATCTTGCTCTTGCTTAGTGCTACTTATAGGGCTAGAATAGGATTTCATTTTCATTCACTTGTAATTTCTTTTTCAATAGTGTAAGTTGCCCCTTTTTATTAATAGAAGTGTTCTTTGTTTAGCTTGTGTTCTTTTTATGCTTTACTACTCATCCCCCTCCTCCACTTTGCTATGAATAACTAATCCTCCTTGTACTCGATCTTGATGATCCGAGGTTCGAGCGATTAATTTATGATGTTTTGATTAATCTTTTCTTTTTAGGTTAGGGCCTTGAATTACTCTTGCTTAATCACGGGTTAGAGGTATATTATAGATATTTACAATCCACCTTTGCTTTCATTCTGGGCTAGCCGAGAGGCCTATATAATGAAGTGAGCATTCAAGAGTAAAGGGAGTTGTACGCACCCCTCGAGAGAGGAAGACGTCCAAATCTCCTGGATTGGAGTAAAATCAAATAGTGGGGTTCACCGCGTAAAGCGAGTTTTAGGCCTCTGATTTAGACGAGAGTCGGTCGGACCTTCCTAAACTCAATTGGGCACGACTTCGAGAGAAGCGTGTTCAAGATTTAGGAACCTCCACGGTCAAGGACCTTTATCCTATTAAGTTTAGATTTTTATCGCATTTTATTAATCGTCTTTAGCCGAGCAGATTCTTGATCGAGTGCATTTCCATTTCATATTTTCAATCTTTCGTAGTAATCTCCTATCTTGTGCTCTTTAATTAACTGCAGTACTTTCCTTTCTAGCATAGTTCTTTACTTAATAGCACTTTACTTAATTGCGGTAGTTCTCTTTCTAGTATAGCTTTAATTCCTTCCTTGCAATTAGTTTTTCTTAAACCCTAGTTTTTCCGTCGATAAGATAATAGCATTCGTGTGAGTAAGCATAGCCAACAGTTCCTGGATTTCAATACGACACTTGTGTCCCATAGCTTCAATTCGATAGGTATACTTGCCTCATCGGGTTGCTAGTTCGGTTGCGTTTATTTTCTTCGAACCCTAGCACGCAATAGTTTTCGACGATGCAATTAGGCTAAGACTCTTCCCATTCTCCTTAAGGACTAAAGCTAAATAGTGGTTGAGTTCTCTTCCAAGAGGATCAATCACTACTTGGAACATTTTAACTGAAAAATTTCTTTCTCGATACTTTCCCCCGCCAAAACTGCTAAGCTAAGAAATGATATAACTTCTTATTCTCAAATTGATTCTGAGACCCTCTATGACACTTGGGAGAGGTTCAAAGAACTTTTGAGAAGATGCCCGCATCATGCTCTGTCTGTATGGTTGCAGGTACAGACATTTTACAATGGGCAAAATCAAGAAACTAAGCAGATGATAGATGCCGTTTCCACTGGTTCTTTAGACCGCAAAACTCCGGAAGCCGCTCTTGAGCTTATCGATGACATGGCGATGAACACTTATCAGTGGAATTCATATAGGTCTCGCCCATCTAAACCTGCAGGTATATATGAAGTGGATTTGGTGACGCAACATGCAATGCAAGTGGAAATGCTTAACAAGAAGATTTCGGAGATGACTGCTGCCTCCACCGCTAAGGTATATGAAAATGTTGCTGCTGCCGAGCAGGTGGATTATCTGGGGAACTTACCCAGGCCTGCTCAAAATAATTCTGCAAACAATTTTTCTTCTTTTTCGAATTTTTCTTCTCCTCCTAGTTTTAATTCTTCTTCTAATTCTTATCACCCTGGATGGCATAACCATCCTAATTTTTCTTGGAGTAATCCCGCAAATGTCGCACGTCCACCACATGATTTCACTCCACCAACACGACCACAACAAAACCACAATCTACAAAAAACTCTCTCTTTGGAAGAAATTTTATCTAGATATATAAGTTCGAATGATGCTACTATTAAGAACTTAACAGGGTCGATGAAAAGTTTAGAAAATCAGGTCGGGCAACTCGCCAAGGTTTTTTCCGAGAGACCACCAAGAACTCTTCCCTCGAAAACTGAACCTAACCTAGGGGAGCACGCAAATGCGATTTCCCTTCGGAGCGGTAAGGTTGTTAACGATCCCACCACAAGGGAAGAGCCAAAGGTGTTTGTCCCTCCTGCTTTGGAAACAATTATTCCTACAGAAAGTGAAAAATCTATTTTTGAAAAAGAAAAAGATGACATTCCAAATGATGCTCCGGTTGTTATAAAGGAACTTCCGCCACCTCCTTATCCAACTCAACTTAGAAAAGAAAAACTAGACGATCAGTACCAACGCTTTCTTGAAATGTTAAAACAAATTCATATTAATTTTCCATTTCATGTATCGATTAGTCAAATGCCTAAGAATGCGAAATATCTTAAGGATTTATTAACGAACAAGAAGAAATTAGAAAATTTATCGCATGTAACGTTAAATGAAGAGTGCTCGGCGATCATTAAAACATGCGTTAGCAGATCTTGGAGCGAGCATCAATTTGATGCCTTTTTCTTTATTCAAGAAGTTAGGATTGGGCACTCTCAGCCCTACAAGAATGAGTATCCAGTTAGTTGATAGGTCAATTAAGTATCCGTTAGGTATCGTTGAGGATGTGTTAGTGAAGGTCGACAAATTCATCTTCTAGGTGGATTTTGTCATTCTCGATATTGAAGAGGACATCGATGTCCTTCTTATCCTTGGTCATCCCTTCCTAGGCACCTCTCATGCGGTCATCGTTGTGTGTAATTGCAAACTTTTGCTTCGTGTGGGAGATGACGAGGTGACGTTTTCAATAAACCAATCAATGAAAAATTCTTTAAAAAATGTGATTCATGTTTTTTCCTCGATGTTTTAAATGAAGACTCCTCTCTTTTTCTCTCAAATATTTCTTCCAATGATTTTTCTTCCTCTTTTCTGATTTCTCTACAAATGTTTTTGAAGACACGGCTATGTCCGCACAAGCCAACTCTGCAAATGTTTAGAAATAAAAATTATGAAAATATTGTTTTTGAAAATGAAAAAGTTTTAAAGAACTCTTACGATGAACCACCAAACTTTGAGCTCAACCCCCTTCCCGAACATCTCAAATATGCCTTTCTTGAACAGAATTCTAAATTGCCTATTATAATCTCAGCTTTGCTTTCTCAATTCGAAAACGATCAATTGATCGAACTACAACAAAAGCATCGCCGAGCTATAGCGTGGCAAATTTATGATATTCCTGGTATTAGCCCTTCCTTTTGCACCCACAAAATATTCTCTTAAAATCATTCTAAGGGAGTGGTCCAACCTCAACGTCGTCTTAATCCTAATATGAAAGAGGTTATGAAGGGCGAGGTTCTTAAGTTATTAGATGCGGGGATAATTTATCCTATTTCCGATAGCCAGTGGGTAAGTCTGGTCCAGGTTGTTCCTAAGAAGGGTGGGGTCATGGTAGTAACAAACGAAAATAACGATCTAATTCCAACTAGGACGGTAATGGGATGGAGGATGTGCATCGACTACCTTAAATTAAATGATGCCACTCTTAAAGATCACTTCCCCCTCCCCTTTATCGATCAAAATTTAGAACGCAAATCCGGGCATAGTTTTTATTGTTTTCTCGACGGTCTTTCGGGATACTTCCAAATCCCTATCGCACCCGAAGACCAAGAGAAGACAACATTCACTTGCCTCTTCGGAACCTTTGCCTATCGTAGGATGACCTTCAGGCTATGCAACGTACCAGCTACCTTTCAGCGGTGTATGCTAGCCATCTTCGATAAATATGTAGAAAATATTATGGAAGTGTTTATGGACGATTTTTCTGTTTTTGGCGACTCATTTAACCTATGTTTAGCGAATTTAGAAAAAGTTTTACAACACTGCGAAGAGACCAATTTAGTTTTAAATTGGGAGAAGTGCCACTTTATGGAATGTGAAGGGTTAGTCCTTGGCCACAAAATTTCCGCTAAGGGAATTGAAGTGGACAAGGCAAAAATTGAAATAATTGAAAAGTTACCGCCACCTACAAATATAAAAGCTATTAGAAGTTTTTTAGGGCATGCGGGATTTTATCGAAGATTTATTAAAGACTTTTCAAAAATCACTAAGCCTCTCACCCACCTTCTCGAAAAAGACACTCCTTTCGTTTTTGATGAATCATGTCTCACGGCATTTGAATTAATTAAATCAAAACTTATAAATGCTCCTATAATGATCACCCCAGTTTGGGATTTACCATTTGAAATAATGTGCGATGCGAGTAATCATGCGCTAGGTGCGGTTCTAGGTCAATGAATTGCTAAGAACTTTCATCCGATTTTCTATTCTAGTAAAACTCTAACTTCTGCTCAAGAAAATTACACCACGCCAGAGAAAGAACTCTTAGCGGTTATTTTTGCTTTTGATAAATTCCGACCGTATGTTACTCTTTCTAAAGTTATTGTTTTCACGGATAATTCCGCTTTGAAGTACCTCCTTTCTAAACCGGATGCCAAGCCGCGTCTTATTCATTGGATCCTCTTACTTCAAGAATTCGACTTGGATATTCGGGATAAGAAAGGAGCGAAAAACCTAGCAGCTGATCATCTCTCTTGTCTTTAAAATCCCAATCTTGATATTTTAAATGAAACTTTTATTAATGACTCTTTTCCGGATAAGCGTCTTTTAAATATTTCTTCTTCTACCCCCCTGGTTTGTCGATCTGGCCAATTATCTTATGGCCCGGGTCCTTCCAAAATAATTCTCAACTCATCAAAAGAAGAAATTCTTTTCCAAGTTGAAGTATTATTTTTGGGAGGACCCATTTCTATTTCGCATTTGTGCGGATCAGGTGGTAAGAAGATGTGTTTCCCGTGAAGTGGGCCAACAAATTTTAAAACATGTTCATGAAGGTCCGACTGGCGGGCACTTTCAAACAAACCGCACCGCACACAAAGTACTGTGCTAGCTTCTATTGGCCAAGAATATTTAAAGATGCACAAATCTTTATGGGCGGATGCGATCGATGCCAGCGGACTGGAAATATCTTTAATAAATTTGAAATGGAACAAAACTATTTTCTCGAGTGTGAAGTTTTTGATCTGTGGGGCATAGACTTCGTCGTCCCATTTCCCTCAAGTTTAGGTAATAAATATATTTTAGTCGTAGTTGATTACGTTTCCAGGTGGGCGGAGGCCCAAGCTTTACAAAATAATGATGCTCGCGTTGTTGTTGTTTTTCTTAAAAAATTATTTTCTCGTTTTGGTTTTCCTCGAGCGATCGTTAGTGATAGGGGAAGTCATTTTTGCAACGCCCAACTCGCTAAAGCTTTAGCTAAATATGGCGTTACACATAAATTATCCACCGCTTATCACCCCCAAACTAACGGTCAGGTCGAGGTAGTTAATCGAGAACTTAAAAGAATTTTGGAAAAAAACTGTTTCTAATTCTCGTAAGGATTGGTCTTTATAATTAGACGATGCTCTTTGGGCCTATCGGACAGCGTACAAGACCGCCATCGGTGGTACTCCTTTCTGATTAGTCTATGGAAAATCGTGTCATCTTCCGGTAGAAGTAGAACACCGTGCGTATTGGGCGTTAAATTTTTTTAATTTCGATCCGCACTCGGTCGGCGAGCATCGAAAAAACCAACTAAATGAGCTTGACGAGTGGCGAGCGTACGCATATTAAAATAATAAAATTTATAAAGAACGCACAAAAATGTATCACGATAAGAACCTACGCCATCCTAAAATGTTTAAACCAGGTGATCATGTTCTTCTTTTTAATTTGCGTTTTCGTCTCTTCCCTGGAAAACATAAATCTAGATGGTCTGGACCATTTACGGTCAAGGACGTTTTTCCTTACCGCACTGTGTTGCTTTCGAACCCCGATAAGGGGGATTTTAAAGTGAATGGACATAGACTTAAACCTTACTTTTCAAATGATTCTGTGTCTCCTACAAAGGAGAATCTTCTTCTGGACTCTTAGATTGTTACTTTTTATGGACAATTTTTTTGGGACTTATTATTATTATTATGAAACTTTTATTCGGACTTTAAATTATTGTAATAAAGAACACTATTGGGCACCTGCCCACGGACTCTATTATTTTTTGCTTTTATTTTGCTCTTCCTACCGGAGGCATCAATTACAAGTTCGTGGTCGCCGCTCCGCCGCTGCTGATATCAAGATGGATCAAGTCAAACCTGCTGACGAACAAGTGCACTAAGAAGAAAGCATGGGGGAGCGATATCCGCCTTCATCTCACGAACCCGGGGAAGTCCTGTTTTTTTTATTATTTCCTTTACTGCATTTTCTTTTTCTCTTCTTCTCAGTCCCCTTCTCTTTTTCTTTTTGTTTCCTTCATTGAGGGAAATGAAGAGTTTAAGCATGGGGGAGGGTTTATTTTCCTTCTTTCTTCTTTCCTTTTTTTTTAAAAAATTATGTTTTAAATTAGTATAGTACTTTATCAAAAAATCAAAAAAAATTATAAAATTTAAAACCCAAAAAATTAGAAAAACAACAAATAAAAAAGAAAAAAAATGTGCTAAAATCTATTTGAAAAACAAAATCTAAAATTATTTCTATCTTTATTTTTATGTTTTTTCTAGTGATATGTAGGCCCGTGTGGTTTTTGTAGTTCTATGTATATTACTTTGAAAATGTTTTCTAAACTTATCATTCTACCATTGTTTAGTTCTACTAGTTTCTCTTTCTTAAATATAGGCATCCATTTTTTTACGTTATAAGTTAGCAATTTGTAGTTATGTCTTTTTATTCGGTTAGTTGGTTACGAATGGTTGCTAGGTAATATTTGCTCTTTTTCATTTGCGGGGTAGTCTTTCTTGGTGTCTAGAACTTGTCCCAAACTACTCTCAAAACATTTGCATCGTTTTTACGTTCTTTAGAAATGATTTAGGCCACCATTTGTCTAGTTTGAGCTTTTCTTGCCCACCAAAAACATTACCATTGCAAAATAATTTTGGGCCTTTTTCCTGTTTTCTTTGTTTTTAGCTCCACCTTTCATTTCACTATGTTCACCAAAGCCAAAATGCCTTTCCTATTTTTCACACTATAACCTTGAGCTTAAAAATTATATTTATTGGAGGGGTATTATCTTTGAAATGAAAAGGACATTATAAAGCCTATTTTTGGAGCTTTTCTTATCAAAATGTTATTGAAAAAAATGAAAAACTCAAAATAAAAAAAATGAATGAAGAAAAAGTTTTTGTTTGGCCAAGTTTATAAAAGAGAAATTTCATGGCCTTGTTTTGTAGTTTAAAATGGGAGAAATGACATACTTGTTATTTCTCATTTTGGTTATGGTTTTTTTTATTTTTGAGCTCACCTTGGTTTAGTGTTTAAGCACTCATGTTTATCCTTGTTTTCACTTCCTAATTATTTACCTAAGCCAAGTCTTAACGCCTATTAGAAGTCCTATTGATCTTTAGAATTAAATTCGCATATTGGAGAAAGTGTGAACGTACAAGCCTATGGCCACCATCATTGATGGATTTCTTTGGAGGTTACCTTGGAGTGTTTTAGGGTTAATGTTTATCTAGCAACCTAATAGTTTGTTAATGCGCCGTTTATTTAGAACCTCTACTTTTGTTTTCCTTATTTTCATTTATTTTGGATGCCTTGTTTAAGATTCAGAAATGTGTAGACTTTTCTTATGTTTTAATGAGATTTTTAGGGTTCCACTTTCAAGTTCTCTATTGTGCACTTCTCACCCCACTAGTTGATAACATGGAAATTAGGATAGTTTAATTTTTCATATTTTGTTTTTTTTCTTAATTATGGAACCAAATAAAAAATATCTTTTGTTTTTTCCTAGTTTTTATTTCTATTTGCTTGAGGGCAAGAAAATGTCTAAGCATGAGAGAATTTGATGACTAGTTTTAGTCATCGTTTTTGGGGTAATTTAGTAGCTTATTTCCCTAATTTTTATTATAATTTTGTGTTTTGTATGCTTGTTTTGATGTCATTCTATGTTTTGATATTAAATTCTATTTAGCCTTATTATATGTATTATGTCACTATTTATGGTGTTATGTTTATTAATATTAGCTAATGTTTGGTTGTTAAGTTTTAATGTTTTAATGTTTTTTTTAATGTTTTGTTATTTTATTTTAATGTTTGAATGTTTTGATGTTTTGTTTTTATGTTTACATGTACTTGATGTTTTATTATTTTTTTGTTCAACTAATCTATGTTTTGAATTTGTTTTGTAGGTTCAAGTTTGATCATGGAGCAGCACCTTTGATCCATGGTGCAGTCGGCCTACTTGGTGCAGCCCAACATGGCCTAAACGAGCCCTCTATATGATGTAGCCTCCCAATAGCAAGCAGCCCGAGCCTTGATGCAGCCCAAACAGCCCAACATGGCCTACCCGAGCCTTTCCATGGTGGAGTCCAGCCCACCTTTTCATGCAAGCCGAGCCCTTGAAGCAGCCCAACATGCCTTCAAATCATATGGCCGGCCCTCACACATTGAAGCAGCCCCTCTCTCCTCATAATTGCCATGCATGAATATTTCCATGCATGGCCGGCCACCTTATTTCTCATGCATGCATTTTGCCCTCCCTCTCTCTTCATTTATTGCATGCATGAATCTTTTCTCCCCCTATGTGGCCGGCCACCTCATTTCCCCACCCATTTTTGTATTTTATAATTTTATACTTCATTTTACTTCATTAAAATGCATGCATGTAGCCCCCTCTCTCTTTCCATTTATTATCATACAATGCATCCTCCCATTTTCTCTTCCCTTCATTAAATGCATGCATGAACCATCCCCCCTTCATGTGGCCGGCCACCCCTTCTCTCCCCTCTTCATTTCCATTCTAGAATCTTCCCTCCTTATCTGTATAAGGAACCCATGGTCTCATGTTTTGGAGGTTGGCTTTTGGAAAGAGCAAGTTGAGAGTACAAGTTAAGAGAGCTTTTGTAATTTTATTTCCTAGTTGTCTTGTTGTAATTTCAATTTTTGTTTAAGAGTTTTGTTTAAGATCATTTTGTTTAAGCATTGTGAATTCTCTTTTTAGTAATATTAATGAAATTTCCTTCTCTTATTTTGTCTTCCTTTTCAGTCATCCGTAGCTAATTTCCTATAGCATTCGATCGATGAGAGTTTATTTCCTTTCTTAGTTTTATTTTTGTTATTTCATGCTTCATCCTTCCTTGATTTATTTTGTGTCGACTCCGTATTTCCGGTATACAGTAGTAGACCTTGTTCTCATTTCATAGTAGTCGAGAGACTCATCATTTGAAAGACCACTCAAAGAAGGAAGGAGTTTAATGCAATCCTAGAGATAGGACGACGTAAATCCTCCGGATTGGAGTCAAATCCAATAGTGCGGATCACATCGATAATGCAACTGTAGGCTTCTTTTGTTTGTAATGAGATTTCGATCAAAGAGTCTACAAGTTAGGAGACCTAATGCTCTAGCGAGATTTTGTCTCATTTTCAGATCCGTCACGGTCGAGTATGATTTGCAAAATTAAAACTATCTTTATTTTTATCTCTCTCATCTAATTTTATGGTGATTCACTTATCGGGTGCTAGCTTTTTATTATAAGTTTTTTGTCTTAAAATTGTCTTTTATTTTACCTTTAAAAAAATTCTCAAATCCCAACAATTTTCTGGTAGGATAATAGTTAAAGCATGAGTAGCAGTAATTGACAACCCCGGGTTTAAATACGACCTTGGTACTACAATTCGACAGGTACACTTGCCTTTTCAGGTTTTGGCCCACCACCAATAAACCCCAACGCCTCTCCCACCTGTTTCTCAGCAAGGCACGTTATTGGCGTTAGGTATCAAACCCGCAACCCTTGATAGCCAACTCATCCAACAACGCTATCACCAACTGAGCTGCAGCTCAGTTGGTGATGAGAAGCGGTGTATAAGGCTTCTTATCAAGGTTGCGGGTTCGAAACCCTGTGGCAACAATGAGGGCGTCCGATAAACAGGCGCGAGATGCTCTGGGGTGTACGGCCTGCAGGCCTTGTAGATTCTGGTTGTACCACCCGGTCTAAAGGGCCGTGGTGGGTCGGGCGACGCCTGGTCTAAATGGTCCAGGGTCGTTACAATTATTTCCCCAAGGCAACATTAAAAGCATCTTTAAATTTAATTTCTTGCTTTACTTCCCACAGCCTTAGCTTGATTTCGTGGACGAAATCTTTTATTTCTTTAATAGGATTTGTAACGTCCCATTTCGTGTCAGACCCCTCGCATCCGTTTTGAGCAAAGAAAATTGACTCGGGTTCAGGGAGCGTCGAGTGAGTCGACTGGACTCAACGACTAGATCAGGAATTTACTTAGAAAGCGTTCTGAATGTTAGGCATTGAGTGCACTCGACACCACTCAGCGCAATTTAACTTAGAAAATTTGTCGGTGGGTTAGGCGTTGAGTGTGTTGATTGCACTCAACGTGGCGTCGAGTGCAATCAATGCACTCAGTCCATTTAACTTAGAAATTTGTTGGCAGGATAGGCGTTGAGTATGCTAGGTGCACTCAACGCGGTGTTTAGTGCAGTCAACGCACTCAACGACAATTAACTTAGAAATTTTGTTAGCGGGTTAGGCATTGAGTGCGTTGAGTGCACTCAACGCGGCATTGAGTGCAGTCAACGCACTCAATGCAATTTAACTTAGAAATTTTGCTGGCGGGTTAGGTATTGAGTGCATTCAATGCACTCAATGCAATTTAACATAGAAATTTTTGTAGCGGGTTAGGCATTGAATGTGTTGAGTGCACTCAATGCCATTTTACATAGAAGATATCTTGGATAACATGCATCGAGTGCGTTGAGTGCACTCAATGCCATTAAGCTGAAAGACGTCGAGTGCGTTGATTGCACTCGATGCCACTCAACGCTTTTTTACTTAGATTATTCTTAGAGCTATGGCGTCGAGTGAGTTGAGTGCACTTGATGCCACTCGATGATTCGTCGAGTAAAGAAGGTGCACTCCACGATTTCTACTTGTAAAGATTTTGGGAAGCGTCGAGAGAGTCGACTGCACCCCGTTCATCGAGCTCAGGTAAATTCGTCGAACTCAGGTAAATTCATCGAACGCTAAATAGGTCGAGCGCTATTTCGTCGAACTCAGGTAAATTCGTTGAACTCAGGTAGATTCGTCAAGCTCAGGTAAATTCTTTGAACTCAGGTAAATTCGTCGAACTCAGGTAAATTCGTTGAATGCCATATTCTTCAAGCACTATTCCTTCAAACTTAGTTAAATTCATCAAACTAAGGTAGATTTGTTGAAATCAGGTAAAATCATCGAACTAACGCTAAATTTGTCGAGTAAGGATATGATACTCGACGATTTGTCGAGTAAGAGCTACTTAATCGATGAATCTGGATTTGGCAGATTTTCGGCGACCGTTTCCTGTTCCTATTCACAGTCTGAACTGGACTTTCGGGATTTGCGCCAAAATGACTATAGCGAACACATCTTTTCAATATGACGTAATAAAAGCTATAAAGAGGCAGTCCAATAATAGGCCGACAAGTGGCAAGCAGTTAACCCTAATTCCTAATTTAAAAGAGATTGACAGAAACTAACCATAGCCGTCACTGTCATCATTCATTCTTATCGTTCCTATTTCCTATGCTAAAACCGATGGAAGAGCAGTAGATTGCCGGAGCTAACCTTCTTTCCCGTAAAGAACATACATAAACGAAGGAGAAGATGATGCTACAAAGAAGAGTGACGAGATCCCTGGCCAAAAATGTCAGAAATGAGGTGAGCTTCCTACCCTCTCCCTTGGTTATAGATCTATAGTTTTTACTACGTGAGATATCGAGTCAAAAGAGTCTTGATTCGGGAGAAGAAGTTTCATAGGAGAAGGCCACGCTAGGACTTGTGTCCTAGAGATATGATGTCTTCAATAACTTTCCCCTTCTATGTGGATATGAGGACATGGTTTCATGAAGAGAGTTGGCCTTTTGAGGGTGAATAAGGAAGGAGGAACTCTGAATGTGATTTGGGAATAATGGTGGGTGGAGAAAGACGAACCGATGATGTTCGATTTGCCTTAAGATGCTCGCAAAAATCTGTTTTCTGCACTCAGCAATCTTCGTGGTCATTTTCAAGCATGATATGGCTAGATATGGTCATTCGACTAAACACAAAAGTCGTATCCCTCGGAAAGCCCTTCTGAATGAGGGGTTACAAGCCTTCACCGGATACTTGTAGCCTCAGGAATCCCCGATCAAACTTACTGTACAGTAATAATTCCAGCACATATAGTTCTCGGTTTTGTGTTGAATCAGCTTTGGATTTGGTAAAGAGATTGTAGTACAATAACTTTAAGATTTTGGAGAATTTATTCTATAAGTAATTGTGTTAAATTATGGTTAATGACATTTATTGGATAGGTCCTTAGTGAACAAATGGTGTAATGAAGTGTACTTGAACGATATGATTTAGTGAAGGTTAGTGAACGAATTGGTTGGCGAGTTGGGAGGGTAGGAGTTGTTTAAATACGTGAACCAATAATGATGTACTTGATAATGGTAAAACAATGAAAAGGTTGAGGATGGCTTGAAGTTTGTTGTACATAATTGGTAATGATTACGATGAACAAATGGTTGTTGAAATTTAGTTGATAGATCCATATATGGACGAATGGTTTGAACTTGATAAAGAGATTGTATCAAGTTTATGTTAAAGTTAGGTGACCATAGTCTATATATTATTATGATAATCAAATAGTTAATGAATATGTGAAGTAGCATATGTTGTTGTGAACTACATGTGGAAGGGTTGGAAGTGCGAGGGTATTGCCGCACTGAAAAGACATGCTGATAAGGGACTCGGAGTGGAGCCCTTGCGTGCTGTGGAGCACGAGATGTGATTAAATAAAAGGGACTCGATGTGGAGCCCTTATATGTGAAATTGTTTGCGGTGTGAGTTGACACGCGGTGTCATAATCCTTGGTTAAGGATAGCGTGGCAGTTCTATGGGCTTGTCAGTCATCACACCAACCGGAGTTGACAGATAGACTTTACACGATTGGGCCTTGGTCTTCTGTGTTTACTGTTGATAAGAATTCCATGACAATGATTGATGCCCACAACAGATCGATGGCTCACTTTTACAGCACTATTCCTGCTTATTCTAATGCTATTATTGATGTAGTCAGAAAGGGGGAAGAGGCTATGAAAGCTAAGGTTATTGCAATTGAAGCTGCTATGGTAGAAAATTTCAAAAAGACAAATGACTACTGCTATAACAACTTTATGCGGCTGCATGGTCAGATGTTTAGCTCTCAAGTACCTGTTGTGCCCGCTCATGTTGAAGTTCATCCTGCTGAGGATTACTCTCAATATTTGACAAACACACATGAATTCTATTAGGATACTACAGCAGCTACTGCTACTGTTCAAGTTGCTGAAGATATTCCTCCTACTCCAGTCTACAAGAGACGGAAATATGGTGAAGGCCCATCTACTGTAAGATCAGACCCTGCCAGAGAACTTCCTGCCAGAGATAGAGAAATTGGTGAAGTGTGAAGTCCTGCTTTAAGAGGAATCATTCTAGAAACCTTCACCCTAGTATATCTTGGAAATGAAAATAGATGGAACCATTACGATCAAGATGAATTGTATAAGTATGAATTGTCCTCTGCCAAGAGAAGAATATATTTCAAAAATCACCTGAATGATGAGTCTGGGTCTCCAACCCCTCCAAAGTATTATCCTATGCCAATGGCTTATTTTGTTAGGTAGCGTTAGAAGGATCAAGGCAGGCAGGCCTGATGTTCATGCTTTTTTGGTGTGTTTGAGATGTGGTTGTGCCCTGATGACTTTGAACTCTTATTAATATTTATATATATATAATTTATATGTCTTGGCTGGAATGTGAGCTATTATTTTAATTTTCTTTAATTTACTTATCTTGTTAATTTTATGCTCTATGATTATTTTTATTATGCGCAATTCACCTTAGCTTATAGGATTCCGACTTCTTAAAATAGGGGGATATCGTTGGGTATTGTATCCACAATAACCCTGATTTGAAGAAGGTTACTGTTAAGCTAAGATGAATTATGACTATATTTGATAGTGTATTTTTAGTTATGTACTTGCAGGATTACATTGCTAAGTACACACCAATGTATGGTTACAGTGGGTCAGTAAACACATGACTATACAATGTACTCCTACATTGTGTAGGACAATGTGTTTACTCACGTGTAATCTCTCTATTGTAGTGTACTTCTATTCCAAGTACATGAGGAGGTTAAAGGAAGAAGAAGATCTCAAAATTCAATAGAACAGAATTTTACCCTAGTAAAATTCGTCGAGTACCGTAAGGGATATTCGTTGAATACGTCGAGTATCATTGATATTCATTGAATTCATCGTATATACTTACTATCACTCGTCAAATTCATCTTATATACTTGTGGTGAAATATCTTGAAAGATTTGAAAAACAGTTAAGTAAAATTCGTTGAGTATCATCATGTATACTCGTCGAATTTGTCGAATGTCTCTAATGATACTCACAAAATTTGTCGAATATACATGACGATACACGCCGAATTCGTCAAATCATCTCGACGCTACTTCTCTAATTTTTCTTAAGGCTAATTTGTCAAGTGCATCTTGGCGTCAAGAGCGTCAAGTGCATCTTGGTATCAAGAGCGTCGAGTTCATCTTACAGTCGAGTGCGTCGTATAGAAATCATCGTGTGCATGGATGTCATCGAGAGAGTCGACAATGTTGAGAGCGTTGAGTAAGCAAGCATATACTCAATGAACTCGTCGAGTATACTAGTTGATACTCGACGAATTCGTCGAGTAGGATTCCATCCTTGGCGTTGAGTGGGTAGCTAGCTTGAGCTAAATTTCTCTAAGTCAAATTCGTCATATATAAATGATTATTCAGTGTGTATACTAGATATACTCGACGATACTCGATGAGTATGACTTAGGTCATTTTTAGACAATTATTTTTTTCCAGGCTCAGGTTGCGGCGACCATGCATAGTAATTTTTGGAAGTTTTTCTTTTTTAAATTCTTTTATAATCGTTGCTTTTAAAGATATCTCTATATATTTAGGGTAGATTTCTAATCTTCCTATTATTGCAAATCATGCTAATTACTCTTCATTTTAAAATCAAGTATCTTTCCAAAAAGAATGATATGTCGGCCTCCTGTGCATTACGCGATATCTCCGATCGGCTGTCAACTCCGAACGTTGCACAATTCAATCTTCATCAACCCATATGACTGGATTGCTACTCTCTGAAGATCTCTATTCCTCCAGATCATGTCAAGGGAAGATTCAAGATTCAAGGTGTTCAAATATTTCTATTTTCCGAGTTTACCAAAATTTTAAGATCTACATAATCGAAGAACATTGGAGTGAAGACTTGTAATCTTTATTATATTGTATTCTCCTTTTCATTTGTAGACGATTTTTCTCCGAGTTGCAGATCCATTTGTGGATCGAGTGGTAGATCCATATATTGACCGAGTCGTAGATTCGGTTATGGATTGAGTTGTAGTAGAGGTTGTTCTCCAAGTGGTATGAGCGTTATCTCTGAGTTGTAGGAGTTGCGTCTCTGAGGTGTAAGACTTTTAGAAATCTGAGTTTGGTGAAGTAGCCGAATATAGACCTTTGTGTTAGATAGGTGAGGCGAAAAAAACACTGACATCACCTATTCACCCCCCTCTAGGTGATTTAGGTAGATGCTAGATACTTATAAACAGACTTGCCTCTCTTAACCTCTAACACCTAGAATCCATCCTCTGTCGCAGGAATGTTAGGAGTGGACTTGATTACTTCCAGCAGAGATTGATTCATTTCGGCAATTTTTCTGCTGTCATGGTTCTGGATCAATAAATCGATAGAAACACAGACCAGAGACAACGAACTCTCACTCACTTAAAGATTTGCTTCCGAATTATCGAAGTCGCCCTCAGAAACTTATTTCTCTCACATACTGAACTGCAAGCTTGCTTATCCAGTTCGTACGGTGAAATTCGGCTCCTTCATCAAGCGACACTTCTTTACCACACGTTCAACAACATCTAGTCTGGCCCCTTCCTCTTGACTAGACCATTTCCTTTTTGCTTACTGATATTAGTTGCAGCCTGGCTGAGTCTAAGCCTTTCGCGGACCGATTCAGTGCCAACAGCGGCCAGGGTAATGGAGGAGGAGAGCTGTCTTTCAAGCTGCTCGGTCAGCAACGCATCCAGCATATTCCGTGCCTCCTCAACAAGCTGCATTTTCTCCTTGAATCTCTCAGCGGGGAGGTGGTCAGTAGGATTGAATGTTTTGGATTGAACTTCTCCTTCCAAGTACATACTTAGCATAATAGTCCCAAAAGGGGATGGGAAGACATCCATATTAAGAAGATTTTCGGCTAAAATGATGGCAGGGTTGATCGCCAAAGAGCTATGAAGCTTATCTACAACCTCCTCGGGTTGGAGTTTGCTTTTAGAGGATTCACCTATAATGAAGATAGAAGTAGCGCGCTTTATAACCCCTTTTATCCTGATTTGAGGTTTGACTTTCTCCTCGCAGGATGTAACGTTGGAAAAGTGCTTTCCAAGACCAGTCATTGCAGACTAGAAAATGATAACTGCAAGTGATGAGAAGCGACGCGTGATTCTGAATGTTTTTGCAGAACTGGACCTGATGATGATTTTCTAGAAGTTAAATTACAACCAAACTAGAATCCCGAGTAGGCAAGCGTACCTATCGAAATGCAGTATAGGAAGTGTCGTATTGCGATTCGGGGCTTGTTGAGTACTTGTACTCACAAGGAAGAGCTATTATTTTATCAACGGAAAAGTTGGTTGGATTATACTAGATAATAAAATTAAAGCTGAAGCTAAAGAGAAATTCAAATATGAGAAAGCTAGCACTTGATCTAGAATTCCCTTAGACTAAAATAAATCTTCTTGAAAAATAATAAAATGCGAGTTCTTAATTATACTCACTCGACCGTGGAGGTTCCTAAAATATAGAAGCGTCTCTCTCGAGCTCATGCTTCTAACTAACCTTAGGTTGATCGATTAAGACCTCTCGGCCAGTCAAAACCCCTAAGCTTGCTTTATGCGGTGAACCCCACTATTGGATTTGACTCCAATCCGGAAGATTTATGTCGTCCTCTCTCGAGGAGTGCATTCAACTCCTTTTATCTTTGAGTGATCTCCTCGTATCCGCAACCTCTCGGTCATTTAGGATACGGATCTTAGATCAAAGATCATATCCGTGTAATATGAATTCGATGAAGTAAAAATCAAAGATAAATCGTAGCGAGAACAATTAAGAACAAGACATTTAATAAGAAGGAGAAAGATCTATTTTATTCTAAGGTTCATCATGATCAAGTGCTAACAGAAGATTAGCTACTCATCATGATTGGGGAAATACAAAATGAAGTAGGAAAAGACATGATTGAAATGGAAATGACTAAAATTAAAGTTACAACAAAGGTAAATATAACTTAGAAATGAGAAAATACAGCAAAAGAAACAGGAAATTACAAGACTCCAACTCCCGAAATTCGACTCCTCAGCATCTGAAGCTATCTGGAATTTATAGAAAAATTTCTGTTTGGTCACGCCCCTAGGTCACGCCCGTGACCTAGGGCGTGTCAGGCTCGGAACCGTCGTCTTGAAAGCCCGGGAACGTTGGAGGAGAAACCGCCAAAATTTGTTAACTGACGGGTCACGCCCCTAGGTCACGCCCGTGACCTAGGGCGTGTCACGGCTATTTCTGGAAACGGCGGGAAGCTGAAAACGGCGGGAGTAAAAGTGGTCTTCAAGAAAGTGTCATGCCCCCTAGTCATGCCCGTGACTAGGGGCGTGTCTTGCTGTAACAGAAATCTGGCGGCAACGGCTGGAACGGCGCGCTAATGTCTGGTAACTTCCTTGACACGCCCTGGGTCACGCCCGTGACCCAGGCGTGTAATTTTAATCCGACGTGGCACGGTCAGCTATTATGTCGCAGACCGTCACGCCCCGTGTAAAGGGTACACGGGCGTGTCACATTTCGACACGGGCGTGTCTGGGCCGGTCGACGATCTTCAGGCGCGTCCGGCGATTCGATGCTGCGGACTTGAGATTTGTGTGTCACGCCCCTATGTCACGCCCAGGTAGGGCGTGTCACAGGGCGTGTCTAGGCAGAAAACAGGAAAATACTTGTTTTGCTCCAAATAACCTGTAGATCAGCCCTGCAAGATTAAAAATGATTCTATTAGAATAAATAGATATAAATTATAGAAACAAGTTAAAAAAAACTTAATATTATAAAATTAATATAAAATATCTAACTATTAATATAAAATAGTAAAATAAAAAGATAGAAATAATTAGAGTTATCAAATACCCCCATACTTATCCGTTTGCTAGTCCCGAGCAAACAACTTCCTATAGGGAGTAGAAAAAATTTTAAATGCTAGAAAATAAAATTGAACCTAAGGAGTAAAATGCGAAGTCTTATGCCTATGTTTGTAGATACTTTTGTAGAAAGACTTACTCAACATACAAATTAGGTTTTTATTTTTCTTAAAATGCGTTTTCACTATTATTTTTACTTTTAAGATGAAAATCCGGTAAATCTTAAAATTATCTTTAGGGAGAGTGTAGCGTGCGTACTAAGATAACATTGCACAAACAAAGATTAAGATACCCTCCAAAGAAATCCATCAATGTCGATGGCCATAGGCTTGCCCTTTCACACTCTCGCCACGGCACTAGTCTAACTTATAAACATAAATCAATAAGGCTTAATTAGGTTGAAATGTAGACTTAGGTTTTTGGTGAGGGTGATCAAAGATAAACACGATGGCTACTCACACCAAAACCTAGAGAAGCTTGTACATAAAGATTTGTTATGGCTCTTAAGAACGTAGCCAAATTCCTATTTATTTTGTTTCTTTTCTTATTTTTTAACTCTCTCATCATATTGAAATTTTTTTTTTCTACCTCTTCATTTTTTTAATGATAATTTTTTTTCTTTATTTTGAAGAGGAGAGAAAAACAAATCAACCCTTTTTTTTATAAGAAAAGAGCCATCAACAATGAAAAGGCTCCTAATTACTCACAAAAATTTTCTACATTTGTTCTTTCAAGCTCGAGTTTAGGTGTGTAATTAGGATGCTTTTTAGGCTTTGGTAAATAATTTGGTGGAGCTAAAACAAAAGGAAAAGGTAATAGGCTCTATTTGGCTAAGCAAAGTTAAAATTTTAGGTGCGGGTACAAAAGCTCAAACTTGCCAAAAGAAGTGCCTAAATCATATTTATGCTAATGAGTTTAACTTATGCAAAGTCTTGAGAATAGTTAGAGGGCAAGTTCTAGACATCGAAAAAGAATAACTCTCTCTTGGTCCGCGAAATATCTCTCTAGCAAACTTCTACTTACTCACCTAAATTATTTTAGAGTTTTATCGGTTTTCAAAATTGAAGTAAAATAAGTTGTTTCTACGCATTTAAAAAAAATGAAAATCTAATTATATGCTGAATATTTAGATCTACTAAAAATTCTACTTACACGTGCACTTAACTAGAAACACAGCATGGCCAACAGTTCTACTCCAAAATTCAACATTCAATTAAAACATCAAAATTCTCTAAACACTATAAAAAAGTTGAATTACTAGGAATTTTGCATGTGAATAAATATAGAAATAAAGACTTCTCTAATTTAATTTTTGATTATCTATTTTTTTTATTTTATATATATATATTTTTTATTATTATTTTTTTAAAAAAAAAATTTTGGAAAAACAAAATTTTAAGACGAAATAACATTTTTTGAGTTTTAAATTTGTTTAAAAAATTTTTTTTGTGGTTTTTGTTTTAAAATTTTTTTTGGAAAATTTTTTATATGTTTTGCTTGACAAATATCCCTCCCCCATAATTAAGCAATACATTGTGCGCAATGTAAAAATAAAGAAAAGAAAAGAGAGGAAACTTCCCTGAAAATGCAAGCCAGCATCAAAAAGAGACCTGTACAAGATGAGTAAAGCAAAACATAATATTTTATAGATATTTTTTTTGGAATTTTTTTTCATCATAATAATAAAAACAGATACAGAAGAATAAATATACAAATACAAAGAGGTGACCCTCTACAAGTCCAAAGAAAAGAAAAGGCAGCTACTCCTGGTCAGAAACGTCCTCGTGCTCCTGATAGAAAGTCCGCATGTTCGCGAACTCGCGAGTAATATGCGCTATGGAGGAAGTATGGTTTCGCTCGAGCACGGTGAAGCGCGCATCAAAAGAAGCGAAGCGACCGTCAAAATGGGTTTGCATCTGGTCTATGCGAGTATGGAGCAACCCAAATTGCCGGTCCCAATAATTTGTAGGATCGGGCGCTAGAGCAGAGTGCAGCGGTGGTGGCGGAATCTGCGGGGAAGGATGAGTACCGCTGGGACCGGCACCATGATCAAGATCAAGATCACCGCCACCAACGAACAGGGGAACAGCCTCAAACTCGCCGTCGCGTCGGCGAGCTAAACCAAGCGCTTGAAGGGTCGGGAACTGAAGAGGCTGCGGCGTTTGCATGCAAGTGAGCCGCGGAAGAGCAGCCCACACGCCGAGCTGCTTGGCGAGGAAAGTGATGAAATTCCCGCCGTGCACCGCTCCCAATCTCACATTTTCGGCCTGGTGCCGAAAGAAAATGGCGAGCATGTAACCAAGGTTGAGTGGGACCCGGTAAAACATACTATACAAGTATAGTAAGTCTGCCCGAGTCACCACGTCGTGGCTATCGCCGCGCCCGGAAATGGTAAAAGAGAGAAGGTTGTGCAGAATACGTAAAGCGGGGGAGATGAGGTGGCTACCGTTAGATTTCTTTGGAGTGTAGGGGGCGACGTCATTACTAATTTCCGACCAAAAAGTAGGGAGACTGAAGTCGGGAGGGAAATCAGTTTTTAGGTCGGGGTAGGCGGGGGAAGTGGAAAAGGCCTCCGAGCAAAAGCCCATGGCAACATTGAGTTGGCGGATGGTGAGCTGGTGCATCATCCCGCCCAGGCGGAAGACGATGAAATCATCTTGCGCCGCCCAACGGAACTCAAATGAGGCCAAGAACTCAATGGTGAGCTCGAGGAAAGCAGGCTCAGAAATGAAGAAGAGGGGATCCCACCCTTGGGTAGAGATGAGCTCCCGAACTAGCTCCGCTGCTCCGAATTGGGCGAGGATGGCCCAATCCAAGATCCGGAACACGCCAAAGGGTTTGGCGCGCAGTCTCTCGCTTCGATCTTGTTGGGTTGCATTCTCGAAAAGAAGCATGGCCTCCGCCGAGGCTGGATCAGCGGGGGGCTCGGAGGAGGAAGTGGTGGATCGAGCGTGGTGGCGAGACATAGTGAGAATTGTGGAGGAAATTTCGGCCAAAGGGAGGAGAGAAGAGAAGGGTTGAAGGGTGGAGGTGTGAAGAGAAAAGGGGAGGAAAAAGTGCAATTTATAGATTTTTTTCGGGTCGGTCACGCCCCCCTATCACGCCCGTGACAGGGGGCGTGACAAGCCCGGGTCAAAGCAGAAAGGAATTCAAGGCGGACTGCCTCGGATTCGGGGGTCACGCCTCAGAGTCACGCCCGTGACTCTGAGTGACACGCCCATGACGTCGGGCGTGTAGGGGAATCCAAAGAACATCCGATGCGACGGCATCGGATTCTTCAGTCACGCCCCAGAGTCACGCCCGTGACTCTGGGCGTGTCAGTCAAATCTGACTGACTAAGAAGGAATCCGAGGCGGACTGGTCAACGCCTCGGATACCCGCGACACGGGCTCGACACACCCGTGACAAAACATGTCACGCCCGTGTCATATCCGAATGACGGGCGGGAAAACCGAGGGAGGAGGAACCTCCCGCAGTCTTGGCAAAACACTTCCGGGACACCCGTGACAATTGGGTCACGGGCGTGACGGGCGCGTGTACGATTTTTTTTTTTTTTTTTTTTTTTTTAAAAAATTTTTTTTTTACTAAATATTTTTTTTTCTTTTTTTTTTATAACATCATTATGTTAAAGAGCCTAAAATAAATTAAAATTTACCGACTTGTAGAAATACGAAGATGCGACGTTCGTCTCGACCCGATCGTCATGCAGCGATGTCCTTCAGGTCTGTAAAAATAAACTTAAAAAGAAAATTAGAAAATAAATAAATAAAAAAAATAACCGTGGGGTGCCTCCCACGAGCGCTGTGTTTATGGTCGGTGAGCTCGACCATAGTGGCGCGCGCTTATTATGGGTTTGACAACATTATGTTGTCTAATTTTTCGTTAATATTATCACCGGCAAAAATTAATTTTAGCCGGTGTCCATTCACTTTAAAGTTGCCTTATTCCGGGTATGAAATAAGAACCGTCCCGTAAGGCCAAACCTCCTTTACGACGAAGGGGCCGGACCAACGGGACTTAAGTTTACCCGGAAATAAGCGTAAGCGCGAGTTATATAAAAGGACTTGGTCTCCCGGTTTAAATTCCTTTGGGTGCTTAATTTTCTTATCATGATAAAATTTGGTGCGCTCCTTATAGAGTTTATTACTCTCATAAGAGAGGGAGCGCCACTCATCGAGCTCGTTAAGTTGGAATTTACGGAGCTCGGAGGACAAATTTTCATCAAGATTTAAAAATTTAAGTGCCCAAAAGGCACGATGTTCAAGCTCAATCGGTAAGTGGCATGCTTTCCCATAGACCAATCGATACGGCGTACAACCGATAGCGGTCTTGTACACGGTCCGATAAGCCCATAGAGCATCATCAAGCTTGACCGACCAATCCTTTCTATTAGTAGAAACCGTTTTTTCTAAAATTAGTTTAATTTCTCGGTTAACTACTTCTACCTGGCCACTAGTTTGAGGGTGATAGGGGGTGGCTAACCTATGTGTAACGCCATATTTAGATAATACTTTAGCAAATTGTGCGTTACAAAAGTGGGTGCCCCTATCACTAACTATTGCCCGAGGTGCTCCAAATCGTGAAAATAGTTGTTTAAGAAATCGGGTCACGACTCGGGCGTCATTGGTGGGGAGAGCTTGCGCTTCCGCCCACCGTGACACGTAGTCAACCGCTACCCGAATATATTTATTTCCAAAGGAAGTTTGTAGCGGGCCGACAAAGTCGATTCCCCATAAATCAAAAACTTCAATTTCTAAAAATAAATTTAAGGGCATTTCATCTCGGCGGGAAATATTACCTGAGCGTTGGCATTGTTCACAACGACTTACATGCGCGTGAGCGTCCTTGAAGATGCTCGGCCAATCGAAGCCTGCTTCAAGTACTTTCCGAGCCGTCCGATTAGCTTTATAATGCCCACCAGCGGGTCCCTCGTGACAATGTTTTAAAATTTCTGCGCCCTCCTCATGAGAAACACACCTCCACACTACTTGGTCTGCGCAAACTCGGAAGAGAAATGGGTCCTCCCAAAAATAATTTTTCAAATCTGAAAAGAATTTCTTCTTTTCTTGATAAGAAAAACCATTTGGGAGGAATCTTGCAACAAGAAAGTTTGCAAAATCGGCGAACCAAGGAGTGGGGAGAGTGATTACCTTATGCATAGCGAGGAGGCGCTCTTCAGGAAATGTGTCATCGATGTCCTCCTCTTTGAGCTCCTCTGAATTGGGGTTCTCCAACCGAGAAAGATGATCCGCCGCTAGATTTTCCGCTCCTCTTTTATCCCGAATCTCCAAGTCAAATTCTTGGAGAAGCAATACCCACCTAATCAATCGAGGCTTGGCATCTGTTTTGGTTAGTAAATAACGCAAAGCCGAATGATCGGTAAAAACAATAACTTTGGATAAAGTAAGGTAAGAACGAAATTTATCAAAGGCAAAAATTACGGCAAGAAGTTCTTTTTCGGTGGTTGTATAATTTTCTTGTGCGGTGGTTAGTGTTTTGCTCGCATAATATATCGGATGAAAATTTTTATTGATGCGTTGTCCTAAGACCGCACCAACGGCAAAACTACTAACATCGCACATAATTTCAAAAGGAAGTTCCCAATTGGGGGCAATCACGATTGGTGCGTTTATAAATTTTTCTTTTATAAGTGAAAAAGCGCGCAAACAATTTTCATCAAAAATAAAAGGCGCATCTTTTTCTAATAAGTGGGTAAGGGGCTTAGTGATTTTAGAAAAATCTTTAATAAACCGGCGATAGAAACCGGCGTGCCCCAAAAAACTACGAACGGCCTTAACATTTGAGGGTGGAGGTAATTTTTCTATAATTTCAATTTTTTGCTTTATCTACCTCTATACCCTTGCTAGAAATTTTATGGCCTAAGACCAAACCTTCCAGCACCATAAAATGGCACTTTTCCCAGTTCAAGACTAGGTTCGTGTCCTCGCATCTTTGGAGTACACGGGAAAGATTTGCTAAACATAAATCAAAAGAGTCTCCAAAGACGGAGAAATCGTCCATGAAGACCTCCATGATATCCTCCACTAGTTCATCAAAGATCGCTAGCATACACCTTTGGAAGGTTGCCGGCGCATTGCATAAACCAAAAGGCATCCTTCGATAGGCGAAGGTGCCAAACGGACAAGTGAAGGTTGTTTTCTCTTGGTCTTCGGGTGCGATTGGGATTTGGAAATATCCCGAGAGACCGTCAAGAAAACAATAAAACGAGTGCCCGGATAACCGTTCAAGGATTTGGTCAATGAACGGCAAAGGAAAATGATCCTTTCGGGTTGCATCATTTAATTACAGTAGTCGATGCAAACCCGCCATCCGGTAACGGTTCGAGTAGGAATTAATTCATTTTTATCATTAGGAACTACCGTTAAGCCTCCTTTCTTAGGCACCACTTGGACCGGACTCACCCAAGAGCTATCCGAAATCGGATAGATGATGCCCGCATCTAATAATTTAATCACCTCGGCCTTGACTACCTCCTTCATGTTAGGATTTAGCCGGCGTTAAGGTTGAATTGTTTTGTGAGCATTTTCTTCCAATAAAATTTTATGGGTACAAAAGGAGGGATTAATTCCTCTCAAATCCGTGATCTTCCACGCAATTGCGCGGCTATGGCGTTTTAAAATATTAGATAATTTAAATTTTTCATCATCGGTCAAGTAGGCCGACACAATTACGGGAAGTTTAGAATCCTCCGCTAAAAATAAATATTCTAAATGATCAGGCAATTGTTTGAGTTCAAGCGTGGGAGGTTCATCATAAGAAGTTTTCAAACGATCACTACTAATTTCCAGAATTTCAAAAGTAGGTGTGCGAGTGATCGAATCCTTATCACTATTTTCATAAGTAATTAAATCTAAATTTTCAAAATATGCGTTATGATCAATAGACGATAAAGAATGCTCAAAAAAAGGAATGAAGTCTTCTTCGGGAGAAGCTTCTAAATAGTAACATGAGTCGTCATTGGAGAGCGAATTTTTCATAGACGTGTCAATAGTAAAGGTAACTTCTTCATCTCCGACTGTAAGGAGAAGTTTACTGTTACTAACGTCTATAACCGCGCGCGAGGTGGCAAGAAATGGGCGACCGAGAATGAGTGGTATCTCGGTGTCCTCTTCGATGTCAGAGATGACAAAATCTACCGGAAAGATAAATTTGTCAACTTTGACAAGCACATCCTCAATAATACCCATCGGATACCTTATAGACCGATCCGCCAATTGAATGCTCATTCTTGTGGGTTTAGGTTCTCCTAAACCCAATTTCTTAACTAAAGAATAAGACATTAAATTTATTGAGGCACCTAAACCGGCTAACGCACGTTTTACCAATAAATCGCCAAATGAACAAGGTATAGAGAAACTACCCGGATCAGGTAATTTCTTAGGCAATTTATTAAGTAAAACCGCCGAGCACTCCGTGTTCAATTGAACCGTGCAGATATCCTCAAGTTTCTTTTTATTTGATAAAAGATCCTTGAGGTACTTAGCATATTTCGGCGTTTGTGCTATCACTTCGCATAACGGTAAATTTATTTGGATTTGTTTAAACATGTCTAAAAATTTACCGTGATGCTCATCTATCCGGTCTTTTTGCATTCTAGACGGATAGGGAAGAGGTGGTTGATAAGGTTTTGGTTTAATATAACTAGAAGGCTTAATCGGAGAAGAAGATGAAGAAATCGTTACCTCCGTATCAGCCGGAATTGGAGAAGTTTCAACTGGAATTGTAGAAGTGGTTACCTCCTTCCCGCTCCGTAAAGTGATGGCTTTGGCTTTCTCCCTTGGGTTGGGCTCTGTATTGCCCGGTAGCGCTCCTTGTTGTCGATCGGAGAGCATCTTTGCAATTTGCCCAATTTGAGTCTCCAAACTACGAAGAGATCCGGTGAGATTCCGGATATTGGCATCATTTGTACTCGTATATTTGGAGAACAACTCCTCGAGATTGGGAGCTTTTGGAGCTTGTGGTGGAAAATATCCTGGTGGGATTGTGTTTGGTGGGCGAGCGGCGTTCCTCGGATTACTCCAAGAGAAGTTGGGGTGGTTCCTTATACCCGGGTGATAGGTATTACCATAATTAGTATTACCCGGATTAAAGGATGGCCGATTCTGATTTCCCATATAATCCACATGCTCGGCCAATGTAGTGGGAGAGGGGGAAGAAGTAGGATCCCAGGTAGGTATTGAAGAGGGAGCAGACATCTCTTCTAATCTTTTGTTTAGCATCTCAACCTGGAGAGATTGATTGGAGACCGTATCAATTTCATACATCCCGGCCAGTTTAGGTGATTTAGACCGTGGTGTACTCCATTGATAGGTATTCAAAGCCATTCCTTCTATAAGCTCTTGGGCGGCCGCCGGTGTTTTATTATTAAGCATTCCACCGGCGGCGGCATCGATATGTTGCCTAGTTTGAGAATTTAGGCCGTTATAGAAGGTTTGGATTTGTAACCAATCCGGAATTGCATGATGAGGACATCGACGAAGCAATTCCTTGAAACGCTCCCAAGTATCATATAACGTTTCCGACTCAAGTTGGGAGAAATAAGTAATATCATTGCGCAATTTAGCCGTTTTAGCCGGCGGAAAGTATTTCATAAGAAATCTTTCCGTCATTTCAGCCCATGTTGTGATTGATCCTCTTGGTAGAGAACTCAACCATTGCTTGGCTTTAGTGCATAATGTAAATGGAAATAACCTTAGCCGGATGGCATCATCGGATACACCATTAATTTTAAAAGTATCGCATATTTCTAAGAAATTAGAAATATGCGCGTTTGGATCTTCATCTTGAAGCCCGTCAAATTGTACATATTGTTGTACCATTTGGATGATGCTTGGCTTCAACTCAAAATTATTGGGGGCAATAGCGGGGCGAACAATACTAGATTGAGCCTCGTCCAAGTTTGGATGGGCATAATAGTACATAGTTCGTTGTTCGACCGCATTTGGCTCACCTATATTGGAAGAAGAAGAAGAAAGAGATCTAGGAGAATGAGAAGAAGAACTAAATGAAGAAGGAGAAGAGGAAGACGGTGACGGAGAGAGAATTAAAGAAGGATTAGGAGTGTCTCCTAAGAATTCCGTATCCTGAAAATTTGGAACTCGAAATTGTATGCGGTGCCGAAGGGTTCGCTCGATTTCCGGATCCAAATCAAAAAGAGGTGACAGATTCTCTCGGGTCTTACACAAGAACAAAACAAAAGATAAAAGTTTTAAGGTTTAAAAATTTATAAGATAAAATTTCCCGGACTTCCCAAGGGCTACCCAGTGACGGGTTCGCAAGGTACTAGGCGGTATTGCGGGATGAAAACCCGACACGGCCCTTTCACAAGGAATTTTAAATATAAAAATTTAAAGATAAAACTTTTGAAAGAAAAAGTTTTTTTTTTTTTTGAAATAAAAGAAAAAGAAAAACGATAAAATTAATAGATCCTTGCTTTAAAAATATCAATAAAGAAAAGTCCCCGGCAACGGCGCCAAAAACTTGATGATGATTTTCTAGAAGTTAAATTACAACCAAACTAGAATCCCGAGTAGGCAAGCGTACCTATCGAAATGCAGTATAGGAAGTGTCGTATTGCGATTCGGGGCCTGTTGAGTACTTGTACTCACAAGGAAGAGCAATTATTTTATCAACGGAAAACTTGGTTGGATTATACTAGATAATAAAATTAAAGCTGAAGCTAAAGAGAAATTCAAATATGAGAAAGCTAGCACTTGATCTATAATTCCCTTAGACTAAAATAAATCTTCTTGAAAAATAATAAAATGCGAGTTCTTAATTATACTCACTCGATCGTGGAGGTTCCTAAAATATAAAAGCGTCTCTCTCGAGCTCATGCTTCTAACTAACCTTAGGTTGATCGATTAAGACCTCTCGGCCAGTCGAAACCCCTAAGCTTGCTTTATGTGGTGAACCCCACTATTGGATTTGACTCCAATCCGGAAGATTTACGTCGTCCTCTCTCGAGGAGTGCATTCAACTCCTTTTTATCTTTGAGTGATCTCCTCGTATCCGCAACCTCTCAGTCATTTAGGATACGGATCTTAGATCGAAGATCATATCCGCGTAATATGAATTCGATGAAGTAAACATCAAAGATAAATCGTAGCGAGAACAATTAAGAACAAGACATTTAATAAGAAGGAGAAAGATCTATTTTATTCTAAGGTTCATCATGATCAAGTGCTAAAAGAAGATTAGCTACTCATCATGATTGGGGAAATACAAAATGAAGTAGGAAAAGACATGATTGAAATGGAAATGACTAAAATTAAAGTTACAATAAAGGTAAATCTAACTTAGAAATGAGAAAATACAGCAAAAGAAACAGGAAATTACAAGACTCCAACTCCCAAAATTCGACTCCTCAGCATCTGAAGCTGTCTGGAATTTATAGAAAAATTTCTGTTTGGTCACGCCCCTAGGTCACGCCCGTGACCTAGGGCGTGTCAGGCTCGGAACCGTCGTCTTGAAAGCCCGGGAACGTTGGAGGAGAAACCGCCAAAATTGGTTAACTGACGGGTCACGCCCCTAGGTCACGCCCATGACCTAGGGCGTGTCACGGCTGTTTCTGGAAACGGCGGGAAGCTGAAAACGGCGGGAGTAAAAGTGGTCTTCAAGAAAGTGTCACGCCCCCTAGTCACGCCCGTGACTAGGGGCGTGTCTTGCTGTAACGGAAATCTGGAGGCAACGGCTGGAACGGCGCGCTAATGTCTGGTAACTTCCTTGACACGCCCTGGGTCACGCCCGTGACCCAGGCGTGTAATTTTAATCCGACGTGGCACGGTCAGCTGTTATGTCGCAGACCGTCACGCCCCGTGTAAAGGGTACACGGGCGTGTCACATTTCGACACGGGCGTGTCTGGGCCGGTCGACGATCTTCAGGCGCGTCCGGCGATTCGATGCTGCGGACTTGAGATTTGTGTGTCACACCCCTGTGTCACGCCCAGGTAGGGCGTGCCACAGGGCGTGTTTAGGCAGAAAACAGGAAAATACTTGTTTTGCTCCAAATAACCTGTAGATCAGCCCTACAAGATTAAAAATGATTCTATTAGAATAAATAGATATAAATTATAGAAACAAGTTAAAATAAACTTAATATTATAAAATTAATATAAAATATCTAACTATTAATATAAAATAGTAAAATAAAAAGATAGAAATAATTAGAGTTATCAGGACCTTTCCAGGATATTTATAGCAAAGGTAGCATTAATGACATTTGCCGACCTGGACGATGAAAAAACATTTTCAAAATTCCTCAGAACTTAAAAATGTGAGGAGATAATGTTAAACCTAGAGTGCGCAAGGTATCCTCAAATTAATCGGCAGGTCGCCGCGGACTCATTCCCGAGGCTATGCTGTCATCCCATTTGACAAGGCAGCCCCGAGGTCGAGCACTGAGAAAGTCGCCATCAGCAGTGGCAGACATAAATATTAGTCTGCCTAGGTCAGCACTTATCCAGCAGTAGATCAAGACGAAGGCCCCAGCTAGCAAGGATCAGACCTCCCCCTCGGCGGACTAGCGATCTCATATTTTCCTTTATTTACCTATCAACACTGCCCGATTCGCCTATATCTCGGGCATGCAGTAATTTTAGCCCTGCCTATTTGGGCAGGACCTCGAGCCTATAAATAGTGGAGAGTGGCACACCCAAAGAACGTTGATTCGAGCTCAGGAGCCCCCTTATTAAAGTCTATGGACTCGAATCTAAGTCTTTGCGGACTGTTGCTCGTAAAGATTTGCATCTTTTTGACTTTTCCTTAAAATCTCCTTCTATTAATCAAAGGAATGCTCGTCGCATGAGTGGAATTTGCCGCGGCAGGCAAAGTATGGTGTTGCTTTGATCTGTGGCTGTGACTCTCTTTTTCCTCTAACCATTTGTAGATAACTCCTTGCTGTTTCCTCCACCCTCTTTTCTCTTCGCAAGATCCGGAGGTGCATTTCTCTGAACTTGAATTTTTGATGTCTTTGTTTAATGGCTTTTAATCCTACACATAAGGATATACAACTCGGAGGCAAGACTTCCTATAATATTATAAAGAGTTTTACACAACACAAGATTAAAAATAATCTTCCTCAGATTAGAAATCTTCAGTCTTCCGTTCGTCTAAAAAGTAGAACTTGAAAGCCTTGAGGAATTAGAGAACTTGAATCTTTGATGTCTTGATCTGAGCACTAGGAATTAACTAGATCTGAAAATAACTTAGACTTTCACAGAATAGAGATCTAATCGACACACTTGAAGAAGATTGAATCTTGAAGAATGTCGTCGGCGACCAAGAGAGTCGCAGGAAAAGTTTTGCTTACACCGACGGGAGTTCTTGAGAAATCTCAATTTGAACAATAGAATGATTAGTGCTGAGCGAAAGTCACCCTAGGTATTTATAGGAACTCCTCGTCTCTAACGGCTAGAAATTTCCTTCTATATCGAGAAATTTGTGAGTTACTGTATATAGCGGTTGGGACAAATGAAGACGTAATTTTGAAACAGGAAAATTAAAACCTTAAAGTCTTATTTGTCGAGTATATATGTGTATACTTGTGGAACTGCTTCGAATTAATATATGACAAATTGTACTTGGCCAATTTTCTAGGATGCAAGAAAAATTCTCATAGTAAATCCCATAAATTCGACAAGTATAAATAAGTATACTCGATGAATTCAATGAGTATTAACATGTAACCTCGATGAATATGACGATTCTACATTATAATACTCGACGAATTTTCCTTAGAGAAAATTCTATCTTTACTGATACAACAACACATCCTTTCTTGAATCTTCTATTGCACTTGAAGCAAATTTACACTCCATTAGAGAGATTGCATGTGGGTAACCACATTGGCCTAAACAATAAGGGATTATATTGTATAGTCCTGGGTTTCATGACCTACTGTAATCGGACAATGGGTTGTACTTGGCAATAAAGTCACGCAAGCACATACCTAAAAACATGATCAAATACAATCTCTATTGATATTAGTTCAAGGGACACTTCTTCAAATCATGGTTACTGTGAATACAATACCAAACAATCTCCCCCCTATTTTAAGAAGTCATAACCCTACAGACTAAGGTGAATTATAAGTAAGATAATAAAATAATGAAAGGGCATCACAATTGATTATTAAGAATAATCACCACCAAAACCTTAAAAAAAATATATGTAAGTTCAATTGGGGCAAAATTTGTTCAAAAATATCAAGAAAAATAAAAACATTAAACTTGTTTACCTTGGCTCTTCTGGTACTACTTGTCAAAATAAGCCTTCGACTTTGGGAATTACTTTGGCGGCGGAGGCGGGGCATCAAGGTCATCCCTTCTGAATTTTCGTAAGTGAATTCTTCTCTTATCATTTAGAACTACATGTTTCTGCCATTCCTCCCAGCTATAGTGAGCAGTCCCTCTTTGATTACCCAAGTCCACAAAAGTAAAGCAATCTAAGATAGTGCTTTTTTGAGATAGGACTCACACTTCACATAGTTCTCTATTGGCATCAGTTATGACAACAGAGGGGCCTTCCCCATACCTTCCTCTCTTAAGAGCTGGTTGAGGTACATCTTCAACCTCTTGATCATCTGGGTCAGTAGAAGCTACAGATAAATTTTGATAGTATGTCCAGTATTGTGTGTAGTCCTGAGCAGGATGAACATACTCATGTACAGGATTAGGTATTACTAGTTTTGGAATTCTTACCCCAGCTAATCCGTGAAATAGCTGTCCATGAAGCCATTTGAAGTTTTCAGAATTGTAGATGTTGGCATCTATAAACTGTTCTTTCATGGAGGTTTCAATAGAAGTTACATTAGCTTAAAGTTACTCCTCCCCCTTTCTAACTTCTTTAAGCATTTTAGAAACAATCGCATTGCTATAATATACCAATTGATTATTAAAATGGTCCATCCCGGCATTTTGGGCATGTATTACCGTTTTTCCATTCTCATCAACATTCTTGAGTACATCCAAACTGCTCCTAAGACCATCCATTATGTGAATAATGTCTTGGCCATCATGCACAAACTAGTTGTCCAAAGTCACTTTTAGCTTATCAAAATGCACCATGACTTTGGCAAGGCCGTTGTTCATATCTTATTCAATCTCTTTTATTTTATTCAGAACTTTATTCTTAACTTTATTTAGAGATAGATAAAATTTAGCTTATTGTCTGGCATCATTACTTCTGTAGACTTTAGTAATCAGTTTTCTGATCTAGTGCTAGGAAGGTCTTCAGTCGGAATAATTAGAGGAGTGGGCAGATCTGCACTATCCTCAGAGTCATTGGAAGACTCTTCCATAGGGATAAATTGGCTTTCAGTAAAGGAGTTGGATCTTGGGCCTCTAGAAAAGGAGGGGTACCTCATCCTCTCCTTCCTCATCAGAAATATCAATAATTTCTTCTTCTTCCATTGAAGATCCACCTCGAATCTTTGCAATTATTCTTTGAAAATTGCGCACAAATCTATCTAACTATGTTTGAACAAAAATTAAAGGATGAATATGCTCCCCCTCAGCCATTACTGGTAGAATCTCTGGGTGACTTACGGTCATGTTATCAGAGACAGCAATCTCATTAGAGGTCAACACAATTTCTTCCTATTCCACATCATCAGCAGGCTCAAAAACATCATCAGCATAACCATCAAAATCATCAGCAACTACCTCGTCATCAACCTCATAAGGCACAACCTCAGCAGAAGTATCAAGACCAATCTCAGTAATCATGGTGTTGAGTCCAACTATTTCTTCAACTAAACCTGGTGCCACATACTCTACAAAGACTAAATCTTGAGGAAATGCAACTTCAGCTACCTGAACAACAGTCTCTGAAACAACTATATTTGAAGACGAGGGAAAAATCAAGAGTATTGGGTCCATTGATCACAATGTCCTAAATTTGAAGAAGGCCTATAAGATAATGGTATATAATGTATTGTTTTTGATGCATGCTTTAAGTTCTATGTATGTAGGATGCTCTTTTTATATTGTTCAAGCAGGTTGTATAAGAACAAATGATAGATGGAAACAAGACAGGAGCGGGCCATAGAACTAGCGTAGAGCGATAGGTTCCTGAGAGCTCAGTCCAATTAGTACGCGACTACAGTTCGGCGGTAACTTTTACCGCTCGGTGTTAGTGCCTATATGAGTCTTCTTCTTCTTTGCTTTCACCTGTCAACCTGTACACTCTATCAACACAAGACGTGATCAAATACAACCTGGGAGTTGATATTCTCAAACACAGGAAATGTGCCTTTTGATAATATCAAATCCAGTTGATGAGAAATAACAAAGAGATATAGTGCATATAAAGAATAAGAGTTATATGCTAACATCAGGTTGCAGGTACTCTATAAAGATCCCCTACACGCATGCTCCCCCTATCTACATGTTCGACTTGCTCCCCCTTTTCTATGTGCACAGATTGTTAACATGCTCCCTCTACATGTGACCTCTCCTAACCCCTGACTCATACTCATGAACATACTCCTGAACATACTCATGAACAATCTATTCTCCCCCTTTCATAATATGAAAGAGGGGAGGGCAAGGCCAACCAGACATGCGGGATTACATATAGTAGATATGATGAGTGTTAGAAAAATAGTAGATGGTGCACGCATAAAGTAAGTTAGACATGATAATCATAGAGGTGTTTCTAAACGAAATACATCAGAGAATTATAAGCACATGGGTTACAAAATGGAGCAAGGTACACAGACAGATAAATTCAATTTTTAGAGGTAATATGAATCAGACAGCAAAGACTAAAAAAGCACACAGTGAGTACGTCTACAATGCTATAAGAGTTAGAAAGTAATCAAGTTGAACAAACATTGAAAATGTCATCAGTGTAAATCATGTGCTAGTACGTTTTGTTCTAAAAAGAGATAGTGTAGTTGCAATCCAAATCTTATGGGCGGAAGTGTTAGAAAAGGCAATGACATGTGTTCATGTAGCATCAAAAGCGAGATAACACCAAGGCAAAAATTGCATATTGTACAAGGTTATCTCGATCGTCTAGGAACCTAACACAAGAGAAATTGGGAGAATAATCACCTCACATGTAAATCGATGTCATACATAATGCACAAGATCGAAGTGACTCTTAAACCAAGATGCTCATCCTCATAATGCTTATGAAGACTTATCAAGAGGAATGAGTAGTGCTAATGGGGTCCTTGACAAGAGATGTGATAGCTAGCATAGGTTTATTTTGTTGGCATAGAGCTATCACTTTGATCGTATTTTTTTAAATTCACGGAGCCCCGAGTCATTGGAAATCTATCCAACTAGATAGATACACTTTAACCTGGACACATACGACTTTCTTACTAGAGATTTGGCCCAAAGTTTCACACCTAGTATAAGAACAAATGTACCATGAGATTGATTATTCAACTTATTCCTAGCGTGTTAGAATATAGTGTCACGAATTATAACATGTAATTTTAGCATTTTTTACTTTTCTTGAGTGCACCGTCTATGGATGTGTGTATCATGTGATGTCGTTCCCTAATCTAAAGTCGTCACACATACCTAGAGGCAGAGTAAACAACATGACCCCGTCTTATCACACTCAATAGCTAAGCACCTATAGATTTAGCCCACCATGACCGGAGGACAAAGTTTATAAAGATTAAGAGTCCGAACTCAAACATTGTACTTACGTGTTATGGTTTAAGTCAAAGTCATGTGAGCCCATAAGATATGATCACTTCACAGTTTTTTTGTTTTTTTCTTCTTTTGGTTTTTAAAGAAAAACGACAAGGAAACTCAAGTAAACAATCTCATAACCAAGTACACGAAGAAAGTGAAACATGGACAAAGAAAAAATAACCACTAACAAAAAGAACATGCAAACACAAACATCGATGACTAAGATGAGAGATCCAGAATGCCAATCTCGAGTCGAAGTAATGAGAAACATGCATCTGGGAGTGGCTTAGTGAATATGTCAGCAAGTTGGTCATCGGTGCCAATGAAGCTTACACTCACGTTCTCCTTTTTTATATGATCTCGAATGAAATGGTGATGCATGTTAATATATTTTGATCTTGAATAGTGCACTGGATTATATGTTAAGTATATGAAACTCTTGTTGTCACACATAAGTGTAACATTCCTACAAGTTAGGCCAAAGTCTTATAACGTTTGAGACATCCACAGTTCTCTAGCACAACAACTTCCTAAGGCGATATACTCGAGTTCAGTGGTGGAGAGTGCAACCGAGTCTTGTTTGCAGCTTGACCAGGAGACTAGTGCAGGTCCTAGGAAATGACATATACCACTTGTTCTCTTGCGATCAAGTGAACACCCCTCATAAATAAAATCAGAGTACCCGTGAAGTGTTAAATCGGTGGTGTGTGGGTACAGGATTCCAAGATTTTGTCTTCCTATAAGATACTAATGATATGCTTTACGTCTTTCAAATGTGACTCTCTTGGGTCAGTTGGGTACCTAGCACAACTAACAAGCGCAAATAAGATATTAGGCCTAGAGGCACTCAAATATAACAAGGATCCTATAAAACCTCTAAACACAATCTGATCGACGAAAATGTCACTTTCATCTTTTCCTAATTTAAGAGAGGCACTCATAGGAGTTTTCACATGTTTCAGATTCTCATACCCAAAACGCAAAAGCATATCTTTGATATATTTTGATTGTCTTATAAAAATATCGTCTTTGCGTTGAGAATTTGGAAATCCTAAGAAATAGGTAAGTTCTCCTACTAGGCTCATTTTGAATTCGAATTTCATTAGGGTGACAATTTCTTCGAACAACTTATCATTCATTGCCCCAAAAATGATATCATCCACATACATTTTTAATATAATTAGATCTGAATTCTCTTTCTTTACGAATAAAGTGGTGTCCGCACTGCCCATCCTAAAGCCATGACCTAAGAGACAGGTGGTGATCCTATCATACCAAGCACGTGGTGCCTGCTTCAATCCGTACAAGGCCTTCACCAACTATTATATGTGGTTTGGGTAGGCGACATTAATGAAACTGGGTTATGTCTCGACTTATACCTCTTCCTTAATATATCCGTTTTAGAAGGCACCCTTAACATCCATTTGGTACAATCTAATTTTCTTATAACTTGTAAACGCCAAAAACATACGGATGGACTCAAGATGAGCAACCAGTGCAAATGATTGCTTAAAATACACATTCTCAGTCAGAGAATACCCTTGAGCCAGCGACCTAGCTTTATTTCCTGTTATCGTAGACTCACCATCAAGTTTATATTTGAAAACCCATTTTAAGCCAATGACTGGATGGTTATCTGGACGCTCTACTAAAACCTATACCTTACTTCGCTCAAATTGGCTTAACTCCATATTCATAGACAAGAACCATGATGTATCTTTTAATGCATCTGAGACGTTCTTGGGTTCAATATAATATAGGAAACACAAGTTTGAAAAGTATTCATGAAGTACAGACTGAGTTCTAACTCAAAGTGTTGGCTCTCTTATGACTAGTTCGTGTGGATGATGCTATGAAAAATTTAAGTTACTAGGAGGCTTATAGCCTTATACAAGAGTCGACGTTTCACTCGCCACAACTCTCTACTCACCCTTATACCCTATCGGTACAGTCTCATCAACCTCCTCTTCATTCGGCTTGGGCTCGTTAGTTGGGGAATTTTCATCGAAATGCACATGAGCCGATTCTTCAACCACAAAGGTCCTTTTATTGTTGATCCTATAAGCCCGACTATTGCTCGAGTATCCTAAAAAGGTACCTAGATCAGATTTTACGTCAAATTTTACAAGAAGATCCATAGTGTTTAGAATGTAGCATGGGCTACCAAAGACCCTAAAGTACGATACAGAGGGTTTCTTTTCGAAATATAGCTCGTATGGGGTTCTCTTTAAAAGAGGTCGAAGCATGACTCAATTCATCATATAGCTTGTCGTGTTAACCACTTAAGCCCAAAAAGATCATGGTAACCCGAACTCGACGAGCATTATGCGGGCTAATTCATGAAGAGTACGGTTCTTTCTTTCTACAACCCCGTTCAATTGTGGACTGCAAGGGGAAGAGAATTAGTTTTTAATTCCTAAGGTGTCACACAGGTTTGAGAAGTCCTAATTCTTAAACTCTCCTCCATAATCTAATCTAATACGTTTTATTTTTAGCTCATCATTTTGAAGTCGCGTGAACAGATTTGAGAATTCGCTGAAGGTGTCAGATTTATTCGCAAGAAAGATCGTCCAGCAATAACATGAATAATCATCTATGATAACGAATGTGTATAAATTTCCACTTAGACTACCTGTACTATGATGGTCCAAACAAATCCCTATGAATAAGTTTAAGTTTTCTAGATGTGGAAACTACAGTTTATCTTTAGAAAGACGCTTTGACAAATTTTCCTTTTTTACAAGGAGCGCATAAAACATTTAAACTACCGCTTATGTTGGGAAGTCCTCGAACAAGTTTGTTTTTTGATAGTTTAACAATAATCTTAATTCCAAAATGTCCTAGTCTCCTATGGCAAAGTTCTAAATCCTTATTCTTAGAAACTAGACATTTCAGATTGGATGCAGATATATCATCAAAATAATAGTCAAAACATTATGAATTATATGAGCAACAAGTAAAACACTAGATGTTTTGTCATCTATAATTTTGCATTTATTTGTGGAAGATTCAAATATCACATTTAGACCTTTATCACACAGTTGGCTAATAGAAATAAGATTGGGCTTATGGCCATCTACAAACAGAACATTTGAAATAGAAAATGCCTTGTTACCTATGGTGCCGATTCCTAGTATCCGTCCTTTGCTGTTGTCCCCAAAGGTCACCATGTCACCCTTCTTCTTCTCCAGGCTAATGAACTTGTATTTATCTCCCGTAATGTGCTTGGAGCAACCAAATTGCATGTACCACACGTTCCTCGTGTCCTTAGACTGCTGATGCGTGTAGAATACGGCAAGCGCACCGGTCGCACAAGTAATAAAGTTTGGGAATAAATCCCCGAGTGTCGGTCTCTTGAGGAACACAGTAAGGGATGAGTTAATGTCGAGGAGGACTTGAGATTGAAGTCCTCGGGGTGAAGGTAACGATGGGGGTTTTGATGGTTGCGGAAAATAAAGTAAAATCTACAAGCTACTCCTATGCAACGCCGCTATGCGATGCTTCGCCAGGCGGGATGGAAGACTAGTCGGTCCGCAATGCATCGAATCGCTAGGCGGATGGGCGAGTAGGCAAGCGTATGAGGTGGAGAGAACGGCGGAAATCCTACTATGCAGGCCGCTATGCACTGCTTCGCCAGGCGGGATGGAAACTACACAGGCCGCTATGCACCGAATCGCTTGGCGGATGGAAGAGTAGGCTAGCGGATGAGGTGGTGAGAATGGCGGAATGAGGGTCATGGGCACCTCTTCGCAACGCACGCCACTAGCAATTGCTAGTGCGGCAAGGGTGGATGGATGGTGGAGTAATAAGGCGCACCTCAAGCAATAATAATGAAATCACACAAATCACATAGACATGAAAAAGTGCAAGATCATTAACTACAATAAAATGTACTTCATCAATACAAAGAGTTAAACTAAGCTATCAAATACAAGAGGAAGAGGTGTGCGAATCAACCGAATCCGAAGCCTTGTTGAGGGTTCACGGTTGGAATCCCGGGTTGTCAATCCGAGTCCAAGATCGGTCCTCAACTGTGTCCGGGGTAGAGGAGGCTGTCACTCACTCCCAATGGACCCGTCTTCTTCGTTGAAATGACCCGTAGATTGCGGCTCCAGCTCCTCCTAACTTGATGGAGAAAGCTAGGTCAAAACTCCGCTTGAAGCTCTAGGATGAAGGAGGAGGCCGAGAGGATGCTCCGGCGTTGATTTGGCGTTGAAAGCTTGCCCGGAGACCCTCCCTAAGGTGGAGGATGAAGGGGGACGGAGGAAACCCTCGTCCGAGACGAAGAACGGCGGAAAATCGCGGACCTGGATCGATCTCTCGAATAGGGCGAAACCTGCGCTATTTATAGAAAACAGAATTTAAACAGCGCGCACGATCACTGGCGCACGACCAGTTGTCGTGCGCGATATCGTCAGTGATCGTGCGATATGGAGGCAGAAAAGTGGAAAAAGATATAATGACTGCGCACGACCGGCAGAGCACGAGCAGTGATTGTGCGCGGCATGGCTGGTGATCGTACGATATGCCGGGACAGAACTTTCAAAGGAGAGGTCAAGACTGCGCACGACCGATGATCGTGCGCCAAAGAGGTCGATGGTCGTGCGTGGGTAAAAACGCACGACCACTGACTCCTTTGCCAAAAATGGTGAAAGTCCTACCCCGGACGCCCACACAATCCCAGAACCTGCAGGAAAACTGGACGGGATGTCGATCATGGCAGTCACAGACATAAATATAATGCACAGTAAAAGGGAAATACACACACGCACAGAAATAGGCTAAAAGAGTGCACAAGACGTGGAAAACCGTAGCGAACCAAAAGAAGTGCAAATGACGCTAAACGGTGTGCAAAGACAAGAAAATAAGCCTAGATGAGTCCGAAAATAGGTATATAAAGAGGACTCATCACACCCCCAGATTTAACCGTTTGCGCGTCCCGAGCAAACAGAACCTAAGCAGACGGGGAAAAATGAACTAGCTAAAAAGAGAAATTGCCAAACGGAGTACCATGCGAAGTCGCATGCTCGCGTGCATAAAAATAAAGTAGAGGGAATTCTTAAGTATACAAAATATTTTATATTTTTCACAATGCGTATCAAAAATTTATTATTACTCAAAAGTAGAATCACAGTGAATCATCCGGTCTTACGCAGGGAGAAAGTAGACAGGCCACTAAGGTGAGCATTGCCGAAGACCGGGGCTCAAGATTACCCCCAAAGGAATCCACCAATGTCGGAAACCATAAGCTTGCCCGTTCGCACTCTCTCCACGGCACTAGTCAACTCAAGCGCAAGTCCGTAGGACTTCGGGTAATAATGGTGCTTGGGTTACGGTGAGGAAAACAAGGATAAACATGAAGGGTATGCACCTAACCCAAATGAGCTAACGTACAAAACTAGTACCCGCTGCCCACAAAATAAACACGGGTGCACCACACCCCCAGACTTAACTTTTACTAAATGGGTGTGTGCACCGCCTACTCCAAATCAAAATCATCTCCAAAAGATTTTCAATTTAAACTTTTTCTTTCATCATTTTTTTTTTCTTTTTACAAACATTTCATTTTTTTTTCTTTTTATTTTCAAAATCTCAGCAAATAAAAACTTGGGCGCGCTTCCACATATTCACAATTAATAACACCACATCACATCCCAACATGAAAATATAAACTCTAAGCTCGACTTGGGTGTGCGACTAGGATAGGCTATAAGGCTTTGGTGAAATAATGGTGGAGCTGAATCAAAAAGAAGGGTAGGCACAAAGGGGCTAGCAAGGGCGATGCTAGGAATGGGTACAAAGCTCAACCGGGCCAAAAGGTGGCCTACATCACTCTCACGCTAGACTAACCGTGTACCAATGCTTCAAGAATAGCTTGGGGCAAGTTCTTAGCAACCGAGAAAGATAATCCTTCCTCCCGACTCAAGCAATACGAGTCTAGTGGCGGCTACACACGTTCCTACGCTACCGTTTGATTCACATCGGATTCACCAACTTTTGAGTAGAATAAAAAGAATTTACGCAGATAGAAGAATATAAAACTATAAGCATACAGAAAAATTAAATCTACTCAAATTTCTATACAAAACGAGAGCAGTTGACTAGAAACACAGCAAGGCCAACATTTTACTCCGTCGCACAATCCTAAACTAGCACATAAATTTTCCAAATCTAACAAAGATACAGGTTCAACTCGTGACACGCAAACCGCTAAGCTCGCGCTCATGTGGGTGCAGTGGTGTGCAAGAAATGAACTCAACAAAATAATAACTATAAAAGCTTCTAGTATGCACATGAAATGTGCACGTGCAAAAGGTAAACTGACTCTCCCCCAGACTTAAACTAAACAACACATCAAATGATATAGAAATTTAAATCAAAAAGAGCTAAGGGAAGAGATTACCCAATGCTCAGCTAGTGAGCATACTAGAAGACGCATGAAAAGTAGAAGCAGGCCCGCCATACGAAGAATCACAACCCCGCCAATGCGTAGTATCCATGAATACCTGCAGGGGTGAGCTCCGCAAAAACAAAAGAAAAATATACAAAAAAAAAAGAAAATACTAAACTAAGCTGACATAAAAAAAATAAAGATGCAGAAAATGAAAGATAAGTACTGGGGTTATTGTCATCCCAGCACGACTTATTAAATTTTATACAGTTCTAGCTAATGGGCCTATGAAATAGAAAATGCACAGGTAACTGTCCTAATATCCGTGTCGGTAACGGGTACCGATACGGCGATAGCACAGTTACCCATCTACCTAGATAATAATACCTGAAAAGCTCAGGTAGAGGAAGCAGGAAATAAGATGAGGAGGCGACCTGGTCCTCGCTCATCTTATCACAAAAAGAATCCTTGCCTAGCAAGGTATCGTCCACCACAAGCTCGTTGGGAGGGAAGGTGAAGGTAGAGGCTTCAACTGCAAAAGGAGTAGGAAACTCCTCATGCAAGCTGGGGCACTCGCCGACAACCTGAGCACAAGGCTCAATGTCAACCCAACTCACCTGCAGGGAGTCAACCCGCACAGGCGCAGAAGGAGAAGGGGGGTCAAGGAATAAAGGAGATGAAGAACTAAAATAATCAGAAAATGGGAGAGTGACTCCGGCTTCACTCTCAGCAGGATCCAAACAAAGATCATCGTCGGTATCATACGAGTCGTATCGGGGGGAATCCGACAACTCGAGGTCCATGGTGGTAAGAAGAACGACCTCGTCCAACAAAGAGGTGCAAACCTCCGCATCGGAAAGAGGATATTCCTCGTCCCACCGGGGTGCGTAGAAGTGTTCCGAAGATCCACATTCTCCGTCGGAGATAGTAGAATCCTCATCCCACTTTGGCGCAACCTCGGGCACCGAATCATCCACAATAACGGCATCATCAGCCGACTCACAAGAAAAAGGAGTAGAAAACTCCGGCAAATACTGCGTAGGGGCAAGGCTGCTCACAAAATCAGGCATAGAATGCGCAGGCCCCTTCGCAACATCATCCGCAGATGCCACCCCGTCGACGACCGGAACACTCTCATCGTCCCATACAGGATCGTCCATGAGTTCCCGATCCACTCCTTGCGGGCTAACATCCGAGTGAGAATGATCACTCAAAGGAAGCTCGTAAAAAGGGGTTGAGGAACCCATGAAGGAACTATATGCGGCGAGAGATTCTTCCGTAATCTCAACGGGCAAAGATCGAGCAAGGTGCGCCATGTCAGTGTATGGGCCAGGCAACACCCTAGTAGGCCTATCCATAGTAGTCTCCCGCGAACAGGGGACTGCTACGGATGCGTCCACAGAGGTAGAAGGCTTGCACAAGCGAGGGCAATCCTTCAACATATGGCCCACACCTTGACATAGAATACACCGAAAACAGTGCTCGGCATTAGAAACAGCTATGACATCGATGCATCTCCGCAAAGCGTCAATAATACGGCACTCGGCAGCAGAATCCATCGCGAACAAAAATATTTACCGGAAATTACTACACACAAGAATAAAATAACTCGGATCTGCAATATTAAAAAAAAGAAAACAAGGAAGGGACAAGAAAAATAAAGTAAACAATTTCAAAAACTAAAATAAAGACAAAACAGGGTATGAACAAATGGACAAGGGCGACTATCTCGCATCTACCTCTTCAAAAACTCAAACGACTGTGTTCCCCGGCAACGGCGCCAAAAACTTGATGCGTGTAGAATACGGCAAGCGCACCGGTCGCACAAGTAATAAAGTTTGGGAATAAATCCCCGAGTGTCGGTCTCTTGAGGAACACAGTAAGGGATGAGTTAATGTCGAGGAGGACTTGAGATTGAAGTCCTCGGGGCGAAGGTAACGATGGGGGTTTTGATGGTTGCGGAAAATAAAGTAAAATCTACAAGCTACTCCTATGCAACGCCGCTATGCGATGCTTCGCCAGGCGGGATGGAAGACTAGTCGGGCCGCAATGCACCGAATCGCTAGGCGGATGGGCGAGTAGGCAAGCGTATGAGGTGGAGAGAACGGCGGAAATCCTACTATGCAGGCCGCTATGCACTGCTTCGCCAGGCGGGATGGAAACTACACTGGCCGCTATGCACCGAATCGCTTGGCGGATGGAAGAGTAGGCTAGCGGATGAGGTGGTGAGAATGGCGGAATGAGGGTCGTGGGCACCTCTTCGCAACGCACGCCACTAGCAATTGCTAGTGCGGCAAGGGTGGATGGATGGTGGAGTAATAAGGCGCACCTCAAGCAATAATAATGAAATCACACAAATCACATAGACATGAAAAAGTGCAAGATCATTAACTACAATAAAATGTACTTCATCAATACAAAGAGTTAAACTAAGCTATCAAATACAAGAGGAAGAGGTGTGCGAATCAACCGAATCCGAAGCCTTGTTGAGGGTTCACGGTTGGAATCCCGGGTTGTCAATCCGAGTCCAAGATCGGTCCTCAACTGCGTCCGGGGTAGAGGAGGCTGTCACTCACTCCCAATGGACCCGTCTTCTTCGTTGAAATGACCCGTAGATTGCGGCTCCAGCTCCTCCTATCTTGATGGAGAAAGCTAGGTCAAAACTCCGCTTGAAGCTCTAGGATGAAGGAGGAGGCCGAGAGGATGCTCCGGCGTTGATTTGGCGTTGAAAGCTTGCCCGGAGACCCTCCCTAAGGTGGAGGATGAAGGGGGACGGAGGAAACCCTCGTCCGAGACGAAGAACGGCGGAAAATCGCGGACCTGGATCGATCTCTCGAATAGGGCGAAACCTGCGCTATTTATAGAAAACAGAATTTAAACAGCGCGCACGATCACTGGCGCACGACCAGTGGTCGTGCGCGATATCGTCAGTGATCGTGCGATATGGAGGCAGAAAAGTGGAAAAAGATATAATGACTGCGCACGACCGGCAGCGCACGAGCAGTGATCGTGCGCGGCATGGCTGGTGATCGTGCGATATGCCGGGACAGAACTTTCACAGGAGAGGTCAAGATTGCGCACGACCGATGATCGTGCGCCAAAGAGGTCGATGGTCGTGCGTGGGTAAAAACGCACGACCACTGACTCCTTTGCCAAAAATGGTGAAAGTCCTACCCCGGACGCCCACACAATCCCAGAACCTGCAGGAAAACTAGACGGGATGTCGATCATGGCAGTCACAGACATAAATATAATGCACAGTAAAAGGGAAATACACACACGCACAGAAATAGGCTAAAAGAGTGCACAAGACGTGGAAAACCGTAGCGAACCAAAAGAAGTGCAAATGACGCTAAACGGTGTGCAAAGACAAGAAAATAAGCCTAGATGAGTCCGAAAATAGGTATATAAAGAGGACTCATCAACTGCCAACAGACATAAAAAGAAGATGAGGGTAATGTTCTGGTTACCCAAGTTGTCCCACCCATATGAAAGGTAGAGGACTTTAGAAGCAAGACTTGCGTATTTTTCTTAACACCTTTCCTTAGACACGAGCAAAAAGTGCGACCAAACATATGACAGTTTCCACACAGAGTGTAAGCAGTAGGCACTGTCTTTATCGGGTTGCTCGAGCTCGTGTTTGAGGATGGGGAAAGCCTTTCAGACTTTTTGACCTTATTTGGTGAGTTTTTGTTGCTGTATGGAGACCAGGCGGTCTGACAGTCTGGCATTGGTTGATTAGAGACCGCGCGGTCTGGCAGTTTCTCTCTAGCAGTTTGGTAGCCAGACTATTGCTATTTGATGTCCAGCGATATGACGGTTTGTCTCAGGCGACTAGGAGTCCGGGCGGTCTGGCGGTCTCCTATGGTGGCTTGTTCTCTCCTTCTGGTGGTTGCCGGGCGATTAGCCTATTCATCTAACCGCACGACCTATTTATCTTGTTTCTGTTAAAATGATTATACCTGTAATTATTTAGTCCCACATTGCTTACTTGTAGTCTCTCCCATCTCCTCCATTCTATAAAAGGGAGACTATACCTTTGTAATACTCACCTTTTTGGATAATAAATATTTCGGTTTTTAAAATTTTTGGTTTCTTCTTGTCTGTTCGCATATGGTATCAGATGACTCCATCTATTCCGCCTGATTCGGTACCTTCTTTTATCCATGCGGTTTTTCCTTCTTCTTGTATTCTGTTCGTGCGGCGTCTCTTCTCTTCTCATCTTTATCACTGCCCTTTGTGTGTGCGGCTTATTTGCTCTACCTCTTTTCTCCCTACGATTTCCTTTGATTCGCACTGCCCATTTCTGTTCGTGCAGTCTCTGCTCTGTTAGCAAGACCTGCTTGCCTTTCTCGTGAACTCCTTCTAGTTTGCGCGGTCTTCTCTATCTCCTGTTCGCGCGGCCTTCCCTCTAGTCGTGAGACTTTTTCCTTGTACTTTGTTATGCTTCTTAGTCGTGGTCTTCCTTGCAGCTGGTGTGTTGACACCGTGACCGCTGCAGAATCTTTTATTTTTCCGCTGCGGCCTTCCTAGCCGCACGTCCTGCTTGCTGTTCGCGCGACTTGTTGTTTCTTCTCGCGTGGCTTCTTTATCCGTTACGGCCTTCCTAGCCGCACGTCCTGCTTGCTGTTCACGCAGATTATTGTTTATTCTTGCACAGCTTCTTGTCTCTTCTCCTCCATGGCTCTTTCTAGTATCTCAACAACCACCACTACTCCTATAGCCAATCTGCCTCCTCCTCCTACTCCTTCCGGGATTCTTGGCACCATCTCTAAACTCATCAGTTCAAACTACCCGTACTGGAGTGTCTCCTTCACCTTCCTTCTCCGCTCACAACACAAATGCCACCATCTCACTTATGACCCTCCTCCTCTCACTTCCGCTGAGTTTGACGACTGGGATGCTAGCGACGCGCTTGTGCGCACTTGGCTAGTTAACAGCCTTTCAGATGAATGTCTTCCCATCATCCGTCATGATGAGATGGTCAAGATTGCTTGGCTTCATCTTACTACTTTATACTCAAAGGGGGCTCAGTCGTCCTGCATCTATGCTTTATATGCGGACCTCTTTGCATTTCCTTCCATGTCTCCTGCTGCTGCTTATCAACAGAATTAGGCTTTTGGGGCTGAGATTCTTCAGAATCGCCCTTTCTCTATGGATTTGGCCGAGCAGCACAAGCACTTCCAGGAACTTCTGGTTATTTGCTATCTTTTGTGACTTTCGGAGTCCTATGACATAATCCGCCAGCAAATTCTGGGCGAGGAGGACTCTCCTACCTTGGATACCATTACTGCACGTATTGCCGCAGTTACCTTTCTACTTTAACATCCTATTTTGTCCTCTCCTTCGCCACCGGATAACTATGCTCACCAAACTCAAGGGAGTGGCTCTGGTTGTCGCAATCACCAGTCCGGCGGGTGTGGACCTTCTCGCTTCCTCTTCTCTCATTGTGGCCTCATTGGGCATACCGTAGAACGCTGCTGGATGAATCATCTGCATCTTTGCCCCTCTAGTTACTCTTTCACCTCCTCCTCAAAGCCATCCGCCTGAGTGGTCACGTCATTAGGTAGTGCCCACATGGTTACTCAAGGTAAATGACTGATAGACTCTGGTGCAACTAATCACATGGCGGGCAATCTTCAGTTCTTTTCTCTCCTAGAATCACATTATTGGTTGCCCCCAGTTCTCATTGCTAATGGCTCTCCCTCCTCGGTCCATAGAACGGGAGTGGTTCATGTCACTCCATCTCTTCGCTGGGCGTAAACTCTCTATGTGCCCATGTTTTTATGCAATTTAGTATCAGTTACCTCATTATGCAAGTAACTCCAGTGCTCTGTCACATTCACATCTACTTCTTGTTCTTTTCAGGATCCGAGCACCCAATGAAAGATTGCTAATGGAACTGAGAGAGGCGGCCTCTACTTCCTCGACAACATTTCCGCTCTATCCACCTTCTCTTCCTCCACTAAAGATCTTCTACAGTGGCATCTCCGCATTGTTCATCCTCCTTCACGGCTTCTTCGTCATCTTCTTCCTCACCTCCCTCTGCACAGTTCTCTTCTCAACTACGCCGCCTATCATCTTGCAAGCATCACCGTTCCTCCTTCTTGCCAAAGCATGGTCGTGGCTCTACCCATCCGTTTGATCTCATTCACTCCGATGTTTGGGTTCCTTCTCCTACCCTCACCGTTTGTCAGGGTAGTTATTAATTTATTACCTTAATTAATGACTTTTATAAATATACATGGGTGTATCTCATTCGAGATCGCTCTGAATTATTCAATGTATGGACTTCTTTTTATTATTTAATTCAAATCAGTTTTGTGTTTCAATTAAAATATTTCGCTCTAATAACGCTAAGGAGTATATTATTCAAGCTTTTTCATCTTTCTGTATGTAACATGGGATTGTCCATCAAACTAGTTGTGTCTATACCTCACAATAAAATGGAGTGGCGGAACGCAAAAACTATCACCTCCTTGATTTTGCTCGCAATCTGATGATGCAGATGCAGGTCCCTTTCTCCTATTGGGGCTATGTAGTTCTCATTTTATGTTAACTCATTGATGGCATTCCCTGCACGCTTTTCCACGGTCAAACCCCATTCTCCATTCTATATCCAGGTAAGGAACCTTTTCCTCTCCCTCTACGTATAATTGGGTGTACAACTTTTGTGCACGCACCCTCCGCCACTCGTGACAAACTCTCCCCTCGCTCCACTAAATGTGTCTTTCTGGGGTACTCTACCACCCAGAAAGGCTATTGTTTTTATGACCCCATTCTCCACAAGTAGTTCGTCTTTGCAGACATTACCTTCTTCGAGAATGCTCCCTATTTCTCTGACGACTCCTCTCCTCTTCCCGTGGCTTCTGATTCTCAAATTGTTTCGTCCAACCCATTGACTCCTACCGAGGTTTTTTTACCTCCACCATCTCCATCATCTCCTCCTCTCTCTTCACCTCCGCTATGTCACTCTTCTCTGCCTCCATTGCTCTATACTCCCGGGAAAGATCTCCCTGCCACAGATTCTCCGAATACTCAGGAACCCGCTGACCTGGATCTTCCCATTGCTCTACGCAAAGGAGTTTCGGGCATGTACCCAACACTCGCTTGCTTCTGTTATTTCCTATGATTGTCTTTCCCCTTCTCGCAGGGCTTTTGCACTGGCTTTCTCTACCGCTGCCACCCCCCATTCGTACCTGGAGGCCCTTACTATTCCTCATTGGAAGGCTGCCATGGATGAGGAAATTTCTACTCTCACTGAACGAGGTATGTGGACCCTTGTTCCTCCTCACTTAGGCACAGATGTTGTTGGCTGTCGCTGGGTCTTTATGGTAAAGTTCAATCCGGACGGTAGTGTAGATCGTTATAAGGCCCACCTTGTTGCAAAATGCTTTACCCGGACTTATGATGTTGACTATTTTGACACCTTCTCTCCAGTTCCTCGTCGCAGCACTATCAAGGTCCTCCTCTCTATGGCTGTCAATAGGGATTGGCCCATTTCCCCACTGGATGTCAAGAATGCCTTTCTCTATGGGGATCTTTAGGAGGATGTCTACATAGAGCAACCTCCAGGGTATGTTGCTCAGGGGGATACAAAGGTATGTCGGCTAAAGAAGGCTATCTATGGCCTAAAGCAAAGCCCTCAGGCTTGGTTTGACAATTTTTGTGGTATTGTGTAAGCCGTGGGATTTACGAGAAGTTCTGCCGATAACTCTTTGTTCGTTCGCAAAACCTCCCTAGGTCTGGTAGTTCTTGCAGTATATGTGGATGATATTCTTCTCACTGGAGATGACCAGGTTGGGATAACCTTGACAAAGAGGTATCATCGTCAACACCTATCATAAAGGATATGGGCTCTCCAAAATACTTTCTGGGGATAGAAAACTCTCGAAGCCCAATTCCATAGTCCTATACCAACGCAAGTATGCTCTTGATTTGTTAAAGGAGGCTGGGTTGGCTGGGGCTAAACCTGCTCGATGCCCCATGGCGAATGGAGAAGATAAAACTTGGACGGATGTATCTCCTCCTCTTTCAGATGTTATGAGGTACATACGTCTGGTTGGTAAACTCATATATCTCACGGTGACGAGACCTGACATCTCCTATGTTGTAGGGAAGGTTAGCCAATTCATGCAAGCTCCAAGGTAAGGCCATCTACAGTTTGCCATTAGGATATTGGATTATGTGAAATCAGCGCCTTGGAAAGGATAACTCTTTCAGAAGAATGGTCATTTGTGGATTGAAGCGTACTAATATTCGAGCTATTCTGATGACAAAGGAGAACGCAAGTCAACATCGGGATTTTGCACCTTTGTGTGCGAAAACCTTGAAAGCTGAAAGAGCAAGAAATATTCTATAGTCTCCAGGTGCAATGTAGAAGAAGAATGTCGAAGTATGGAGTTGACCACATATGAGTTGAAGTGGTTATGGGTTCTCATGCTTAACATAGGAGAGGTCTACATCATCCTCTACCTATGTTTTGTGATAATAATGCCGCTATATACATCTCAAAAAATCCGATCTTCCATGAGAGAACAAAGCATATTGAAGTCAACTACCACTTTTTTCGGGAAGAGATTTTGAAGGAACAGATTTGTACTCTGTTCGTCATCTCCGTTAAAGAGTTAGCGTATATTTTCACCAAGCCGGTGTCTGCCTCCTTTCTTCGCATTTGAGACAAGCTTGACATTATCGATATATATGCTCCAGCAAGAGGGGGAGTGTTGTTGTATGGAGACCGGATAGTTTGGAACTAACGAATTAGAGACCGAGAAGTCTGGCAGTTTCTCTCCAGTGGTTTGGTAGCTGGAATGTTACTGTTTGGTGTCCGGGCGATCTAATGGTTTGTTTCAGGCGACTTGGAGACCGGGCAGTCTGGCGGTCTACTATGGAGGCTTGTTCTCTCCTTCTGGTGATTACCGGGCGATTAGCCTATTCATCTAACCGCACGGCCTGTTCGGCTTGTTTCTGTTAAACCGATTATACATGTAATTATTTAGTCTCACATTGCTTACTTGTAATCTCTACCATCTCCTCCATTCTATAAAAGGGAGGCTATACCTTTGTAATACTCATCTTTTTGGATAATAAAAATTTCATTTATTCCAATTTTCAGTTTCTTCTTTTCTGTTCGCACAGTTTTTATAATTGGTTCTAGAGGTAGCTTGATAACAATTTCCACTCGGTGGGGACATTGGACACACGTATCCTAGTCCAAATATCCAAGATCCATGACACTGTGCACCCAACATCATATTTAAAAACTTTTGGCCTATTCCAAACTTTTGGATGACACAGTTAAGATCCTGGATCCTCGTCTTTTGGGCAGTGTTTTCAGTCACAAGCATTACACACCGATTGGCAAATTTTTTTGGCCTTCCTCTACCTTGGCAAGCGAAAAGTGAAGTCTCTTCTCCAAGATATTCTTTTCAATTATGAGACTTCATTTTCACCGACGACTTAGAGAGACTAGCTTTTCCTTCTTCGATCGTTGTCATCAAGTGAGAGCACTCTAGACACTTGATCTTTTCTTTGCCACTTATAATTACTTCAACTCTTAATTTTTCTAAGTCCTTTTTGATTTTCTTATTCTCGGCTCTCATGGAGTTTTTCTCAGAAAAACACTTTCTAATTTATCAACTAAGTGGTCATAAATTTGAAGAAGTTCTGTATAAGTAGTTGGGGTTTACTCTGTGTCGTTGTGGAAACTAGACTCATCGTACGATTCTTGTTGATTTTTTCCCATGAGGCATATATTTGCCTCGTCTTCATTGCCAGAGTCTTTGGTGCTTGATTCTATAGATCCATCCATATCCTAGGTTAGCGCCTTCAGTACCTTCTTCTCTTTGTTTCAGTTTTGCTTTTCTTTTTCCTCCTTCTGGAGTCTTGGGCATTCTATCTTTAGGTGCCCAGGCATGTAGCAGTGATAGTACTCGGACTGAGACTTCTTATCATCGCTTTCCATCTCTTTTAATGGCTTGTTCTACCTTATGCCTTCTCCAGCTCCTCTCTTCATGAATTTCCTGAACTGTCCCTGCTTCTTGGTATTCTTCATGAATTTTTTAACCACCGAACGTAGAGGCTCTCCTCCTCATATTCCTCAGAATCTTCAGCAGTTTTTCTCTCCCTTACGGCCTTCAGCGCAAGTCCCTTCTTCTTCATTTCCCAGGGATATTCATCCGCTTGAATATTTTGTTCTAGTTCGTGTGTCTTCAGATTTCCATTGAGGGTTTCTATCTCTAGGGTGCTGAATATCATGAGATTATGCGATCGCAGTCACATTCGGGTTGAATCAAAAAGGCAAAGATTGCAGGATCTTCCTCACCAGATAACCATTTGAAAAGCTCTTCCCGAGGGATCATGAGGCATTGAATATCTTGGCGAATCGTGTATACATGCTGTCAACCTCCTCATCGATCTCCATCCAAAACTGTTCACATTCAGACTAGAGTCAGAACAGCTTCGAGTCTTTCACCTGCGAAGTACCTTCGTGATTAAGTTCAAGTAGCCTCCACATATCATAAAGAGTTTCACAGTTACAGAATCAATTGAATTCAGTTTTATCTAATGCGCAGAATAGTTAGTTCTTTGCCTTAGCATTGTTCTTGCGTCTAAGCATATCTGCATCATCCCACTTACCATTTGGCTTAATTAGGACGGTGTCCCCTACAGTGATAGTGGGTGTAGTGTATTTCGTCTCTACCATGGCCCATACATCCATGCTTTGAGTAATCAGAAAAATTCTCATGCGTGTTCTCTAGTGACTATAGTCACTCCCCATAAATAGTAGAGGTCTACTCACACCTTGTCCCTCCCTGATTGCGTGAGTGGAGTTGGCCATCTTACTTCAGGTTTTTTAAGCTTTTTGAATTTACCTCCTCTAATACAACTTGTTGGATCTCGTGGCCAACCTTAGAGGGGGGGGGGGGTGAATAAAGTTTCTCGTATGTATAGAAATTTAAAATGTTTTGAACCAGAAAATCGAGTTCTGGAAACTACTGCGGGGTGTTCGGTAGCTAACGCGTGACAAAAAGTCTCGCAACTCATTTTCCTGGACAATTACGCTTGCGCAAGCCACACAACACATACTTAACAAAACCAGAACAATCACAGAAATAATCAACACAGAGACAGGAATTTCATTGTATGAATTAGAATGACAATTTTTCTAGATGATTACAAGACTGTGATCTCAGTAACGCTGGAGATCAAAAGCAGTGTGGAGAAAAACTCTTTTGGTTTCTATACCAATCCGCTCCATGGACCGGTTGGCTCTCTCCCATTCCCTCCAAGAAAGGTCTTCAAGCCATCTCTTCACATCCTCACAAGGAAGGGACTTAGAGCCCCGCGATATCCTCCGATCTAGACATCCCTATCCCCAGGACTATTTACCGCGGAATCCTACCCAGATTTCGATGACCCTTACCGATTGATTTTCATCACCACAAGATTTAGAAAAATAAAAGATTACAAGAATAGAAGATGTAAATAATATAAAGGTTTAGTTCTCCCTCTTGAAGATTTCTTCATGGAGAGATCCGCTGCCATTGCTTGAGATCTTCGTTTGCTACCAAGCGGTTGGCTCTTCGTAGTCGATGTAGATCATGGATTGACGGAGACTTTTGATCGCGTACGTGAGAGAGATGACTCTCTTCTTATTTGATGAAGACAATCAGAATGGATGCTAGGAGGCGGCCGAACCCTAGAGTGTAGGAGATTCTATCTATTTTCGTCTTGGTTTCCCAGGAATAGACACCGAGACGGCCTTTTATATGCCTTCATGAAAATAGGCTTCCTCCGGCGGTAAGAATAGCGCCCGGTGGCTAGTTTGTGCGCTTGATGTGCTAACTATCCCACAGGTTAGGAATAATATTTCAAAACAAATATTTGCCATTTTTTCGTTGTTAGCCCTGTGCGGTAATAGTTATCGTTGTGCTGTAGTATAAGAAACGACGATTCTGAACAGTCGTGTCAATTCTCGTCGAGAGGCTAGCGCAGTGCGGTATCAACTATCGCTTGGCGGTAGATCATTTACTCAAGAAATCCTTCTTGCCACTTGTCGAGAGGCTAATGCGGAGCGGAAACAACTATCGTCAGGCGATAGTTCGGTTCCTCGAGAAATCCTTCTCGCCACTCGTCGAGAGGCTAGTGCGGCCCAGTAAGCACTATAACGTGGTTGTAATTTCTCGAGAGGCTAGACAAAATAATTCCTTGCGTTAGTACGGGCGGTAGGACTAGAGCAGAGCGGTAGATTCCCGAGTGCTCTATCTAATTAATTTACGGCTACCGCTCAGCATTAGTGTCCCCACAAGTCTTCTTCTTCGCTTGCACCTGTCAACCTGCACACTCTATCAATACAAGACGTGATCAAATATAAACTGGGAGTTGATATTCTCAAATGCAAGGAATGTGAAACATCGATTCAAACATCACCTAGCTGATTGGGCCAGTGGTAGCACCCGGAGGTTAGGTGATGTAAACTTTTCTTGCTCTGGGGTTAGGTCTCAAGATGCTCCCGCTGTCGCGCATCCACCTAGCTAGCAGGGATGGGATCGTCGATGGAAAAAATTTCGGTCCAGGTGCTGTCTCAAATCGCGTTTGCCAATCTACACCAGGCATATGAAGCTACTTGGTGCAAATGCGAAAGAAATATCGGATCTAGTAAATCATAGGGCAAACGGGCAAGTTCGAGCCGAAACCTTATCAAGTCGGTGAGCCGAAACATTGGTCGATCGGCGAGCATAGGTTTCGACGTCTACTAGTGAATGCGAAAGGAGTTGGTCCTCGGCGGTACATTTCCACCCTCTAAAAATTTTACTTGGGAATTTCTAACAACTTCAACTTAACATTGGCAGGAAGGAAGAGTGCTCGCGGGCGATCTGGGACGTTGCGAGCCTATTGCGACGAGTAATCCGCCTCTTGACTGTCTGGGGTTGGTAAGCTCCCATGGCCCCCCTATGGGTATGAACCCTAACTCAAGTACATTCTATCATCCCGCTCTACTGTGGTGGGGTCGCGCTATGGAGAATGGCAGCTCGTAGACGAGAACATTATAGTAAGTTTAAAAAAAAGAGATAAATTCGAGCAAATTATTTTTTCTTTAACAAATGTAATTTTACAAAATGGAGTTCTCGCTTCTGCGAGGTTACAAAAAGGGGGGAGGATAATTACAATAGAAGAAAAAAATGAGAGGGAGCTGCGATTAAACTCTCGCACTCCCCTCCGGACGGGCGGTCCTCCTCCTCGTCCCGTCCGGATGTGCGACCGTCCATACAGCCCATGACATCCTTGAAGAGCGATTCGAAACTTTCCTCCTTCTCGCTTGGAGGGTTAGCCGGCGGGACATGATTCAGCACAAGGTTCCTCACCGAGATCTCCTTACATACCACCACCAGCACCTCCATGTCTTCCATAATCTGTAGTGTATAGTCGGCGGTGCTGATGGAGTTGGTCCAGAACCTCTCAGTGACCTCGGCCTCGTCATAGACTTTTTTACTTTTGGGAGGAATGCTCGGTTCGTCGCCGAATTTGGGGAAGAAGATGTCTGTTTGCCAAATCAGCTTTCTATTGAGACCTTTGATCTCCTCCCTAAGTTTGTGGTTCTCCTTCTCCAGCTTGGTTGCATGAGCCTCCAGCTCGGCAACGCGAGCTCGCTGCTCGCTCACGGATTCAACATCCAGAGAAGAAAGGCAAGGTAATATTAATATTCGTGAAAAATCCTTAGGGAAAAAGGAAGGGGGTAGTCGTCACTTACCATCTCGCCGGTAGCCTTCGTGAGAAGGTTCTCAGCGACTGTTAGTCGCCCCGCCAGGTCAGCAGCGCTATCTTTGGCAAGGTCGTGCTCCTGCTTGGTTTTCAGTAGCTGGTGGTTGAGGCTGAAGCCCCGACAGACCACCATATGATGCAGCTACCAGGCCCGTATGTGGGCTTGCAGAACTTCGCGCCCAAGATACCGAAGAGTCAGGCCATTATAGGCCTCGACATCCTCGCACCCATATTGGTCGAAGCTCAGTGCATAGGCATGCCTCAAGGCAGGTTAACCCCCCGAACAGGAGGGATGGAGTGATAATATGGAAACCCTGTGGGTATGCTCATCTCATCGCACCATTGGCTCACCGACTGAGTCTTTCGACTTTCCCCTAAAGCCAAAAAGGTGGTGGCTCTTCGACAAGCACGACTCGTAGGCCATAGTATCCGTTGTAGTAGGGGGAGCGGAGGGCTCTCAACCCTCTTAGCCTTTCTTTGGCATGCCTTTCAACGAGCTTTCTAGTGACCCATAAGGCGTGTTCTCCGGGGAGCTTTTGTAGATTTGTTTTGGTTGCTTCCTGGAAACCACCGTGACTTTCATCTTCTTTAGCGGCCGAGGGCGGCAAGGCGAGATGGATCCGACGCAGTCAGGTCGCCTCTCGCTAGAGGAGTGTCCCCTAGACCCTAGCTCTCCTCAGTATGATGTCGCGGCTGCCCGCTTGTGTGGGAGACGGTCTGGGTAGAGTTCTAAGTCCGCATGGGGCGAATGTTCGGGAATTGATCGCTCCCCTACATAAAATGACTTGGATTTATAAGGAGATAATCATAAGAGAGCTAGTGAATGAAAAAAAGGAGAAGTGTATCTTTGCCTGGGAGGACGGGTCAAGCGAGTCGAGGCCCATTTGAAGGAAGGCTACCTCAAATTCCTTCAGTAGGAAGAACTTACGCGTCTTGTCATTATCGCCTGATAGCGTCGGGGGCCGATATACCTCCTCGCTCTTCGGTTATGGGGAGAAGGAAATGTTGCCCAGGTGGCCATTGATGAAGACAACCATGGAAATTCAGTTGTTGTTCTTGTTCGCGGTCTCGCCAATCGTGATGTGCGAGCCCATCAGGAAGGCGATCCAATCACTAGTCGCACAGTAGGTGAGAAGTTTGCGGAAGATGGCGAGGTTGAATTCAATCCACTCCCAGTGAAATAAGCAGGCGAATGAAACCTTAATGGAGATCTCATTCGGGTTCAGTTATGCGGCCACCGTGCCAAAATACTTGAGGTTTAAATGGATTTACGGCAAGAGCGGTAGGTGCAATCCCACCTCGATTTGCGAGATGGGGAAAGCGAACTTGTCCCGGTAGAAAGTGTTGATGGTCTCGACACGCCTCATAGCCAAGGGGATGGAAGTTGGCTTTAAAATCGGTGAGCTCGTGCTCGGTGGTATTCCCTTTGAAGAATTGGTACTCGATAAATTGCCGAGCACACTTAGTCCGCCCGTCGGCATCAGGTCGCGTCTTACCCATGTTAGCAAAAGGGTTTTGGTGCAAGTATGGGTAGTGAGAAGAGTTGCAAAGGGGCTACAAATGTAATAAAGTCGATGGCCCAGGGGGTTGGTGAGGGGGCCTGTTTATAAAAAACCAAATTTAAGGTCAAGCTGAACGGACAGTCCAGCTCGCCAGTCCCGCTTGCTAGCTCCAGCTCACCAACTCCAAGTTGCCGACCCAACGACCTACTCTATCCTAGTACGTGCTGAACATAAATGGCATAGCATATTATTTCAAATAGCATATTGAGTTCTAAAAAACTATTTAAGTTATTAGGGACAAGGACGTTCGCCGCCCCGAAAAGGAAGAAGTTCATAACAAGCAAAGGAAAGTTTGGTCAACACGCGCGACCTGGGTGCTGGGGGGCGAGGCCAGTAGGCTAAACTAGTGCTATTTTCATCTACCCCGGCATCGCGCCACCACCCCCGGAGGTCATCGTGGGTTGAGGAACTCACGGACAAGGTCCTGGTCCCGACCAAAGGTCTGCAGGTTGTCATTAAGTCTCTCTATAACTACGGTGGGGAACATCATCTCACTCGCCGAGTCGCATTCCATCTTATCCGCGAGCAGCATAAAGTCCCTCTCCAGCGCCCATAGTATTTCATCGCTATATGTGTTGACCGTTCGAAGTTGGTGCAAGGAAGCATCCTGCTTCTTCAGCACCTCTACTTCTCGCCGCCTTAGCTCGATAGGATCCAACAAGTCGTACAGGAAGCTTTCCACCCAAGGCTCAGGGTGTGGAGAGTGTAGAACTTGTTCTGAAGATTCCTCTACTTCAGACGGAGCAAGAAGCCCTGTAAAAATAATAAACTCCGGTAGAAAGAGGGTGCGAGTGTATCAAAGATGCTTAGGCAAAATGTTTTGGTAAAAGTGGAGCTTACGAGATGATGTCGACAGTCCTTGGAGGGTGTACGAAGGAGGTAAGGCTATGTTATAGCCGCGACCTAGAGGATTGATTCCTGGGGAGATGAGATTGAAGCTGGGAAGTGGGATGTCTCTGGCCCTTTCCCCCACGAGTGAAGGAGTATGTGTTGGATGCTGAGAAGGAGTGCGAGTTTGCGATTTGGACTTCAGTGAGTCCAACCCCGTGGTCCCAAAGGGAGGTAATTTGCTTTACAGGAGAATGCCGGGGGGGAGTCTTAGGATGCGAGTCGTCATGTAGGGTGTTGGATCACGACATCGAGCGATCTGATAGCTCTCGGGCTCGGCCGGAATGTCGATTGCCATTTTTCTTTTGAGATCGTCTGCCGGTTTAGAGGAGGAGGTAAGCTCGGGTGTCAAGGTGGATTCCAGGTCATGGTACAAGGATTCAACATCTTTTGGAATGGACTTCGCCTTCTTGTCAGGGTTGGATTTTGTCGGCTTGCAAAGTGCTGCATTGGAGGGCATGCAGACTAGCATGGCAGTGCGAGTGGCGTTGAGCTTGCGGGCGCGGCTAAGTGATAATACGTTTTGTAGCCTAAACTATTATCGTATTTTCTATTTTATATTGTACAAATCATGTCTATTATTAGTTTATTTTTATCATTTTATGTAAATATTATTGCCACTAACATTTTCTTGACCTTTTACAGGTTTTCAGAAAATTGGTCAAAAATGACCTGACACGCCCCCCTGTCACGCCCTACTTGGGCGTGACCTAGGGCGTGTCACCTGATCCTGAGGACTCCTGCTGGAAGGGACAGAAAAACAAACAAAACCGCTATCATGCCCCCCCTTACACGCCCTACCTGGGCGGGTCACAAGGCGTGACCAAGGGCGTTTCGCCCTCTGCCGCAAAGCCTACCGCCGCATTAAATGTCATTTCTCCACAGCACGCAAACAGTACTGTCATGCCCCATGTCACGCCCATGACATGGGCGTGACTCCCTCCTTTTTCGGTGACTGATGGATTTCCGACCAATGATTTGGACATGACGTGCCTGTCACGCCCCCCTACACGGGCGTGACCTAGGGCGTGACCACCGAAGTACAGAGGCAATGATCCTTCCCGCCAGAGTCCAGAGCCTGAGGTCAACATAGTACTGTCACGCCCCATGACACGCCCCCCTAGGGCGTGTCGGAGGGCATGACCAACCCGAGATTTTTTTCTATAAATTGAGCCCCCCCTTCCATTTCAGCAAGTTTTGGCTGAGAGGGGGAGGTGCTGCCCCTTTGGTTCTTGGGTCCTTTTCTAGTTTTTTTTATGCTTTTCTCTCTCTCTCTCTCTCTCTCCCTCTCTTTGTAATTTTTATTTAACCCTAGTTTAATCTTATTTTGTTTTAGCTTTTGTTGTAATCTTGCTCTTGCTTAGTGCTACTTATAGGGCAAGAATAGGATTTAATTTTCATGCACTTGTAATTTCTTTTTCAATAGTGTAACTTGCCCCTTTTTATTAATAGAAGTGTTCTTTGTTTAGCTTGTGTTCTTTTTATACTTTACTACTCATCCCCCCTCCTCCACTTCGCTATGATTAACTAATCCTCCTTGTACTAGATCTTGATGATCCGAGGTTCGAGCGATTAAGTTATGATGTTTTGATTAATCTTTTCTTTTTAGGTTAGGGCCTTGAATTACTCTTGTTTAATTATGGGTTGGAGGTATATTATCGATATATACTCTCCACCTTTGCTTTCATTCTGGGCTAGGCGAGAGGCCGATAGAATGAAGTGAGCATTAAAGGGTAAAAGGAGTTGTACGCACCCCTCGAGAGAGGCAGACGTCCAAATCTCCCGGATTGGAGTAAAATCCAATAGTGGGGTTCAACGCGTAAAGCGAGTTTTAGGCCTCCGATTTCGACGAGAGTCGGTCGGACCTTCCTAAACTCAGTTGGGCACGACTTCTAGAGAAGCGTGTTCAAGCTTTAGGAACCTCCACGGTCAAGGACCTTTATCCTATTAAGTTTAGATTTTTATCGCATTTTCTTAATCGTCTTTAGCCGAGGTGATTCTTGATCGAGTGCATTTCCATTTAATATTTTCAATCTTTCGTAGTAATCTCCTATCTTGTGCTCTTTAATTAACTACAGTAGTTTCCTTTCTAGCATAGTTCTTTACTTAATAGCACTTTACTTAATTGTGGTAGTTCTCTTTCTAGTATAGCTTTACTTCCTTCCTTGCAATTAATTTTTCTTAAACCCTAGTTTTTCCGTCGATAAGATAATAGAGTTCGTGTGAGTAAGCATAGCCAACATTTCCCGAATTTAGATACGACACTTGTGTCCCTCTAGCTACAATTCGATAGGTATACTTGCCTCATCAGTTGCTAGTTCGGCTGCGTTTATTTTCTTCGAACCCTAGTGCGCAACAAGTTTTTGGCGCCATTGCCGGGAGCCAACTTCCGTTGATATATTGAAAACACGAACCTATTAATTTTATCTTTTCTCTTTCTCATCCTCTTTCTTTAAAGTTTTAAAAAAAAATCAAAAAAAAATTATCACCGCTCTTAATAGTAACCAACTTCACAATTTTTCTACGCCACCTAATTCTCTCGAAAACGGCAAAGGGCTTTAAGCGCCACTATCTTTCCTAGTACCTTGTAAACCCTTCATGGGGTAGTCCTTGGGAAGTTCGGGAGTTAATCTATAAAAAAAATCTATTTCAAATTTTTTTTTTCTAATCTAGTTTTTTTTCTTTCTAGTTTATCCTTTTTCTCTTTCTTTTCTTCTGTTCTGTTCTTTTAGTGCATGACCCGCGGGAGTCCGTCAGTTATTTTGGACCTGGACCACGAAATTAAGCGTACTCTTCAGAGAAGATCGCGATTTCAAGGTCCTACTATCCAAGTGCCGGTTGAGGACTACGAGTCATTTGCTACTTTAAGAATGGAAGAACCCAACGTAGATGAGGCCATGCAAAGGACTATGTCCTATTATGCACGACCGAACCTCGAGGGAACAGAATCTAGTATAGTCCACCCTTCTATAACAAATAATAACTTCGAACTAAAGCCTAACATAATTCAAATGGTGCAGCAAAATGTGCATTTTGACGGACTTCAAGATGAAGATCCGAACGTACATATAGCTAGCTTTCTTGAAATTTGCGACACCTTCAAGATAAATGGTGTCACAAATGATGCAATCAGGATAAGACTCTTCCACTTCTCTTTAAGAACTAAAGCTAAGCAGTGGCTTAACACTCTACCTAAAAATAGCATAACCACTTGGAATGAATTAACTGAAAATTTTTTGGCGAAGTATTTTCCGCCAGCTGAAACTGCAAAACTTAGGAACGACATCTCTACCTTCGGACAAATAGACTCTGAAACCCTATATGAAACCTGGGAGAGATTTAAAGAATTATTAAGACGATGCCCACATCACGCGCTGCCTGTATGGTTACAAGTGCAGACGTTTTATAACGGGCTAAATCAAAGCACGAAGCAAATGATAGACGCAGCTTCTGGCGGTACTTTAAATCATAAGACCCCGGAAGCCGCTCTTAAGCTTTTTGAGGACATGGCCATGAACACTTATCAGTG